>CM035419.1:157873807-158016307 GCA_020310875.1 Ceratopteris richardii | reverse complement strand
TTTCTTAAACATATCTTCAATTGTATTAGTGGGCACAACATCCTTTGGCATTGATGGGTTTGCCTGAGGATTCTGTACAGGTTGTTGAACAGTCTGGGCTTGTTCCTCTTGCATATCATCATGCAAGCTCTGCATAAACTTAGAAAAAGTTCTTTGTTTTCCAACGTATCCTCTAACAACTTCGTCCACATTATCCGAGTCCTCGGTAAGACCAGACTCAGTTCCTACATGTTGTTGTTGTGGAAAACTTTCTTCTCGGGCTTTCACATCTATAGCCCGGAGAAACAAGGATACCTTTTCTTGAGCTATAGCCCTCCTATCATATTCAGATTAGTCCCCAAATTGCTGATCAAATTCCCTTTTTATGTCTAAAACGGATTGGTCTTTAGGTTTATGTGTCCATTTTAGAAATGTTGACCTAGTCACTTTATCATCGTCATCAAGTTCAAACATTCTCGTAAGTATTGTCTTATACTATGACCATCTTGTTTGCCCTTCTACAACTAGTCGGGGTGCATCCACAACTAGTCGGTCACGGACATGCAATTCTGAAACATATACAAAATTATCTATAAGTTCTTGGTCACTTAATGGCGTAAGACCCATGCCAAGATCTCGTGCCTCTAATTCGTATTCCTTAGAAAAACGAGTAACATTTTTGCCATTGAAATACCCGCTCGTTCTGATTCCTTGCTCATGGAATGCCTGGATGGCACTTCGTCTTTTTTCCCTGCTCGAAGCACAGGAGTTGGGTTATAACATCCATTATAGTGTTTCCCATAAATGATCAAGCACAATAAGCTCTCTCAACCACACTACTAGCTAGACTAGGATCAGAATCTCTACACTCTCCTCCTTCACATCGGGTTCACCAGGTATGTCTCTCGGGTTTGTGGAAAAGAGGGAGTTCACACTCACACTTCTTTGCAATAGGATAGCATAGTTCTTTTTGTTTTCCTAGTTAGGGATCTCGTTGTTTCCAATATTTCTAAAGTATTTACTCATAATATAGTATTATAGCATGTGGTGGGCATTAAATCCTTGAAGTGTCGAAGAAGCATGAGAAAGCTTCGAGATTACATTCCACTATACTTGAAAGCTAAGATCTCAATGCTTTGAGCTCAACATCATGAACTATGTGAGCGTATATGGACCAACATCTGAATCAAATCTTGAAGGACAATCCTAACTGTTGTTAAGAAAAGGATTTTAAGCCATAAAAGGAGTTTAAACCATCTTCACCCCCCTCCCCCTCCCCCCCAAAAGAAAAATGGATTTCTTTAAGTAACGATGAGTGTGACAAATGATGCTAATAGTGCATACATGTAGTGGAGCATGAAAGTTTCCTTGTGATTCATCACTGGGTTTATGTCTTTAACCACTCAAGGGTTTCCATTCCCTTTAAACAACCATAAGGGAGAAATCCATATCCGAAGGATGAATGGTTTTAGATCGTAATTCATCATACCTGTGAGCTCGTTTAAAGTAAACAAACGCTCCTCAAAAGATAATTATAACAGCTAAGTTGTATGGTTCCTCAAACAGGCTTAAATGATTTGATGAACCAGTAACAGCACACACGTCAAAGTACATAACTTGCAAGTATCATTGAGTTGTGCGCGATCCTTTCCATACTTAGATATGTAAACATAATTTTTTCTTAAAACACCACACACTACTAGAACGCACAATTTGTAAGGTCACAATGACTGCATTCTTATCTAGCAAAATTAACGTAGCAACTCGCGTACTGGACTTTTGACGTTTCTCATGATAAGACGATTCTGATCATCGACAAACTTTACTCTCACTTGAGTGACTTGACCTCTAGAACCAGTCTGACCCATGACCTTTACCAGAGTAGTGAGTTTGATAAGGGTGTCGATTACTGTAGTCGGAACAATAATGACTCGCACTGATCTGAAACTCCATAGTAGCTAGAGAGCTTAACGAGTTGGAGCAAACGTCTATCTCATAAGCTTGAAATGATTCAATGTTAACTACAGAAACTTGTTTTCATGTTTCTCACTCAAGAGAAGTGCATACTTGAAAATACTCTACAAAAACATATCTATCGTAGAGATACCGGCTAAGATAGAAGATTAAATTGCTAGAAATTTAACGAACTCATGGAAGACTCCTTGCTTCTCTCTCAGACTCGAGAAGTGTATGAATGTCACCTTTGCATGTGAATAATATAAGCAAGTCAAGTGAGATTCTAATGCACACAGAAACATCACTTCATTGCTAATCAAATTCACACAGGTACTATTTCCCCTGCATTATGAAGGAAAAAAAAACATTGATTTAGTTTCAATTGAAGATGTAACTCTAGATTCCTATGACTTTATTTGATCTGCAAAACTGTGTAATGATGCAAGTTAACATTTATCATCTAATCCACCTCTAATGACCACTAGACAGTAAGTAATGCAATGCTTAATGCAAATATTCACAATTCTTACAGAAGTGTTGCTCCATGCGATCAGAGAAAAGCTCTCATCATCCGTCAAAGTTGCTCACAAGTCTGCACATAGATCTTTGAATAACTAGCTTTGCAACTTGTTTCAATCTGGCTCATTAATCTCCATGCTATTGATTCCCCAAACTTTTTTTAGTTCATGTCTTTTGACCTTCTCTGGGGGATCATGTACCAATGTGAGGATGTCAAGCTAAGGAATGCAACCACCCTCCAAACCTTAAAACCTGTCACACTTCTAGATGTGTTCGCGATGCTCCTTTTAAAAAAAATGCCCTCTCTGCTAAGATCGAACACCTTGAATTCTTGAAACTCCAATATTTTTGTCCTCTTTCAACTTCATGTCGCGAACACTCTAGCCTGGTTCGTTCAGCAAGCGACCTCCTTTTTGTAGCAAACTTTCATCGTCCTCAGCAGATTCACCATCATTTTTCAAATTCAATATCAAAATCTTTAGGGCACTCACTTTTGATATTGCATTCACATGCTCTTTTACCTCTTCAATATGTACTTCTGTATTCTGAGTAGTTGCACCTCTGTCTACTATGTCTCACCACAAGACATGTTTCCTAGCTAGATGACGGTTGTGTATGATGAAGAAATTTAAAGGGCTATCGGAAGATGAGCAAACCCACACAGTTAATGATGAGCAATAGTTAATGACTTAGTAACAAAGGACATGGCATCTGCCAATCAGCATCGTTTTCAAGTAAAGTAATAACAGAATTTTTGTCTGAATTATAACAGTAAAGTTCAGTTGATCTTGCAGGGATTGTGAACAATCCAAATTTTTATTGCTCTGTTTTTCTCTGCTCTGATATGCATGTTACGAGCGAAGCACAGATATTGAAGGACGTAACAGCACAGTGTTATGAAGGACATGGCATGTGCTAATCAACATCGTTTTCAAGTCAGGTTATAACAGAATAACTTTCTTGTACATAGTATTGTCTGAATTATAATAATACAGCTCAGTTGATCTTGCGGGGATTGTGAACAATCTAAATATTTATTGGTTTGTTTTGTCTGCTCCGATATTCATGGTAAGAACCAAGCATACATCTTGAAGGAACAAAATAATCAGGCAAACCAACCACAAGGATAGATTAAGAAGACACTTGCTTGATGGGCGCTTTGATCTATTTCGGCAGTAAAAGTTCTCAACGTTCTGTGTGGTTCTGGCGAGACCATTCCTTGATAACAACATACGGCCACGTTACAAGAAAAAATCATCGTGAGGTTGCCCAATCAAAGAACATGTCTTTCTGTTTCGAATTCTCTCCTCGTAAGCGTTTTATGGTGATGATGAATGGTTAACCAGGTAGTGGCAAAGAATGATGCGGGACATGCCATGTGCCATCGGAACATTGTGGTCAAATATATAATTACGCAATCCTTTTTACAAAGACAATCTTGCCTCAAAGATGATCGATAGTAGATCTAATTTTCTCCGATCTGAGCTTAAGCTAAGAGACATACACATGTTAAGCGATACAATAGTGAAATTATCCGACCATAAAGTCCGATTAAAAACATAACCCATCCACGGACCCTTTAAGCATATTCTTGCAGTCATTAATCTGAAAAATCTTTGAATATGAAGTCACCACTCGCTCTCTATCATTTTCTCTCTATTGCGATATTCATCCCCAACATCGAATTATATTCTAATATTAAACTGCTGAAATTGTGAACACCTGTATGATACACTTTCTTTGTTTCTCACATGCCCACACCGTTTGAATGTATGTTCGAGCAGTTTGAGGATGCATTTCGAAGAATAGTTTTTATCAACACTCCATGGTTGATGAAGATTTAGCGCATCGGTAAAGAGATGCCGGCAAAAAGACTGATATGAAAAAGACATATTATATATTACGAAATATTCCATGAGGTAACTTGGTTTCATCCACAATCAGTGACCTTGCGCGATGGGTTCTTGGCTTCTTTACATATTTCTTCCTGGATTTTTCTTCTTCTTCTTCTTCTACTTCTTCCATGTTTTGGTCTTCGTCGTCTTCAAGTCCTTTTCCGCCTCCTCTTCCTTGACTTTTCCTTTTCCTTCTCCTCCTCATCCTCTTCATCTTCCTTGCTCTGCTTCTCCTTCTCTTTTCTTCTTGCTCTTCTTCTTCTTCTTCTTCTTCTTCTTCTTCTTCTTCTTCTTCGTGCACTCCTCCCTCGTCTTCTTTTGTTTTATATTCCACATTCCCTTTATCTCCTTCCTCTATTTATTCATCATCTTCTTTTTCCTATTTTTCTTCTTCATCTTCTTCTTCTTGTGCTTAAACTCGTTCTTTCTCTTCTTCTAATCCTCTAATCTGATTCCTCCTTCTCCATTTTCATCTTTTTCTCCTTCTTCTTCTTCTTCTTCTTCTTCTTTATGTTATTAGATTATCTATTTATTTCTCTTGTATTTGGTTTCTCTTATTCTTATTTATCATCGATGAAAATAGAAGCACGGCCTATGGCAGTGACACTTTTCCTATTGCCATAGCTATATCTTAGTCTTACCACTATATGCACAAAAGAAACCATAGTTCTACCTTATTAAGAGAAATTCAAAAGAGGTGTGGTAGATTATGAGCAACAATTATTGTAATTTATCATGGAGACATAATCACATTGAGGATTGAATCCAATGGTTCTTACTCATGTCAAAAAGCCTTAGATTCTATGACATATATAGAGCCACAAAATAGATTGATTACTTTCTCATGCAAATGCTCCTAGTGAAGACTCGAGGTAATTAAGATATGATGCATGATGTAGATGAACTAGAAAATAGTTTGGTTCTTCTGTTTTTTATATTTTTCATGCAGCTAGTATGTACGCTTTGAGAGAATATCATATTATTTCTTTGAGATCTTTGTTTGGAAGAAAAAATAAGAATCTCGAAGAGGAAAATGAATGATCATATGAAATTTTCTCTATGGTGTTTAGATGTTAAAATGTTTCTGTTTTATGATGTTATAACATAAAGATCCTTCAAATCAAGAAGAGATAGAACTATGTCTTTTGTAGGAGTTTCTATGCTTTATAACTCATTTTTTGGTTTTATTTGATGAAATCACTTTTGATTCCTAGTATGATGCATGATGTAAACTAACTAGACAATGGTTTGGTTGTTTTGTTCTTGTTATTATGCGTGAAGATGATATGAACACTGTGAGAGAATATCATAGCATTTCTTTGAGATCTATGATTGCAAGAAAAAGAGAGGTGCTCAAAGAAGAAAATGAATGATCACGTGAAATTGTCTCTATTTTGTTTAAATTCTATTTAAGTTTCTATTCTATGATGTTCTAGCATAAAGATATTTCAAATTATGAAGATTTCAAACTATGCCTTTAGTAGGATTTTCTATGTTTTCAAAATCCTTTTCATTGTCCTTATAAACAACAATATGACCAAGATATGACACTTCGGGGTCAATGTTCATAATAAAAGAAGAGAGTTATGTTTTATAGATGGGCATCTTTTTGCATCCAAAATATAGTTACTGAATTGGTAATTCTAGCTAGTTCATGGGCCTAGATCGCTGTAGTAATCACTTAAGCCTTTAGCTTAAAAAAAATTGTGAAGATTCCCAAGCACTAGAAACCAAAGTTTACACTTTCTTCCAGAACGAAAAAAAAAAAGAACTTAAAGATGAAGAAAATGCACAATACAATAATGGCTACTTCCTCAAAGGATCAAGGCAATTAGTAAAAAAAATAAATAGAAAATAGCATGAAGAACTTGTTTGTGGTGAGGAATGTATGTAAGAGAGGAAGTAGCTAAATTTCTCTATATATGGGTATGTGGAAGAAATATGAATGTTGATATGAGAAAATGACAGAATCACTACAACATATGGGGGTATACCGGCACGTATACTAGCACAAATACATGGGAGTAATTTGTCTCTAGCATTCCTATATGCACTACTATGCACACCACCACCAAAGCATGGGTATAGAAACTAGTATAAGCATCGGTTATTACCCAGTGGCATTGGTATAAGGCTTGGTAGAAGTGTTGGTGAGTCCCTAGGCAAAGAAGCTAGTACATATGTTAGTATAAATGTGGACATACCGACGCTCATATCATCACCTATACTGATGATCATATTTGCAAAATTATTTTGGGCAGCATGTGTTGTCTCTTGCTATAGCAACATTAGCATGTTTTTTGTGTATCAAAAGACATAAAATCTATCCAAAAATAAAACCGAGTACATGTGACATGTACTCTAGTTGTTTCCAATTTGGGGTTTACATGTCTGGCAACGAAAAAATGATTTTATAAAGCAAAACACATGCACATAAAAGAGATGAGAAGAATGAACCATGAAGCATGCACAAAAGAGATACTCCATAAATGAGCCATGTACAAAAGAGATATATATTCCATAAATGAACCATTTACAAATGTGGCAACAACTGGCATATATGAGCCAAATACAAAATCTGGTGAAACACTACCATATAGGAATCAAATACAAAATTCTGGTGCACCACTTCCATATATGAGCAAAATACAAAATTGTGGTACACTATGTCATGCCCAAAGGAATCAAACCATCTATATCTGCATTCCCACAATGAAGCATATCCATGAAATGAGACAAATTGACATGATGTTTACAAACAATAACTAAAGAGCACTAAAAAAAGCTTATAACCTCATCTCATGGTATTTTCTCCCATGAAAAGATCAGACCACATCCCTCCAAGTCCTCCAACAATGCAACTAATCCATGAAAATATCCATAAGCCTCCTCTGCTCATGTCAGAGGACAACCTAGTGCCAACTCCTACAAGAAATACGAAAAACATTAGATGAACATACATGACATAGTTAACATGAAAAAACTCAATCACCAAAATGATATTTAAAAACTCATGATGCATAGTGTTGGATTTGTTGCTACCAAGATGTGACATTCCACTCCTAAGTGTCTAACATAATAGGCTTCGCTAAGCCTGATATGAAAGCATCACGAGCCTCTAACCTTCGATGCTACATTATCTCAATTGTAGTGTGCTAAATGCACTAAAAGGTGACAACAGAGTGCCAAGATGCTAGCGGGTATTTGTGAGAGATTGACTCTATGATATAGTTTTTTGGACCTTTGTCCTCTCATTTTACCGTGATAAAGTGTCCAATCTATATGGAGCAGAGCTATCATATGCACTGATGCATGGCTTTTCTAGTCGCAACTATCATTGGAGCTCCATCATGTATATGGTACACCTATGAGTCATCATGTTCATGAGCAACTGAAGTTGCACGTGGTGTACTATGTGGTGTACCTGCATTTGAGGTACTTGCTCAACGAGTAGAACAGGGAGACATAATGTCTCTTTCACTATCTCCACAACATCTGCTTCCTCTAGAGCAAGTTGTAGATCCACCTCTGGAATCTGCTCCTCTAGAGCATGAACTTGACCAATGAGAGAGAGGAGAGAGGATAACACGTATATCACATTGTGGTGTCGAACACATATGTTGACTGCTGGAGTCAGTAGGTGATGGCTTATAGGGTGGCTGTGGTGGAGTTGTAAAGTCAAGGGTAGCTTTAATGAGAGCAGTCCCAAAAAAGGGAGTAAGGCTGACGGGAGTAGTCCTACCAAAGGGAGTGGTGCCGGTGGGAGTGCCACTAGTGGGAATGAAGCCCGGGGGAGTGTTGTCATGAGCAATCAAATACTATGATGCTATAGCCACATAAGCAAGAGGTGCTTGAGATATAAACTCCATAAACTAATCCTCTATCATGGAGTGTGCACTAAGGAGTGGACTATCTCCCATGGTTGTTTGCAATAGAAAACTCAAATAATTAGAATACGATAATAATGATAATATTAAAAGATACTAGTTTAGAAAAAAAATAGCAAAATAAATAAACATAGATAAGTGTATACAATTTTTTACTTCATAAATCCTCTATTCTAGAATCGTTTTCGAGATCTGATGTTTAAACGATATCTTTCTCCACATTGGTAACTTCTAGATCTCTTGGTATGGCCACCCCTTCTTGATTATCATCCTTGTACAACATATCTCTTATTACTTCATCATAAACCTGGTCTTCTTCAAAGACTTCTTCATCTTCGACAATGATCTATGTCCTTAGAAACTTCTTCGCTATGTGGAGAGAGTTCTAAAACAAATAGCCACTCTCCTTCTTTTGAATCTGGCATAAAGCCAACCTCGTTATAGTTTTTGTGAAGTACAAATGTATCGCTTTCATCTATCCATAGCTTTGTGCATCCTACTTGAAGCAAACCACCCTTATCCTGCCTCACTATTGCGTTTCTTCTAGAGGTGACTCCTCTGAACCATTTTACATCAAACAAAAAATATTCAAACCTCCTGAAGGATAGCCTCAAGATATATTGGATCACTCTACAATACCCAAGTTGGACTTCTTGGGCATTCTAATCTCTTAAACTAGCTCTAACTTTTTGAAAAAAGTTCATCAATGTCTCACTATCAAAAGTAGAGCTATTTTTGTTGGTTTGTAGATTCTGAGTGCATTATCCATGAGACCATAGTGCATCATATTTAGAAAAGTCCTAATCACATCCCTTTGTGAGTTCATCCCCTTCTTCACAAATATCCTCACCCAGTGTTGCAGCTTGTGAAATGGCTGTATCTTGCCATCTGCTCGTTGGAAAGGGTTCTTATATATTTAATTATATATATTTTACATATTATGCTTTTTTCCTAATTTTTACATATATTTGATTATATATATTAATATTAATCCTTTAACTTTATTTAGGATGTGTTTGTATGTAAAACCATAAAATTCTATCTATCTATCTATATATATATATATATATATATATATATATATATATATATATATATATATATATATATATATATATATATATATATATATATATATATATATATATATATATATATATATATATATAGATACATACATACATACATATACACACACATACATATATATATGTGTATATATATATATATATGTATATATATATATATATATATATATATATATATATATATATATATATATATATATATATATATGTGTGTGTGTGTGTGTGTGTGTGTGTATATATTACATATTGTGATTTTTCCTAATTTTTACATACATTTAATTAGAATATTTACACATTCTAATTTCTCGCTAATTTTTACATATATGTTATTATATATATTAATAAACACGTAGATTTCAAACATGTGTATGTCTTTATGTGTGTATGCTTTTGTATATATGTGTATGTGTATATGTATTATGTGCGTATATGTGTATGAATGTGTATGCATCTGTAAAAACCCAAACACCCTAATCCTAAAGAACTAAACCTAAAACATGTATATGTGTGTATGCATGTGTATATATATGTGAAGTGTACATGTATTATGTATTATGATTTTTTCATAGTCTAAATTCATATTTCAGAGACATGGCATCTTTGCAATGCCTAAGAAAAAAAAGAGAATGAGAAATTAGTTCCTGAAGATTTTTTATATTACTATGCATGTATGTATACCTATGTCCATTGAGAAGGATGTGCAAGTTTTATGGGGGCAAGTGTAAGAGATTATTTTGTGATCTCATGATTAGCATGCTAAATTTCATTGATGATAAAATTTCTTTGTAGGTGCAAAAGATAAGAAAGAATGCTAAGTAATGCTCATAAGGCCATGTATATATGTTAATGTATATAGATGTGTGGACATGTGTGTATTTTAGTAGATATTTATCTATGTATTGATGCATCCTATTGATAGATATGTGACTATGTCTATGTCTATCAATGTTCCTACATGTGATTGTGTGTCTCAATGTGTACATTTGTGTCTATGTGTTGATGTAGATATGTGTTTATGTTTTTATGTGAGTGTATGTGTGATATAACTATGTATCTGAGTAATATGTGTATGTATGTGGTTATGTGTAAAAGTGTATATATGTGTCAATGTCTATGTGAGTTGTGGATGAGTGATATTTCATGTATGTGTGTGTTCGTCTAACTAGATGTACAATTAATTCGTTTATGAGTAAATATGGGAATGTGCCTAAGAATAGATCTCTATATGTGTGGATGTCACTTATGTATGTGTGATGGCTTTTGGTTACGTCTATGGCTAAATATGTGCAAGGTTCCTTACGGTTTTGTGTTTATATGCGAGTCTATGTTGCTATGTGTATGTGTCTTTAGGTGTCTTTGAGTGTATAAGTGTATTTAATTTTATGTATGTGAGTGTCTACGGTTGTCTGTGTATGTTGTTATGTATGTGTATGTTTGTCTAACTATCTAATTGTATGCGTATGGATATATATGCAAATGTGTATGTGTGCGTTAAGGGTAAATGCGAACTTCCTGACTAATCTAGATCAACTTTTTTTTTAATAAGTAGAATATCATATTCAAAACAGAAAGTAACAAACTAAAATGAAATAAACTTAAGTACGTGAATTTTGTGTATGCATTGTATGGTGCGCATGTGTTTGTGTATTAGCGTGTTGTGTTAAGTGTTAGTGTGCGTGTGTGTGTACAGGCATGCGTGTATGTACGTTTGATCATGTGTGTGAATACATTTTTAAGCATTTTCGTGCAGAAATGTGTCGAGAAAGAGAGAGAGAGAGAGACAATGAGTGAGATAGAGATAGAAAGACAGAGTTCTACTATTGAAGGTTGTCAATGGACATTGTGGGTGCATACGGGAGAGAGAGAGAGAGAGATTCATAGAGAGAGAGAGATAGAGAGAGATAAAATATGTAGGTATCCTTGAAGCACAAAGCAAAGAGACAAGATGAAGCAGGGGAGAGAGAGAGACAGAAAGAGAGATGAAATATGTTGATATCCTTGAGAGAGATAGAGAAATAGATGGAGACTTACCCATGGCTATAGAGAAGACGTTTTGCACAAAGAGTTGATTGCACACACACACAAAGAGAGAGAGACAGAGAGAGAGATTGGGAGAGAGAGAGAGAGATAGAGAGAGGTAGAGGGGGAGAGAGGGAGAGAGAGAGCTATTGAGAGAGAAAGAGATAGAGAGAGATAGAGATGACAGAGAGAGAGAGAATGAAAAAAAGAGATAGAGCGAGAGATATAGAGAGAGAGTTTTGGAGCGAGATAGAGAGAGGCGGGAGGGAGATATATGAATCGCTATTGATAAATAAGTTCGAGGCATTGTGATAACAAGAGGCAAAGGTGGGGGTCCAATGAAGAGAGAGAATGGAAGAGAGATACAGAGAGAGAGGGAGAGAGAGAGAGATGGAATGAGAGAGAGAGAGTGGGAGAGAGAGAGGGGGGAATGGAGATATATCAATTGTTATTGAGAGAGAAATTTGAAACATTATGATAAATATAGGCAAAGGAAAGTGTTCAACAATTAGACTATTCATCTTTATATAGTGATTACAATTCTTGTCAAAAGCATACTATGAAAAGAAAAAACAAAACTTTGGCCTCCATTTAGCTTCTATTCATGCATTTGCCAATTGCATTGTGCGTTACTTAACTCTCCACTTTCAAACGCTATTGCTTTGCCATCCCAGCTAAAAACTACCCCGATAGCTATGCCAATAGCATATGTCTCCAACTCAAATGGATTTTATGAATCCACCACTTTGAGCATTGGAGCCTCTAAAATGGCTTGCCCTAGAGTATAAGAAATTTCTTCTTGCTCTTGCTTCCATGCAAAACATACTTTTCCTTGAAGCAAATTTGTCATAAAGGCTCCTATCGATGAATAAGATGAAATGAATTTGTTATAGAAACCAAAAAATCCTAAGAATACTAAAGATGCCCCTCATCTTGAGGATCTAGCCACATCAATATAACTAACACCTTCTTGAGATCCATCTTCATCCCGTCTGCCAACGATACATTCCATAGATACGCTACATGTAGAAGAAATAAATTGGTTTTATTTAGATTTACAATCAATTCATTTTCACTTAAATTAATTAATAGTCACCTTAAATGAATCTCAAGCTCATTTATAGATTTTTTATAAATTAAGAAGTCAGCTACAAAATTGACAATACATTTCCAATTAAAAAAAATGAAATATAATTCATTAATTTCATAAAGGTATCTGGTGCATCAATCAAAGAAAATTGTATTCCTAAATACTCATAACCGCCAAAGCAAGCCTTGAAGGTTGGTTTATGTACATCGTACTCTTTAACTCTAATTTGGTAACAAGCGCTTTTAAAATCTATTTCTCTATACACAAATGGTTCACCTAGGGAATCCAAAATATCATCTGTTCTAGGTATGGGTATTTATGTTTGATGGTAATATTATTGAGTGCTTCATAGTACATGCACATCCAATAAGAACCACCTTTCTTCTTTACTAGAGGAGAACGTGCTACAAAGGTTGAATAGCTAGGTGTGATAAGCACTTTCTCCATGTACTCATCCACAACCTTGTAGACTTCGTTCTCCTCTTGCAAAGGCATACAAATGGTGGTCCAATGGTCAAACCCTCCTAGCACCAATTGGATGATGTGCTCAATGTTCTTGGAAGGAGGTAAACCCAAAAGGTAACTCATTTAAAACAAACTACTAGAATATTTCTCTTAGTTTTCTTGAAAGTACTTGAGCATTTCAACTAGAGAATCCTTGATTGTGAGAACCTATCACTACACATGATGAATAGACAAAAAAAAAATGTTCTTACAATCAATTTTGCATTGCTGATTTTCATCACCAACTGCATTTGTTGGATATCTAGCCCTCCACACGTTAGAACTCACCTCCCTTGTGCTCAAACTAATACACACGCAAAGAAAAGTCTATGACTTGTCATTTCCTAACATGTCACCACTTACTTAGGACTACATCAAAATGGATCAGGTGTGGAATCTCAAGATGAATTTTATCATCATAAAACTAGATCTCAATGGGTAAACCAACTACTCATCTTTCCCATATCTAAATATCCTTCCTGTCCATTAACTCCATTGTCTAGGCATACTATGACTGCAAAGTGTCCAAATATAAGCATTTGAGGAGACCATAACTGTTGACATTATGTGCAAAATTAGTGTCAAGGATAACCATGATATGCTATCCTACCATAAAGCCTCTTATAACAATGTGTTTTTTTTCTAGAAACTAGTAACCTTTCTATGCGACTAGCAAGAGCACCAAATCTCGAATAGAAACCTTCTTTGTGTCCATCATGGTCACTATGGAAGATGATATCTAGGATGTAGAATCACCACAAACCTCATCAACGTCACTTTGTATGTGTGTAGGCTTATGACTATAGCTACAACTATCTTTTTATTCTTAGGGTAGTCCTTAAATGGATGGTCTAGAGCACTCATAACACAAAGCTTCTCTCATTTCCCTCTCTTTATGTTGAGAGTTGAAAATCAATTTATAATAATTCCTCTGAGCTAGAGCAAACATCTTTATTTTAGCTCCCAACATTGCCTTCATCATCTCCTTGTATGGTGCAGCTAAAATCATGAATTAAGTTGCTTTAGCTATATATAGATGTGTGCAAAATCTTTCTATTCAATTCAAACCATATTGTGAGCACTATGCATAACATTGAGAACTTCTCATCTCAAAATACAAGGTGCTTCATATTCCTTGCAAATAGAAATTATCTATTCTACTGCAAATATTTGAGAATGTTATTCCAAAGGATTGATGGCTTCTTATGCATCTTTGGGAAGCTAAAGAAGTCTACTAAGCATATGTGGAGCTATAATGATTGGTGTAGAGCAAATTTTTTGTAGCACCAACTCATCTCTAAACATTACCCATCACCTCTTCCGAGTGGTATTAGAGCAAGCATCATGGGTGATTGATTCCACTCATCCATCAAGGAATTGGATCTAGGAAAGTATACAACTTGTTCACCTAGAATGGAAGCTTATCTTCAAGGGAGGAACCTCTATGGTTAAATATCTAGAGATCAGATGATGCCAATCCTCAGAAGCAAGGGCGAACCTACACAAAAAGAACAAGAGAGGTTGAATACATGGTGCTCAAAAGATGCTTTACCAAGTTCATAAATTAGAAAATCTATGTCTAATATTTTACTTACACACATAAGGAATTGCAAGACATCACAACTTATTTGGAATGCATTCTTCTCATCAAGTACTAAGGCAAGGAAAAACCAATTGTGGATGGAATTCACTACACTCAAGAAAAGCCCAACGAGAGTGTGATTAATTTTCTCATCAAGATAAAGGTCACAGAAAACCAACTTGGATGCATTGGAGAACTCGTTCATGTAATAGTAAGGAAAATAATCAGTGGAATAAGAGTAGACGACCAATGGGAAGCTTTCACCACAACCATGAACATCTTCATGGGCATGCAAGTTCCTGATTTCAACACCCTTATGGGACAGTTGTTTACATATGAGGGAAAGATTATGAAGAATGGAGATAACTCAAAAGGTAATAAATCCTTTGATTTTTACATAAATAAGAATAAGAACAAAGACAACAAAGGCAAGGGTAAGAAATTTGATGAATAAGTTAGTACCTCTCAATCAAACCTTGGAGGTAGAGGTAGAGGCCAAAGACAAAGAGGCATAGGAGGAAGACAAGGCAAGGGGAGAGCTCAAGGCTCATCTCCATGTGCCATATGTAGTTTAACGAACCACATTACTGAAAATTGCTTCAAGAATACTAGGAACCAAAGAGGAAGAGATTACAAAAAAGGACGCTATCGAAGTTGAAGAGGATGATCAAAAAGCTTTAATGGATACAATAATATATCATACAACAATGATAACTACCAAGGAGGATAAAAAGGAAGGAGAGATTACAAAAAACTATGCAAATGACCAAACTCAAGAGGACTCACCTCTTTTGATGAATTGACGATGAAGGAAGGTAAAGTAGATGAACGTAAATTTTATATACACTCAGGTTGTTGAAATCATGTAGCACAACTTATAGCTCAACTCTTACATCTGGAGGATCCGAGAAATAGACATGAAGTCCAAACATGAGATAATACAAGGCATCCTATTGAGAAGATAGGTAATATGAGGACCCAAGATGGTAATATGAACCTATTGAGCAAGGTATTGCATGTGCCAACTATCACCAAGAATCCTATATGTGTAGGAGAAATTGTTGAGAAAGGATTGTAGTCGCGATTTATAAAGAATGGAGCATTCGTTGAAGACCCACATCAGGTATTCAAGAAAATATCAAGAGGAGAAAAATCACGTAGATGATTCAAATTTGAATTCCAAGACACTAGAAACATTGCATCGTTCAATTCTAATAGTCAAAATCTATTAGAGTTGGAAATTTTGCATAAATGATTAGCTAACATAGATGAAAAAGCTCTAAATAAAATCAATATTGATCGGAGTATTCTTGGTCTACCAAATATATCCAAATAACACATGATCTATAAATCTAGTGCTTGACAACTTGGTAAATCACACGGTCAACCCTTCACAAAGAAAGGCTACATACATGGAGACTTATTGGAGCTCCTCCATACAAATGTATGGGGACCAAGCAGGGAGCCTTAAATCTATGGATCTAGGTATTATGCGTTGTTCACTAATCGTTGTAGAAGATGGAGCATATTATAGTTCATGAAGCATAAGGATGAAGTGTTTTCATGTTTCAAAAATTATTTAGCTCTTGTTGAGAACCAAACAGGTAAAACTCTAAAGACTCAGGTCAGATGGAGGGGGAGAATATTTCTCTTATGAATTTGACTCCTATCTCCAAGAGAGAGCAATCAAAAGACAAATCACTATGAGCTATACTTGAGAGCAAAATGGAGTAGTAGAGAGAAGGAATAGAACAACTCTAAAGGTTGAAAGGTCAATGCTTAATGAAAAGGGACTACCCAACTACTTGTGGGTAGAGGCAGTATCTAGAGCTGCTACTTGATCAATAGACTCCCATCAAGGGTCATGGATGGTATAAAACCATGCAAAGCATGGAATGGAAGAAGGCCTAGCTTTGATCATTGCACAATTCTTTCGGTGCATAGCATATGCACACATACCTTCACAAATCGGAGCCAAATTAAATCAAAAGGCAAAGAAATGCATCTTCATCAGCTATTAATTAAATAAAAAAGGCTATATGCTATAGATTCCAAAGAACAAAGGATTCATTGTAACTAGAGATGTGGTTCAAGAAAATAAATCTTGATTTGAAGATTATTGCACAAAAAATTGAACTTCCCTATGATGTAGAGGAAAACTTTCCAACATTATCAAAGAAGATTGATCATACACTTGAAGCATCAAGTGATTGAGATGATGAATAGCGGATTCAAAGAACAGAAATCAATTCTTGGAACTCTAAAGGCAAAGCCAAAGTGGAAGACTTGGGAGATGTGGCAAAATCGTCTCAACAAATTATAAGGAGATCAACTACAGAGAAAAGGAAATCAGAAAGGTTTGGATATGATACATCATTTGTTACTAAAAATTCATTATTTTTAGTAGAAGACTCAAATTTTTATGAGCCTTCAACTTATGAGGAAGCAAAGGAGAAGCTTGAAGGGAAGAATTCAATGGAAGACGAGATAGAGGCTTTCGAAGAGAATCAAAGTTGGAAATTGGTACCCAACACTTCATGTACGAAATTCACAGGTTCAAGATGGTTATATAAGGTAAATAAAAATTTTGATGGTTCAATAAAAAAAATACAAAGCAAGGCTAGTGGGGAACAGATATGTACAACCTCAAGGTATTGATTATGAAGAAACATTTTCACCTATTGCAAAGATGCCTACAATTAGGGTACTCTTGAGTGTTGCAACTTCCAACAATTGAAAGATTTATCAAATGTATGTTAAAAATAATTTTCTAAATGGATGGATATCAGAGGAGATATTTGTCTTGAGAAATTTAAAATTAAATGATTCTTGAGAATTCCTTTCTATGTAAATTCATTTTTCGGTTTCTTTGATCAAGAGAAACATATTTTGTTACACAATCTAATGATTTCAGGTATCAAACTCACAAAAATTTCTATTCAGATTCACATGGTATGCATCTTGCTATAAGTTGGAGTCCACAAAGATTATGTTTTAGATTTAATTTTTATATTGTATCAGTGGGAAACTCTTGTGCTTTCATCAATGCAGAAGACATTGATGTTAATTTTAGCATGAAATTCAATGTACTCTTGATGGGTTCAAGGGAATCATTTTGTCAAAAAAATTAAAGAGCCTTGATGTTAATAATGTACGTTCAGAAGCCATGTGAATTTATGCTGAAAATAAAAATCAAATCATAAAACATTGTGCGCTTTGATGAGAAAAGCTTATGAGAATATTTTCCATGAATAGGTGATAGTTTATTATCCATTAAGTTTACATCTATTATATCCATGAAGCATGGTTGTCTTAAACTTGTGAAGTACATAAAAAGATTGATATGGAGAGAACTTGAAAGGAAAAAATTTTTAATAACACTCCAACAACACATTACAAAAAATCATGTAATGAATGTTGTCTTCATCTTTGGAAATTGTAAAAATCCTTCAGAATTACGTTTTCAATGGCATCAAAAATTAAAAGTGTTGTCATTGTCATATGATCGTGGCATAATAGTCGATTATGAGGTGCATCATAGCACGTCAGTTCAGAAGCTCTATTAGAAGAGGAGTATTTTGAAAACGTGGCTAGAGGGAAGTATTCAAACGTTAGGTACGTAGGACAAAGTGATCAGGCATAGAAAATCAACGATAGGATGGTGATGGATGAGAAGAATCCAGGAGGTGATGGAGGACATCAAAATTAAACTTTCAGAAGTTAACTTCGTTGTGAATAGGTTAGAGCCAAGGTATCATCAATGGAAGATGCCGGATGTTAGGTAGGTAGGATGGAGCTGTCGAGCATTCGTGATAGGATGGTGATGGATGAGTAGCATTGAACGTTAGATATGAGGAGAGAGAGAGAGAGAGAGAGAGAGAGAGAGAGAGAGAAAGAGAGTACTATCCTCCAAAGAGTGATTTATTATAGATACAAAATGAGTGCAAAATGTTTTTGTACGTTACCAAATGTGGGGATACCATCAAGATCATTATGCAAAAATGCATGTGTCATTGGTGAAGAGTCTTCCTATGATTGGGTTCTTGCTATGGAAAAGGAGCAAACGATGGATTTTCTGAAGATGGGCATGATGGTTAACCAATTAGCTAAGGCCATCGATGGCAATAGCCAAGTCAAGTTGTAGAGGAGGTACTGGGGTATCCGCTTTTAACAAAAGTAGAGATTAAAGATTAACACATCCAGTACGTCGCCTACTCAAGGGGGTTCTTCTTTAGGGAAGTATACCCTTTAACATTTCTGTGAGCAGGTAGATAACACGGATTGCACAGAGTAGTAAATGCTTCAGAAAATGTGAACAATAAATGACCAAGGAAGACCGTACACTTCTTGATTCAAATCAGGGGATTACAATGTTGGGTAGAGTGATGCCTAAGGTACAAATTTAGGACTAACAAGCCACAAGCTTAGGGCTAACAAACCACCTTAATAGTAAATACTCCAATACAAAAGTTTCTTCCTATCAGCATAAGGACCACTGATATGCAGACTAACTCAGAACAATACAAATGGTAAGATCTTCTCAAGAGAATAGAACACAATCAACCACACTGACTCACGGAAAAGAAGAAGAATCCAAGCTACTCTTTTACACTATAGTGCTCATAGCCCTTCACTGAGAAGCCTCCCCTCTGTATACACGACAGAGTAGCTCCCACAGTAGACTTGAAACCACCAAGTGCAAGAAAGGACTTCTGCACGTACGCACAAACCACTGTATCTCTCAAACTTGTTGTACCCCAAATGAGCACAAATCCATTGTTTTTATAGGCCCCAATAGGCAAAGAGCCTTGCCGAAGCTTCACGTCCATTGATCACGCGCCGGTTAATTACCCAAAATTGGAGGGTAGGTCAAATATTCCACTTGATTTGAATTAGATCCACAAAAATAGGTAGTCGCCGTGAAAGGTTGCTGGCGATTCCACTTTCACTTTTTACCTGCATTCTTCAATCATCCTGGTCAAAGGGGTCTTCGATCGACACAATTGATTACTTCTTTAAAAATCCCGTCCATATTCCTTCTTCCTGGCACTCTTTAGATTAGGGTATACTTCTGAGGGCGTGCTTTACTTCATAGTCTTGCTGAAGGAAGAGGCCCAGAGATGTGTATAATTGTGGGTGGGTATATGCAAAAATGTGTGTGTGGGTGTATGTGTGTATGTGGGTGAGTGTGTGTGTTGCATGTGTGTGTGCGAGTGAGAATGTGTGATAGTATGTGTGTGAGTGTGTGTATGAGTGGGGGGTGTGTGCATATGTATGGGTGTGTGTGTGTGTTTGCACGCATAGGGGTGCATGTGTGTAAGTGTGGGTGTGTGTGACATATGTGTGTGTGGAAGTGTGCTTGAGGGTGTGTGTGGAAGTGTGTGTGTATGAGTGCATGTGTGTGTTTGTGTATGTATGTGCGTATGTGTGTTATTGTGCATGTGCATGTGCGGGTATGTGAGAGAGATAGAGAGTGAGGGGGTGGAGTGTGTGCGCGAGGGGGGCGGAGGGCGGAGGTGTGAGGGGCGGGGGCGGAGGGCGGAGGTGTGAGGGGCGGGGGGCGGAGGTGTGAGGGGCGGGGGCGGAGGGCGGGTGTGTGAGGGGCGGGGGCGAAGGGCGGAGGGCGGGTGCGTGAGGGGCGGGGGGCAGAGGGCGGTTGGCGGGCTGCGGATGGCGGAGGGGATGTGGGGGCGGGCTGGGGTCTAGGCGGGGTGCGGGGAAGTGTAGGGAGGAGGGTGGGGGGACTAGGCGGAGGCGGGGGCGGGGGAGGAAGGCGGAGGGCGGGGGGCGGAGGGCGGGGCGGAGGGCGGGTGGCGGGCTGCGGGTGGCGGAGGGGATGTGGGGCGGGGTGGGGTCTAGGCGGGGTGCGGGGAAGTGTAGGGAGGAGGGTGGGGGGACTAGGCGGAGGCGGGGGCGGGGGAGGAAGGCGGAGGGCGGGGGGCGGAGGGCGGGGCGAAGGGCGGGTGGCGGAGGGGATGTGGGGGCGGGGTGGGGTCTAGGCGGGGTGCGGGGAAGTGTAGGGAGGAGGGTGGGGGGACTAGGCGGAGGCGGGGACTAGGCGGAGGCGGGGGCGGGGGAGGAAGGCGGAGGGCGGGGGCGGAAGGCGGAGGGCGGTGGGGCGGAGGGCGGATGGCGGAGGGCGGGGCGGAGATAGAGAGGGAAGGCAGAGAGAGAGGGATAGCGGGGAGAGAGAGAGAAGAGAGAGAGAGAGGGAAGAGAGAGAGAGAGAGAGAGAGAGAGAGAGAGAGAGAGAGAGAGAGAGAGAGAGAGAGAGAGAGAGAGAGAGAGAGAGAGAGAGAGAGAGAGAGAGAGAGAGAGAGAGAAAAAAAAAAGAAAGAAAGAAAGAAAGAAAGAGGGGATGGGATAGAGAGAAAGAGAAATGGAGAGGCATGCGGGCAGTGGGGAGAGAAAGAGGAAGTTAGAGAGAAAGAACGGGAAAAGAGGGGTGCTACATCTAATAGAGAAGAGAATCGGCCTGCAAAGCCTAGATATAATAGACCTTTGATGTGCTACCGTTGTGGTGAGTACGACCACATGCAGAATAGGTGTTCTCTTCCAGAAGATGCACCTCCTTGTCAACATTGTCCGGAGGCAAAAGATCATTATACCAAAGATTGCCCAAGAGGTCGTCCTGCTCCAATCCACATGATTTCAGTCTCTCCAAAAGAAGATGGTATGACCGCTCAATCTTATGTTGTTTCATCTTCATCCATGCCAATGATGACTAGAGCCAGGCAAGCGGCAGTAGCCCATAAGGAGGAACAACAAGGACCCAAAGATAGAGATGCAGAGAAGAGGGTGGGATGGAAGGACCAAGAAGACATGGAAGAGGCTTATGAGAGGGTGACTACTTTGCTAAAAGATCGACCAACAAGTACTCCTGAAGACACGCAAGAAGTGAACATTGAGGAAATCTTGAAAGGTAGTCACCATAAGATTAGTCTGTACCAACTCATAAAGATGGATTCTAAAGTAAGAAGTGATCTTTTGAAGATTATACATTCTGCATGCTTGTGCCCACCTCCTAGCATAGATGGTTTTATGGTGGACTTTCCTCCTGCACCCCTGGCTGATTATCAAAGCTCAAGATTATCTGTTTTTATCAAGGATGAAGCTCTCACAGGTGTTATTATAGATGGAGGTTCCGGCATCAATTTGATGCCTGATTTCACTATGAGGAAACTAAGGCTGAATCCCACAAAGGCAGCACCCTTCACAGTCACATTAGCAGATCAACGTCGGGTTGCACCGCTGGGCATTGTCGAAAAGGTACTTATGATAGTGCAGGGTTGTCATTTTGTTTTAGACTTTGTTGTTATAGCCCTGCCACAGGAGACCTCATACCCTCTACTCTTGGGAAGGCCTTGGTTAAGGCAAGCAAAGGCTCTTTAGGATTGGGGAAAGAACAAGTTATGGATTTCCACATATGCTAATAATCAATTACACATACATTTGGAGGAAGGATCAGACATCAACAAGGCTACTGGGTATACAATGGAAACTCAGGTAATGCCTTCGGAAGATGATGCTCTATTAAATTGGATGATGGGAAGTGCAGAATGTTGCACAGTGGAGATATGTGAGGTAAATGAAGATTTTGCAGAAGCAACACAAGGAGGTCGGGAAGAGGAAAAAACTGATGTTCTTCACTTGAACAATATAGAAAAGAGTAAGCAAGAAAGTCAAGCTTATCTTTTGCAGGCACCTCCTGAAGGACAGAAACCTCTAATTGAGTCAGATAATCAAAATTCAACACTCAGCGCCACTACGATGGTATGTAAGAATAAGGCAGGTAAACATGAGGAATCGGATGATTTTATGCTTGCAGGACCAGAAAGTGACAAAGTTGTGCCGGCATCCGAGGAAGCTAATGGTGACCTTCAAGGACTCCCATTCTCAAATATACCTTTAGGATGGATCAAGGAACAGAAGAAATGGAAAAGAGGCCGTCCTTGATTAATTCCTATAGATGTTTGCACAGAATCTGCAGATAAGGATGGAACGTTTGGTTTTGAGCACCGGCCACCATTCACATTAGAGTCCTTTGAAAAATATGATAACCAGTTTAAGGATGAATATTTTGGGTTGAACAAGAGGGAGAAGCCTGTTCATGGATCTTTTCGGGAGAAAGCTTCTATTGATTGTGTAGAAGGGGAATGTTGGCGAATAGTGGAGCATGCAGCTGAGCAATTGAAAGTCCTTTATGGTGGTGAGATAGAGACAAGGAAATTTGGTCGTGGTTTTCCTCAGGCCAGACTTGGAGAGACACACAGCTCGTATGAAAGCTCTCGGTGGAATTTGAGTAGCATTGGTCGGCTGGGTGGATCAATCTTAGCTTTTGAGGAGGAGAAAATCTCTGGAGATCTGGTTCCCTGGCTGTATATGGGAATGTGTTTCTCCTCCTTTTGTTGGCATGTTGAAGATCACCACCGGTATTCTGTGAATTATATGTATTTTGGTTCTCCAAAAGTGTGGTATGGACTCCTGGCAGTGCAACTGGAGGATCTGCAAGTTCATTCTGAAGAAATTGCACCAGGGATGGTGCAAAATCTTGATGTGGGGGTCTGTAGATCCTCCTCCTCTCTCTCTTCCCCACCATCTCTCTCTTTCCTCTCTCTTTCTTTCTCTCTCTTTCTCTCTTCTCTTTCGATTTCCCCCTCTCTCTCTATTTCCCTCTCTTTCTCTTTCTCTTCCTCTCTCTCCCTCTCTCCCTTTTTTCTTTCTCTCTCTCTATCTCTCTCTTTTCTCTCTCCTCCCCCACGTGCCCTCCTTCTCTCTCTCTCTCTCTCTCTCTCTCTCTCTCTCTCTCTCTCTATTTCTCTCTCTCATTTTCCCTCTCTCTCTCTATCTCTCTCTTTTCTCTCTCCTCCCCCACGTGTCCTCCTTCTCTCTCTCTCTCTCTCTCTCTCTCTCTCTCTCTCTCTATCTCTATCTCTCTCTTTCTATCTCCCTCTCTCTCTTCCCCTCTCTCTCCCCCCTCCCTTCACTCTCCTCCCCTGCCCGCTGGCCTCCGCACCACCCACCCGCAACCCCCTCCCTTCACTCTCCTCCCCCGCCCGCTGGCCTCCACACCACTCACCCGCCCCCCCCCCCCCCCCCCGCCATTGACCCCTGCCCCCCTCCTCCTTTGACCCCCGCCCCTCCGCCATTGACCCCCGCCCCCCCCCTCTGCCATTGACCCCCGCCCCCTCCTCCTTTGACCCCCGCCCTCTCCTCCTTTGACCCCCGCCCCTCCGCCATTGACCCCCGCCCCCGCCTCCGCCTGGACCCCACCCCGCCCCGCACCCCGCCCGCCCCCGCCTCCGCCTAGACCCCACCCCGCCCCCGCACCTCGCCTAGTCCCCGCCTACCCCCCCTGCTCCCCGCCACCCCGCACCCGCCCCCTCCGCCTAGTCCTCCCACCCTCTCTCCGCCCCGCCCTCCGCCTTCCTCCCCCGCCCCCGCCTCCGCCTAGACCCCACCCTGCCCCCGCACCCCGCCTAGTTTCCCCCGCAGCCCCCCACATAGTCCCGCCCAGTTCCCCCCATAGCCACCCCGCCCACTTCCCACCGCAACCCCCCCCCCCCCCCCCCCCCCCCCCCCCGCCTAGCTCCTCCTCACACCCCCCTCACACCTCTGCCGCCACACCTCTGCCGCCCTCCCCTCCCCCTCGCACACTCACACCTCCACACACACACAATCCCACACACATACATATGCACACACACCCTCACATGCACACTCACACACATACACACAACCATACATATACACACACTTGCACACCCTCACATACACATACGCACAACCATAAATATACACACACTTGCACACCCTCACATACACATACGCACATCCATACATATACACACACATCCTCACATACACACACACCCCTTTACATGCACACATGCGCACACACACACACACCCACACACACATATGCCACACACACCCACACACACACCCACACACACACACCCCCACACATATACATACACCCACACATACACACACCTCCACACATGCATATCCAACCATTACACACATCTCCACCCCCTCAGATCCCGCAAGCCTAACCTTGGCTTGTGGTCTCGGCCTCTGGGAATTACATTGCAATCAATAACAGTGGACATGAAGATGCTTGCAGTGGGAGCTACTGAAACGAACATCAGAAGTTTGGAAGGCCCTTCCTGGTGTTCCTCACAGGTTTGATGTTGGGAATATCTAGATTTGAAGGACCTAACACTAGTTTGAGCATGGATGACTCAAGAATTTGCAATGGATCCTGGGACATAGACGGTGAAAGGGTGGGATCGTGCTAGCCTTACATGTATAGGGACTTTGATTCATGGAGATTTGGGTTGGGGAGTTGCCCTTCGAGGGCATAAACAGGTTAGCTCTTTGGGTAGTGATGTATACAGTTGTGATGCAGAAACAGGTAGGTGTCTTAGAGTCAGAGCAGGTGCTCATCATGGTCAAGCTTATGCAATTGAATGCACTCGGTCTGGTCATTTTGTTTTTTTTCTGGTGGTGAAGATGGCATCATACGAATGTATGGAGATAAAGCCTCATGGAGAAAGTCAAATATTGGGAAACATCACAATTTCTCAAACTGCATAATTAAAGGGCTTCAAATTGCAAAGTAAGAAGGTGAAAAGGTAAAAGTGTATTGTCAAGAGTAAAAGTGGCCGCCAACCATTCACGGCGACTACCTATTTTTGAGGATCTAATTCAAATCAAGGGAATATTTGACCTACCCCTCCAATTTTGGGTGATCAACCGGCGTATGATCAGTGGACGTGAAGATTCGGCAAGGCTCTCTTGGCCTATTTAGAGCTATAAAAGCAATGGATTTGTGCTCATTTGGGTACACTTGAGTACATGTACAAGGTACAACAAGTTTGAGAGATACAGTGGTTCGTGCGTACGTGCAGAAGTCCTTTCTTGCACTTGGTGGTTTCAAGTCTACTGTGGGAGCTACTCTGTCGTGTATACAGAGGGGAGGCTTCTCAGTGAAGGGCTATGAGCACTATAGTGTAAAAGAGTAGCTTGGATTCTTCTTCTTTTCCATGAGTCAGTGTGGTTGATTGTGTTCTATTCTCTTGAGAAGATCTTACCATTTGTATTGTTCTGAGTTAGTCTGCATATCAGTGGTCCTTATGCTGATAGGAAGAAACTTTTGTATTGGAGTATTTACTATTAAGGTGGTTTGTTAGCCCTAAGCTTGTGGCTTGTTAGTCCTAAATTTGTACCTTAGGCATCACTCTGCCCAGCATTGTAATCCCCTGATTTGAATCAAGAAGTGTACGGTCTTCCTTGGTCATTTATTGTTCACATTTTCTGAAGCATTTACTACTCTGTGCAATCCGTGTTATCTACCTGCTCACAGAAATGTTAAAGGGTATACTTCCCTAAAGAAGAACCCCCTTGAGTAGGCGACGTACTGGATGTGTTAATCTTTAACCTCTACTTTTGTTAAAAGCGGATACCCCAGTACCTCCTCTACAGTTTGGCACGCCCGGTGGGACCTTTGCATTTCTGTGAGAGGTGTTTTTCCCTATTGCAATTGCGAATAGGTACATGACCCATACACGAGCAGATAAGGAATATCTTTGTGTTCGAAGGAGCCTTAACAAGTTAGCAATAACCACGGCTAGTGAGTCTACCTCCCCTCTGTCCTCCCTAAATCTGTCTATTGATTTGGGTGCGACACCATTGTCCAAAGAAGGGTATAGGAGAACTCTAGACTTCTCCTCAGATACGTCAGAAGAGACACCAGTCCAAATGGAGGATCTTTCTCATTTGCTCTCCAGATTAAACATCAAGTTCCCTACCTTCAAGGGACATGCATATGAAGATGCTGATGATCATGTGAGGAGATTTATCTCTTTATGCCGTGGACGTGGTCTGCAGAATAGAGAAGATGCAATGTTGGCACTTTTTCCATCCACATTGGAGGGTCTTGCAGATAAATGGCTTAGTCAATATGCAGATGGCCATTTCACTACTTGGGAGGCTCTGAAGACGGCTTTCTCACAAACATTCCGACCAAGTGATTCTTCGGAAAGAGCTTTAGATCAGCTAGAGAATTTGAAGCTAAGGCCAGGTGAATCCTTTCATGAGCTTCACACTAGAACAAAAGCACTTGTTGCACGTCTGCCACATGCTCCAGGTGACTTTTTGGTTAAAAAGTGGATTGAGAAGGCCCTGCTAAGGTCATCTCAGCAGAAGCTTCGGGAGTCTCTTAGATTGGATGCCACTCTCAATGATTTTGTTGCAGCGCATCACGCATTGAAGAAGCAAGGCAACATTTTGAGGGGGATACACAACAAAAGTATGTTGCAGATCTGGATCCTATTGAGCAATTAAGGAGGGAACTGGGAGCATTGAAGATGCAACAAAATCAACAAGAAGAGAAGGTCTTGCCACCACTGCGACGCACGGATGATGAAGTAGCCCAACTTCGCCGTGAGTTAGAAGATTTGAAGACCACACAAGATATAAGGAGACAAATTTGGTGCACGATCTGTAATAACAATGGACATTCCAATGCTAATTGCCCTAACAAGGTAAGCTGTCAATTTTGTGGAAAAGATGGTCATGAAGCCAGAGATTGCTATTACCTCAAGGGTACACAGCGGAGAGGTAACCCTCAAACTTTGGATTCATACTATGCAAGTACTTCAAATACATCTAACAGAGAGGAGAATAGGCCTGAAAAGCCTAGATATAATAGACCCTTGATGTGCTATCGTTGTGGTGAATATGGCCACATGCAAAATAGGTGTTCCCTCCCAGAAGATGCACCTCCTTGTCAACATTGTCTAGAGGCCAAGGATCATTATACCAAAGATTGCCCAAGAGGTCGTCCTGCTCCAATTCATATGATTGCAGTCTCTCCACATGAAGAAGGAAAAACCACTCAGACTTATGCTATTTCATCCTCTGCAATGCCCATGATGACTAGAGCTAGGCAAGCAGCTGCAACCCAGAGAGATGGATTTCAGGATAAAGAGGAAGAAAAGGAGTCTGGATGGAAGGACCAAGCACAAATTGAAGGAGCTTATAATAAGATGACTACTTCTCTAAAGGGCCAACCAACAAGTCTGCAAGAAAACACTCATGAGGTAAACATTGAACATATCTTGAAAGGTATTCATCACAAGGTTAGTCTATAGGAACTTATAAAGATGGATTCAAAAATAAGAAGTGATTTATTAAAGATTATACACTCTGCTCACTTGGTCCAATCGCCTAGTATAGATGGTTTCATGGTTGATTTTCCTCCTACACCCTTAGCAGACTACCAAAGTTCGAGATTATCAGTTTGTATAAAGGATGAAGCTCTTACAGGTGTGATCATAGATGGAGGCTCTGGTATCAATTTGATGCCAGATTTTACAATGAAGAAGCTGAAATTGAACCCCACCAAGTTGGCACCATTCACGGTTACATTGGCAGATCAACATCGGGTTGCGCCACTTGGCATTATTAAAAAGCTATTGATGGTAGTACAGGGTTGCCACTTTGTGTTGGATTTTGTTGTTATTGAACTTCCACAGGAGACTTCCTATCCTTTGCTCCTGGGGAGACCTTGGTTGAGACAAGCAAAAGCTTTACAAGATTGGGGAAAAAACAAATTATGGATTTCAACAAGCACCAATAGCCAATTGCAATTACATTTGGAAGAAGGATTCGACTCTGGAAAAACTACTGGATATACTGTGGATACTCAGGTAATGCCCTCTCTACCCCAAGAAGAGGATACATTGTTAAATTGGATGATGGGAAGTGCAGAGTGTTGCAGAGTGGAGATTAATGAAATTGAGGAAGAAGTTGCAGATAAGGTAATTACAGGAAGGGGCAATGAAGACCACAAGGTGTTGGAGAATGAGAAATTGCAGGAAAGCACAAGCCGTGAGGAGGCAACCAATATAAAAATATCAGAGGTAGAAGATTATGAACTCAAGAGCAGAGAAGATCTCCCTTTTGTAGATATACCTCAAGGTTGGATGAAAGAACATGTTGTAGAATATAAATTAAAATCCACTCCTGCATATAGTGGAGATGATTTCTCAAGCAAGAGTAGTCCTGAAACATTAGTTCAAGAAGTCAATTTAGGGGATGAAGAGAACCCTCAAGTAGTCCATTTGGCATCCTGGTGGTGGCATTATCCTCCTTTGCTACAAAAGGTAACTTCTTTGCTTTTTACTTACAAAAGTGTCTTTGCATGGTCCTACAAAGATTTAACAGGAATACCAGAAGAGCTTGGGTTACATCGGATACCCTTAGTTGAGAGAGCCGTGCCAGTAAGAAGTAGGCCATATCGACTCAATCCGAAGTATGTAGAGGCGGTAAAGGCAGAGATTACAAATCTAGAGGAAGCAGGTATAATTGTGCCAGTAGAACATTCCAGGTGGCTCTCCTCTATGGTTATTGTGCCCAAGAAAAATAGCGGAAAAATAAGAGTATGTGTTCATTTTCGTGCTTTGAATAAAGTGACTATTCAAGATGGATTTCCTCAGCCCTTCACAGAGCAAGTACTTGAAGAAGTAGCTGGTCACACTTTGTATAGTTTCTTGGATGGTTTTAGTGGTTACAATCAGATAGTGATCTGCAAGAGAACAAGGATTACGACCACCACATACTAGAGAGATGACTCTCCTCCCAACCAAATGCCTCTATATATAGCTCTCTCCAGGGGACTGCCTTCTTGGGCAGGTGGATACTAACCATCCAAGTGTCAGCCATGTAACTACATGTGCGCCAAGTGTCCCAGTTAACTTGAGTTAACTCAAGTGGATGCTTCTAGAAGGCTCTAGAGCTCTTTGGGCAAAACACTCTCCCCATGTACCCCATGGGGGTTGAACCCAAGACCTCCTCCTTCACATCCTTGAGACTTAACCACTAAGCTAAGTGGATCACTTGTTCACAAGAGCACAAGACCTCCTAGTAAGTCTAAAACTCGAGATCTTTGGTCATACACATGGATGATCAAACGGTGTCCGATTTCAGATCTGTCTGAACCGGCCAGACCCTTGGATCATAGACTTACTTTATTCGTGTAACTTGATACTTGACTTAGTCAATTGAATCTTTAGTTGAAAAGATCAACTCAAAGTAAAAGTCCAACTTCTTTCAGAAAATTTATCAAATATTTCTGATCAATAACACTTAAACTTGAAGTGTTCTATGAAGATCTTGGAAGTTACTTACTTCATATCTTCAGTTTCCTTAATCTTGAAGTTACCTTGAAGTATCGTAAGATACTACTTTCATCCTTTACGAATTAAACTTTTCCTTGAAGTCTTAATTCCCTTGAGGATGAAACCTAACTTCAAAATCCAAACTAGGACTAAAAGATAATCATCATCCCACGGTCCGATGTCCCATTCCATCTTTCCTACATCAATCTAAGTATAAAATCTGGTGTCCCATACCACCCTATGTTATATTCACATTAATGTGTGGGTGATTCTTATCCTAAAGTCTAAACATCTCTTGATAGAGTACCTTATTTCTTCAATTCTTTTACAAGAATTGGAAGTTTCAGGCATTACCTCTAACTAAATTTTCCTAGGTTTTGATTCCTTCGCATGATCACCTCATAATCATGTGCTTTGCCTTGAAAACTTGAAAACCTCTTAACAGAATATCAATTCTTCTTTACTGGGGTTTTCAAATGAAAACCAATCAAAATTCCAAGTACTTGAATTTTCTTGAATTCAAGTTCAATTGGTTTACCCTTGACCAATTTTGTAGCGACAAGAGCTTTTGACTTCTTGTCTTTAGATTCCTTTCTTTACTGTTGCTTTAGGTACCTACCCCGGGGACTTTATTTCGGAATCTCTTTACTGCTTAAGTCTTAAGCATCCGCTCATGCTTTCTGGACTTGTACCAAAATCCCTTTAAGGATAGGTAAACACTTATGTTTTACCTTCCACAGACTTAATTACCATTTTCACGGTTGCAGACTACATTCTTGGAATTTCTTTACTCTGTTCAGACTTGGAACATATTACTCTTTTTCACATTTTTCCATCGAATAAATGGAACTTGCGTGAATAATTCCCAAAAGGAATTTTATTGCCACTACTTGGGCAATCTACAAAGTAGTTCTAATCGCACATTACTTAGACAATCATGGCCAAGATTGATCAAGTCTGGTTGATCTTGCGATAAAAAGACTTAGTCTTTATCTTTAAGATCTCTTAAACTATCTTAAGCTTCTTTGCTTACCTGCAGGATTTTAGAGATCTTTCCCTTTACACAAGTCCAAGCATACACTTATGCCTCTCAGATTCCAAAGCTAAGAATCTTTGATATACCGTTAGGTTATATCACTTATTTGAACTTAAATACCAAAACTGGTGGTTAGGGATTTACTGGGAACTACTTACTCTATAACTTTTCTTGAAAGATGCTAGTCTCACGTCTGGGGAGATTTTGCTTTCAAGAACTTTTTGATTCCTATCAAGTAATACTAGGCTATAATTTGAAGCAAATGATTCATCTTGGAATTTTTTTGCTTTCCAGTCTAATGATTCATCTTGGAATCGTTTGTAAAAAGAACATTTGAAAGAACTTCTTTCAAATAATATCCAAAAAATTTACTGATTCAATTGTATTCATTTCTTGAGTATCAAACTAGAGACGAAATATCACATTTGTCAGTATGAAAGTTTAAGTTGAACTTTCATTTATGTGATATCGACTTCTATTCTTGAGTTTGATACAAGACTCATTATTATTGGTCAATCTTCAGATGTTACTAGAGTTTTTTTAAACATATTTCACTAATCAAAATTATGTTTAAAGTCCAAGCATCTATTGATGATTGATCCAATAGTAATGTTATTGTGAACACAACTTTGAACTTTATAACTTGTTTTGGACACAACTTTGAACTTATATTATTTCCTAAAGATTGCTTAGCTAGTTGCATCATTTACCAGAGATGCAACTATAGAACCTAACATCCTTTTATTGATATCAAGGATCAATTGATGTTGAGGTTTAACTTTTGATTTCCATCACTCCTTGAGATGAAATCAAATAAAAATTTATAAAAGCTTGGTACCTTTATATCTTGGCAAAACATTTATATCCTAAAGAGGTTTTGCCTGCATCATTCCTTGGACCTATCATGAATTTATGTGTATTTTGGGAAGAGTTCATGAATCAATTAAGATCCTCTACTTGGAACATCTACCTTCCCAAAAATAAATTCATCTTAAACATGGTAGGAGAATGATCTCACATGAAATAGAAGGCTTGACTATTTCATATCTCTATTCCAAAAAGTTACTTACCGAGGTTTCATCATGAGATACAAATCTTGAAACCACAAGAAACTTCTTTAAAACTTTCGAAAACTTCTAAATAGAAGACTGCTCATGGAACTTTGGAAATATAGTTGATGTTCTCATCCAACCTTGGGATGCTTGAGAAGTTACATAAAATATATAACTAATCAACTAAAGCTTTATCCGCATGACTTTCTAAGTACATCCAGGACTTAGAGTCATCATACATCACAAAAGAGTTTGCAAGTAATTAAATTTTCTTGGTTATCAAGAAAATTTATTACTTAACTTTCTCCTAGTGCTTACTTATACCTAGCAAGACATCTATCATACTTAATTGTCATTAAGTATTTATCTTTGATAGTAGAATATCGACTTGGGAAGAAATCGACTAATTACTTGAGTTGCAAAGTAGAACTAGTATGTCTTTGCAACTAACTAGTCCTTGGTCTTCCCTAATGTCAAACTGCGAGCTTTATAAAGTAAGCTAAATACTAAGAGAGTACATTCTCATATCTACTTGCAAACAGCATTCCATTCTTCCATGCAAATGCATGTATCTACATGCAAAAGCATATGCTCACATGCGTATGCATGCATGTTCTTTGCATGCCCAAAAAATAATACAACAATCATGCATGAACTTGATGCACGATTTTTTTCTTGTACTAAGAATGTATATCATGCAATCCTGATGCATGTATATCCTTTCCTTTGTCTAATGCACTATGATATAAAAACATACCCTTGAAGTGCAATAGAAAACTTACTCAATGGAAAGGAAATATGTATTTAAAAAAATACATTCTTTGATGCACAATGATCTTTTGAAATGAAGTCTTTCCTTAATGCAAACTAATGCTTGAAATAAGAAATGGATTAATTCATTATTCTAATCTAGACTTAATCAATTGAAATCTTGGCTATTTCAATGTGCATCTATGATTAAGTATAGAATAATGAAAACAAGATAAATCAAGCATTAAGGCCAAGCAGAAACTGGAAAATACTTAGCTTTGATCAAAGCTTCGTCCATCCCTTGATCCTTTGGAAGAGTGATTCATCCTCTTGATCCTTGCGAGGAGCTATTCACCATTCTTGAAGCTTCCTCATCAAGAAATAATCTTGGATGACTTGGTCCGTCGATATCGACTAACTTAGGCCTCCGGATCTTCACTCCACAACTCCACTTCCATCAAACTCTGCGACAACTGAAGCAGAATACTTCTCGGGTTCGGCAACTGATTTGGCTCCTTGAATGGATGAGAATTGGGCTATTACTTCAGCTCTGCTTCCTGCTTCTCTAAATTTTGCTCTGCACTATAGAACAAACAATCGGGCTGGGCGCGTGGCTATATCTTCTGGCTCCTTTCCAACCCGTCTGGGTTCAAGTCCCGGCTACAGCAGCGCGCGGCACATCCTTTTGTTCTCTGATTGAAGCTTTCCTCAGCGCCAGATTCTAGCAGAAGATTAGTTTTTTTTGCAGATTTTGACTACCTCTCGTCAATCGATTGTCGCCTTATGGATAGGCGGGCGTCCTCTAGCTGCGGGGGCGGGGGTTCGAGTTCCCTCTACTTCACCAGAGATTGTATGCTTTTAGATCTTCAAATTAAGTTCTTCAGCGCCGGCTTCGATCAGTAATGTCTGCTCCGGACAAGTCTTCACGCGGGCAGTTCTCTCTTGTGGTTAGAGCAGAGCGCTCCCAACAAATGGGCGGGGGTTCGAATCCCGCGGGCTAACAGCAGAGAAAATAAACTTGTTTTTTAGCTCATGATTAAGAGCTTCTGCAGCGCAAATATCGAATAATAGAGTTTGGTCTAAAGCGCTCTTCGCGAACGCCTGTTTGGCCTTGTGGATAGGCGATTAGATTCTCTAGACAGAGGTCATGAGATCGAATCCGTCCTCGACCACAGCACGAAGATTGTTTTGCTAATCTTCTCCTTATGCTATGCCCGCCAAGAGAATGACGATTCGGGATGGTTTGATGCACGCCGGAGAGAAAGCGACTCCACGCATAGGCAGTTGAGAACATGGAAGCATGAGGAAGATGATGAGCATAGCAAGATCACCATGAAAGCTTGCCTAAAGCTCTGATACCAATGCAAGAGAACAAGGATTACGACCACCACATACTAGAGAGATGACTCTCCTCCCAACCAAATGCCTCTATATATAGCTCTCTCCAGGGGACTGCCTTCTTGGGCAGGTGGATACTAACCATCCAAGTGTCAGCCATGTAACTACATGTGTGCCAAGTGTCCCAGTTAACTCAAGTTAACTCAAGTGGATGCTTCTAGAAGGCTCTAGAGCTCTTTGGGCAAAACACTCTCCCCATGTACCCCATGGGGGTTGAACCCAAGACCTCCTCCTTCACATCCTTGAGACTTAACCACTAAGCTAAGTGGATCACTTGTTCACAAGAGCACAAGACCTCCTAGTAAGTCTAAAACTCGAGATCTTTGGTCATACACATGGATGATCAAACGGTGTCCGATTTCAGATCTGTCTGAACCGGCCAGACCCTTGGATCATAGACTTACTTTATTACATGATCCATCCTGATGATAGGGACAAAACAGCCTTTGTCACTCCCTGGGGCACTTATGTCTATACTCGAATGGCTTTTGGTTTGAAGAATGCACCGGCTTCATTTAATAGAACGATGTATCTGATATTGGGCAAATGGTTAACAACCTTTCTACGCATTTTCATGGATGACTTTTCAGTATTTTCAGGTACAGATAGAAGGGCAGCAGTTCAAGATTTCTATGACCATTTGGAAAATTTAAAAGAAATGTTTGAGCAATGTCTCAAAACGGGTTTGAAATTGAATCCTGATAAATGTCACTTTTTGGTCACTAAGGGCACTCTTCTTGGTCACATAGTATCTGCTGAAGGTATAACTGTTGATCCTGCAAAGGTTACAGCTATTCTTTCCATGCCAATTCCACAAAGCCCAAAGGAAGTGCAAAGTTTCTTGGGCCATGGAGGGTATCACAGAAGATTCATTAGGATGTATTCGGAAATTGCTAAGACCTTGTCAATGCTTACCAGCAAAAAGATCCCTTTCTCATGGAGTGCTGAAGCTGACAAAGCATTTTGTGAACTAAAGTTGAGACTATGTACTGCTCCACTTTTAAGTGTTCCTAATTGGTCATTGGAATTTCATGTACATACAGATGCTAGTCTTCATGCTGTTGGTGCAGTTCTAGCTCAACCATCATCTCACAAAGTGGATAGACCTATCTCTTATGCGAGTAGACTACTTAACCAAGCTCAAAGGAATTATAGTACGACGGAAAGAGAAGGTTTGGCTATCGTATTTGCTCTTCAGAAGTTTAGACATTATCTCCTTGGCGTACATTTCATTGTTATTTCCGATCATCAGCCCTTGAAGTATTTGATAAACAAGCCTAGAGTAGCTGGAAGGATTTGGAGATGGTTACTCCTATTTCAAGAATTTAATTTTGATATTCATATTAAGCCAGGAAAAGAGCACTACATGGCAGATCAAGTGTCCAGGATGGCAATGAGCGAAAAGGCAACAGGCATTAATGATGAATTGGTGGATAGCAATCTTTTTCTAGTAGCAATCCGGACTGGTTGGTATGATGAAATTCTCCATGTTCTGACTACTGGAAAGATCCCAGAACACTTGACACCTGTAGAAAAGAGAAGATTGCTCCTGAAAACCAAAGCATATTCTCTTATAAATGGAAATTTGTATAAATATTGTCAAGATGATATATTGAGAAGGTGTGTCTATCCGAAGGAGGTAAATCTTCTGCTAGAGGCTGCACACAATGAAGGACATCTAAAGGGGGAAGAATTGGCTCATAGAATCATCCACAAAGCTTTATGGTGGCCTCATATTTTCAAGGATGCAATCAAGTTTGCTAAAGAATGCAACATCTGCCAGAGGTGGGCTCCCGTGCCAACCAGATTGAATTTCCAACCATTGGTCATATCTACAGGATGGCTTCCATTTGAACGATGGGGTCTTGATTTCATAGGGCCAATTAGCCCAACTGGGCAACCAGGAGGTAAAAGGTATATTTTGATGGCCACATGCTATGCCACTAAATGGATAGAGGCTAAAGCTACTGTGGACTGCACGGCTTTAACAGTAGCTAAATTTATGTATAAACGTATTTTCTCAAGATTTGGTTGCCCACTGGAAATTACTAGTGACAGGGGCACACATTTTGTAAATCAATTGCTCCAGTTTATATTTGACAGGTACAAAATCTTCCATAAAAAATCTTGTGCCTATTACCCAAGGGCAAATGGCCAAGCAGAGAGTTCCAATAAGATTTTGATCGGACTACTTCGCAAATTAGCTTTTGATCATCAAAGCTCCTGGCCGCTAGCACTGATCGGTGCAATCTGGGCTTTCAGAACCACGAAAAGGGGAACCATAGGCGAGACTCCCTTCTGTTTAGTATATGGAAAAGAGGCATTGGCACCATTCGAGTTCATTATCAGAAAGGAAATAGAAATCAAAACCATTGGAATTGAACCCCCCATTCAGAGATTGGTGGCATTAGAAGAATACAGAGAAGGAGCAATGCAAAAACTTCAGGTAACACAAGAAGAGCGCAAAAGACTGCATGATAGGTATCTGAGGTCCAATGAAGTACAGGAAGGGTCCATGGTTTTAGTGCATCAAATTCCACCAATTCAAACTAAATTGGCACCCAAATGGGTAGGACCATATAAGGTTATCAAGGTGTTACCACATGGTGCAGTACATCTAGAAGATTTGCAGGGTAAAAGGATTCCCTTGGTCAACATCTCCAGGGTGAAAAGGTACCTAAACTAAGTCAGCTTGGAAGAATTTCAATCATTGTATGTACCACATGACATTCAAGTATTTGCCATTGTTTTTATTCAATAAGAAGATGAGAAGGAAATTGCACCGAGGCGGTGCAAAATCTTGGTGTGGGGGTCTGTAGCACCCCTCTTTTCCCCTTCTTTCTCTCTAACTTCCTCTTTCTCTCCCCACTGCCCGCATGCCTCTCCATTTCTCTTTCTCTCTCTCCCATCCCCTCTTTCTTTCTTTCTTTCTTTCTTTTTTTGTTTTCTCTCTCTCTCTCTCTCTCTCTCTCTCTCTCTCTCTTCCCTCTCTCTCTCTCTCTTCTCTCTCTCTCCACGCTATCCCTCTCTCTCTGCCTTCCCTCTCTCTCTCCGCCCCGCCCTCCGCCATCCGCCCTCCGCCCCCCCCGCCCTCCGCCTTCCGCCCCCGCCCCCCCCCCTCCGCCTTCCTCCCCCGCCCCCGCCTCCGCCTAGTCCCCACCTCCGCCTAGTCCCCCCACCCTCCTCCCTACACTTCCCCGCACCCCGCCTAGACCCCACCCCACCCCCACATCCCCTCCGCCACCCGCAGCCCGCCACCCGCCCTCCACCCCGCCCTCCGCCATCCGCCCTCCGCCCCCGCCCTCCGCCTTCTTCCCCCGCCCCCGCCTCCGCCTAGTCCCCCCACCCTCCTCCCTACACTTCCCCGCACCCCGCCTAGACCCCACCCCGCCCCCACATCCCCTCCGCCACCCGCAGCCCGCCACCCGCCCTCCGCCCCGCCCTCCGCCCCCCGCCCTCCACCTTCCTCCCCCGCCCCCGCCTCCGCCTAGTCCCCCCACCCTCCTCCCTACACTTCCCCGCACCCCGCCTAGAGCCCACCCCGCCCCACATCCCCTCCGCCACCCGCAGCCCGCCACCCGCCCTCCGCCCCGCCCTCCGCCTTCCTCCCCCGCCCCCGCCTCCGCCTAGTCCCCCCACCCTCCTCCCTACACTTCCCCGCACCCCGCCTAGACCCCACCCCGCCCCCACATCCCCTCCGCCACCCGAAGCCCGCCAACCGCCCTCCGCCCCCCACCCCTCACGCACCCGCCCTCCGCCCCCGCCCCTCACACACCCGCCCTCCGCCCCCGCCCCTCACACCTCCGCCCTCCGCCCCCCGCCCCTCACACCTCCGCCCTCCGCCCCCGTCCCTCACACCTCCGCCCTCCGCCCCCCTCGCGCACAAACTCCACCCCCTCACTCTCTATCTCTCTCACATACCCGCACATGCACACGCACAATAACACACATACGCACATACATACACAAACACACACATGCACTCATACACACACACTTCCACACACACCCTCAAGCACACTTCCACACACACATATGTCACACACACCCACACTTACACACATGCACCCCTATGCGTGCAAACACACACACACACGCCCATACATATGCACACTCCCCCCACTCATACACACACTCACACACATACTATCACACATTCTCACTCGCACACACAAATGCAACACACACACTCACCCACATACACACATACACCCACACACACATTTTTGCATATACCCACCCACAATTATACACATCTCTGGGCCTCTTCCTTCAGCAAGACTATGAAGTAAAGCACACCCTCAGAAGTATACCCTAATCTAAAGAGTGCCAGGAAGAAGGAATATGGATGGGATTTTTAAAGAAGTAATCAATTGTGTCGATCGAAGACCCCTTTGACCAGGATGATTGAAGAATGCAGGTAAAAAGTGAAAGTGGAATCGCCAGCAACCTTTCACGGCGACTACCTATTTTTGTGGATCTAATTCAAATCAAGTGGAATATTTGACCTACCCTTTAATTTTGGGTAATTAACCGGCGCGTGATCAATGGACGTGAAGATTCGGCAAGGCTCTTGGCCTATTGGGGCCTATAAAAACAATGGATTTGTGCTCATTTGGGGTACAACAAGTTTGAGAGATACAGTGGTTCGTGCGTACGTGCAGAAGTCCTTTCTTGCACTTGGTGGTTTCAAGTCTACTGTGGGAGCTACTCTGTCGTGTATACAGAGGGGAGGCTTCTCAGTAAAGGGCTATGAGCACTATAGTGTAAAAGAGTAGCTTGGATTCTTCTTCTTTTCCGTGAGTCAGTGTGGTTGATTGTGTTCTATTCTCTTGAGAAGATCTTACCATTTGTATTGTTCTGAGTTAGTCTGCATATTAGTGGTCCTTATGCTGATAGGAAGAAACTTTTGTATTGGAGTATTTACTATTAAGATGGTTTGTTAGCCCTAAGCTTGTGGCTTGTTAGTCCTAAATTTGTACCTTAGGCATCACTTTGCCCAACATTGTAATCCCCTGATTTGAATCAAGAAGTGTACGGTCTTCCTTGGTCATTTATTGTTCACATTTTCTGAAGCATTTACTACTCTGTGCAATCCGTGTTATCTACCTGCTCACAGAAATGTTAAAGGGTATACTTCCCTAAAGAAGAACCCCCTTGAGTAGGCGACGTACTGGATGTGTTAATCTTTAACCTCTACTTTTGTTAAAAGCGGATACCCCAGTACCTCCTCTACACAAGTGGAGACAATTCTTGTGCCCAAGTGAGTGCCTTAATCTAATCATTTGAGAGAGGTGATTTTTTATATTAACTGAGGTTGCGGCGTTTTCTATAAGCATTGAAATCACCTTGATGAATTTAGAATTAGCCATTATGTTTTATGTTTTTGTTTTTTTTGGTAAAGAGAAGATTGACTAAAGCCTACTCTCCCATGCTTGAATTATTGTTATGTTCTATTTCATCAAAAAAAAAATTAAGTTGAATGTCGTTCTGGTAATATGAAGCATAATGATATGATTAAGAGAGTATGCATTTTGCAGTATTACACTGATGCTCATAAATATCAAAATAAATTGAAGCGTGCATTCTTTAGTTTTATTGCTTTTTGTTTTTCCTACCATTGAAATAATACATTTTACAAATTAGGGAAAATGAAATCATTAATCATAGTACTTTTTTTTAATGATGTGAAATCTTTCTTAGTGTGAGACGAGGTCTAACAACTGTATGGCATGCTGGCTCGCTTGTCCGCTTGAAGAATATATTCTATGGCTGATGGAGATATTCTTTTGAGGGAAGTATGGAGACTGTTTCATCACCACAGAAGTAAAGGGGCCTTTATCGGATGTTTACAGTGAACAATCCAAACAACCCATCAGATTTTCCATACCTTTTGTCAACCACGATGGTGTCTAAAAATCTCAACGATTTCAAGGATTATAAAGATAAATGCGATTCTTTTTGTGGTATTGTTGATTATACAGTTTGTTGGAACAACATGATTAAGTAATTTATCCGCAATCTCGATTCGGAAAACTAGTAGGAGATGGCGTTAGACCTCAAGTTGCAGAATCGGAACCATAGGTCCTGTGCATAGTCGTGCCATGCATTGCGTGTCCCTCGTTCCTTTCAGTCCACTTGCTCGACAAATGCATATCTAGACAGAGAGAGTAATTAACTATTGCTGCAATGGTCGGGCCAGGCAAATGGGTTGTCGATGACTGCATGCGTGTAGGTTCGTACAAAAGTAATGTATGTAGTAATGGAGTCCTCATTTGGCGCAGCTTTTCTGAAAGGGGAAGTTAAGCAAAAGGTGATCTGAATACCACAATGTGCGAGATCAAACTTCTGTTAGGTCTATGCTTTTAAGATGATGGAGTTGGCTCCCTTTAATCAGTTTTATAGCTTTGGTTTCCATTTGCAGGAAATTATGAGATATGATTAATCCGATAAGACAAACATAGTAGTTGGTCAGGATACAGTCATAATCCTACTCCACGATACAACACGTTTTAATGGTTATTTCAGAGAAGAAGATGAGTACGATATGATGTGCAGGCCGAAAGTGCACGATATTGAGCTTCTCATTGATGCATATGAAAGATTTACAGCAATCAAGGTCTTTTCTTCTATATGATCAGATCGGATCCCTTTACCCTATTTTATGGATTGTATGTCTATTCTAAGTCATAATGCTAGTCGTAATTGTAGGATAAGGATGCGAAATTAGTAATCTGATAAGAAAGCCAAAGCGAACTAAAAGAAGATAGAGATAGAATAGACATCTAAGATCATGATCTTCCCTACATGATTCAACATTTATTAACAATAACCTCACACTCGAAACTTTGACCAAATACACGAATAAAAGAGATAGATAAACAATGGTTTCGAAGAGAGCAAGAAGACCTAAAGGTTTGATAATGTTTTTATGTTTGTGGTGCTCGTCAACTCTATCTTTCAAAAGGTATGTGCTTGAACGAATTTTGACCAAGAGAACGTTGAATCTCCTACACTTTGAGGGTCTACAAAATCATGTTGGATACCATAGCAGTATCATGTGGCTAGATGATGTTTAGGTTTAGTCCATGAATCGTTTTCAGAATCAAATTTCTTTCTCTTTTAAGACAGACACAGAGTTTTAAACATTGCAAGTTTAAGTATGTTCAAGGTTTGAATTGGTTATATAGAGTTCTTCTTCTTCCTAAACGCTTTCCAAAACTTGTAGAAATGGTTCAGATAAAGACTCCATTGATTTACATAGAACACAAGCTTAGCCAATGGGAGGAGGTCACCAGATTAAACATCCCAATAGATGCTCTGTATAAGAACCCATGCAATGTTCAAAGATATTGTAATCTAAGTTGACTTCTGCATTTGCGTTTGTTTCAAGTTGAGTAGGTTCATTCCAATAAATTTCATAGAGTATAGTAAATTCTTGAATAGAAAACTAAGGAATAGCTCATAAAATTCACAAATTTAAAGAACTTAACGATAAATGTTTTGAGATAAGCTTCCTACGCTAGGCAGCTTTCATTTTGGATTTGACGTGGTCAAGTTTAAGTGAGACTGACCAAAACGAAATAAAAAGCTTTCTTTTATATTTTTGTTAGGAATTTTTCTATAGAGACCTCTATATGTGTGTGAGATGCAAGGGCTAAGGTTAACCAAGCTCCATAGCTTGGGGTATATCCTAAGGTATCTAAGGGGTAATGGGAAGGAGTGTACATCATGGTCGCATGTCCACACAAGCATTCCACATCATTACTATCCTTAGTGTACGAGGATACAATGGATGGGAGGGGAGTTGCACACATAACTAATCAAGCTTCAATATCAAGCTCAATGAACGAATTTAGGACTAAGTCTTACATTTTGGTGATCAAAGCTTTGAAGCAAAGCTTCTCCTAGATATTCTCTTTGCGTATAAAGTTTCTTTTGGGCCACTGCTTCGAGTCGTCATCAGCATCTATACTCGCTTGTGTCACGGGTATGCAAAATTTATTTTCGAAAAAGAAGATTAGGACATCCCCCAAAGGATATTGAAGCCCCCCTCCCCCCTAATGGGAGCTCTACACGTGCAACAACACCTTGCCCAAGCAAAGACATGTGAATAGTCGTGCAAGTTGCCTTGACTGATGCCCGTGTGCCCCCAAGCATGTAAATAGGTGAGAGAGCCCGTCCTCTCTCCTCTCCTATTGAGTTGTGAACAAGAAGGATTCTCATGCATTATATAGCTGCCAAATGGGCTACATACTATGCATGTAGGATAATTAGAACATTGCACACAATCATCTCATTTTTCTCTGCATGGAACTCAAATTTGCACCATTATTTCTTTGGAAGATATATGGAATTCAACTTTGCACCCTTACTTCTTTCGGAGAAACATTTCCGCACTTACTTCCTAGCTAAAGAGCATATATATACAATAGCCATGCCCACTAGAACAACAATAAAATCTTCATTTTTTGTCCAAATGAAGTGATTTGAAGTGCTATGGAATCTTAACTTTAAAAGCTACAAAAATGACACCTAATAGATATCATTTGGCCTATCTGATCCGCCTACATAGAGCTTTGAAGGTGAGTGTTCACAAGAAAGGAGCTCCGTAAGCTGTCGTTTTTTTTTTTGACACAAGGATGATCAAATTTAACTTAGGAACTGAAGAAGGGTGGTTGGTGATCACTTTCAAAACTTTCACTACCCCTAAAGTTTCATTTGTAAAATTTAACTTAGGAACTGAAGAAGTGTGGTTAGTGATCACTTTCAACACTTTCAGTACCTCTAAAGTTTCATATGTACTCTATAGATAAGTTTTCTTGTCAATAAATGCACTTTAAGCCCCTTTTGTGCATCAATCATCAATTAGGATACGAATCGGCTTTTTATACATGCACGTATATGCTTGCCAATCTTTGATTTTCTTCCAAAATAGGATATTAGTACGGAGAGGAGAAACCAGAAGCATCTAGTGCTCTTATTTATTTGATGTCCATGCCGGAAGCACGTCGATTTCTGTACTAGCTTGTAGTGAACTTTAGACTTTTGGTTGATTATTATGTGCCCCCCAACACAAATGATTATAGTGCATCTAGATAACTTTTCTTATTTTTTTAGATTATCAAAATCTTGCTACAATTTGTATTTCTTTGCATGGTTGTTGGAGGCATTGAAGTAGACAACATAATAACAGTACCTTTTGATTTTGTTATTATTTTATGTGAAGGCTTGTGATTTGCAAGTTTCCACTACACTTGTTCTATATTGGTTATCTTCAGTTTCCAAGGAAACGAGTCTTCTCAAAAGCTTCTACCTTTTATCTTTTCTAGTTCTTTTGATCTCCTTATCATTCATGCGTCTGATCGAGAGGATTTATTTTAGTCTGAAATCACTAAAATATTTGCACATCCTAAGTGTGATTTCATGCTAGGCCAATGGTATAAAAAATGTCGAGGGATCATCATGGAAGCAAAGTGCCTTGTTAGAGGTCTTAAATATAGCTCCATTTCTGAAGAGAGCAAGAAGCCTTAGAGGTTCGATAATTCCATTATATTTGTGGTGCTCGTCAAGTCTAGCTTTCAACGATTTGTGCTTGAACAAATTTTGACTATAAACCTTCAATCTCCTAGACTTTGAGGGTCTACAAACTCATGTTGGATACCAAACTACTATCTTGTGGCTAGATGATGTCTAGATTTAGTCCATGAATCTTTTTTGGAATGAATTCTTTTCTCTTAAAGATAGATATATTACTTCAATAATTTGTTAAAAGAAGATGTTTAAAAATTTAATCTCTTGTCAAATAGAGTTTGACTCAAGTGAGGTTTAAGTATTCTCAAAGTTTCTATTGGTTATGCAGAGTTTTTCTTCTTCCTTACCACTTTCATGATTAAGAGAAAGTATATTATTGTTATTCATAAAAGACAAAGATAGCCAATGGGAGCAAGTAACCAAATTAAACATCCCAATAGATGTTTCGTACAAGAACCCATGCAATCTTCGAAGATACTATAGTCTAAGTAGACTTATTCGTTTTTATTTGATTGAAGTTAAGTAGATTCATTCCAATAGATCTCATAGAGTTCAGAACTTCTTGAAAAGAAAGCTAAGGAATAGCTCATAAGATTCAAAAATCTAGAGAACTTCAAGATAAATTTCTTAAGATAAGCATATCTTGGGTAATTTTCATTTTGGAAATGACTTGGTCAAGTTTAATTGAGCTTGAACAAACGGAAAGGAAAAACTTTCTCCTATAATTTTGTTAGACATTTGTCTCTATATACCTCTATATGTGTGTGCGACACAATGGCTTAGGGTATCCAAGGTCCCTAGCTTGGGGTATGTCCTAAGGTATATATGGGGTAGTGAGAAGGAGTGTCCATGATGGCCATATTTCTACATTAGAGCGTTCTAGCTCATTGCTATCTTGGGTGTAAGAGGATATAATGGATGAGAGGAGAGTTCCACCCACAACTAATCAAGCTTGAATATCAAGCTCAATGAGAATATATATATATATATATATATATATATATATATATATATATATATATATATATGTATATATATATATATATATATATATATATATATATATATATATATATATATATATATATATATATATATATATATATATATATATATATATATATGTGTGTATATATATATATATATATATATATATATATATATATATATATATATATATATATATATATATATATATATATATATATATATATATATATATATATATATATATATATATATGTGTGTGTGTGTGTGTGTGTGTGTGTGTGTGTGTGTGTGTGTGTGTATTACATATTGTGATTTTTCCTAATTTTTACATACATTTAATTAGAATATTTACACATTCTAATTTCTCGCTAATTTTTACATCTATTTTATTATATATATTAATAAACACGTAGATTTAAAACATGTATATGTCTTTATGTGTGTATGATTTTGTAAATATGTGTATGTGTATATGTATTATGTGCGTATATGTGTATATATGTGTATGCATCTGTAAAAACCCAAAAACCCTAATCCTAAAGAACTAAACCTAAAACATGTATATGTGTGTATGCATGTGTATATATATGTGAAGTGTACATGTATTATGTATTATGATTTTTTCATAGTCTAAATTCATATTTTAGAGACATGGCATCTTTGCAATGCCTAAAAAAAAAAGAGAATGAGAAATTAGTTCCTGAAGATTTTTTATATTACTATGCATGTATGTATACCTATGTCCATTGAGAAGGATGTGCAAGTTTTATGGGGGCAAGTGTAAGAGATTATTTTGTGATCTCATGATCGGCATGCTAAATTTCATTGATGATAAAATTTCTTTGTAGGTGCAAAAGACAAGAAAGAATGCTAAATAATGCTCATAAGGCCATGTATATATGTTAATGTATATACATGTGTGGACATGTGTGTATTTTGGTAGATATTTATCTATGTATTAATGCATCCTATTGATAGATATCTGACTATGTCTATGTCTATCAATGTTCCTACATGTGATTATGTGTCTCAATGTGTACATTTGTGTCTATGTGTTGATGTAGATATGTGATTATGTTTTTATGTGAGTGTATGTGTGATATAACTATGTATCTGAGTAATATGTGTATGTATGTGGTTATGTGTAAAAGTGTATATATGTTTCAATTTTTATGTGAGTTGTGGATGAGTGATATCTCATGTATGTGTGTGTTCGTCTAACTAGATGTACAATTAATTCGTTTATGAGTAAATGTGGGAATGTGCCTAAGAATAGATCTCTATATGTGTGGATGTCACTTATGTATGTGTGATGCGCCGCTTTTGGTTACGTTTATGCCTAAATATGTGCAAGGTTCCTTACGGTTTTCTGTTTATATGTGAGTCTATGTTGCTATGTGTATGTGTCTTTAGGTGTCTTTGAGTGTATAAGTGTATTTAATTTTATGTATGTGAGTGTCTACGGTTGTCTGTGTATGTTGTTATGTATGTGTATGTTTGTCTAACTATCTAATTGTATGCGTATGGATATATATGCAAATGTGTATGTGTGCGTTAAGGGTAAATGCGAACTTCCTGACTAATCTAGATCAACTTTTTTTTAATAAGTAGAATATCATATTCAAAACAGAAAGTAACAAACTAAAATGAAATAAACTTAAGTACGTGAATTTTGTGTATGCATTGTATGGTGTGCATGTGTTTGTGTATTAGCGTGTTGTGTTAAGTGTTAGTGTGCGTGTGTGTGTACAGGCATGCGTGTATGTACGTTTGATCATGTGTGTGAGTACATTTTTAAGCATTTTCGTGCAGAAATGTGTCGAGAGAGAGAGAGAGAGACAATGAGTGAGATAGAGATAGAAAGACAGAGTTCTACTATTGAAGGTTGTCAATGGACATTGTGGGTGCATACGGGAGAGAGAGAGAGAGAGATTCATAGAGAGAGAGAAGAGAGAGAGAGATAGAGAGAGATAAAATATGTAGGTATCCTTGAAGCACAAAGCAAAGAGACAAGATGAAGCAGGGGAGAGAGAGAGAGACAGAGAGAGAGAGATGAAATATGTTGATATCCTTGAGAGAGATAGAGAAATAGATGGAGACTTACCCATGGCTATAGAGAAGGCGTTTTGCACAAAGAGTTGATTGCACACACACACAAAGAGAGAGAGACGGAGAGAGAGAGATTGGGAGAGAGAGAGAGAGATAGAGAGAGGTAGAGGGGGAGAGAGGGAGAGAGAGAGAGCTATTGAGAGAGAAAGAGATAGAGAGAGATAGAGATGACAGAGAGAGAGAATGAAAAAAAGAGATAGAGCGAGAGATATAGAGAGAGAGTTTTGCAGCGAGATAGAGAGAGGGGGGAGGGATATATATGAATCGCTATTGATAAATAAGTTCGAGGCATTGTGATAACAAGAGGCAAAGGTGGGGGTCCAATAAAGAGAGAGAATGGAAGAGAGATACAGAGAGAGAGGGAGAGAGAGAGAGAGAGAGATGGAATGAGAGAGAGAGAGAGGGGGGAATGGAGATATATCAATTGTTATTGAGAGAGAAATTTGAAACATTATGATAAATATAGGCAAAGGCAAGTGTTCAACAATTAGACTATTCATCTTTATATAGTGATTACAATTCTTGTCAAAAGCATACTATGAAAAGAAAAAACAAAACTTTGGCCTCCATTTAGCTTCTATTCATGCATTTGCCAATTGCATTGTGCGTTACTTAATCTCCACTTTCAAACGCTATTGCTTCGCCATCCCAGCTAAAAACTGCCCCGATAGCTATGCCAATAGCATATGTCTCCAACTCAAATGGATTTTATGAATCCACCACTTTGAGCATTGGAGCCTCTAAAATGGCTTGCCCTAGAGTATAAGAAATTTCTTCTTGCTCTTGCTTCCATGCAAAACATACTTTTCCTTAGAGCAAAGTTGTCATAAAGGCTCCTATCGATGAATAAGACGAAATGAATTTCTTATAGAAACAGAAAAATCCTAAGAATACTAAAGATGCCCCTCATCTTGAGGATCTAGCCACATCAATATAACTAACACCTTCTTGAGATCCATCTTCATCCCGTCCGCCAACGATACATTCCATAGATACGCTACATGTAGAAGAAATAAATTGGTTTTATTTAGATTTACAATCAATTCATTTTCACTTAATTTAATTAATAGTCACCTTAAATGAATCTCAAGCTCATTTATAGATTTAGTATAAATTAAGAAGTCAGCTACAAAATTGACAATACATTTCCAATTAAAAAAATTAAATATAATTCATTAATTTCATAAAGGTATCTGGTGCATCAATCAAAGAAAATTGTATTCCTAAATACTCATAACCGCCAAAGCAAGCCTTGAAGGTTGGTTTATGTACATCGTACTCTTTAACTCTAATTTGGTAACAAGCGCTTTTAAAATCTATTTCTCTATACACAAATGGTTCACCTAGGGCATCAAAAATATCATCTATTCTAGGTATGGGTATTTATGTTTGATGGTAATATTATTGAGTGCTTCATAGTACATGCACATCCAATAAGAACCACCTTTCTTCTTTACTAGAAGAGAACGTGCTACAAAGGTTGAATAGCTAGGTGTGATAAGCACTTTCTCCATGTACTCATCCATAACCTTGTAGACTTCGTTCTCCTCTTGCAAAGGCATACAAATGGTGGTCCAATGGTCAAACCCTCCTAGCACCAATTGGATGATGTGCTCAATGTTCTTGGAAGGAGGTAAACCCAAAAGGTAACTCATTTAAAAACAACTACTAGAATATTTCTCTTAGTTTTCTTGAAAGTACTTGAGCATTTCAACTAGAGAATCCTTGATTGTGAGAACCTATCACTACACATGATGAATAGAGAAAACAAAAATGTTCTTACAATCAATTTCGCATAGCTGATTTTCATCACCAATTGCATTTGTTGGATATCTAGCCCTCCACGCGCTAGAACTCACCTCCCTTGTGCTCAAACTAATACACACGCAAAGAAAAGTCTATGACTTGTCATTTCCTAACATGCCACCACTTACTTAGGACTACATCAAAATGGAGCAGGTGTGGAATCTCAAGATGAATTTTATCATCATAAAACTAGATCTCAATGGGTAAACCAACTACTCATCTTTCCCATATCTAAATGCCCTTCGTGTCTATTAACTCCATTCTCTAGGCATACTATGACTCCAAAGTGTCCAAATGTAAGCATTTGAGGAGACCATAACTGTTGACATTATGTGCAAAATTAGTGTCAAGGATACCCATGATATGCTATCCTACCATAAAGCCTCTTATAACAATGTGTTTTTTTCTAGAAACTAGTAACCTTTCTATGCGACTAGCAGGAGCACCAAATCTCGAATAGAAGGTACCTTCTTTGTGTCCATCATGGTCACTATGGAAGATGATATCTGGGATGGAGAATCACCACAAACCTCATCAACGTCACTTTCTATGTGTGTAGGGTTATGACTATAGCTACAAGTATCTTTTTATTCTTAGGGTAGTCCTTAAATGGATGGTCTAGAGCACTCATAACACAAAGCTTCTCTCATTTCCTTCTCTTTATGTTGAGAGTTAAAAATCAATTTATAATAATTCCTCTGAGCTAGAGCAAACATCTTTATTTTAGCTCCCAACATTGCCTTCATCATCTCCTTGTATGGTGCAACTAAAATCACCAATTAAGTTGCTTTAGCTATATATAGATGTGTGCAAAATATTTCTATTCAATTCATACCATATTGTGAGCTCTATGCGTAACATTGAGAACTTCTCATCTCGAAATACAAGGTGCTTCATATTCCTTGCAAATAGAAATTATCTATTCTGCTGCAAATATTTGAGAATGTTATTCCAAAGGATTGATGGCTTCTTATGCATCTTTGGGAAGCTAAAGAAGTCTACTAAGCATATGTAGAGCTATAATGATTGGTGTAGAGCAAATTTTTTGTAGCACAAACTCATCTCTAAACATTACCCATCACCTCTTCCGAGTGGTATTAGAGCAAGCATCATGGGTGATGGATTCCACTCATCCATCAAGGAATTGGATCTAGGAAAGTATACAACTTGTTCACCTAGAATGGAAGCTTATCTTCAAGGGAGGAACCTCTATGGTTAAATATCTAGAGATCAGATAATGCCAATCCTCAGAAGCAAGGGCGAACCTACACAAAAAGAACAAGAGAGGTTGCATACATGGTGCTCAAAGGATGCTTTACAAAGTTCATAAATTATAAAATCTATGTCTAATTTTTTACTTACACACATAAGGAATTGCAAGACATCACAACTTATTTGGAATGCATTCTTCTCATCAAGTACTAACGCAAGGAAAAACCAATTGTGGATGGAATTCACTACACTCAAGAAAAGCCCAACGAGACTGTGATTAATTTTTTCATCAAGATAAAGGACACAGAAAACCAACTTGGAAGCATTGCAGAACTCGTTGATGAAGAGAAAATAGTAAGGAAAATAATCAATGGAATAAGAGTAGATGACTAATGGGAAGCTTTCACCACAACCATGGACATCTTCATGGGCATGCAAGTTCCTGATTTCAACACCCTTATGGGACAATTGTTTACATATGAGGGAAAGATTATGAAGAATGGAGATAACTCAAAAGGTAATAAATCCTTTGATTTTTACATAAATAAGAATAAGAACAAAGACAACAAAGGCAAGGGTAAGAAATTTGATGAATAAGTTAGTACCTCTCAATCAAACCTTGGAGGTAGAGGTAGAGGCTAAAGACAAAGAGGCATAGGAGGAAGACAAGGCAAGGGGAGAGCTCAAGGCTCATCTCCATGTGCCATATGTAGTTTAACGAACCACGTTACTAAAAATTGCTTCAAGAATACTAGGAACCAAAGAGGAAGACATTACAAAAAAGGAGGCTATCAAAGTTGAAGAGGATGATCGAAAAGCTTTAATGGATACAATAATATCTCATACAACAATGATAACTACCAAGAAGGATAAAAAGGAAGGAGAGATTACAAAAAACTATGCAAATGAACAAACTCAAGAGGACTCACCTCTTTTGATGAATTGACGATGAAGCAAGGTAAAGTAGATGAACGTAAATTTTATATACACTCAGGTTGTTGAAATCATGTAGCACAACTTATAGCTCAACTCTTACATCTGGAGGATCCGAGAAATAGACATGAAGTCCAAACATGAGATAATACAAGGCATCCTATTGAGAAGATAGGTAATATGAGGACCCAAGATGGTAATATGAACCTATTGAGCAAGGTATTGCATGTGCCAACTATCACCAAGAATCCTATATGTGTAGGAAAAATTGTTCAGAAGGGATTGTAGTCGAGATTTACACAGAATAGAGCATTCGTTGAAGACCCACATCAGGTATTCAAGAAAATATCAAGAGGAGAAAAATCACGTAGATGATTCAAATTTGAATTCCAAGACACTAGAAACATTGCATTGTTCAATTCTAATAGTCAAACTCTATTAGAGTTGGAAATTTTGCACAAATGATTAGCTCACATAGAGGAAAAAGCTCTAAATAAAATCAATATTGATCGGAGTATTCTTGGTCTACCAAATATATCCAAATCACACATGATCTATAAATCTAGTGCTTGACAACTTGGTAAATCACACGGTCAACCCTTCACAAAGAAAGGCTACATACATGGAGACTTATTGGAGCTCCTCCATACAAATGTATGGGGACCAAGCAGGGAGCCTTCAATCTTTGGATCTAGGTATTATGCGTTGTTCACTAATCGTTGTAGAAGATGGAGCATATTATAGTTCATGAAGCATAAGGATGAAGTGTTTTCATGTTTCAAAAATTATTTAGCTCTTGTTGAGAACCAAACAGGTAAAACTCTAAAGACTCAGGTTAGATGGAGGGGGAAAACATTTCTCTTATGAATTTGACTCCTATCTCCAAGAGAGAGCAATCAAAAGAGAAATCACTATGACCTATACTTGAGAGCAAAATGGAGTAGTAGAGAGAAGGAATAGAACAACTCTAAAGGTTGAAAGGTCAATGCTTAATGAAAAGGGACTACCCAACTACTTGTGGGTAGAGGCAGTATCTAGAGCTGCATACTTGATCAATAGACTCCCATCAAGGGTCCTGGATGGTATGAAACAATGCAAAGCATGGAATGGAAGAAGGCCTAGCTTTGATCATTGCACAATTTTTTCGGTGCATAGCATATGCACACATACCTTCACAAATCAGAGCCAAATTAAATCAAAAGGCAAAGAAATGCATCTTCATCAGCTATTAATTAAATAAAAAAGGCTATAGGCTATAGATTCCAAAGAACAAAGGATTCATTGTTACTAGAGATGTGGTTGAAGAAAATAAATCTTGATTTGAAGATTATTGCACAAAAAATTGAACTTCCCTATGATGTAGAGGAAAACTTTCCAACATTATCAAAGAAGATTGACCATACACTTGAAGCATCAAGTGATTGAGATGATGAATAGAGGATTCAAAGAACAGAAATCAATTCTTGGAACTCTAAAGGCAAAGCCAAAGTGGAAGATTTGGGAGATGTGGCAAAATCGTCTCAGCAAATTATAAGGAGATCAACTACAGAGAAAAGGAAATCAGAAAGGTTTGGATATGATACATCATTTGTTACTAAAAATTCATTCTTTTTAGCAGAAGACTCAAACTTTTATGAGCCTTCAACTTATGAGGAAGCAAAGGAGAAGCTTGAAGGGAAGAATTCAATGGAAGACGAGAAAGAGGCTTTCGAAGAGAATCAAAGTTGGAAATTGGTACCCAACACTTCATGTACGAAATTCAGAGGTTCAAGATGGTTATATAAGGTAAATAAAAATTCTGATGGTTCAATAAAAAAATACAAAGCAAGGCTAGTGGCCAACAGATATGTACAACCTCAAGGTATTGATTATGAAGAAACATTTTCACCTATTGCAAAGATGCCTACAATTAGGGTACTCTTGAGTGTTGCAACTTCCAACAATTGAAAGATTTATCAAATGTATGTTAAAAATAATTTTCTAAATGGATGGATATGAGAGGAGATATTTGTCTTGAGAAATTTAAAATTAAATGATTCTTAAGAATTCCTTTTTATGTAAATTCATTTTTATCGGTTTCTTTGATCAAGAGAAACATATTTTGTTACACAATCTAATAATTTCAGGTATCAAACTCACAAAAATTTCTATTCAGATTCTCATGGTATGCATCTTGCTATAAGTTGGAGTCCACAAAGATTATGTTTTAGATTCAATTTTTATATTGTATCAGTGGGAAACTCTTGTGCTTTCATCAATGCAGAAGATATTGATGTTAATTTTAGCATGAAATTCAATCTACTCTTGATGGGTTCAAGGGAATCATTTTGTCAGAAAAATTAAAGAGCCTTGATGGTAATAATGTACATTCAGAAGCCATGTGAATTTATGCTGAAAATAAAAATCAAATCATAAAACATTGTGCGCTTTGATGAGAAAAGCTTATGAGAATATTTTCCATGAATAGGTGATAGTTTAGTATCCATTAAGTTTACATCTATTATATCCATGAAGCATGGTTGTCTTAAACTTGTGAAGTACATAAAAAAATTGATATGGAGAGAACTTGAAAGGAAAAAATTTCAAATAACACTCTAACAACACATTACAAAAAATCATGTAATGAATGTTGTCTTCATCTATGGAAATTGTAAAAATCCTTCAGAATTACGTTTTCAATGGCATCAAAAATTAAAAGTATTGTCATTGTCATATGATCGTGGCATAATAGTCGATTATGAGGTGCATCATAGCACGTTAGTTCAGAAGCTCTATTAGAAGAGGAGTATTTTGAAAACGTGGCTAGAGGGAAGTATTCAAACGTTAGGTAAGTAGGACAAAGTGATCAGGCATAGAAAATCAACGATAGGATGGTGATGGATGAGAAGAATCCAGGAGGTGATGGAGGACATCAAAATTAAACTTTCAAAAGTTAACTTCGTTATGAATAGGTTAGAGCCAAGGTATCATCAATGGAAGATGCTGGATGTTAGGTAGGTAGGATGGAGCTATCAAGCATTCGTGATAGGATGGTGATGGATGAGTAGCATTGAAAGTTAGATATGAGAAGAGAGAGAGAGAGAGAGAGAGACAAAGAGAGTACTATCCTCCAAAGAGTGATTTATTATAGATACAAAATGAGTGCAAAATGTTTTTGTACGTTACCAAATGTGGGGATAACATCAAGATCATTATGCAAAAACGCATGTGTCATTGGTGAAGAGTCTTACTATGATTGGGTTCTTGCTATGGAAAAGGAGCAAACGATGGATTTTCTGAAGATGGGCATGATGGTTAACCAATTAGCTAAGGCCATCGATGGCAATAGCCAAGTCAAGTGGAGACAATTCTTGTGCCCAATAGAGTGCCTTAATCTAATCATTTGAGAGAGGTGATTTTTTATATTAACTCAGGTTGCGCCATTATGTTTTATGTTTTTGTCTTTTTTGCTAAAGAGAAGATTGACTAAAGCCTACTCTCCCATGCTTGAATTATTGTTATGTTCTATTTCATCAAAAAAAAAATTAAGTGGACTGTCGTTCTGGTAATATGAAGCATAATGATATGATTAAGAGAGTATGCATTTTGCAGTATTACACTGATGCTCATAAATATCAAAATAAATTGAAGCGTGCATTCTTTAGTTTTATTTCTTTTTGTTGGTCCTACCATTGAAATAATACATTTTACAAATTAGGGAAAATGAAATCATTAATCATAGTACTATTTTTTAATGATGTGAAATCTTTCTTAGTGTGAGACGAGGTCTAACAACTGTATGGCATGCTGGCTCGCTTGTCCGCTTGAAGAATATATTCTATGGCTGATGGAGATATTCTTTTGAGGGAAGTATGGAGACTGTTTCATCACCACAGAAGTAAAGGGGCCTTTATCGGATGTTTACAGTGAACAATCCAAACAACCCATCAGATTTTCCATACCTTTTGTCAACCACGATGGTGTCTAAAAATCTCAACGATTTCAAGGATTATAAATATAAATGCGATTCTTTTTGTGGTATTGTTGATTATACAGTTTGTTGGAACAACATGATTAAGTAATTTATCCGCAATCTCGATTCGGAAAACTAGTAGGAGATGGCGTTAGACCTCAAGTTGCAGAATCGGAACCATAGGTCCTGTGCATTGTCGTGCCATGCATTGCGTGTCCCTCGTTCCTTTCAGTCCACTTGCTCGACAAATGCATATCCAGACAGAGAGAGTAATTAACTATTGCTGCCATGGTCGGGCCAGGCAAATGGGTTGTCGATGACTGCATGCGTGTAGGTTCGTACAAAAGTAATGTATGTAGTAATGGAGTCCTCATTTGGCGCAGCTTTTCTGAAAGGGGAAGTTAAGCAAAAGGTGATCTGAATTCCACAATGTGCGAGATCAAACTTCTGTTAGGTCTATGCTTTTAAGATGATGGAGTTGGCTCCCTTTAATCAGTTATATAGCTTTGGTTTCCATTTGCAGGAAATTATGAGATATGATTAATCCGATAAGACAAACATAGTAGTTGGTAAGGATACAGTCATAATCCTACTCCACGATACAACACGTTTTAATGGTTATTTCAGAGAAGAAGATGAGTACGATATGATGTGCAGGCCGAAAGTGCACGATATTGAGCTTCTCATTGATGCATATGAAAGATTTACAGCAATCAAGGTCTTTTCTTCTATATGATCAGATCGGATCCCTTTACCCTATTTTATGGATTGTATGTCTATTCTAAGTCATAATGCTAGTCGTAATTGTAGGATAAGGATGCGAAATTAGTAATCTGATAAGAAAGCCAAAGCGAACTAAAAGAAGATAGAGATAGAATAGACCTCTAAGATCATGATCTTCCCTACATGATTCAACATTTATTAACAATAACCTCACACTCGAAACTTTGACCAAATACACGAATAAAAGAGATTGATAAACAATAGTTTCGAAGAGAGCAAGAAGACCTAAAGGTTTGATAATGTTATTATGTTTGTGGTGCTTGTCAAGTCTATCTTTCAAAAGGTATGTGCTTGAACGAATTTTGACCAAGAGAACGTTGAATCTCCTACACGTTGAGGGTCTACAAAATCATGTTGGATACCGTAGCAGTATCATGTGGCTAGATGATGTTTAGGTTTAGTCCATGAATCATTTTGAGAATCAAATTTCTTTCTCTTTTAAGACAGACATAGAGTTTTAAACATGGCAAGTTTAAGTATGTTCAAGGTTTGAATTGGTTATATAGAGTTCTTCTTCTTCCTAAACGCTTTCCAAAACTTGTAGAAATGGTTCAGATAAAGACTCCATTGATTTACATAGAACACAAGCTTAGCCAATGGGAGGAGGTCACCAGATTAAACATCCCAATAGATGCTCTGTATAAGAACCCATGCAATGTTCAAAGATATTGTAATCTAAGTTGACTTCTGCATTTGCGTTTGTTTCAAGTTAAGTAGGTTCATTCCAATAAATTTCATAGAGTATAGTAAATTCTTGAATAGAAAACTAAGGAATAGCTCATAAAATTCACAAATTTAAAGAACTTAACGATAAATGTTTTGAGATAAGCTTCCTACGCTAGGCAGCTTTCATTTTGGATTTGACGTGGTCAAGTTTAAGTGAGACTGACCAAAACGAAATAAAAAGCTTTCTTTTATATTTTTGTTAGGAATTTTTCTATAGAGACCTCTATATGTGTGTGAGATGCAAGGGCTAAGGTTAACCAAGGTCCATAGCTTGGGGTATATCCTAAGGTATCTAAGGGGTAACGGGAAGGAGTGTACATCATGGTCGCATGTCCACACAAGCATTCCACATCATTACTATCCTTAGTGTACGAGGATACAATGGATGGGAGGGGAGTTGCACACATAACTAATCAAGCTTCAATATCAAGCTCAATGAACGAATTTAGGACTAAGTCTTACATTTTGGTGATCAAAGCTTTGAAGCAAAGCTTCTCCTAGATATTCTCTTTGCGTATAAAGTTTCTTTTGGGCCACTGCTTCGAGTCGTCATCAGCATCTATACTCGCTTGTGTCACGGGTATGCAAAATTTATTTTCGAAAAAGAAGATTAAGACATCCCCCAAAGGATATTGAAGCCCCCCTCCCCCCTAATGGGAGCTCTACACGTGCAACAACACCTTGCCCAAGCAAAGACATGTGAATAGTCGTGCAAGTTGCCTTAACTGATGCCCGTGTGCCCCCAAGCATGTAAATAGGTGAGAGAGCCCGTCCTCTCTCCTCTCCTATTGAGTTGTGAACAAGAAGGATTCTCATGCATTATATAGCTGCCAAATGGGCTACATACTATGCATGTAGGATAATTAGAACATTGCACACAATCATCTCATTTTTCTCTGCATGGAACTCAAATTTGCACCATTATTTCTTTGGAAGATATATGGAATTCAACTTTGCACCCTTACTTCTTTCGGAGAAACATTTCCGCACTTACTTCCTAGCTAAAGAGCATATATACAATAGCCATGCCCACTAGAACAATAATAAAATCTTCATTTCTTGTCCAAATGAAGTGATTTGAAGTGCTATGGAATCTTGACTTTAAAAGCTACAAAAATGACACCTAATAGATATCATTTGGCCTATCTGATCCGCCTACATAGAGCTTTGAAGGTGAGTGTTCACAAGAAAGGAGCTCCGTAAGCTCTCTTTTTTTTTTTTTGATACAAGGATGATCAAATTTAACTTAGGAACTGAAGAAGGGTGGTTGGTGATCACTTTCAACACTCTCACTACCCCTAAAGTTTCATTTGTAAAATTTAACTTAGGAACTGAAGAAGGGTGGTTAGTGATCACTTTCAACACTTTCACTACCTCTAAAGTTTCATCTGTACTCTATAGATAAATTTTCTTGTCAATAAATGCACTTTAAGCCCCCTTTTGTGCATCAATCATCAATTAGGATACGCATCGGGTTTTTATACATGCACGTATATGCTTGCCAATCTTTTTTTTTTTTTTAATATAAAGGAAGTTCGGCAATAGCCTACTCTCCCGGACTTGAATTAAATTAAGAAACAAAGGTACAATAGAAGGGGACTAGTGCCCACGGGACCCCCCAAATCCCACAAAGCAGGGGAAGCTTGGTTGATTCCTAGGTAGCATTACAAAGAAGGTTGATCACCCTCTCGTCGCCCTCATGCGGGACCCACTTGGGTTTGAGCTTGTTGTTGATCAAAAGGAGGACTTGATGGTGCCTGAAGGGGGGGGATTTCTTACTGTTGACAATCCTTTTGCCAAGGAGGAATAGAGATTTTTCAATCAACCACTCCCTGGGGGGGTCGCCGAAGTTGAGAGCACACCGCTCCCGCCAAATTTTCCACAGGACTTCCCCTCTGATTGTGTTCCAGAGAGCCGCAGAGCATTCAATCGCTTCTCCCAAAAGGACTTGTTTCCAACTAAGCTGTTTTTGAACTCTGATTTTCAGTCCAACCGTCTGCCAGATTCTGTAGGAGTTGGGGCAAGTAAGGAAGATGTGTGGGACATCTTCGATTGCACGGTGGCAGCGTTTGCACCACGGAGGGACCCCACAAATTTTTCTTGCCTTATGGTTAGTCCAAATTCCTCGATGAAGAATTTGCCATAAGAGGACAGACTTCTTAATCTCTATAAGTGGGTGCCAGATGCCCATGAATTTCATGTCCCACCGAAGCCGCGTCCAAGACAGGCACCACTTCTTGTTGAGGCTGATCTGGAGGTCAGTCGTTTCTTTGATGTTCGGGATTTTGAGTAGGCTATTTCCATTGTGCCATTTGAGACCACGCGCGTTCGGAGCATCATGTCCCATGAGAAGGCGAGTTTTGTGACGATCCCAAGCGAGGCATCTGCTTTGCAAGGTGTTCCATTCTTCGTAGGAGATGTTTATGCGAGGGTCGATATCCTCGTAGTTGATCCAACTGTTGGTGTCATGTTTCCAGAGGTGTTTCCATTTTTTGAATCCTTTGTTCCATAACTTCTTGGCATTTTGAATGTTCCACGACTCCACACTCCGGATGCCATGTATCGGAAACCAGATAGAGTCGTTTTGTCTGATTCCGGCTGCCCACTTCCAGTCCTCACTAATTCTTGTGAAGCTTTTGACTTTATTCCAGCCCTTCCAAAGAGAGCATACGAGATTGGAGCCTTTCGGGAAGACAGGAATCGGGGAGAATAGCAGGGTCATGATGTCAAGGTTCTTCCAGTTCGGGGACCCCGTGAGGGCCAACTCATTTTTGTTTCTGAAGATCAGCTTGGCCCACGAGGCCTCCCTATTGCACCAGGCTTTAATCATCCATTTGGCTGCCAGTTTGTTAGCCATACACCTAGTGTCCAGGATGCCAAGCCCCCCGCTCTCTCTAGGGCTGGTGCAGATGGCCCATTTGATTTTAGGCACCCCCCTTCTGTTATGATCACCCGTCCAAAGAAAGTTTCTGCAGATGCTATTCAGTTTGGACAGGCATTGCTCATTCGGTCTCCAGCAAGAAAGGAAATAGATGGTAGACGAGAGGAGGAACGTGTTGATAACCATCGCCCGTCCAGCGAGATTGATTTGCATGCCTCTCTAGTAATTGAGCTTGTTTTCAAGTTTGGCCAGCACCCAGTTCCATTGCTGCTCCATAGAGACGCCAAACCCCAAGGGGATTCCAAGCAGCCGAAAGATTTGGCCCTGCGGAATGATTTGACAGCCATGATCAATGAGAAGGCCAGGTTGATGTCCCCCAATGGCCCTAAAGGCGGTCTTATTGTGGTTGATTTTGGATCCAGAGGCCTCACAAAAGGTATCAAGACACCTCCAGAAAGTCTCCAGGCTGGTATTATCATTGTGAACGAACGCGTTCATATCGTCGGCAAAAAGTCTCATGATGATTTGACTGTGGTCGTGCGGTAGCTGGAGGCCTTTGATATTGCCAGCCTCCACATGATGAGCCACAAGTCTGCTCAGCCCCTCAGTGGCAATGGCAAAGAGAAGGGGGGCAAGAGGGCACCCTTGTCTAATAGATCTTTTAAGATGGATCGCCTTCGAAAGTTTGCCATTAACGTTAATTTGGGTCGTTGCGTTGCCGAGAAGGGTCGCGATCATCTTGGTGAATTTCTGACTACATCCGAGGTCTTGGAGCGACTGCAGAACATAGTCCCATTCTAGCCTATCATAGGCTTTGTCAAAGTCGATCTTGAGGAAGACCACATCTTGATTAGACTCATTTGCAAATTGAATACCTTCCCAAATATCCACAATGGTTTCCAGGATGGACCTGCCTTTGATGAAACCTTTTTGGTCCTCACTGAGCCAAGATCTCAGGTGGCACGCAAGTCTGTTGGCAATGACTTTGGCGACGATCTTGTATCCTGTTTGGAGCATCGTAATTGGCCGCCAGTTCTCGATTCTGTTTTTTTCCCCCTTCTTGTGAATCAGCTTGATAATTCCATTATTTATACAAGAAGGAAGAGCACCAAATTTTAGCGCTTCTTGCCAAACCATCCGAAGAGGGGTGGCAACCACCAGCTTGAAGGATTTAAAAAACTCATTAGTGAGTCCGTCGGGTCCTGGGCTTTTACCGAGAGGGAGGGCATCAATGACCTCAATGATTTCTGATTCAGAGATCGGGGCATGAAGCAGGGAGTGGAGGTTGGGTGGAATTCTCCGGGGGGAAACCCTAGAAATGGCAGCCATGCAGTCCCTTCTATGGTGGGAGAGGGGGTTCGAGGTTCCCAAGAGTCTCTTGAAGTGCCCTTCGATGATGCCAAAATTATCTTCTTCCGAGTTGCATACATTGCCATGTGGGTCTAGCAGTAGGGGAATCGTCTCTCTGTTGTGTTTCCTTTTAAGGATACTGCACATCTCTTTGGTGGGTTTGTCGGCTTTTCCAGCCCACCACTCCTTGAAGAAGATTTGCAAGTTGTTCCTTTGTATTTCTTCCTCGTATCTCAACGCTGCTCTGATTTTTCGGAGACCTTTCTGGGCTTGGTGTTTTCCTTTGTTCACTTCCTCCTCGAGTCGCCAGAGTCTATGGTAAAGCGCTTCCCTACGAGCCCGCCGCACTGTCTCGAGCATCCTCTTGGTTCTGATCATGATCTTGCGAGACTTGTCGACCGCACTTCTCCAGCACTTGGCTGGGGCCAAGCCCGAGGCGAACGCCACCTTCCACACATCGGCAATCTCTTGATGGACAGAGGGGAGAGAGAAGGTGGAAGCGTTGGCATGGAACCACGGAGCCTTGCGGGACCTGTTGGAAGGTTGAAAAGTGATAACGATCGGGTAGTGATCAGAGATGGTGAGGTCAGTGCGTTGCGTGATGGAAGGGTGGCCCCACAGATGAGTAAAGCTCTGAGAGATGTAGCATCTATCAAGTCTAGCTTTCCTCAGATCCTCGCCCGCTTGGAGATTCGACCAGGAAAAGCCATTCGAGTCTTTGAATTCGACCAGATCCAAGTGGAGTTTGGTCATGTCCCACGTTTCTTTCTCCCGACTGTCGATGACCCTGCCCTTGCCCATCCATCTGTCCATAGGGTCCTCCACCATGTTGAAGTCGCCACAAATAAGCACGTTGTGGGGAAGCGAGTCAAGAGAAGTCCAAGTGTTCAGCCTCTCCAAATCCCCGTTAGGGGCGTACAAAGAAACCATAGTAACACAGAGGGGAGCACCAAAAGAAACCGCAATCCAGCGGTGATTTACATCTTCAATGGAGTTCTCAAGCTTTTCAAGCCAGGGTTGTTTAACACCGATAGCCGTTCCACCGGACCCCCGCTGGTGCTTTGTTGGGACCACACATGGGCCGAGGAAACCTGTCTGAGCCGTTTCAGAAGGTCTTCTCCGTCAATTTTAATCTCTTGAATGCATATAATGTCTGGTTTTAAGCTAATGTCGCGGAGCCATTGACCAATGATGGCCGCTCTTGAGGGGTCGGTTAGCCCCCTAGCATTTAGCGAGATGACAATCATTTTTGTATTGATCCCTCTTTGCGGGAGGGAGCCTTGTCCTTTCTTCTCTTGGCTTCATCTTTCTTTTTCGCTGGGATCTGATCCCGACTTAGAAATCGGTTCTTATGGGGGCTTTTCCAGGGTAACTCCAAAGGCTGTTTCCCTTTGCGGGATGCCCCCCGCTGGGGAGAATTGGGCCCCGTGCTCGGCATCGTTTCCGGGATCGTCGATCCAATGATGGAACTTTCACTATCCATGTTGTCTTCATTATTAGTAGTGAAACCATCTTCTTTGCTTGTAGTGTAGCCCTCCTGGGGGGTTTCTTTGTTGTCAGGGATCTCTAGGGCTTCGTCGTAGTTGTCTACCTCAGGTGGCTTCCCACCTGGGTAGTCGAGCTCGTTGATCTCCTTTCCGAGATTGCAATACAAATTGCTGTGTGGGGTAATTGGCAGGTTGTTCCTCTCACCGTTGGCCCTCGGACTTCTTTTCCTTCTTCTTCTAACTTCAGTAAAGCCATCGGCATCAGCTTGTGGATTGAGTCGGCCCTTGCCTTCTTTGATTTTCTTCCAATCAGCTTGCCAATCTTTGATTTTCGTCCAAAATAGGATATTAGTATGTTTTTATTGTAGGTACGGAGAGGAGAAACCAGGAGCATCTAGTGCTCTTATTTATTTGATGTCCATGCCGGAAGCACGTCGATTTCTGTACTAGCTTGTAGTGAACTTTAGGCTTTTGGTTGATTATTATGTGCCCCCCAACACAAATGATTATAGTGCATCTAGATAACTTTTCTTATTGTTTTAGATTATCAAAATCTTGCCACAATTTGTATAATTTCTTTGCATGGTTGTTGGAGGCATTGAAGTAGACAACATAATAACAGTACCTTTTGATTTTGTTATTATTTTATGTGAAGGCTTGTGATTTGCAAGTTTCCACTACACTTGTTCTATATTGGTTATCTTCAGTTTCCAAGGAAACGAGTCTTCTCAAAAGCTTCTACCTTTTATCTTTTCTAGTTCTTTTGATCTCCTTATCATTCATGCTAGAATAGTATGCGTCTGATCGAGAGGATTTATCCCATCGTTAGTTATGGTGGAATAATCACTAAAAGATTTGCACATCCTAAGTGTGATTTCATGCTAGGCCAATGGTAGCAAAAATATCGAGGGATCATCATGGAAGCAAAGTGCCTTGTTAGAGGTCTTAAATATAGCTCCATTTCTGACGAGAGCAAGAAGCCTTAGAGGTTCGATAATTCTATTATATTTGTGGTGCTCGTCAAGTCTAGCTTCCAAAGATTTGTGCTTGAACGAATTTTGACTATAAACCTTCAATCTCCTAGACTTTGAGGGTCTACACACTCATGTTGGATACCAAACTACTATCTTGTGGCTAGATGATGTCTAGATTTAGTCCATGAATCTTTTCTGGAATGAATTCTTTTCTCTTAAAGATAGATATATTACTTCAATATTTGTTAAAAGAAGATGTTATAAAATTTAATCTCTTGTCACATAGAGTTTGACTCAAGTGAGGTTTAAGTATTCTCAAAGTTTCTATTGGTTATGCAGAGTTTTTCTTCTTCCTTACCACTTTCATGATTAAGAGAAAGTATATTATTGTTATTCATAAAAGACAAAGATAGCCAATGGGAGCAAGTAACCAAATTAAACATCCCAATAGATGTTTCGTACAAGAACCCATGCAATCTTCGAAGATACTATAGTCTAAGTAGACTTATTCGTTTTTATTTGATTGAAGTTAAGTAGATTCATTCCAATAGATTTCATAGAGTTTAGAACTTCTTGAAAAGAAAGCTAAGGAATAGCTCATAAGATTCGAAAATCTAGAGAACTTCAAGATAAATTTCTTAAGATAAGCATATCTTGGGTAATTTTCATTCTGCAAATGACTTGGTCAAGTTTAATTGAGCTTGAACAAACGGAAAGGAAAAACTTTCTCCTATAATTTTGTTAGACATTTGTCTCTATATACCTCTATATGTGTGTGCGACACAATGGCTTAGGGTATCCAAGGTCCCTAGCTTGGGGTTTGTCCTAAGGTATATATGGGGTAGTGAGAAGGAGTGTTCATGATGGCCACATTTCTACATTAGAGCGTTCTAGCTCATTGCTATCTTGGGTGTAAGAGGATATAATGGATGAGAGGAGAGTTCCACCCACAACTAATCAAGCTTGAATATCAAGCTGAATGAGAATATTTTAGGATTGAGTCTTACATTTTGGTAATCATAGATTTCAAGGAAAGTTTTTTTGAGTTTTCTTTTTGCCTATGTATTTTAAAGGGCCATTGTTTGCAAGTATCATCATCATCGAGACTCAACTTTTTCATTGGTATGAAAAAGTTATTCTAAAAAAAAAAAAAGATTAGAAGATTGCCAAAAGGATCTTGAAAGCCCCCCCCCCCTTCCCCCCCAAAAAAAAAGGGAAGCTTTGCAACTGCAATGACACCTTGCTCAAATGTAAGACACATGAGTATTCATGTACTTGCTGATCGTGATGCCTATATGTCTCCAAGCATGTAAATAGTTGAGAAATCCCATCTTGTCTCCTCTGCTTTTGAGTTGTCAAAAGGAAGGACTTTTCAGGCATTATATACATGGAAAATGGTCTATGTGCTAAGCATGTGGGATAATTAGCACATTGCTGACCATCCTCTCATTATCTACATGGAAATCAAATTTGCATCCTTGTTCCTTTGGGAGAAACATTTCCTCACTTACTTCCTACTTACACGGCATATATAAAATACCCATCCCCACTAAAACAACTATAACTTCTTCGTTTCATGTCCAAATGAAGTGATTCCAAGTTCCATGGAATCTTGACTTTGAAAGATATCAAATGACACCTAGAACAAGGCATTTGACCTTTGTGATCTCCTGCCGAGATCTTCAAAGTTAACTAGTAACATCCAAGGAGCTTCATAGGAGTGTTTTTCCATGAACTTCAACTTGGAAACTCGTGGAAACTCAAGGAGGGTGGTCGATGATCGCTTTTGGCACTTGGACTACCCCTAGAAGTGGATTTTTGCACTATATAGATAATGTTTCTTGTCAATACATGCATTTTAAGTCCCTTTTATGCATGAATCATCACCTAGGATAAGCATCCACTTTTTAGACATGGATGTGTGTTTATATAAATGCTTCCCATCTCTACTTTTCTTTTCATATAGGATGATACATGATTTGATTTCATGTATGGAGATGAGAAACCATGAGCCTCTAGTGCTCTTATTTAATTGATATATGTGCTGCAAGAATGTGAATTTTTGTACAAGCTTATATTGCCCTTTGGTCTTTTTTTGGTTTATTATTATGTGGCTGCTAGCACATGTGATTAAAGTGCATAAGGAGAACTTTTCTTATTTCTTAAGATTATGAAAATGATCCCAAAAGTTTTATCATTTCTATGAATGGTTGTTTGAGGCACGAAAGTAGAAATCATAATAACAGTACCTTTTGATTTTGTTGTTTCGTTATAAAAAGGCTTGTGATTTGCCTATTTCCACTATAATTCATTATTTTAGATGTGCATACACAAAGAAAAACGTAAAAATAAACATAAGAAAACACTTAAAAAACATAAAAGAAATGAGCTTATAGTTTCCTAAACATGGAATCACGACCCTCATATCCACAATGGGAGGATACATACATGGCTATTTATCATATAGACACTATAGAGACCATGAGCACTAGAATATCACACTTAGAAAGCACTCTTCAAATTATCTTAAAGCACTAAGAAAGAAGAATCTATGCTTGAGAATGAAATTCTGGGGATGGAGTCAGAAGTTCTAGGTGAGTAGCACAATCCAAAAATCTCTAGCAAGGGTTTCCTATTTAGAGATGCCACATGGCAACTTAAGGATCTTAAGCTAGCACATTATGATGGCTCTACTACATCACATTGTGGTCATGACTGAAATCCAAGCTTAATAATCAAGAAAGAAATGTCAATTTTAGGCTCTCCTAAAAGGTATGTTGCAATTGAATGAAATGGTTGAGTATATTGACTCTGTAGGTTTCATTCGGATCAAGGAGAGGTCCTTGATATGCACACACATAGATAACTGCTTCAAAGAGGAGGGAAAAAGATGGGCAATCTCCTCATACAATGACCTTCATTTGTATTTTGAAAGAATGCATTTGTTTACGATTAGCACATGAGGGCCCCAAAGTACATGAGCGAATTGTAGTCAAAGGATTCTTTGTGGAAAGATCATGTTGTGCTTGGCACTGCCTTAATAAATATGTATGTAAAGCATGGGCCTATTACAAAATCTGCACAAGTGCTTGAGAAGCTTCCTATTTGGGACTCTCTTTTTGGAAATGTTTTTATGATTGCTTATGTAAAGCAAGGTGAAGCTCGTCATGCAAGGGATTTCTTTAAGCAAATGGAAGAGGAGGGCCTTTCCCCATGAACATATAATATTTTCAAGTTTATTAAATGTCTGTAGTCATTTGGGGTGAGTTGATGAAAGGCACATGTACCTTGCCTTGCTTACAAAAGGGTTTGGTGTTAAGCCAAATTAAAAGATTGACATGAGTATCAAAGGGGAAATCAATGTGGATATGATGACTCATTGATAACATTTCTCATCATTTTTTTTACCATGGGTATTAAGGTTTCTCAAGCATAGTGAATCTAAGGTGGTAGGAATGTCAAATAACACAAAGTAGGGTGTTGAAGCTTGCAGGTGGGAAACAATGGCATTCGGTTCATGGTGAGTTGTAGCTACTCTATACTAAAGTTTCCTAATGACCAAAATTGTGTAAAGCATGATCAACCATCAAGGAGGGATCATGGAACTATTTTATTCTAGGATCTATGTAGAGTACTAGCACAAAGAGTGGAAGTGGCAATAGACAAGTGCAGAAGGGTGTTCAGTTTTGGAGATTTTGAATATGAGAGGAGTCTATGAAGAGGAAGTTCTTCCTATCTATTTCCATTCATGAGAAAGGAAAAGCCACATTTTGGACTTTAGGCACCATCAAATAAAAGTTGATTCTCCACTAAGGCGGAATCAGTGAAGAAAAGACATCACTCTTGTAGGACCTCGAGAGAGCCATCGAACCTTTGTTCTAGTTTCTTTTTCAACTACCACTTCCAAAGAAACCATCATTGATTTCTTCTTAGAAGTTGGCAAGTATTCAAGGCAATTAATTGGCTGAGGGTGCACACCATGTACATGTTAAGATCCCATTTGGCTTTCTTCATGTCAGGTTCATCTCTACAACAACTGTTGGTTTCTATTTTGTGTTGTGTGACATCTACAATAGAAATCTATTGATATATTTAGGTAGTGATGTGTGTGAACACACTAGGACTGTCAGGGCACTTTTTTCCCTCTTTAGGATATTTTTCTCCCCCAGCTTGTATAAATGCCTATTGCCCTAATGGGTTACTTATCTTTGTACATTCGGCTGGTAATACACTTAGTATTGTGTGTTGTGCTCCAAACTTCTTCTTCTTCCTTGTGCTATTTGCATGCTTCCAGACACCTTGATCTTGAACAATTGGTATCAGAGCAAGTCGTTGCTTCATCTACGGTGTCGTCAACAACCCTCCAGTCATAATCTCGGAATCGCACGAAATTTGTTGAGCATACTCAAGGTGATTAGGAGATGAAAATAGCTTTACTATGTGGTACTAAAATTGTGATCTGAGCTCATTTTTGCCTCCAAATGCACTCCATATGAGGCTTGGAAGGGTTCCAAGGTATCTGTTGCTCATCTGCACGTTTTTTGTTGTTTTGCATATGCATTAGTGCTTGAACAACAATGAAAAAAACTATATGATAAAGCAATGAAATGTATTTTTGTTGGGTAGAGTTCTGAAACCAAAGGCTATCCTCTATATTATCCACAAAGTAGACACATTTTGGTTAGGAGTGATGTTTTTTGTGCAACATGCTATTCACCCAATACTTTCATGTACTAAGAAGACATCTTTACATGTTTCATGTGATGATTCAGATCATTCCATTTCTAATGCAGATTTGCATGATGCACTTGTTGATGAGAGAGCTAATATTGAGGAGGTAAAAACTATGCCATGACTACTATAGACTTTGCATGATAGGAGATTAGATGCACGTCTCTCATATCATACTCGTTCAGGCTCTCATAATGCCTCTTTTGCATCAAATTGCTATGCTATGGCTACCTCTAATCTTTGTGCTGAAAATTAGCGTGTTTCATTTAATGAAGCACAAAATTGAGAAAACTGGATGGCTACTATGTGATCTGAATATGATGCGATAATGAAAAATGGTATCTGGTCTTTATGTGAATTGCCTCCTAGCAAGAAGAATATTGGCACTAAGTGGGTAATCAAGCTGTGGTTCCGCACGATTCTCTCTCTCTCTCTCTCTCTCTCTCTCTCTCTCTCTCTGTCTCTCTCTCTCTCTCTCTCCCTCCCCGTAGTGGCTCTCTCTCTCTCTCTCTCTCTCTCTCTCTCTCTCTCTCTCTCTCTCTCTCTCTCTCTCTCTCTCTCTCTCTCTCTCTCTCTCTCTCTCTCTCCGTAGCAGCTCTCTCTCTCCCTCTCTTTCCCCACACATCCCGCGCATCCCCCACCATCCTCGCCTATACCCCTGATATCCCCATTGCCCCCGCCACCCGCTACTCCCTACTCTTCCCACCCACCATCCCTACAGCCACTGCAGCTCCCTCTCTTCCCCCCCGCCATCCCCTCCTGCTCCCGCATTGCCCACCCCCCCACACGCTCATGCATGGCCTTCCCCCTCGTCATCCCCTCCTACTCCCGCCCATGAACCGCGCAGCCCTCCCATGCTCCCTTTTCCCCCACGTGCAGCCTCCCGTAGCCCACCCCACCCCGCGCCTCCCTCACCTCCTCACCTACAACCTCTTGCAACCCCCCCCACACTCTCCCCTCACCTGTAGCCTCTCGCTAACCCCCACGCCTCCGTCTTCCCCCCACTTGCAGCCTCTCGCAACCTCCCATCCCTCCCTCCGCTGCCTCCACCAACTCGCAGCATGATACACTGATAAATTCAATGATTTCCATGGAAGTTTGATGCAATAATAGGTTTGTGATGCCCTTAGATATTCTGGGCCGCACGCGGCTACACTGATGAATTCAACGAGTTTCCCAACTTAGCTGATAGGCCCGGGTGACCTTTTTGAAATTTCATTGTGATGTGGATAGATCATTGCAATTATTGATCTTCAAGGAGGAATTCCTAAACCCTCCCACCACTCCACCAACGCCTCCCACACCCCCCACAACCTCCCACCACTCCACCCACACCTCCCACACCACCCACAAGCTCCCACTACTCCACCCATACCTCCCACACCCCCTACAACCTCCCACCACTCCACCCACACCCCCCACAACCTCCCACCACTCCACCCACACCTCTCACACCACCCACAACCCCCACCACTCCACCCAGACCTACCACACCCCGACAAGCTCCCACCACTCCACCCACACCCCCGACAACCTCCCACCACTCAACCCACACCTCCCACAACCTCCACAACCTCCCACCACTCCACCCACACCTCCCACACCCCCCACAACCTCCCACCACTCCAGCCACACCTCCCACACCCCTCACAACCTTGCACCACTCCACCCACACCTCCCACAACCCCCACAACCTTCACAACCTCCCACCACTCCACCCACACCTCCCACACCCCCCACAACCTCCCACCACTCTACCCACACCTCCGACACCCCCCACAACCTCCACAACCTCCCACCACTCCACCCACACCCTCCACAACCTCCACAACCTCCCACCACTCCACCCACACCTCCCACACCCCCTACAACATCCAACCACTCCACCCACACCTCCCACACTCCCCACAACCTCCCACCACTCCACCCACACCTCCCACACCCCCCACAACCTCCACAACCTCCCACCACTCCACCGACACCTCCCACACCCCCCACAACCTCCCACCACTCCACCCACACCTCCCACTACCCCCACAACCTCCCACCACTCCACCCACATCTTCCACACCCCCCACAACCTCCGACCACTCCACCCACATGACCCACAACCTCCCACCAACCCACCCACACTTCCCACACGCCTCACAACCTCCCACCACTCCACCCACACCCCCCACAACTTCCCACCACTCCACCCACATCTCCCACACCACCCACCATCTCCCACCACTCAATATGTAAGGGTCAAAAGCTACTACAAGAATTATGCGAATTATGAGAAGGATGTGCTTCTGAGGATCATTCCAATATCACGGGCATCACATAATGAGGATCTCAGCTTACATTCAAAAGTGACAGTAAAAGTGTAAGTAGTAAAAGCGTAAGAGGATAAATGACTCTTGCCGTGCCGGCTTCCTATTTTTGAGGATCCAGTTCAAATCTGGTGGCATACATATTTGATCTACCCCTCCAATTTTGGGCAATCAATCGGTGCATGATGAGTGGACGTGAGGAATCGGCAAGGCCCTCTTTGCCTATTGGAGCCTATAAAAGCAATGGACTAGTACTCATTGAAAACATATACATATACAGACACGTATAGAGCTTATGTCCGGCATCTCTTTTGGTCCTCTCTTTTCACACTATGGCTACAAGCCTACTGTAGGAATTCACTCTGTGGTGAGGATACAGAGCGTGGGCTTCCAAGTGGAGGGCTAATAGCACTGTGGTGTAAAGAAGTGGCTTGGTTTTGTCATTCAGTTGAGTCAATGGTATTTCCATGCTCTTCTATTAGAGCAAGTCTTCATACCTTTATACTGAGTAGTGCAAGTCTTCATCTAGTTGTGTTCATTTTATTGGACGAATCTCTTGTATTGATTCCATTTTGTTCTAAATTGACATGTTGGCACAGAGCATCAGCTTTTGTGGCATTTCCTTTGCCTACGCTGTAATCATGTGTTCGAACTAAGGAGTGGTTTGGTCTTCCACTATTGTCATTTTTCATTAATCTTCTCCGTGAGTATTTACGATTCTGTGCAGTTATTGTTATCTGCGATCTCACAAAAGTGCTAAAGGGTATATTTCCCTAAGGAGAACCTCCCTTGAGTAGGCAAAGTACTAGAACTGTATATTTACTGCTTTTTGTTAAAAGTGGATACCCTAGTACCTCCTCTACAGTTTGGCATGCACGGTGGGACACTTGCATTTTTGTGAGAGGTCGTGAGCATAGTTAATGGTCCATTTCCATCATTTTTGCCTTAAAAAGGAGCCTTAAAAAGTCAGCGATACCATCAAATAGTGAACCAACATCCCCTCTACCCCTTTTGAATTTATGTGTTGATTTGGGTGCGACTCCACTGTCAAAAGAGAAGCATAGGAGAGCATTGGACTTCTCCTTGGATACGTCTGAAGAAACACCAGTGCAAATGGAGGATCTCTCTCACTTACTCTCTAGACTCAATATCAAGTTTGTTATATAAAAACAAGCTCTAAAGTAGTCTTGTGGATTTTATTAATTATTAAAAATGGTATATGGAAGCTTTTGGATCTTATTACTTATGAAAAATAACATGTGGAGGCCTTCACATCTCAAAATTTAGAGCAAAAGTAGATAAAAGTAAGAAGGAAAGGAGAGGTGTCTATTTTTAGACAAGGAAGGCGCTTCTATTGATAGCCTCTCAATAAAAAGAGTGGTTCTCTTAGTGTACGAGTCCAAATTGAGTGATTCTTGTTGGGTTGTGAAGCTTACAACTTGTATTATATAAGTACATTAATATTTGTACATTTTGAATGAGAAAATTTCATGTGAGTAGGCATTTTTTCAGATCTTCTTTTTTGTGTCTATCCGGTGCCTCATCAAAGACATAACTCTCTTCAAGCTTTTATATCTCAGTGGTTATTAGGTCTTTTTGAGTGATTTGACTTGGAGGAGTTTCCTTAGCTCTAATACTCATACTTTCTATCCATATCAAAATTTCTCATAGATCTTGAAGTTTTATTGCTTCTGTACATCAGTTTTCAATTCAGATTGTTAGTCATACCTTGTTGTTGAAGGCTTCTTCTTACCTTGACTTCAAGTTGTTGGTTTGGCAGCTATGCTCCACCTTTTTTGACGCTTTTTGTTTCTAAAGCATTGCACTTAGAGTCTACTTTCAGGATATATGATTACTTTTGTCAAAATTCTGCTCAGAGAGTTTTTGGTTGCTATTTTGCTACAGTGACCTATTGCTGTTTTCTTGAAAGTTTGGAGGAAAGTTTGTTTTTGAAGTTTGGAAATATTTGGTTGGTGTTTTGAAGATCTTGGGAGGTCTCATCATGCTTCATTGTGTACTTTGATGTTTACAAGTTTGTAAACAAAACATTGTGGTATCAGAGCTTTTGTTTTTTTATCAAATCTTTCATACAACTTATTGAATTATCTTCTTTGTTTACAACAATTCAACATGGCAGATTTGAGTGCATCGATTGAGAAGCTATCAGATGGGCAAGATTATCCCATGTGGCAATTTAGAATGGAGTCTTATCTCATGTCTAAAGGTCTTTGGGGATTGATAACAGGTACAGATGTGAAGCCGGTATTACCAAAAGCTCCTACACAAGCAGATCGAGCAAGAGAGCAAGAATGGATCGAAAGAGACAGAAAAGTTTTGTTTATTATATCAAAAATAGTTTCCAATACTATGCTTGGGCATATAAGAGGTTTGAATACTAGTAGAGAGGCTTGGGAGTCTCTAGAAAGGTTATTTGCAACTACCAACAGAGCGAGGCAAACACAACTTATTGGTGAGTTGACAAGAGTAAAAAAGAAGCCACAACAATCAGTTAATGATTATCTTCTTCAGGTAAAATCTCTTATTGAAGCATAAGCCTCTATTGATGCATCTCCTAGTGAGGATATAGAGTTTAATAGCATGTTAAATGGCTTGAGATAAGATGAAAGATGGAAGTCTTTCATTACGTCTATCATGACTCGAGAGAATCAACGATCCTTTGAAGATTTACAAACGCTCATGATGACTGAAGAAATCAACATAGAAGGTGGAAACTCTTATCATTCACAAAGAGGTAGTCAAGGACGAGCTCTTTATACTTCATCAAATAGATCGACGTAGAGGAAATTGGAGAGGAGGAGGAAGATTAAGTAATAATGCAAGAGGAAGAGGAAGCTTCAATGCTACTAGAGGAGGAAGAACAACACAACAAAGTCAACAAACTCAACCAAACCAGCAAGGTAACTTTACTCGCCATTATTGTGGTAAAGTTGGTCATTATGCCAGGGATTGCTTCTCCAATCCGAATAGAAGAGGTGGTTTTAGAGGACGACAAAGGGGGAAGACCAAAAATCATAGCTTACTCTTCAAACAAATCTAAGTAGCTTGTGATGTTGATGCCATTGAATTTTCCATTCTCTCTCAACATAGAAGAGACTATTCTTTGGCCTTGTTTCTCAACAATAAGGGATTTGAATGCTTCCTCCATCTTATGTGAATAAGCAAGTGATGCACGATGCTCTAGATGTCTCACAAACGTGTTTACTTCATGACGAAGATGTGCACGATACTGTGAGAAATCTAGTGCAACACTCAAGAGTGATGATGATGATATGATGAGGATGACAAATATGAAACAAAGGATATGGATCACAACCTCCCAACAAGATCAGAAGCAAATGCCATGAAGCGTTTCACGTTGGGTTCAAATGTGGAGGTGATCACAATCTGGGTGGATCGGGTCCGGTCGTGGCACACACAAGGTGTATGAAGCTAATGAATTTTGGAAGGTTTAAGGACGTGAAAGTGAAATTAATGTTGAGTATGGAGAAGAGAGAGATGTTGAAATGATTATGGGAATGGGAATGTAGGAGTGCAAATTAGATTGATGAACATGAATGATAAGAGTAAAAGAGAACCATACACACGAATCAAATTTGGAAGGAAGAATGGTCCATTGAAGGAGCTTCTTAAACACTTCCTAATTCTAATCCATATGCATAGTCTTCTTTGGAGGATATGTATGCATTACGAGAATAGATGGAATCCTTACACATAAACAAGTTTCAAAAGGAAGAATGGTCCATTATTGGAGCTACTTATACACTTTCAGAAACTAATCAATATGTATGGCTATGTATGGATTATATGCATGCAAGTGAATTATGATGATAGAGTTTAATCACAAGCTCAATGAAACATCCTCACTGGTTCAACGCAATACTGTAGAGCCTTCTCACACATAGAAGAAAATAGAAGACATGTAAAACTACTTAAGAGTTGAGAGACAAGAGACAAGTAACAAGTGACATGAATTAAAAGGATTCGAATTAAGATACATGTATAAGATCGTCACGATACGTCAAGCTAAGCACTCTACTGATCAAAGGAGGTTCCGCCCCTCAAACCATGACATTTCAACCGAATGTCATACGTAAGAAGGTGAGTTCCACTTCATTGATCCTATGTACATCTAGGCTCATAATGTCTAACTAAAGAAGTCTAAGACTCATTAAAACCAGCTCTAACTCAGTCACACACTCCATCGAGGGTGAGTGAAGATAGAGATGCTGGTTTCAAGAGCCTATCCTAGATTGGAGTTCTAACTTAAATTTGAAACTAGGTACTATACTCATACTAGCCCACCTTGGATCCTCACTCGCTCAATCGAGGGTGATCATCTCAAGGAAACTTAAGCTAGCAAGAGCCCTATGGATGCCTAAGAATGATGCTCTAGGAGTTTGGAGGGGGGCTTATATAGTTTTCTGAATGAATTTGGGCCCTTGGATCTAGAGAAATCAAATCTCAACTATAGGATCACTACTTTTGATTACAACAATTTGATTAATCAAATCAATGGCTTGGAATTGTTCTTTCTATCAAATCTAGTGTAAAGGAGTGAAATTTAGGTGCCTTCATTCTCCACCATTGGATCTTGGGATGATCTGGACCGTCGGATCAGTGCTGACATCAATTCGGATAAGATAAGCCACTATTTTTGGAGAAACTTTGCATTAGTGATCTTTAACTGTCAAAAAGTCTTCTTTGATGAAAAAACTCGTGGATCCTCCTTCCTTTATGCTTTAATGCATCTCCACCCTTGAATATGAGCTCATCTTGACCGTACAACATGGTTCAATCATATTTTGCCATGTGGCAGCCCTTCAAGCCTTCAATTTTCTTATTCTAGAAAACTGTGGTGACCTTGAAAACTGGATTTTGTGCTCTTTGACCCTTCAAATATCCTTTGATGAAGATAAAAGTTTGTAGGACTATGTTTTGAAAGGCCTCCTTTAGGAATATGCAAAAAAACTCCCATCTGAATCTTCCTTGTACAAGTTTGACTACATTTGGAAGCTTGTGAGGTGGCATTAAGGTGTCTAGGAAGCTCTGATAGCCTTGAAACTTTCTACAAATATGTGACCACATATGCTCTTTATACATGCTAAACCATATGGCTAACAAAAATTCCTATACAAAATTTTGTAAAGTCTAAGTGGAAAAATTACATTTGTTACAAAATGCACATGGCATATCAATGTAAATGGGATGCGATCAAGTTTGCTAAAGAATGCCACATTTGCCAGAGATGTGCTCCTACGCCAACTAGAGTCAATTTTGGACCATTAGTCATATCTACAAGATGGCTCCCATTTGAACAATGGGGTCTTGACTTCATAGGACCAATCACTCCAACTCGTCAACCTGGGGGTAAGAAGTATATTTTGATGGCCACATGTTATGCAACTAAATGGATAGAGGCTAAAGCTACCGTGGATTGCATGACTTTAACAGTAGCTAAGTTTTTGTATAAACATATTTTCTCAAGACTTGGTTGCCCTCTGGAAATCACTAGTGATAAAGACACGCATTTTGTAAATCAATTGCTCCAATTCATATTTGACAGGTACAAGGTTTTTCATAAAAAGTCTTGTGCCTACTATCCAAGGGCAAATGGCCAAGCAGAAAGCTCCAATAAGATTTTGACTGGGTTGCTGCACAAATTATCTTTTGATCATCAAAGTTTTTGGCCACAAGCATTGATGGGTGCAATTTGGGCTTTCAGAACTACAAAGAGGGGAACCACTAGCGAGAGTCCATTTCGCTTAGTATATGGAAAAGAGGCATTAGCACCATTCACATTTACTATCAAAAGAGACCTGGAGCCAGAACCATTCAAATTGAACCTCCCATTACAAGATCGGTGGCATTAGAAGAATACAGAGAAGGAGTGATGAAAAAACTTTAGGTAACACAAGAAGAGCGAAAAAGATTGCACGACACATATCTTAGGTCCAAAGAAGTACAGCAAGGATCCTTGGTTTTGGTGCATCACATCCCAGCAGTTTCAACCAAATTGACACCCAAGTGGATAGGACCATACAGGGTGGTAAAGCTATTATCTCATGGAGCAGTACATCTAGAGGATGTGAAGGGTAAGAAGATACCCCTAGTCAATATCTCCAGGGTGAAGAATTACCTGAATTAAGTCAAGATGGAAGAACTTCATTCACTATACATATCATGTTTCATTCAGTGTTCGTAGTTTATTTTGGTCAATTCAACAAGCAAATGAATAAAACGCTGCATCAAGACGGTGCAAAGACTTGATGTGGGGGTCTGTGGTTCCGCGTAGTTTTCTCTCTCTCTCTCTCTCACACACATACTCTCTCTCTCTCTCTCTCTCTCTCTCTCTATCTCCCTGCAGTGGCTCTCTCTCTCACACTCTCTCTCTCTCACTCTCTCTCTCTCTCTCTCTCTCTCTCTCTCTCTCTCTCTCTCTCTCTCTCTCTCTCTCTCTCTCTCTCTCTCTCTCTCTCTCTCTCTCTCCCACACCCCCCACACCCCCCACAAACTCTCACCACTCCACCCACACCTTCCACACCCCTCACAACCTCCCACCACTCCACCGACACCCCCCACAACGTCCCACCACTCCACCCACACCTCCCACACCGCCCACAACCTCCCACCACTCCACCCACGCCTCCCACAGCCCCCACAAACTTCCAAAACCTCCCACCACTCCACCCACACCTCCCACACCCCCCACAGCCTCCACAACCTCCCACCACTCCACCCAAACCTCCCACACACCCCACAACCTCCCACCACTCCACCCACACCTCCCACAGCCCCCACAACCTCCACAACCTCCCACCACTCCACCCACACCTCCCACACCCCCCACAACCTCCACAACCTCCCACCACTCCACCCACACCTCCCACACCCACCACAACCTTTCACCACTCCACCCACACCTCCCATACCCCCCACAACCTCCCACCACTCTACCCACACCTTCCACACCCCCCACAACCTCCCACCACTCCACCCACACCTCCCACACCAGCCACAACCTCCCACCAATCCACCCACACCCCTCACAACCTCCCACCACTCAACCCACACCTCCCACACCCCCCACAACTTCCCGACACTCCACCCACATCTCCCACACCACCCACCATCTTCCACTACTCAATATGTAAGGGTCAAAAGCTACTACAAGAATTATGTGAATTATGTGAAGGATGTGCTTGTGAGGATGATTCCAATATCACAGGCGGCACATAATGAGGATCTCAGATTACATTCAAAAGTGACAGTAGAAGTGTACGTGGTAAAAGTGTAAGAGGAGAAATGACTATTGCCATGATGACTTCCTATTTTTGAGGATCCAATTCAAAACTGGTGGCATATTTGATCTACCCCTCCAATTTTGGGCAATCAATCGGTGCATGATCAGTAGATGTGAGGAATCGGCAAGGCCCTCTTGGCCTATTGGAGCCTATAAAAGCAATGGACTAGTACTCATTGAAAACATATACATATACAGACACGTATAGAGCTTATTCCCGACATCTCTTTTGGTCCTCTCTTTGCACTCTGTGGCTACAAGCCTACTGTAGGAAATCACTCTATGGTGAGGATACAAAGCGTGGGCTTCCCAGTGGAGGGCTAATAGCACTGTGGTGTAAAGAAGTGGCTTGGTTTTGTCATTCAATTGAGTCAATGATATTTTCCTGCTCTTCTATTAGAGCAAGTCTTCATACCTTTGTACTGAGCAGTGCAAGTCTTCATCTAGTTGTGTTGATTGCAAGTCATTATCTAGTTATGTTCATTTTATTGGATGAATCTCTTGTATTGATTCTGTTTTATTCTAGATTGACATGTAAGCACAGAGCATCAGATTTTGTAGCATTTCCTTTGCCTATGCTATAATCGTCTGTTCGAACTAAGGAGTGGTTTGGTCTTCCACTATTTTCATTTTTCATTAATCTTCTCCCTGAGTATTTACGATTCTCTACAACTATTATTATTTGCCTGCTCACAGAAGTGTTAAAGGGTATATTTCCCTAAGGAGAACCTCCCTTAAGTAGGCGAAGTACTCGAAGTGCGTATTTACTACTTTTTGTTAAAAGTGGATACCCCAGTACCTCCTCTACACAAGCTTAAGCATAAGCTTGATGGAACACTTGACAGGTATAAGGCTAGGCTTGTTGCAAAGGGTTATGTACAGGAAAGAGGCATTAATTTTGATGAGACCTTTGCAACTACATGTTGAATGGCTACTCTTCATAGCATCTGTGTACTTGCAGCTCATCATGGTCAGAATGTATATCACTTGGACATTAAAAATACATTTTTGAATGATGATTTGAAAGAAGAAGTGTATGCTTTTCAGCCCCATGCCTTTGTGCAGAGGGCATGAAAACTAGGTGTGCAGATTAAGGAAGGCATGATATGGTTTAAAGCAAGCACCAGATGCTTGGTATGAAAAGATACATGCCTATCTGATTGCACATGGTTTTGAGAATAGTTCAACTGAAATCAACTTATATGTTAAGTGTGCTAATGATGTGCTTTTGATCATTATTTTGTATGTTGATGACATGTTGGTCACCCCTCCTCATGATAAGCATATTGCTGATTTGAAGGCTGACTTGCATGCCTCATTTGAGATGTCTGATTTGGCGAATTTGCATCATCATTTGGGCATTCAATTTACACAAGTTTATGGGGGAATAGATTTGTATCAAAAAAATATATTGACACATTATTGCAGCATATTAGCCTTGAAGACTACAAATCTATTGCCACTCTTATGGAGAAAACTTTAGGATTGAGTCTTAATGATGCTAGATATGCATTTGATCTTGTTCTCTATCAGGAGGGTCTTGGATGTTTGATTTGCTTATGCAATACTCTATGAGATATTTAGTTTTCTATCTCACAAATGAGTAGGTTTATGCATTGCCCAAGAGTCAAGCATTGCTAGGTTCTTAAGCACATCTTTTGCTACTTGAGTGGTACTTGGATACTTGGATATTTTTATCCCAAGGGGGGGGGGGGGGATCTCTACCACCAGATTTGCATGCTTTCTCTGACTATGACTACGCTCGTTACTATGACACTCATGTGTTCACTAGTGGCTTTTGCTTCATGCTTGGTAGCTCATGTATACCTTGGTTGAGAAAGATGCAGCCTACTCTGGAAACTTCTAGTTGTGAGGCTGAGTATAGGGTAGCTTTCATAGTGACTATTGAGTGAGTGTGGCTCAGAGGCCTTATGGCTGATTTGGGTGTTTGTTAGTCTCCTACCACCACAATCTTCATTGATAATTAGAGTGCATTGGTAGTTGCCAAAAACCCTATGTTCCATGCTCACACTAAGCACATTGAGGTGCATTATTATCATGTCAAGGAGAGGTTCTTGGCTGTAGAGATCAGCTTGGCATATGTGCCCATGTAGGAGAACATTGGAGACCTTTTCACAAAGGCTTTCCCGAGGCAGAAGTTTGAAGCTTTGCGCAAAACTTTGAGCTTACTTCCTTGTTTGGATTGATTCCACACAGCTTGGCACTTTCTTATACATGAGTGCTAGCTCCTTGTTCACTACACGGCTCCTAGGGGGGATTTGTTCATATATTATTATGTGATGTGTGTGAGCACAGTAGGACCACTGAGCCACTTTTTTCCCACTTTAGAAGCTTTTTCACCTGACTTGTTTATATGCCTATTGCCCTAACATGTTACTTATCTTTGTAAATTCTAGTGGTAATACATTCAGTATTTTGTGTTGTGCTCCAAACTTCTTCTTCATCCTTGTGTTGTTTGCGTGCTTCTATAGACCTCAATCTCCAACAAAATTAGTCTATTTTGCTCGAATGAAACTAGGGAGAGATGAAGCACAAAGTCTTTCATCTATGGCTATAGCTCATTTGTAAGATCTATGTGAAAGATCAATGTTTGCTAGCATTGGATACATATGAGAAGGGACTTTTAGCCTTGATCTATAAATGATCTCATTTATGCTATGTCGATTTGGGGCAACATTATTTTTACATAGAAAATAAAAATTTGTAAATTTTCCAAAAAGCATCACTCCTCCTTTCCGGGCTTGGATATGGTTGAGGGGCCCATGATCTTGTCTTCAGAGATCTTCCCTTGTGTGAGGATTGTGTGTTTGGATCTATAGAAGATGTGTGATCCTTGTTCATGGAAAGAGAACTTAGTGCAATGAGGAGGGGATTCTAAGCTCCATGATTACTTGAAGAACCCTACGATGACCCATCAACTTCATTGTCTTCACAATTTCAGGCCCGTGAGATTTTATTTTTGACAAATGTGCAATGCCTTGGAGTTTTGAGAGGTATTTTCCATCAAGTTTATCCTTATATACTTCTGTATTTAATTTACTCCAGGGATGAGTGCATCAGAAGTGGGAAATTCAAAATAAAGTAGCAATTAGTTTTGAAAGATTGGAGGAACATGCTAGTTTCTTTTTTCTTGAGATTTTTGTTTCAAACTTTATCACGTGAAGCTTCCTTTTTTCTGTTGTGTTTTTAACAAGTGTTTTAGGAAGAGCTCCCATGTGTGAAGAAAAGGCATTGTATGTGTGTTGATTTCAGCTACTAAGCAAGTAAACATTGTTTTGTGAAAAACAAAGTGCATGTCTATGCATAAATCTTGATGACAAAGTCTGACAATAGAATTTTGATGGGATGTGGAGCATTAACTAGACAAGTGGACTTAGAAGATTTGAAGTCAGCATAAGAGGAATTAGACCTGAGCATGGAATTGGAAGTAAATTTAGCGAATTTCATGTTGTAATGAATTGTGTAGATTAGAGTAATTCATCATTCAAGTATAGTCTTTTGTCACCAAACATCTATGCTATACGATTATCAACTAGTTTGGATGGCTTTCATCCATTTTTATTATACAATCATTTAGGTATAACCAGCCATCCAATGTATAATCATGAAGGTATAATTGCTTAGTACATGAATTGAAAAGTTCATAAGACACTCCTCCGATTTTGATTAACAACCTATTGTAGTTGTGAATGCTAGCTTAAAACAATACTCAATGGATTTGGAAATTTATTGAAAGGATAGCTAGGAGGATATGTATTACATGGAAAAGATAATTATGAGATCATCCTTTATCATCAAGTAGATTGCACATTCAACTGTAGAGGTGTATATATTTGTTTTGTGTCAAAGCTCAGAGATATTTTGAGAGACTTGAGGATGAAAGTTTGAGTATTGACATTGATTGAGACTTTGAGTTTTGATCAAGATTTGGACATGCTGATAGCCTTACCTGGGAATCCGTAACAAAGCTAGGCCACAATAAGAATTTGAACAAAATTGCTTAAGAGTTATTACTTAATATGATGAATAGTATTAGGCCTTGAACTCTTCTTTTTACAAGTAAAAAATGAAGTAAAACAATATGTGTTTTATTTGTTGTGATCTCCCTTAAGTTCACAAAGCCCACATGATAGATGTTAGCCTTCCTTTTTAGAAACATCTCGACATACCTAGTGAACTCGATGTGAAAGGAGGGGGTTAGTAAAACATAGAACTAGCATCTTGATCAATCAAGTTGAAGACTAAAAAATTGAGGAATGTGGAACATTGAATATGAATGACCTTTTAGCTCACTTCATATGCTTTGAGCAAGAGGATAGATTGAAAAGAGCTATTCGATCCCTTCACAAGTGACTAATTCAGCAATGTGGATTTTTCAATCGAAAGAATGTGACAAAGCTTTGCAGAGAATATGAACTTGAGGCCAAGTACCTAATTGTCATTTTGACATCGATGATGGATCTAGAGCTATGTGAGAAATTTTTCTATGTGTTTGAATATAATCTACATGATAAATTCATGCGAATAAGAGTAACCACATGGTCAAAATACAAAGCAATGCTCCTCAAGTAGTTCATGCTAGAGGATGTAGATAAAGTGACTCATAGATCTTTCCTAAGGTGGGTTCATATGCCCAAGGACCAACCAATCCTGGAAACTAAAAGAGAGTTTGAGAAAAAGATTTGGAGACATGTGGGAGCATGATAAGGGATGTTTGATGTATGAAAGAGTGTTCTTGGTTCTACAAGAAATAGATGTTAAGGCAAGATAGAGATTAATTCAGCTCCTAGAAGATATGGATTATCTACATGATCAATTCATGCAAATAAAAGTAACCACATGGTCAAAATACAAAGCAATGCTCCTCAAGTAGTTCATGCTAGAGGATGTAGATAAAGTGACTCATAGATCTTTCCTAAGGTGGGTTCATATGCCCAAGGACCAACCAATCCTGGAAACTAAAAGAGAGTTTGAGAAAAAGATTTGGAGACATGTGGGAGCATGATAAGGGATGTTTGATGTATGAAAGAGTGTTCTTGGTTTTGCAAGAAATAGATGTTAAGGCAAGATAGGGATTAATTCAGCTCCTAGAAGATATGGATTCCAAATCAACGCTCAAAGAGGATTGGATACTTATCAATGAAGTTTTGAGAAGATACGTCAAGAAACAAGAGAGAATCAAAAAATTGATTGATGATTGGAAAACCGACATTCATGCAAATGAAGAAGATGCACAAATTCCATGCATTTCAAAAATTAAGAATACTTTGCAAATCAATAGAATAATAGAAACCCCACTTGGGAATAAAGAAAATATGCATGGAATAGATGTACATGCTTATGAAGAGGATCGTCATAAAGAACCCATAAGCATGAATGATAGAATTCCCAAGGATACAAGGTGCTAAGAGCTAGTAGATATCTCTACAATTTTTACATATTTAAGTGTTATATATGCAAAAAACCCAAAGATGGGAGGAGCAAAGGATATGAAGGAAGCTTAACAAGTTCAAACCAAAAAAAACAACAAACATAAAACAAAACAAAATTCAGCAAATCAAAGATGAGCCTTCCCCTTCTCTAAAAACATCCTCACATCCAATAGAGGGAAATAAAACAAATCAAGAAGCAATACATGATGCGAACAAGGAATTCAAGATATTTGCAAGGTCTCAAGGCCAACAATTAGAGATAAATGATGAAATACATCAAGGAAATCTAGTGAATTTGTGTGAAGGTCAAGCTCACGATGCATCCTTGAGTGATGATGATAGAAGAGATTTGGGGAGTGATTCAATGCTAGTGGATCGTGATGTACCCATTCAAACACATGATTCAAATACAATATATGATCCAATGACTAAATTATGTGAAGGGACTCGAAGTGGGCATGATGCTAATTGGCAGGGCATGCCAAATATGAGTCCTCTAAGTAGTGAAATATATGCTACAAAAGAAGAGCATGACACATAAGCCCTGATCCCATATATGACTTGCCTTATAATATGCTCTTTATCAATGGTTTCTCTGATGCTTCCAAGCTGATCTTGAATTTCCTTCATCTTGGTCATAAAATGAGTATCATTTTGATTGGACATCTTTTTGAGTATTTGAAATTCCATCAAAATTGATTCTACTTCCAATACATTTGACGTCCCTTTAGAGGTGTTACAATTTGTAATATTAGGAAGTAAGAAATCAGATATAGATTTGAGAATATATGAACTTGCCAAAGCATCCTTTGCACACCATGTGTTCAAACTTTCTTGCTCCTCTTGATTTCCTTGGAAATTCTTTATGTGTACTAGCATCATCTTATTTCTTGAGATATATCCATAAAGCTTTCTCCCTTGCAAGTAAGCCTCCATTGTTAGGTATCATGCTGAGTACTTTTTGTGATCCAACTTCTTAATAGATGAGGGGAATCCATCTCTTACGACGTCTAATTTTTTACTATGGATTGATACCACTATGAGGAATGATGGATAGTGAGATGAGAGGTTTGACTCTAGACCAGCCTAGATATGTTTAACTAACCTAAATAAACTCATTGTTCTTCCAATGTATGCATTTAATCCACCATATTATTATGGAGCGTCACTCTCTGAACACTATTTTAAAATAGATAATGTATATGTACAAAGAACTTTGAAAAAACCTTTTATTTATGGAAGAAGGCACTCAGCTTGATGGCAGTTGACTTGAGAAGCTTTTCACACATTAAAATGAAGTGTTGAGTGGGCTATACCAAGTTATTTCATGAACTTTGAAGGACTATACTCAAAGAAATATGCATAAAAATTCATGTGGTAATCAAGATGTTTAGGGATGAAGATGATTTACTCATACCTAGAGTTCTATGGATACAATGACTATGAAAATTTGTACCAAATCTTATGACAATCCTAAATCTCTATTCCCATGTATATATTAGATAAACACTACATATATATACAAAATGACTTAGAGAAACTGACAAAATTTACCCAATGGAATGTGACAGTGAACAACGATACATGGAGCAATGAACATGAAGTATAATTGTATTCCTAATTGAAATATGATACAACTAGAGAGTGGAGTACTTATCTATGTTCAGGGAAACACATAGATCAATCAAAATCACTATGAGGATCAGCTCATGTTAGCTCTCATACATGTGACTAAACTCTTCAATGTATATATATACTTTTATTTCTTGATGACTATTAAAGATTCTTATCTAATGTGATCCAAAGATATAGGGAGTGATTTGAAATTTCAATTCAAATGGATTCGTGGCATTGGGCTCCCTATAAATTCATGGGAATCTCATAGATTATCTCATTTAACTTTGACCAAGATACAACTAGGTAACTATCTTTTGAACCTCCTTAATCATATGATACAATGAGGGTACATTTATGCCTCATGTATTAAGTGAAATCATATGTGCATTGAATAAGCGTTTGGGCTTGCTTTATGCACCAATAAAAACATACATAACTGACTTGTTCTATGTGGACTAATCGTCTTGTAACAAAACAAAACCTAACTCCTCAAATGTTAAAGCATTTATATTTCCTTTCATTATTAATACTTTCATTTCCTTCCATGTCCCAGTTCACTGGCCTAGTGGTTGGGTCTCTTGCCTCTTGAGGCGGGGGCGAGGGTTCAACCCCTGCCATCGTTTGTCCATCCCTGTGGTAGTTGTGACCGCCGCTTAATCCAATCTTGTAAACCCTTGTTCTTGTGGAATATGTTAAAGTCCGGGGGAGTAGGCCTTGGCCGAACCTCCATCTTAAAAAAAAAAAAGAGTAGGAACAAAACTTTGATATGAATATGGAAAACTTTTAAGAATAGCGCACACAAGTGAACTTTCTTTGAAGTTTTCATCAATAGAACTCGATCGCTCCTTTAAATCTTTGAGCTTTGACAAACAAATATAGATAACATCTTTTTCATTCATATGCTCACTCTCCAAATCTTTGTTGGAGGTAAGCAACAAGAGCCTTATTTCTTTCTTGATATAATGTTATGAGAGTATTCCAAATTATTTTGTTGTTTTAGTTTGTTGTCTCTTAAATGAGTAGGTTAATGCATTGCTTAGGTGTCAAGCATTGGTAGCTACTTAAGGATATCTTTCTGTACTTCAGAGGTACCAATCTACTTGAACTGATTCTTTGAAGGAGGATCATTATCACCTAGTTTACATACTTTTTGTCAACCAGATAGGGTCAGTTTCTATGAAACGTGTGAGTCCACTAGTTATTTTTACTTGAACCTTAGTGTAGTTCATGCATAGCTTAGTTTATCAAGAAGAAGCCTATTGTGGGGAGTTTGAGTATAGAGTAGCTTTTATAGTGACTATTGAGTGTGTTTGAATTACACAACCTTCTAGCTAATTTGGATTTTTGTTATGTTTTTCTACCATTTTTTTATTCTCAATATGAATGGATTGGTAGTTGCAAGGAACCCTATGTTACATTCTCACACAAAGCATATTGAGGTGTCTTATCATTATGTTTGGAAGAGACTCTTTGTTGGAGAGATCAATTCGCCTTATGTGTCCACACAAGATAATGTTGCAGACCTATTGGCAAAGGCTCTACCTAGTGAGAAGTTCGAAGATTCACACAAATATTTGTTCTTTGTTACTTTTGTGGTTTGATTTCTTTCCACAAAGCTTGACACATGCTTATACATGAGTGCTAAATTGTTGTAGACTCCATGAGTCCCATGGAGGATATGTTGGTATATTTTAATGGTGATGTGTGTCAACACACTTAGCACCACCATGGCACTTTTTTCCCTCTTTTGGAGGTTTTTTCTCTTTCCTTGTATATATGCCTATAGACCTCATGGTTTGGTTCCCCTTGTACATTCACTTAGTATGACGTTCAGATTTGTCTTCTTGTCCAAAATTCTTCTTATTCCTTGTGTTGTTTATGTGCATGTGATACAATTGTTTAATAGATAATAAATATCTTTAGGTTAGAAGTTCCTCTATAAAGATATTATTTGTATCTTGAAAACTACAATATTGTTCATCTTATATTTCAAGTATCTTATGTCATTCTTGCCATGTTTCTAATTAGAAAGAAAGATCAATAGAGTATTGTTCATTGTATCTGTAAATTTCTTTGTCTTTCATGCCATCTTTGCATTTACGAGGAAATAAAAAATGGTAAAATGTACAAACATTCGGACTCTGCATTGATCTAAGAGTAGAAAAAAAAAATCTGGAGATGAATGAATATTAGAATGTGTTTAAAAACTAAACAATGTTGATAATAGATCATTAGGAAGTTTAATCAAAGGGTTATGCCTCGAGCGTTTTGACATTCATTCTGGTACATTCCTTCTTACGGTTATTAGGAAAGCACGTATTCTAGACTTCCAACGCATGAAAACTATAAAATTTGCATCTTGAATACTTGAATATTGTTCGTGCCATCTTTCCAATAATCTAATAGTAAAATACTAGGAATGATATGTTTTTGGATGCTAAAACAAATGTTTCTTTTTTGTTTGCACTATGTGCCTGTAAAATCAATCACGAAACGCATGTGCAAACATCATACTTAAGTTAAGGTAAGTCATAGGACCTTAGGCAAGCTTGTATGCAAAACATTTCAAATATCTTTATGAAGTTGCGAGAAAGCCTACTTTGTCATTTCGTTTACCATATTCTTTGAAACATTCTTTTTTGAAGAATGTTTAGGAATGTTATGCATGCTCTTGCTTCTTTCAAATTTGAGAAGGGAATCCTTTTCTTTTTGCCTTTTTTTTAGGTGGATCAACTCCTTTAATCTTCTGCGAGCCTCTTGTTGTGGGTGGTGATCGTCTGGATCATATGTAAAATTTTCATCTCTTATGATGAAACTTATTGCCTTCTCCCATGCCCTATGTATATGACCATCAAGGTATTCATTAATATCAATGCCACGATATCTATTCCGTAATTGAATTATCTCTAGGAGTTTTCTATATTCCTCCATCTACCACATGTGGTATATTTTTTTTTTAAGGGCACAAATGAAACACAAAGGCTATATTTCATGATGTTTCTCTAGTTATCGAGCATTTTAATCAAGTGGATCTTGATATATTTGGCATCATTGCGAGCAAAAGAGCAAATATAATATAGTTCTTAATGAATAGAAGTTTAAATTTTAGTATTATCATTGAGTGATTGCAAGAATTCACGAACAATGATTGATCTTAGAGAATCTCTATAACTATAAGGCTCCAATGAATTTTGAGAATCAAACTAATATATTTTAAGCAGAAACAATGTAAGCAAGTGAATTAGGTGTAATTTTCAACACACACATACACACACACACACATATATATATATATATATATATATATATATATATATATATATATATATATATATATATATATATATATATATATATATATATATATATATATATATATATATCGGCACTTGAAGTTTTGTGATGAGTCCTTGACGCAAAAGATTTCCACCACTAAACAATTTAGTTTTATAAAATCCAAAGAAACATGTATTAAATTACGTTTCGTTCATACGTGTAATAATGAGAATAATCAATTTCCCATCCCTTTTAAATACCTTATATCTAGTAAATTAACCATCTATGGCTCTTGTGCACACATTTCAAGGATTAACTAGACTTATAGTGCTTAAATATGTGGAATTGATGTTGATCAGATCAATTTTTCCCAATAATCTCAATGATTGTTGCACATTCAGAATAAGATAATTCCATTGTATACATATATGAGAAATTGTTTCCCTATAGGACAATATCATGTGCTTGATGTAGTTTAACTACTTGCTAGGTCTATTGTTAATGCCCTATGATAAGTTAGTGTATATGATGGATATGAATAAAACATCAATTAGACATGAAATAGGTGATGTGGAGAAGGAAATGAAAAATTACAATGATCAACTTTTCTTTGTTAGTCGGAACCATAGAATGTGAGTGGATAAGGCCTACACTACAACATATCAAGGGAATACCGATGGTCAGTGTACCGATGTGTAGCTGTCCGTGTCGGTACACCCCTCGGGAAATTTGGGAAAGCTTCATTGCCTCAGAATCATAGCCGTGTCGGTTCCAAATCACAGCGTCGGTATAAGCGTCGGTATATGCATCGGTACCTACCGACGCGTATACCGACGCTCTCTTTTTAACTGGGCCCGAACCCAAAATTTGTCATTCTGAGCGTTTGGAATGTAGAACTTCTCCTTTCGGGTTCGCGCGCGCCAACAGCAGAGCAGACCTCTGTTTGTCATCCTCTCTCTCTCTCTCTCTCCCTCCCTTCCCTCTCTCCCTCTCTCCCTCTCTCTCTCTCCCTCTCTCTCTCTCTCCCTCCCTTCCCTCTCTCTCTCTCTCCCTCTCTCTCTCTCCCTCCCTCTCTCTCACTATTTCTCTCTCTCTCTCCCTCTCTCTCTCTCACTCTCTCCTCGTCTCTCTCCCTCTTTCTCTCTCCCTCTCTCTTTCTCTCTCCCTCTCTCTCTCTCTCTCTTTATACAGACCTCTATCTTTATAGATCTGAAGTTTTGGTTTGCTAATATGTTCTTTGTTTGGTTTTGAAGGAGAATTTGGCATCGAAGCTTTGGGAATTCGACGGAGAAGCACTTCAAGTGGAATTACAAAAATTACATCAATGTAAGTAAAACATATATCACTCTTTTATCTTTCTTTATATTTTTGTTTTCTAATATCTTCTCTCTTTATATTTTTGTTTTCTAATATCTTCTCTCTTTATTTTTGTTTGAGAGAGAGAGAGCGAGAGAGAGAGGGATATGCATATGCATACATGCATATGCATACATGAATGCATATGCATGCATGAATGCATATGCATACATGCATGAATGCATATGCATACATGCATGAATGCATATGCATACATGCATGAATGCATATGCATACATGCATGCATATGCCTACATGCATGCATATGCCTACATGCATGCATGCATATGCATACATGCATGCATGCATATGCATACATGCATGCATGCATGCATATGCATACATGCATGCATGCATACATGCATACATGCATGCACACACATGCATACATGCATGAATGCACATGCATACGTGCATGCATGCATGCATACATGCATACATGCATGCATACATGCATATGCATACATGCATGCATATGCATACATGCATGCATATGCATACATGCATGAATGCACATGCATACATGCATGAATGCATATGCATACATGCATGCATGTATGCATGTATGCATGCATGCATGTGCATACATGCATATGCATACATGAATGCATATGCATACATGCATGCATACACATGCATACATGCATCCATACACATGCATACACATGCATGCATGCATACACATGCATACATGCATGAATGCACATGCATACATGCATGCATATGCATACATGCATACATGCATGCATGCATGCATACATGCATATGCATACATGCATGCATATGCATACATGCATGAATGCACATGCATACATGCATACATGCACATGCATACATGCATACATGCACATGCATACATGCATACATGCATTAATGCACATGCATACATGCATGAATGCACATGCATACATGGATGAATGCATATGCATACATGCATGCATGCATATGCATACATGCATGCATGAATGCACATGCATACATGCATGAATGCACATGCATACATGCATGCATGCATACATGCATACATGCATACATGCATATGCATACATACATGCATACATGCATGCATGCATGGATGCATGCATACATGCATACATGCATGCATGCATACATGCATGCATATGCATACATGCATGAATGCATATGCATTCATGCATACATGCATGAATGCACATGCATCAACATGAATGCAAATGCATACATGCATGCATGCATATGCATACATGCATGCATGCATATGCATACATGCATATGCATACATGCATGTGCATGCATGCATACATGCATGCATACATGCATATGCATGCATACATGCATATGCATACATGAATGCATATGCATACAGGCATGCATACACATGCATACATGAATGCATACACATGCATACATGCATACACATGCATATGCATACACATGCATATGCATACACATGCATATGCATACATGCATATGCATACATGAATGCATATGCATACATGAATACATATGCATACATGAATGCATATGCATACATGCATGCATACACATGAATGCATATGCATACATGAATGTATATGCATACATACATGCATACATACATGAATGAATATGCATACATACATGCATATGCATACATGCATATGCATACATGAATGCATATGCATACATGCATGCATACACATGAATGCATATGTATACAAGCAAGTAAGCATGCATACATGAATGCATATGTATACAAGCAAGTAAGCATGCATATGTATACAAGCATGCATGCATATGTATACAAGCATGCATGCATATGTAAGCAAGCATGCATATGTATACAAACATGCATGCATATGTATACAAGCATGCATGCATATGTAAGCATGCATGCATATGTATACATGCATGCATATGTATACATGCATGCATATGTAAGCAAGCATATGTATACAAGCAAGCGTGCATATGTAAGCAAGTAAGCATATGCATACATGCATCCATATGTATACAAGCATGCATATGTAAGCAAGCTAGCATATGTACATGTATCTATACAAGCAAGCATATGCATACAAACATATACAAGGAAGCATATGTATATGTATATGTATGCACGTATACATATACAAGCATATGTATACGTGAATGCATATGTATACAAGCATATGTATAGGTGAATGCATATGTATACAAGCATATGTATACATGAATGTATATGTATACAAGATTAAGCATGCATATATATACATTGGATGCGATGAGATCTTCATATTGCATCAGATGGGATCTCCACGTTGTGGAGGTGATCGCAATCCGGGTGGATCGGGTCCGATGGTGGCACACACAGGGTGTATGAAGCTAATGAATGTTGGAAGGTTTAAGGACATGAAAGTGAAATTAATTTTGAGTATGGAGAAGAGAGAGATGTTGAAATGTTTATGGGAATGGGAATGTAGGAGTGCAAGTTAGATTTATGAACATGAATGATAAGAATGAAAGAGAACCATACACACGAATCAAATTTGGAAGGAAGAATGGTCCATTGAAGGAGCTTCTTAAACACTTCCTAATTCTAATCCATATGCATAGTCTTCTTTGGATGATATGTATGCATGACGTGAATAGATGGAATCCTTACACATAAATCAGTTTCGAAAGGAAGAATGGTCCAATATTGGAGCTTCTTATTCACTTTCAAAAACTAATAAATATGTATGGATATGTATGGATTATATGCATGCAAGTGAATCATGATGGTAGAGTTTACTCACAAGCTCAATGAGACATCCTCACTGGTTCAACGCAATCGTGCGGAGCCTTCTCACACATAGAAGAATATAGAAGACATTTAAAAATACTTAAGAGACTGAGAGACATGCGAGAAGAGATAAGTGACAAGTGACATGAATTAAAAGAATTTGAATTAAGTTACATGTAAAATATCATCGTGGTACGTCATGCTAAGCAGTCTACTGATCAAAGGTGGTTCCGACCCTCAAACCATGACAGTTCAACTGAATGTCAAACGTAAGAAGGTGAGTTCCACTCGAGTGACCCTATGTCTGTCTAGGCTCGTAACGTCTAACTAAAGAAGTCTAAGACTCATTAAAATCAGCTCTAACTCACTCACACGCTCCACCGAGGGTGAGTCAAGATAGAGATGCTGGTTTCAAGAGCCTATCCTAGATTGGAGTTCTAACTTAAATTTGAAACTAGGTTCTATACTCATACTAGAACACCTTGGATCCTCACTCGCTCAACCGAGGGTGATCGTCTCAAGGAAACCGTAAGCTAGCATGAGCCCTATGGATGCCTAACAATGATGCTCTAGGAGTTTGGAGGGGGGTTTATATAGTTTTTTGAATGAATTTGGGCCCTTAGATCTAGAGAAATCAACTCTCAACTCTAGGATCACTACTTTTGATTACAACCATTTGATTAATCAAATCAATGGCTTGGAATTGTTCTTTCTATCAAATCTAGTGTAAAGGAGTGAAATTTAGGCGCCCTCATTCTCCACCATTGGATCTGGGGATGATCTGCACCGTCGGATGAGTGCTAACATCAATTCAGATAAGATAAGCCACTATTTTTGGAGAAACACTGCATTATTGATCTTTGATTGTAAAAAAAGTCTTCTTTTATGGAAAACTCATGGATCCTCCTTGCTTTAAGCATAAGTGCATCTCCACCCTTGAATTTGAGCTCATCTTGATCGTACAACACGGCTAAATCAGCTTTCGCCATGTGGTGGCCCTTCAACCCTTCAATTTGCTTAAACTAGAAAACTGTGATGATCCTGAAAACTGGACTTTGTGCTCTTTGACCCTCCAAATAGGCTTTGATGAAGATGAAACTTTGTAGGACTATGTTTCCAAAGATCTCCTTCAGGAATATGCAGAAATAACTCCCATCTGAATCTCCCTTGTACAAGTTTGACTACATTTGGAAGCTTGCAAGGTGGCATTAAGGTCTCTAGGAAGCTCTGATGGCCTTGAAAATTTGTACAAATATGTAGCCACATATGATCTTTATACATGCCAAACCATATTGCTAACGTAAATTTCTATACAAGAATTTGTAGTGTCAAACTAGAAAAATTACATTTTTACAAAATGAACATAGCATATCAATGTGCTACAAAATCCATTTTCTGCTGAAATTTGGGCTATAGACTGCCTTTGACAATCTTTACAAGTATATGGATTTTCATCTAATTTGGTGACAATGAAATTTTTGCCCTAATTTCCCAACTTTGACCAGCTTTGACCGCTACCATGGATTTTCTTGATTTCTTTGAAACTTTGTATGTGAGCTTCCTTTGACATCCTTGATGCATCCTGGACTTCTCGGGGAATTCCGGCTACCTTCACCAAATATGTTTTTTGTAGGCCTTCATAAGTGAGAGAGGAGAGAAAATCTCGACGACATTCGCCCCCACTAAACCTGCGATTCCTCCGGAAGCGCCACTCTAGCATCTGTGAAAAACAAAATGTTCCAGGCATCAAATTCTTTTATAGGCAACATAAGAAACATGGAAGGAAAATTGATTATATGCATGAATCAGTAGGTAACGTGACATGAAGCAAAATTTGCATGAAAAAAAGAATTGAAACAGGCAACATGAATATGCATGAACAAATAGGCAACATATATGCAAATGAACAAGCAACATTGGCAACAAGAAAGAAAAAAAACAAGCATCAGTATGAAGTGGAAGTGGATGTATTGAGTCGTTTTAAGCATCAATTCCTCTCATCTTTAAGAAAATTTTGTACCTTTTTCATAAAGCAATCTACCTTAAATAGGATTATAAACAAAGATTTAGGATTTTCAAGAGACATCTTTCATCTTTAGCTTATTTTAGATCAACTCCTTTCCTACATAAATATGAATATGCTCTTTCTCTAATAACAGGCAAGGAAATCTAACTAAACTCCACTAATGCATAAATCTGCCTATATAGCCCGTGATTTATTCTACTATGCCTCTTTATCCTCCTTTGGCTTGCTCTTTTTTTTTTTGTTTTTTTTAATGATGATGATGATTCGGCAACTTTATGGTTACGATCACTTTTTTGGGGTGGAAGAAAGTGTAAACTTCTTGGTAACATGTAGCAACTTTTTTTTTTGATGGGGAAAAATTAAACCCCGATACAAGGTACAACCATTTTTGATGACGGAGAACAGTCGTTTAAACTCCGATACAAGTGCTGTGAGATGGACTAAGGATGTAGAAACATGCAGTAGCAGGAGCTAGGATTTCAACCATTATGCTTTGGATACAGGATACATATGCATGTTTATATATGAAAGCCATGTCACCAAAATAAACCTCCAAATCTACATGCCCTATCTTTCCACAATCCTAGATTATAATCAAATTCTTAGTAGATAAGTTACTACTTAAGATACAATTTTACACAAGTAGAGAAATCATCATTTGCCTTTTTTTTTACTCAAGTGATGTGGATATGCAATGCAATGCAAAGAGTGAAAAAAAACATGCATGAAACAAGCATGGAAAAAAAATAGAATGAACTTGAAAAAAAACAAAGCAACATGAACTTGAAAAATTAATGATATTTTTATATGTTTCTTTTATTTTATTTTTTTCTTTTTTTATTTATATTTTTATTTTTTATAACATGGATACTCCTGTTTATGAATCGGCCTCATTGTTGTCTTCTTCTTCAATGTCCTCATCCAAAATTTACTCGTCATTATCACGTTTCTTGAATAGCTTTATCCTTTTACCTGCAATCAAAGTTTTTAGTGCAACACCATTTAATTCACAAAGAGCATACGTACCATTGTTGTTGACTTTTGATACAATGTATGGCCCAAACCACCGTTCAGTGAGCTTTTTGCATGCATCATATTCAGAGTCAAATGTACTATCATAAATGAGCACCCAATCTCCTACTTCAATTGGCTTAGGACGCAATCGATGAGTTTTATCAAAATAATGCTTGTTCTTCATTCTAGATTCTCTTAATTTTTCAACAGCATCATCAAGTCTTAATTTACCTTGTTCTAACTGTTTAATACGCAAACTCAAAAAATCATCAGTAGACATGTTTTCAGACCAAGGCAAATTTGACCATGCAGAAATATGAGACTGAATTGGAAACAATGGTTTTTGACAGTACATGAGTTCAGCAGGCATATATCCAGTAGTACGTGTGCATGTCATTCTATCTGCCCAAAGTGGAAAAGGTAAGAATTTAGGCCATTGTTTGATGTCACCGTTACATGCTTTAGATATGGCTTTCACAATAGGTGGATGCCCTCTCTCTATTTTACCATTGGCCTCTGGATTATATGCAGTAGTGAGAGACAAACGAATACCGTGACGCTCAAAGAACTCTTTAGCTTCTCTCGCATTTAACTCTCCACGATCGGCAACTACTTTCTCTATGTACCCAAAGCGACTTATGACATCTTCAAGAAAGAATTTGCAAACATTGTACGTGGTCTTAGATCGTAATGCACGTCCCTCTACATGATTAGTTTAATCTTCTCTTGCAAGTACAATGTAACGCATTTTGTCAATACCTTTAGGCATAGTTACAAGATCTACTACCCACTTGTAGTGAATACAAGGTGGATAAGTAGGATGCAACGGATCTCTATCTTTGACTGATGAATGAAGTTGACAAGTAGAACATGTAGAAACATAGCTACTAATGTCAACATACATCCTAGGCCAATAATAGGTACTTCTAATTTTTTCATATGTTCCAAACAATCCTTTATGACCGGCCCATAATGTCTCATGCATTTCCTTCATTACTTGCAATTGAAGACCTTGTTTTTCCTAGGACTCGTTGTGGATTCTTAACCTTACCCTTAGCATGTCTCCAAAGATAACCATTACATAGGAAAAAGTTATAAGCTCGTTTCGTAATGTTACGGAATCTATTCGTAGTCCAGCTAGGTAATGGTTGTAGTGTACTGAGATACTTTCCTATGTCTCTCCATTCATCTTCGTACTCAGACTCATGAAATTTCTCATACTCATATATATATGTGGAACATAGTCAACTAAATTCACATTCTTTATTAGATCACTTTCAAGATCATCATCAAATCTAGCTCTCGATAACATATCAGCAACTGAGTTTGACTTACCTGAAATATGAACTAACTCAAGATTTATGAAGTTAATATATGAGATCCATCTAAGCATGGCTATATCAGGAGATGAACAATTGGCTATCATTCCAATGAGAGGCAAACAATCAGTCTCAACTTTGACATTTGCACCAATGAAATATTCTTTGTCTGTTTTCAAAGCTGTTACCATACCCCATAGTTCTCGTTTGATTTGTGGATATTTTCGTTGTGTTTCATGTAGAATTTTGGCACCAAACCTAATTGCATATCTATTCCCTTCACTATCATCTTGACTTATGACCCAACCTATACCAATAGGACTAGTATCAACAGTCAATATAATAGGTTTGTTAGCAGAATAGTCTACACGCTTAAGGATGGGAGCTTTAAGCAATAATTTCTTCAATTTACGCATAGCTTGAGTGTGTTTGTCAGTCCAAATAAATTTTCGTTTCTTCCTCAACAAGTCATAAAGACAATCAGCAACATGAGCAAAGTGAGGGATCCAAATAACGTAAAAGATGCAAGCACCAAGAAATCTACGTACCTCACTCACGTTGTTACATGTTTCAGAAATCTTGCTAATGGCATCAACTTTTTGTGGGTATGGCTTTCGACCATAATGGCCACATAAATGTCCAACAATAAGTACCTCGTTGACACCAAAAACAGATTTCTCTATGGAAAATGTGAGACCTACCTCTTCAAATCGTTGAAATATTCTTTCACAATCAGAGATATGGTCAAGAACAAATTTACGACATCCAGATGAATCTACAGTAATGTCCTTTACACGTTCCTCACTCCCTTTAATTGGAATATCATCAATGAATGGCATAGTTATATGAGGGATAAAATCATGTAAGACCATATTCATAGCACTCATCATATGAGCCACAGAATTAGTCGCTCCTTGAGGTAAAGTACACATTCGCACTAAGCCTAAAGGAGTTTTCATTGTGGTTATGTCACGACTATCAATTGCTAATTGGAATTGGTCATATCCAGAATATAGATCACCCATTGAATAGATAGAATGTCCTGAAAATGATTCAGCAAACTCATCTACAATGGGTCCTGTTCCTACATTCCTTATGGTGACTTTATTGACGGGTTGGAGATCTTGAATAAAACGTAGTTTCCCATTCTTTTTAGGCACAGTGAACCATCTGTTTGAGTAAGGTGCAAAAGATGGCTCCAAAATTCTCATGTTTATCTTCTCCTTAAGTAGTTTCATTAGCTCAGGTAAGTGAGCCTTTGGAACAGGTATAGGACGAAGATTCCATGGAATATGTGGAATAGTAAAGATTATCATGGGTGCAACTAGCTTAGGATCTACACAACCAATCTCATGAGGATACATAGTAAAGGCTTTTCCATGGCTACGTATGACTCTCTCAAATTTATCTCTCTCTGCTGGCAAAAGAAAGTCATCATCTCTACCAATTTTCACTTGTTTGATTGTCTCATCCGTGAATGTATGTCCTATGTTTTTCTTATCCCGAAGAATTGGATCATTTTTCACATCAATAGTTTTTTCATTACTTCCTTGAGGTAATGGTTGAGCTATGGGTTTGAGTTTTTTGTCTGCAGTTTTGTACTTTGTTTCAACTAAGGCATCATGTGTTTGGTTAAATTTTGAGCACTTGTCAACATTGAGAGCATACTCTTGGATTAGAGCATACTCATCAAGGGAAGAAATCAGAAAAATATGGGAATTAGAATTTTGTTGAAGACATAACTCTAACTCCTCAAGAGTAGAGAAACAATGAGATGTCTCAATCACATGCTCAATGTCCTCATCATGTTCCATGATTTTGTTGTTTCTATAATTTTTTTGGGTTTTTTGGATAAAAGACTTGGACAATTGACTCTTATGAAGAAAATCTAATCTAGAATGTGGAAAACAAAGTGACAAACTATTGTAGATGTTGGTTGGATGCGAGATGTCAAACCAATATCCACTGTTGTCCCGCTCAACAATGGATTCTATCTGAAATTTTGATCATATGTAGCTCCAAACATGAATCGAGGTGCACAATCACTACAAGCATGCTCATGACCCTGAGTAACAATAGGTTTCTTTCTAATTGACAATCGATTCCTAGGATGATTCACTCCTACTATCATGACTTGAAGTGATTGCATTCCATCCTTAGACTTGAATCTAGCATAGGTAGACCCATCATCCATGGCTTTAGTTTCCATACGACTCTCACAAATAAAGGGTTGACCTAAGAGAACTTCATAGAAGCAATTATCTGGAATAAAAAAGTGAAATTCTTCTGTGATTCCTCCTATGGATATGGGCACACTAGCACAAGCTCCATACAGGGTACCTACACCATTATCTGCAGTTCTCATACGCCATCCACAATCTTTATCTATGGGCCATCGAAACTTATCATAGACTTCTCTTGAAATCACATTGATTTCAGAGCCAGAATCTACTAATGCATTTACAGTGATAGTGTTCTTATCATTTCCTATTTTAACATGCATCTCTGATGTACCTCTAGACTAAAATGTTCTTTTAAAGTGACTTTCAGGATTGTTTTCATGATTTTCATGGTCAGGTTGAATAGGTCCTAAGAAATTTTTATTAACATTTACTTCATCATCATCAAAGTCCTCTTCATCAGATTCATCAAAGTTTAAGGCTTCATTCATAGCTTGATCTTGATCTAGAGAATCTTGCATCTCAGTATCTAGATTAAGCGGAAACCTCTTCCTTTTAATTAGGCCGATAAAGTTATCTTTAAAAACAGGCTTTGCAATAGAGAAAACTTGTTCTAAAGACATAGTCACTTGACTCTTAAGCAAAATGTCATCTAAAATCTCCATAGGATCTATTTTTCTCTCAATTTCTGAAATCAAGATGGCTTTAGGTTTTCTCTTTGGTGTCTTTTGTTTTTGCTCAGGGTCTTGTTTTTGTTCATGTTCTCGTGTTTGGTCTTCAGTTTGTTTTGATTGTTCTTGTTTATCTAAAGGCTTTGGTTCTGTTTTTCTTTGCTTTGTCTTCTTCCCTTTTTGTTTCTCCTCTTGTTTTTGTTCATTGGGTTGTGATTCTTGTTGTTTATCTTTGGATTGTGATGTTTCTCCCTGCGCTATGATTGTTTCTATTCCCTTTGAGGTTTGTTTTTGAGTCACTCTTCTTTCACTAGGCTCAACTTCATCTCTTTTTTGTTTTTCTTCTACATTGGATATGTGAGAAATAAGAGATTGATCTTCTATTGGTGATTCCCAAGCCGTTATTCTCCTAATCTCATCTCGTGCTCTTACTAAAGCCTCTATGGAAAAATCACCTTCCTTTGTGGGTTTACTTGATTCCACTTGTTCATCAAGAGCTTCTAGTTTCACTCCTCTAGTTCCTACATCCGTTATGGTTATATTTTCATAGTGTTTTTTCATTCCTCCCTTACCATAATTTCCTTGCAAAGGTAGCCTAGATCGATAGTCACATATTTTCTTGTCTATGTCTATTACTAGTCGTTGCTCCTTAGCAGCCTTCAATAGTTCACAATCTCTCAAAAAGTGCTCTAACGAATCACACCAAGGACACCTACGAGGGCCACACACAAAACCATTTTGATTTTGAGGATTTTGATTAACTTGTGGTGGGAAATTTTGAAATTGAGGATTTTGTTGATAAGGTATTGCTTGAACAGGATAATTAGGATTTTGATAAGGCAATTGATGTATTTGAGGAGCTTGGGGAGCAACATGTGGTACTTGAGGTGCAAGAGGAGTTTCCATATTATACGGTTGATGATTTTGAAAATTTTGATTTTGAGGATTTTGAAAAGCTATTTGTGAAGCTTGAGGATACATGTTTTGATACATTTGAGGATTTTGCACATGAGGATGAGGATTTTGCATTGGAGGAACTTGATATGCTTGAGTAGGAGCTACTTGTGGATTTTGCTTGGTAGCTATAACATGTGGATTAGGCTCTTGAAAAGTCATTGGGTTCATTTGATTTTGGAAAGTTTTGGTGTAATTAGATTGTAAAGCATCTATAGTCTTGGCCAAATTGGATTGTGTAGCAATAAGACTTTCCATTTGCTTAGTGAGAATTTCCACTTGAGATTGTTCAGCTACACTTTTATTTGGCTCTACTTTAAAACCTTGAGTAGGCTCCATCATTTAAGGAATAGGAGTAGAGTCAAGATTCATAGCATGGGATTGTTCTCTAAATTGCTCCTTAATTTGTGGAAGGCTAGGTTGAGGAAGACTAGTTTGCTCATAAAGCATGGATAGTCTTTGATGTCTATGGGCTACAGCCTCTACTACTTTACACACTTTTTGCCAATTGTTAGTAAGACCATAGCGCTTATCCGGTTCTTCTAATCGTCGTTCAACTTACCTACGAGTTTCAGGATGAAGAAGCTTAAGAAAATTGATCACAAGATCAGGTTCCAAGGTTATCTTATCCTCATCAGGAAGTTGTTCATAGCGTCTAATATACTCATTTTGTAAGTGAGTAATAGAGCTACTAGGCTTTGGTGAATTGACCCATTGTAAGAATCCATCCCAATTATGTTGGCTATAATCTTCAAGATAGAAATCTTTGAGCATCTCCTTTCTAAAATCACTCCAAGGAAGACTATCATATTGAGTGACACGGTTTATGATAGAGCTATCAACAATTCGTTCAAAGAATGATATCAAAAGATCTTCGGGAAGAACAAAAATCATAGCTTGCTCTTCAAACAAATCTAAGTAGCTTGTAATGTTGATGCCATTGAATTTTCCCTTCTCTCTCAACATAGAAGAGACTATTCTTTGGCCTTGTTTCTCAACAATAAGGGATTTGAATCCTTCCTCCATCTTATGTGAATAAGCAAGTGATGCACGATGCTCTAGATCTCTCAAAAATGCGTTTACTTCATGATGAAGATGTGCACGATATTGTGAGAAATCGAGTGCAACACTCAAGACTGATGATGATGAAATGATGAGGATAAAAAATATGAAACAAAGGATATGGATCACAACCTCCCAACAAGATCAAAAGCAAATGCCACGAGGCGTTTCACATCGGGTTCAAATGTGGAGGTGATCGCAATCCGGGTGGATCGGGTCCGGTCGTGGCACACACAGGGTGTATGAAGCTAATGAATGTTGGAAGGTTTAAGGACATGAAAGTGAAATTAATTTTGAGTATGGAGAAGAGAGAGATGTTGAAATGTTTATGGGAATGGGAATGTAGGAGTGCAAGTTAGATTTATGAACATGAATGATAAGAATGAAAGAGAACCATACACACGAATCAAATTTGGAAGGAAGAATGGTCCATTGAAGGAGCTTCTTAAACACTTCCTAATTCTAATCCATATGCATAGTCTTCTTTGGATGATATGTATGCATGACGTGAATAGATGGAATCCTTACACCTAAATCAGTTTCGAAAGGAAGAATGGTCCAATATTGGAGCTTCTTATACACTTTCAGAAACTAATAAATATGTATGGATATGTATGGATTATATGCATGCAAGTGAATCATGATGGTAGAGTTTACTCACAAGCTCAGTGAGACATCCTCACTGGTTCAACGCAATCGTGCGGAGCCTTCTCACACATAGAAGAATATAGAAGACATTTAAAAATACTTAAGAGACTGAGAGACATGCGAGAAGAGATAAGTGACAAGTGACATGAATTAAAAGAATTTGAATTAAGTTACATGTAAAATATCGTCGTGGTACGTCATGCTAAGCAGTCTACTGATCAAAGGTGGTTCCGACCCTCAAACCATGACAGTTCAATTGAATGTCACACGTAAGAAGGTGAGTTCCACTCTAGTGACCCTATGTCTGTCTAGGCTCGTAACGTCTAACTAAAGAAGTCTAAGACTCATTAAAATCAGCTCTAACTCACTCACACGCTCCACCGAGGGTGAGTCAAGATAGAGATGCTGGTTTCAAGAGCCTATCCTAGATTGGAGTTCTAACTTAAATTTGAAACTAGGTTCTATACTCATACTAGCTCACCTTGGATCCTCACTCGCTCAACCGAGGGTGATCGTCTCAAGGAAACCGTAAGCTAGCATGAGCCCTATGGATGCCTAACAATAATGCTCTAGGAGTTTGGAGGGGGGTTTATATAGTTTTTTGAATGAGTTTGGGCCCTTAGATCTAGAGAAATCAACTCTCAACTCTAGGATCACTACTTTTGATTACAACCATTTGATTAATCAAATCAATGGCTTGGAATTGTTCTTTCTATCAAATCTAGTGTAAAGGAGTGAAATTTAGGCGCCCTCATTCTCCACCATTGGATCTGGGGATGATCTGGACCGTCGGATCGGTGCTGACATCAATTCAGATAAGATAAGCCACTATTTTTGGAGAAACACTGCATTATTGATCTTTGATTGTAAAAAAACTCTTCTTTTATGGAAAAACTCGTGGATCTTGCTTGCTTTAAGCATAAGTGCATCTCCACCCTTGAATTTGAGCTCATCTTGATCGTACAACATGGCTCAATCAGCTTTCGCCATGTGGTGGCCCTTCAACCCTTCAATTTGCTTAAACTAGAAAACTGCGGTGATCCTGAAAACTGGACTTTGTGCTCTTTGACCCTCCAAATAGGCTTTGATGAAGATGAAACTTTGTAGGACTATGTTTCCAAAGATCTCCTTCAGGAATATGCAGAAATAACTCCCATCTGAATCTCCCTTGTACAAGTTTGACTACATTTGGAAGCTTGTAAGGTGGCATTAAGGTCTCTAGGAAGCTCTGATGGCCTTGAAAATTTGTACAAAATATGTAGCCACATATGATCTTTATACATGCCAAACCATATGGCTAACATAAATTTCTATACAAGAATTTGTAGGGTCAAACTAGAAAAATTACATTTTTACAAAATGAACATAGCATATCAATGTGCTACAAAATCCATTTTCTGCTGAAATTTGGGCTATAGACTGCCTTTGACAATCTTTACAAGTATATGGATTTTCATCTAATTTGGTGACAATGAAATTTTTGCCCTAATTTCCCAACTTTGACCAGCTTTGACCGCTACCATGGACTTTCTTGATTTCTTTGAAACTTTGTATGTGAGCTTCCTTTGACATCCTTGATGCATCCTGGACTTCTCGGGGAATTCCGGCTACCTTCACCAAATATGTTTTTTGTAGGCCTTCATAAGTGAGAGAGGAGGGAAAATCTCGACGACAACGTTCACCATGGGGTGCACACGATCACAATGAATCAAAGATATATCATATCCGTAATGGAGCTCTCGTTATGGATGCGACGAGGAAGTCAATGGGACAACGTATATGACAACTCTGCTCGATCGAATTCGATCATTCAGTAATGTTAAAATGGAACGAACAGGATAAGCATCAACATACTCCTGATCGGTATCGACAACAAAGAGATGCGGCGGCCACTCGGTTAGATACGGTTGGAACGTCGCATTTAGGTAGCGGCGGATATGACAGTATGCGCTACCAATTTGTAAGTATGATGTTAACTATTGAAGTTGTTTGTGTTAAGTATATTATGTATATTCATCTAACATTTTGCATATTTACTATAGAAGTTGGCAGTGGGTCGTCCTCCAATGCGAGCAGAAGAATCGTATGGATATCGACATGGATTGACTGCACTGTTACAAGACTTAGAGGGGCGCGGTGCAATCGTCTCATGGGAGAATATTCTTGATTAGGTAAATTTATATCTTGGTTTCATGTTTCTAGTTGTTGTTTATAAATATCATGTTAATTGGTTTTATTTTATACATATGTTTTGTTGCAAGATTGTAGGTGTAAATATTTATGATCAATGCCACAATTTTGTATCACACTCGCATACCACAATCATGAACCATAATTTTGTATTCGATTCCTATATGGAAGTGTTTTGTCACATTGCCACAATTTTGTATTACACTCCTATGTGGCAATGATGTACCATAATTTTGTATTCGATTCCTATATGTAAGTGCCATTTATGGAATATATGACTTTCTGTACATGAATCATTGTTCATTTTTGTTCATATAAGTTTATGTTTTGGTTGCCATTAGAGTACATAACACATGTACTCAGTTGGGCAGAGTGTATTGTCTTTTGCTAAACAACATCATGCTGTAGCAAAAGACAACACACTCTGCCCAAAAAAATTTGTGCAGGTATGGTCGTCGGTATACGCGTCGGTACGTCCAATATGGTCATCGGTATATGTGCTGGTACACCTAGCACGGAGGTCGGTATAAGCGTCGGTATATTCGTCACTATTTTCGACGGTTATACCGACGCATATACTAACGCCCATACCGGCGCCATACCGGCGCTTTCTTTCTGATGCATATACCGATCGTAACACCGACGTCGCGATGATTTCATGCCCATTCATTTGCCTCCGTAGCAACCTCGGTATACCCTCGATATGTTGTAGAGCTACCGGCTCAATTTCTTGCACAGGAGAACTAGAAATAGCATTTTAGCGCTTGTTTCTTGCCCTGTTTCTACTTTGGATAAGGCCCGACCGACTAATCTTTATCCAAATTGATGCGCTTGGTGTCTTGGTCCTAAATCCCAGTCTTATTTTCTTACTTGAACCTAGCAACTGGTCATGTTTTTTACTCTCTTGGGAATCACCTTTTTCTCTTCCAAATTTACCCTTCTCACATGCACCCTCTTATACATGCACACTTACAAGCATATGTACTCCTTTATGTGATCTTAAACTTATTCTCATACCCACTCCCTTAGACGCTCACAAGTTCTCCCACTTGCTCTTTGCTTTGTGCTCGCGATGCCCTTAGATCCTTAGGTCTCTCTCTCTCTCTCTCTCTCTCTCTCTCTCTCTCTCTCTCTCTCTCTCTCTCTCTCTCTCTCTCTCTCTCTCTCTCTCTCCCTTAGGAGTGGGGAATAATTTCATATGTAAATTTTATTTATATTCACATGTTGGCCTACGTTGACATTGGATGCGATTCGTGGCCCTAACCACCCGGTCAGGTTGATCCCACCCATCTGCCACTGCAACGCAGTGCACAACACACAATCAGAGAATGATAACACATAACATATAAAGCTAGCCCATAATGAAGTTGGATGCGGCTCGTGGTCGTGACCGCCCAGCCACGATGGCTCCACCTACCTACCAACCCGTTATGGCACGTAGCTAAGACACAAGCATATGCATCCCAAGCCTATGGTGAGACTAGCTGCGGCTCTTGGTCCTAATCACCCGGCTAGGATAACTCTACCCACCTACTAGCCTACCATAGCGCGTTGGTACAATCACAACAACACAATGTTTTTCTTTAAGTTAATTAATTTATCCGAGTCCTAAGAATTAGGGAGAGGAAGAAAGGGTTGCTCCCCACTTTTCCCACACATGCATGCAAACATACACACTCTAGCCTGTGATAGATCAACCATCTCTTTACTCCACTCTCAATTACAGACACTACATATGTATCATCGATTTGACTTTTCACTAGGCAACTACAACCGACTATGCCTTGGTCCCTCATATACCTATCCTTAGATGATCTAGAATGTGGGTCTCCTGGATTTCTCATATAGCCTCACCTCACTCGCATCTCGACGACTTCCCTAGGGCGAGTCTGGCTCAACTTTAGGAGCTCCATCATCACTTCCTATCGTTAATAGATCTGCCCAAGCCCAAGTGATATCGTTCTCTTCATTAGGCATTTCCCTCGAAGGATCGAGATAGTAATATCGATCCCCCGCCCATCCTACGTGTAAGAGCAGGTATCTCTCAAACCACGGAATATGAAACATAATATCCAAACCCTGGTTTATGAAACATACCAGCCAGTGGGCTTCCTCCACATCATATTCGGTCTCGAAGTCATCGACCTCTATGTCCATGTGGGCAAATGTCTGGTCCGAGAAGTATATCACCAGCTCATACAAATAGAGTTGAGTTATTTGATTTGCCATCTATTACTTAGCTCCTAATAGTCTCTGCGCAACACAAAAAATATTTAGAAGTCCAAAATTCTTCAGCTAGCAAGGGATAATATTTATAACAACAAAAATCATAACTAACATATGCTCATATATATATATAGCTATACATCTATGTACAAGGAGTCTACTACGTCCTTCTTCTTGAATCTCGTCTGGCTTCTCCCGTCCTAATGCTAGTTGAAATATGGTTTGACTCGAAGCGCGTTAACCTTCACGGGAGCACATTCTTCACCTAAATCTTGAATTTGCATTGAACCATTAGAGTTGAGTTCCACCACTTTAAACGGCCCTCCCATCTTGTCTGTAACTTCCCCGGGAATTTGTAATATTTGCTATCATAAACTAACACCAAATCCCCTTCTTGAATCGCATAGGCCTTGAGTCTTTTGTCGTGCCTCTCCTTACTTCTTCTCTGAATAGCTTCTAGACTTTGTTGTGCAATGAGTCTCTTTTCTTCTAGCTTGACCAGTTGTATGTACCTCTCCTTCAATGCCTCTTCCTCTCCGAGCCTGGCCTCGATGGCCATTCTCAATGTCGGAACTTCTTTTTCGATGTGAAAGATGGCTTCCTCGCCATATACTAAGGAGAGCAGAGTGCTCTTAGTTTTCCCTCGGTAGGATGTTCGATACGCCCACAAAGCTTCCAAAAGTCTCTCATCCCAATCTCACCTATGCACAGCTACTGTCTTTGTCAGAATCTGTTCAAGAACCTTGTTGGTAACCTCCACTTGTCCATTCGCCCTCCGGCAATATGGAGTACTTTTCCTGTGTTTGATCCTATACAACTCCATCAATTCCTCGACCAGTTCGTTGACAAAATGTGTTCCTCTATCACTCACTATCTTCAACAGGCATCCGAATCGTGTGATATTTTGTTCATACAAAAATTTAGGTACATCAACAGCTCGGTCAGTCTTCACAGCTTTGGCCTCTACCCACTTGGTAACATAGTCAGTGCAGACCAAGATATACCTATTGGACCTACGTCTTGAGGGAGGATCAATGGGTCCCACAAAATCAATTCCCCATTTTTCAAAAGGCTTAAGAGCCAGTACCGGCGTAAGAGGAGCTGCATGTGCTAATGTCGGTTTGCCCATTCTTTGGCATTTGTCGCATTTCTTGCAGTATGTGTGAGAGTCTTTGAACAACGTTGGCCACCAATACCCAGCCAATAAGATCTTTCTTGCCGCCAGCTCACCAGCAAAATGCCCATCGCAGGGTTCATCATGCAATGCTCTCAAAACTAGGGTTGCTTCTACTTCCTCGAGACACCTCCGATAAATGCTTTCATGGACAAAATATCGATAGAGCTGCCCACCAATGATGCTATGGTGTTTTGCCAGTGCTAACAGTTTTTGCTTCTCTCTCTTGCTTGCTCCCGGCGGGTATTTAGTGGTGCACAAGAAATTCACCAAGTCGGCATACCAAGGTACCTTTGCATCAACCTGAAATAGATGTCCATCAGGAGCATCATCGGGCACACCAGAGATTGGCTCCTCATTAATAATTGGAGATAAATCGTCAACCAATATGTGAGCTTTGCCTGGTTTGGTTACCACTATGAATTGAAATTCTTGTAGGAGTAGCATCCACCTCATCAATCGCCCTGATAGCTAGGGTTTATTGATGATATACTTTAGGGCTTTATGATCCACCTAAAACGTGAAATGCTTTCCCATCAGATAGTGCCGATACTTGTTTACTGCAAAGATCATCGAGAGGCATTCCTTCTCTATAGTTGTGTAGTTCCTCTCAGTGCTATTCAAGTTTCGACTTGCGTAATAAATAGGGTGGTCCAACTTCTTTTCATCGGCTTGGCATAGCACAGCTCCAACCGCAGTATGAGAAGCATCTATATGCACCTGAAATTCTTTCATCGAGTCGAGTGCTACCAAAATCGGTGCATTTATCAATCTCTCTTTGATCAAGTCGAATGCAACTTGACACTCTCCAGTCCATTGATATTGTTGGTCTTTCCTTAAAAGGTTCGTCAGCGGTGCTGCTATTGATGCAAAATTTAATAAATCGTCGATAATAATTAGCATGTCCCAAGAATCCTCTGAGTTGCCGCAAGTTTTGAGGAGGTGGAAGTTGTCAGATTTTTTCTACTTTATCCTCGTCAACCGCGATCCCTTTTTTGGAAATAACATGTCCCAAGAGCAATCCTCTTCGTACTCCAAACGTACACTTTTCAGGATTTAATGCGATGCCTTTTTCAATGCTTCTTCTTAAAATAGCTTTGATCCTCTCCATCATGTTTTCATCGTTGCCTCTGATCGCAAAGTCGTCCGGGAATATCTCCATCCAATCCTGCAAATAGTCTTAATAGGAAGCTATCATTGCCCTTTGGAATGTGGCCGGTGCATTGCATAATGCAAATGGCATCACACGATATGCGTACGTACCCCATTCTGTCGTGAGAGTAGTTTTTGATTGATCCTCTTCATGGATTTGGATCTGGTTATACCCATTGAAACCATCTAAAAATGAGTACAATTTATGGACTCTGTCCAAGATTTGATCAGTAAACGGCAAAGGGAAGTGATCCTTTTTTGTGCGCTCGTTCAACTTTCGATAATCTATGCAAATGCGGATTTTTTTATTTTTCTTCGGAACAACTACAATTGGTGATACCCGTTTGCTGGATGCGTTGGGATATATGAATCCCACTTCCAACAACTTAGTGAGTTCCAGCTTGATCAATTTTGAGTAGACTTGATTTGTCCGCCTAAGTCGTTGACATATTGGTCTGGCGCCTTCTTCCAAATCTATATAATGTTGGCGAATTCGGGGATCGATTCCTCTCAGATCACTGTATGACATGCAAAGGCCTTGCTGAAATTTTTGAGTGCCAATTTAATGCATTCTTGTACTCCATCTGGTAGCTCTGACCCCACACTCAAGAACTTTTCTAGAAGAACTTCCCATTTTTGCACCTGAGCTTCTCGCGAATATTCCTTATTCCTTGATGATGCTGTGATTGGAAAGTGCTCCCCGATCACGCATGCATGGTTGGCCAGTAAATCATTGTTCTTTTCTTTTTCAACCGCACCCAATTTCTTTAGTTGAGCTTTTGTAATGGCTTCTTGCACTTTAGTCTTACCTTTTGCTTCTTTTTTCGATGCTAGACTTCTCCTCAGAAGGTCTGCTTCTAGCACTGTGACCCTTTCTCTCAACTGTTGTACTTCCATTGTCGGAGCTAACTCAAGCTTCAACTCTTCTTTTGAAGTTCCCTTCTCCAGGGATTGGGTAGCTTTGCTTTCCCTTGCGTCTATAGTTAACGTGTAGCACTCAAATTCACTAGTGTGTGTCAACCATCCTAGCAACTTCTGGTCTGAGTCATCCTTGTAAACTATTGGGTCTTTGTACTCGCCCACTTTCGCATGTTGGAGGCTGGACAATTGCAAGTTAAATCCATCCTGTAAAAGGTCCTTGGAAGTTTCCGTGCGCAAGGCAAATCTTACCCGCGCCATTTCTTGTCTAACCTTTTCCTTTGCTTTCTGCTCCCTTTCCTCAGCTATTGTCGATTTCTTGCTGATCAAGTTTGGAGACACTTGAAGTTGTATTCGATCAGCCTTCGGTCCAATTGTGATAAATCCTGTGTGCTAATCGTGCACACATTCGGCTTGCACCAGCCATGGGCGTCCAAGTAAGATCGAGAAAGTGGCCTCTGAGGTCCTTGGTCTTACTATGAGATAATCAACTTTAAATTCTAGACCACCCACAACTGTGCTTACATTCTTCAAAAGACCCGTAGGCTTCACTTGTGTTTGATCTGCCATCCTCAAGGACATTGGAGTTTCTTCCATGTGGTTGAGGCCCAAAGCTTGCATCATGTACTCAGTCATTAAGTTGACTGCAGCTCAACTATCTAACTGAGCACCGGGGACTGCATATCCTTTAATCTCGACTGTCACAGCTGGAGCATTCGAATTAATTTGCATCATAATACTTTGAATCATACCTTGGACCTCTTTATCTTGTCTCTTTTTATCTCGAGCTTTCCTCGGCTTCTTAATATATTCGTTGTAGAATTGTTTCCTATATGCAGGTGAACATTTCGGCAATGTGCCAATGTCCAATGTGACTTCCATGTCAGCGAGCAGCTTTACGATGTCAACTTCCTCCAAACTTTGCCTTTCCTTCCTACACTTTGGAGCCCTTAATCTTTTAGGGAATGGTGCTATGCCTGGCACAAACTCCTTGGTCACTGGTGGAAGAATCTCTATCTCTTCCCCATCCTCAAACTCTTGCTGCTCGAGAAATCTTCCAACTTGGTTTTCTACCTCTCCATGTTTGGGTATCTTCTGTTGGCTAGCTTTTTCGCTTTCGCCTTCTAGATGTTTCTTCAAATACTCTTGAGTCCTTGTGACTACTGCCACAATTGGCTCTTTATGCGGTTTCTTGGCTTGGTAAGCATCCACAAAGTGCATTGACGAGCTAGAGCCTTCTTGAGGGTTCGGTGTCCTAAACACCACTCCGATCGTAGGAACTGGCTCTTGAGCTCTTGGTGCGGAATGCATCTGAGTCTCAACATAATTCCAGGACCCTACTAGCCCCTTATCCTTGCTGGTGCCGCTCTTCGTTTTGGATAGTCTTCATCAAAGTGGCCCTCTCCACTACAATACCTAAATAGCGGGGTATAATCAACTGGTTTCTTTTCAGTTGGAAATCTATATTGAGTATGGCCAAAGCCATGGAATCTCCAACACTAGATTGGACCATCTCTCCTTTGATCACGTGCGGCTCCTCTCGGATAGTCTCCTCCCTGACCCTAAGCAACATATCCATAAGTTTGTCTATTTTTGCAATGAGATGTAGGTGGGACACTTTGAGCAGGCAATCCCATGTAGGATCTTTCTCTTGTATCTCCCGATTTCATGGTCCTCTCTTCATAGGATCTCTTGTTGTTACATCGGTCCTCCGTGTGATTTGTCCTTCCACAAAAAGTGCAACGAACTCTAGGTGGCGATCTATCTGTGAATACTCTCAAGATTGCAGGGCATTCTAAAGCCAGATGGCCGTAACCATGGCACTTTCGACACCATGTATTCGATCTAAACACTTGGTTGGGGTTTGTAGTTACCTCTTGTTTCACTGTGTATGTTTCCTGGGTCATTGTGGCACCTTTTATAGCTTGTGTGACCAACTCCAATATTCGTTCTTCAATCAACGCAGGCTTCACCTCGCCTGGCGTGCTAGTGGCAGCTACAAAAGCTGGGGTCGTCAATGCAGGACTTCCTTGGCCAGGATCTTTCATCGGTATGTTTCCTGGGCCTCCCATTGGCTCGTATAAGACTTCCATCTTCCTTTGTTGACATAATTGTACTTCCTCCCAAAGCCTTGCTTGTTCCTTAGCATCTAATAAAGTTTCCGGTCTTGTCAGGCTAATATGTTGTTGCGCCGTAGGATCTCTCAATCCGGCAATGAATCTTCTCTTCAATGTCTCATCGTTCGGGGCATTCGCACCCATCTTTCTTACCAAGGTTTCCATTCTCTGAATGTAGTTATCGATGCTTTCATTGACTCCCTGTCACAAATAATCCATCTATTGGGCCAATCTATCTTGGAAACCTTGTCATTGAAACTTTGCCAAGAAGGCTTCCTTGAGCATCTGATAAGTTCCACGCTCTTGTGGTGTGAGATTCCCATACCAATTGGTTGCCTCATCTCGGAGAATAGTAAGAAAAATCCACAACCTTTGACCTTGGTCAACTACCTCATTGGCCTCACAAGTAACCTCAAACAACTGGATAAAACTATCGGGATCCTCGTCCCAAGCACCTGAGAACTTGGTGAAGTCCCCCAAATGAACTGAAATCCGCTAAGCCATTTCAAACAGAGGTGTGATGTCAATATCACTTCGATCCCAAAAATTTAGTGCACGCGGCCTCAGGATCCCTCCTTCAAACTTTTGCACTTGATTCGCGACTCTCCTATGGGAGTACACGGTTTTGGCAGATTTCGTCAAGCTAGTCGAGGTTGACTCACCTTGCGACTCCCACCTCTTCCTTTCTCTTTCAAAGGCTCTTCTCTGAGCACGCTCTTCTCTTTGCGTTTGTGTTCCTCCTGAGGATGAGCTACCCTCGCTCATGTACTAGATTTGGGGTCCGCAAGCATGTGGCGCTAGGCCAGCCTATGGCACTCTCTTATAGAGACGTGCCAAGCTTATTCCCGACAGACGCACCAAAATGATAGTACTCTTAGTCCAATGGAAAATGCCTACGCACAATGATATTTTGCCCAACTGTTCTACTACTAGGTCAGTTTTGGTCCCCCTAAGTCCACAACTTCACTCCAATGTAACCTTGGAGAAGATGGAAAAATATGTGCACAACTAAGTGTCCAACCCCAATGATTTCTTCTAACAACCTCCCTCTCTCTCACTCCTGCACATACATATGCTCTCATGCATCCACACACAACCACTTTCTCTTTCTCTCTCTCTATTCCTTTCCTTTCTCCTCTTACATACATGCCTTTTGTTTCACTTTCTTTTCCTGTCACTCCACCCCTAGCATGCATACACCCACTCATGTACTCGTGCACATTCCCCCTTTCACATGCGTTCATCCACTCATGCACTTAACTCACAACCTCATGTGTACCAAACATTTTCTTTTTGGCCGAAAGGTCATTATTTCCATTAGAACAAATTCATATGCAAACAGCATACAATCTATCTCGTTCATTGAACTCATGAGTATTGATGCTTATGCGTACTCTTCCCGGAATGCATCATGAGATCAACGGCCAACACAGAAGTCAAATGAACTTTAAAAATAGACCATTCCTATCCTTGATATTTGCAAAAAAATATTACACCTCCTATGTGGCAAGTGATTTCGTGCCCTCACATAAGGCATTTTCGAACTACACCATACCTCGATTTGAATGGGGTAGCAGCCTAAAGATTTAGCACATAACGTAAAGCATTATGCAGACCCATGTGCGCAGCTGAGAGAGAAATCTATTTGCACAGAACTACATATACACAAGCACATGAAAATATATCGATAAATTCACTGCTACACTTATTTCACCCTTCCTGCATGGCAAGCTAGATGCGTTACCAAAAACGTGAGGGCCTCCGCTAATACCCAAGCAGTATGCTACTCTCAAGCAAACGGAAGAGGAAGCAAAATCAGTAGGGGGAGCATTCTCAAAACTGAAGAACCATATACCAAAAATGTAAGTCGTCCACAGTAACCAGGTCCTTGTGTGCCTTTGATTGTTGATTAGATGCTCACTACAGCCGGCTTATGTCCTGTTCTCCATCCCTTGCTATGTCAGACCTGCTGCGTCTATTCGATTTTCCAAGGAGCGCCTCACAGTATCTTCATCCACATTCCCATAGACACTAGAGCTCTTGTGTTGAAACCGTGAAGAATTCCACAAACCGCTTTACATTTTCTCTAGAAAGGGCAAGCTAGTAATATGAGCCTAGACCCGCTGCTTTGATTATATCTGACGCATCAAAATATGCTATGCCTATCATAACCGTCATTGTACTACCAAAAGACCCATCCGTGTGGAATGAAAACAAGATGTCCTGCCTCAACCCGTCGTATCTTAGTGATTGGAAGACCTTCAGAGTATGTAACAATACACAACTTGCCAATTCCTATTTGATCCTTGTAATAATATAGACCTCCTGACAGTAGCACACCCTTCTGCCTCAATCCAAGTTTTGATGTCGAGATCAACAGAAGACCTCCTCGTTAACTTTCCTACGCTCTGAAAGTACCTTCAGTCCACAAGGGAACGAACAAGAGCCACCAACCAAATGGAGCTAGAAAGAATTCCTCAGCATATCACAACAACTCCCTTCCTAGCCATACTTTTCACATAAAAAAACCGCAAGACAAACCCTCCAGTCGACAGTAGCCCCAAAAACACACAGAATCAGCGGAGCTCATATGCAAAGCCCCCGGGAAAAGAACTCCCTCCTCCTCTGTTTGTACGTGCCCCCGCCACTCCAGAAGTAGACAACCCCCAAAAAAACCTCTTAAAACACACAGAAGAAAACCCACAGCCTTCAACTGGACAGCAATGCCCCTCTTTGTTTTCTCTCTGTCTCCTTCCCCTTATGGTGTGTGCACCCAGCCAACGACAGTGCACGAATAGATCAGATGCCCAACAGTTCTCTCGACGAGACCCCCCCACCCCCCTTCTTCTCCTGTTCGTAATCTTCCATAGAAACAAAAACACCCAACCGAAAATGGCTCCCTCCTTCCCTTTTTCTCCCGCTCTTGTGGGCCTCTCTACATGGAGTCCCCACTTCTCACTGATGAGAAATGGCCAAAAGAAACCACCATAGATAGCAGAGCTGTAGGGAGTAGCAGTGCTCGCGTGAGGGCTCCTCTATCGCCTTCGACAGTAGTGGCCAAAATAATCAGAAGGAAAAAAACTTCCTCCTTTCTGCAACAAAAATGGAAAAGTGCCCCTTAGAATTAATCTTTTGCGGAAGCAAAAGCTGGACCTTGCAGAACAACAGGATGCCCTCTCATTGACTTTAGGTATGAATGATCATGGGCTTTGATGGAAGAGAAAGCACAAGCACGATGGACGCTTTTTTAAAGCGGCTCCCCAAGGTCTGATGATGTCATTGTACTGGGAGTTTCTATTATTGTTGCATTTTCTGAGCCCTTGTCCTGAATAGCTGCTCCAAAGAAGATAAGTCTGATTTCAAGTCGATCATTCTCTCCAGAGCTTCCATGTTCTCTAATGTCTTGCTCCTAATTCTGCTATCAGTCCCATCACATCTCAGGTGTGTCATGGTTCTGTGTAGGAGCTTGTTCACTATACCCCTGCTAAGGTCCTCCATGAGCTTCTTGTTCTTCTTGGGTATGTCTTCACCCATCTTAGTGAGACATTTCTCCAGCTCACTAATCTGAATGTTTTTTTGCATATGATCGCAACTTCTTGATTGTTGGAACTGTTTCAAGTGAGTCTCTCCAAGCCTCAAAGCTTCTTTAGCTCTTCCTCTATAATGACCTGAGCCTCCATTGCCTTTACGTGCAGCTTGTGACCTTTGATCACATTGCCAATGTTGCCACAAGCCGCAATCGTCAATGGTATAAACATCACATAATGTATTGGCGAGATGATTACTGTGTTGAACATGTTGAGTGCCCTATTGAGATAGACCACCTGTGTAAGCACACCTATGGTAACCACCATAACAAAAAGTCATATCTCCAAGTATTGCCTCCCTTGCCAGCATTCCTCTTTGACCAAGAAGTCGTCATGTAGTCCCCAAATAATTCCCATCAATCACCTAATCACCCTTCAAATACCTGAAATCAAACATATTTTCCTACCAAATAGAACCACATTAGTGCATAAAACAAACCATTTTGTGAGCTAACAGTGAGTTTTTTGAAAATGAGCCGGGATAACTTAAGAGAAATTCCAAACTTGGCAATGTCATGTCCATTGATGAACCCAACAATAGTTTATTTCTTTATTTCAAAATTGAAAGAACAACTAAACTTATTCTAATCAAAATAAAGTCTAATTTTGCATAGAAAGTCATATAAATGATCAATACCAAGAATTTGGTAAAGGTCTATAACATAACAAGTAGATGGATAGATAATATGGCATGGCTAAGGGTCCGTGAAAGTTCAAACTAAAAGTATGAACATGTGATGTATGATCAGAAAATAAATCATTCCAATACAAATTTGTTGGGTACATATCTTTCCCTCAAGTAGCATCAACTAAATTCTCTCCCTACAACAATAGCGATTCCTTTATTTCTTTCTTGACAATAGAACCAGTTTTCGCTCTACTTGAATGCAAAAATCAGCTAGTAGTTAGCTCACAAGATGTGTTCGATGCACTCATGCCTTTGTTGCAAAATGGTGCACTTGAATATGGCCATGTAGATCAGAGAACTGAGGCTCAAAGGGCTGAAAAAATCTAGCAAAATAGAGCTAAAAATGCAAAGATTTTCGAGTCAGACATGGCTGAAATTTTTCAACCAAAAATTGTCAGAAGTGCTTGATGGCTCTTTTGTTGGTCCCTAAACATCTTTGTGGAAAAAGGATAGAAGATCTCCATGTATGTTCTCCTTCTTGGTGAGTGGTTTCCTCTATGATTTTCCAAATTTACATGCATTACACTTCTTTGTCATGTGTTGCTTTGAGATATTGGGTACTCCAAGCACTCTTTGAACTTTACTAATGTCTTTGAGGCCTCTATCTCCAATGTCACCTGATCTCTTATCCCAAAAATTAAGTTTTGATAAGGTTTGGGTGCCATAATTGAAGGAAATTTTGTTTATGTATTGGAGTTTAAATGTAAACAATCTATATATTTTCTCTCCCTTTGCTATCTTCTTGAAAGCTTGATATGGATCCTCTACATAGGCTCCATGCTTGGTGAATCTCACTTGCAAAACTTTCTACATAATGTTTGCTACACTTTTAAGATTTTTTGTAAAAGTTTGCACATAAAGAACTTTGCTTAACAAAATCATATTATCATTTGAGGTCTTCATGTTTCCTATCTTCTCAATAGGATTTATTTTGTCATCATGTGTTTGGACATCATGCTTGTTCTTTGGATCCTCCAACTCTGAGAGCAAGGCTACCACATGATCTAACCATCCAAACCAATGTAGAGTACTTGCAGATCAGACTTACCTTCTTTCACTATCATGTTCATAAGAAAAAGTGCATCCTTCATACTTTTTGTACAATTTCTTTTTGTATCCATATTATTTTTTGTAACTTCCTCTTCAAGATCCATAACCAACTGTATTGTATCATGTACCTCTCTAAGTCTTTTGATTTCTAAAGCGATGCTCTAGGATGTGATTTTATAGGCAACCTATGGCACAAGATTATGAGCTTTGAGCTCTCCCCCTACCTTTTCTACCTCATTTCCCTCAATCTTGAGCTTCTACCTCTACCTACAAAGTAACTTCAGAAGATGCTTCCTTAATCATCCGATTTCTTACCTTTTCCTTTGTTATATTTTGCTTTGTTCTTAGTTGTATAGAGCGTCGAGGATTGGTTATCTTTTTGGTGATCACCACTCATGCGTTTAGCTTCATGATTGAAATGTTTCCTCATGAGTATCTTGAAATTTGGCACTTGCATATCCATGTAGAGATCCATGTATGTGGTGAAAGCTTTCCATTGACATAATCCCTCGTCCTATATATGACTTTCCTTATAATCTGCTCTTTATCAATGCTTTCTCTGATGCTTCCAAGTTCATCTCGAATTTCCTTCATCTTGGTCATAAAATAAGTAACACTTTGATTGGACATCTTTTTGAGTATTTGAAACTCCATCAAAACTGATTCTTCCTAACTTTGGTAGTTGAGGAGTATAATTCTTCCAATACATTTGATGTCCCTTGAGAGGTCTTACAATTTGTTAAATTAGGAAGCAAGAAATCAGATATAGATTTGAGAATATATGACCTTGCCAAAGCATCCTTTGCACACCATGTGTTCAAACTTTCTTGCTCCTCTTGAGTTGCTTGGAAATTCTTTATGTGTTCTAGCATCATCTCATTTCTTGAGATTTATCCATAAAGCTTTCTCCCTTGCAAGTAAGCCTCCATTGTTAGATATCATGATGAGTACTTTTATGATCCAATTTCTCAATAGATGAGGGGAATCCATCTCTTACGATGTCTAATTTTTGCCTATGGATTGATAACACTATGAGGAAGGATGGATAGTGAGATGAGAGGTCTAACTCTAGACCAATCTAGATATGTCCAATTAACCTAGATAAACTCATTATTCTTATAATATATGCAGTTAATCCACCATATTATTATGGAGTGTCACTCTCAGAACACTATTTCAAAATAGATAACTTATATGTACTAAGAACTTTGACAAAACTCTTTTATTTATGGAAGAAGGCACTCAGCTTTTCACACATTAAAACGAATTGTTGAGTGGGCTATACCAAGTTATTTCATGAACTTCGAAGGACTATAAACAAAGAAATATGCATAAAAAGTCATGTCTTAATCAAGATGTTTTAGGATGAGTATGATACATGGAGAGAATCATGTTGATTTACTCATATCTAGAGTTCTACGGATACAATGAGTATGAAAATTTGGAGGAAATCTTATCACAAACCTAAATTTCTATTCCCATGTATATATTAGATAAACACTACATATATATACAAAATGACTTAGAGAAATTTACATAGATAACTTCATTTGTATCTCCTCCATCACATCTAAGTTTCTTCAATGATGTACTTGTGTGATTCTCCGCCGGTGCAAGGTACTTCTTGCAGCTTTCACAAACTTCAATTTTGTTCTTGATAAAATACAACATGTTCCACCTACTATGATCATCAGAAAATGAAGCATAGTACCTTGAGCATGCAAATGAAGGCTCTTGAATTGGACCCCACACAAGAGTGTGTACTAAATACCAAAGCTTGTTGTGGATGTAGCCTTTGTGTTTGAATGGTTGTCTTTATGCCTTTCTAATTTGATAATCGTCACATGTATTGATCATTGTTGCGCTCATATGTTTGGCAACGGTAGGAAACATCAATCCCTATATATCTCCTTCAAGGTTATTTCATTCACATGAGTAAGTCTATGGCCTGAGGGGAAGGAGAACGACGTCTAACAAGCATGAAACCAAGGAGCTTTCTAGAGCATGGGAATCGGTTTCAAAGAGAGATTGATGGGGTAGTGGTACGAGATAGTCAGGTCCATGTGTTGGGAAATTGAAGGAATACCCCACCAGAAGATGGTTTTTTGGTCGATGTAAAATCTATCAAGTCTCGCTTTCCTTAGAGTCCACCAATTGGAGATTAGACCAAGAGAACCCCTTCATGTCTTTCACCTCGACCAGGTCAAGATGGAGCTTGATTTTATCCCATATCTCTTTCTCCGGATCGTCAATAATTTTCCCCTTGTTATTCCATCGGTCCTTAAGAAACTCAACCATGTTGAAGTCTCCACAAATCAAAACATTGTGTGAGAGGGAGTCAAGGGAAGCCCATAAATTGAGACTAAAGTGAGCTGAATAAAGAAACCCATAGAGGCGGCAATCCAACGATGATTTTGATCTTCACAAGTCAAGGTCACCCTAACGGACCAGGAGTGACTAATACCAATCGTAGTGCCCCGACCCCCCTAGGGTGCGAGGTGGAGAAACAAAGGTGGTTCGGAGAAATGCATTTAAGCTGTTTCTAGAGATCCTCTACACCGATTTTAATCTCTTGTAAGCAGATAAAGTCAGGGTTGAGGCAGTTGTCTTTGAACCATTGATCAAGAATCACCGCTCTCAAGGGGTCAGAAAAACCCGTGACATTTAGCAATGTGATTTTCATTATTGATGGTTTCCCTCTTTAAGGGGAGGAACCCGATCTTTTTTTTTTCTTGTGATCTTCTTTTTTCCTCCCAACTTCTTGACTTAGGATCCTACTCTTGAGGGGGCTCTTCCAAGGCATGCCCGACAGTTGTTTCCCTTTAAGCTTTGACTCCACCATGTTTTATAATGCAAATTGAATGTTTAGTTTCTCGTGTCAATCACACTTTATTTTCAATCAATGCGTTAAGTATAGCATTTGTTTTTTTTCTCAGATCAGAACATTTTCTTCGTACTCCATAGAATCGTGCTTGACAAGTCTCAGTTGTGCTTCTTGTGCGTTTCGAACCATTTGTGCCTGTACACAGAAATGACTTCTTAGTATCTCCCCATTTGCTCTTGTACTTTCTCCATTTTCAATATATTTGAAGTTGGTTAGAAAGAAAAATTATTTATCCCTCTCTGTAGAAGTGACTCCATCTATTCTGAACCATAGGTTGAGCTTATGTAAATTGAACATGTCAATCAATGGTAGACACACTACTATTTATTTGAGACATGGAACCAAGTGCCTGAACATCTGTTTTGTACCTTAACACGAAAATCGTCTTATAAAACAAGGACTTTAGAATAATACCCTTAATGAAGAGATCCCATCACATGTTTGTATTATAATTTCAAAACCGTCGAATAAACGAAGGCAATCTAGAGACATTTCATAAAAGATAGGAACTCAAAAATGGTAGTTGATAATAGAATAATTTCTTACTAGAAAAGCTACTACTTCTCAATAGAAGAACTTTCTATTTTGGATCATACACCTGCTGCTTGTAATGCTCAATACAACGAGTACAATAGGAATTGGAAAAATTCCTTGTAGGTCTATCTAACTAGCTGAGTAAGCTACTGATTCCAAGTGGAATCACTTGAAATGATCAACTATGCACAGAGAAATCAATTTAGCAAAATTATAATTACCCCCGAATTTTTAGGATTGCTGTTGTTATTGATCAGTGAATGCTTCGACATTGATTTCTCTCAATTTGCTGAGTAGATTTGCTTAAAAATTTGTCAGCATGTAGATAACTTGAAGCTGTTTCCAACAAGCTAAAGATCATTGCGTTTGACGGAGAAATGAGTGAGATATGCTAACTAGAAGTTGATAGTGGAATATGACTATGACAGAGATGTCATAGATGAACAATGTAAGTATAATGTATTAATGAACAATGTTATACAATGTCATAGGCTTGGTAATCATATTCTTATGATTAAGAAAGGTGTAGGCTACAATGTAGGTCTTACGCACATGTAGAATGGCAATGAAAAGCTCGGGATATGACTACACTTTTTTTCACGAGTTTTTCAAGAGAGTATATATAGGAGTTATAATAAAATTGAATTTGAATTCAAATTTTGGCTCTCTCTAAAAGTGTACCTTCATTCTAGGAGATATTCTCTCAAAGGTGTTGTTACCTTCCAACTAATCAAGTCCACGACTTTTGTAGGTAGCTACAATTATTGTCAAGTCAAAATATAACTTTTACAAAGGTAAAGAAGTAATTCTCCACTAGCAATGGTTTCTATGAAACTTCATGTGTGTATGAACTACAAGCCAAATGTGTAGGCTTGTGATTTACACCAACAGCTCCCCCTCAAGGCAAACATTTTGGCTTGGTCTTCACTTCTAGTCTTCATGAACATCCTCCAATCCAATCATTGCCTTGAACATGCAAAGTTTTGTACCATCTAATGCTTTAGTCAATAAATCTGCACATTGCATGTTAGTGGATACATAACCTAGCTGAATGTCCTTGCTTAATAGCTTCTCTCTCACATAATGATAGTGGACCTCTATATGCTTGATCCTAGCATGATAATAGGCTTAGCTACAAGGTGTAGAGAACTTGTATTATCTCCAAAGATCATTGGAGATGTAGTATGCAATCCCAATTTTGTATACAACAATCTCATCCATATGGTCTCTTGAGTTGCATTGGCCAATCCTCTATACTTTGCCTCTATAGAAGATAAAGCAACAATAGATTGCTTCTTGGAAGACCATGATATTGGCTTATCACCTGCAAATGAAAGGTATCCTAAGGTACTCCTCTTATCATCTTTGCATCCTACCCAATCTACATCTGAATAAATTTTAATGTTCAAGTCCGATGTATAAGGGAAATACAAACCATGATGTTGAGTACCCTTAAGGTACTTCAAGATCCTTTTGGCAGCCTCCAAGTGAGGTGCCCTAGGCTTGTGCATAAATTGGCTTAGCACACTTACTCCATAAGCAATGTCTATCCTTGTTAAGGAATCATAATTCAAGCTTCCCACTATGCTTTGATAACCTATAATGTCATGAAGTACATCACCTTCATGAGCACTTAATTCTAGGTTTACCTCCATTGAAGAACTTGCAAGTTTGGCATCCTACAATTGAAAATTCTTCAACATATCCTGTATATATTTCCTTTGAGTAATGTAAATGTCAGAGTTAGTATAGACTAACTCAAGTCCAAGAAAATATTTTAGTTATCCAAGGTCACTAATTCTGAACTCCTTCATCATCTGATTCTTGATTTTTTTGATGCCATTAGCATCATTAGTTATAAGTATGATATCAACATATACACATAGGTATATTACGTCTTAATTACTTCTCTTAATGAATAGGGAAGTATCCACTTTACTCATGACAAAACCTTGGTCCTGAAGATATGTGGTCAACCTATGGTTCCATGCCCTAGGTGCCTACTTTAATCCATAAAGTGCTTTATTCAATTTGCATACATATGATACCTTGTTTGGATCCTCATAGCCAGGAGGTTGTGACATGTACACCTCCTCTAAAATCCATCCATTTAGAAATGCATTTTTTACATCCAACTATTACATGTTCCAATTCTTTGATGCAGCCACACTTACCAATACCCTGATGCTTGGCATTTTGGCCACAAGTGAGAAGGTTTCCTCATAGTCAATGCCTTGGTTTTGTGGAAAACCCTTAGCCGCAAGTCTTGCTTTATACTTGCTTGTTAACCCATCAGAATTTCTCTTTATTTTATAGATCCATCTAGAACCTATTACCTTCATAGACTCCTTCTTTGGTACTAGTTCCCAAGTGTCATTCTCCTTTAGTGCTTCAATCTCCTCATCCATAGCTTCTTTCCATTCTGCCTTGGTCTTAGCTTCTTCATATGATGTTGGTTCTTCAATTGATAAATCTTTGGCAAGATAAACAGAATTCTTAGTAACAAGAGAGGTATCATACCCATATTTGATTAGTTTCTTGCTATCCCTTTGTGATGTCCTGATTGCTTGATTAGAGGATTCACGTATTTCATCTAATTTCTTCATCTTGAGTATACATTTAGACTTCCATGCCTTGAACTCTTCAAGGTTAATGATGTCTTCATCATCTAAATTTGTGTCTTCATTCTTAGTAGGCTCTTCCTTAGTGAGGCTTGGAAACTCCTCTTCCAAGTCATAAGGTAGCTTTACCTTCCTGCATTCACTATCAAACCAAGAGTCATTTTCATCAAAGACAACATCTCTACTGACCATGAATCCTTTGTTTGATGGATTGTAATACCTGTAATCTTTGTGATTTAGATCATGTCCAATGAAGATGCACTTCTCTGCCTTGGGGTCAATCTTACCTCTTATCTATGAAGGGATATGCACATATGCCACACATCCAAAGATCTTGCAATGATCAAGTGAAGATCTTCTACCATGCCATGCTTCATATGGGGTCATCCCATCAAGAGATTTGGATGGCAACGTGTTTATCAAATAAGTGGTAGTAGAGACACTGTCTGCCCACAAATAGATAGGTAATTTTTTCTCATTTAACACTGACCTAGCTGTTTCGAAAATCAATCTATTTCTTCTTTTAGCTATCCCATTCTGTTCAGGAGCATAGCTTGTGGTGATTTCTCTCTTAATTCCTCTGTCCTATAAGAATGCATCAAAATCATTTGAGAAATACTCACCTCCCTCATCTGATCTTAGCCTTTTTAGATTTCTCCCTGTTTGATTCTCAACAAGTGCAAGATACTTTTTAAAGCAACTGAATACTTCATTTTTGTGCTTCATAAAGTACAATACAGTCCACCTACTATAATCATTAATGAAAGATACATAATACCTTGATCCAAAGATTGAGGGATCATTGCTTGGTCCCCATACATCTGTATGAACAAGTTCTAGGTAGTCCTCATGCATGTAGCCTTTTCTTGAGAAGGCTAACCTGTGAGACTTTCCAAATTGACAACCACCACACTTATAAATCATGTGTTGCACATTAGGTATCCTAAGCACACATTGATCCCTGTATATTTGTTTCAAGGTTCTTTCATGTACATGCCCTAATCTCTTGTGCCAAATTTCAAGCTCTAATAATGTTTGATCCTTATAACTATAGAGTGTTATGTTCCTTGTATCCTCAAGTTCAAAAGTGAGAATTCTACCTGTCTTCTGGTTAGTTTTTTTCAAATCTTGGAGATTATGACATGTATATCGCTTGACTTATGCACAATTGAGAAAGGCATTCTTAATATTAAGTTGCAGTCTCCAATTTCTTGTAGCTAATACAATAAAGAATGTCTTAATTGTAGTCATCTTTGCAAATAGTGAGAAGGTATCATGATTGGTCTCTATGGAACTTGAAAACAAGCTCAATTACTGGAGAGGCATGCAAATCAATCTCGCTGGACGGGCGATGGTTATCAACACATTCCTCCTCTCGTCTACCATCTATTTCCTCTCTTGCTGGAGACCGAATGAGCAAGGCCTGTCCAAACTGAATAGCATCTGCAGAAACTTTCTTTGGACGGGTGATCATAACAGAAGGGGGGTGCCTAAAATCAAATGGGCCATCTGCACCAGCCCTAGAGATAGCGGGGGGCTTGGCATCCTGGACATTGGGTGTATGGCTAACAAACTGGCAGCCAAATGGATGATTAAAGCTTGGTGCAATAGGGAGGCCTCGTGGGCCAAGCTGATCTTCAGAAACAAAAATGAGTTGGCCCTCATGGGGTCCCCAAACTGGAAGAACCTTGACATCATGACCCTGCTATTCTCCCCGATACCTGTCTTCCCGAAAGGCTCCAATCTCGTATGCTCTCTTTGGAAGGGCTGGAATAAAGTCAAAAGCTTCACAAGAATTAGTGAGGACTGGAAGTGGGCGGCCGGAATCAGACAAAACGACTCTATCTGGTTTCCGATACATGGCATCCGGAGTGTGGAGTCGTGGAACATTCAAAATGCCAAGAAGTTATGGAACAAAGGATTCAAAAAATGGAAACACCTCTGGAAACATGACACCAACAGTTGGATCAACTTCGAGGATATCGACCCTCGCATAAACATCTCCTACGAAGAATGGAACACCTTGCAAAGCAGATGCCTCGCTTGGGATCGTCACAAAACTCGCCTTCTCATGGGACATGATGCTCCGAACGCGCGTGGTCTCAAATGGCACAGTGGAAATAGCCTACTCAAAATCCCGAACATCAAAGAAACGACTGACCTCCAGATCAGCCTCAACAAGAAGTGGTGCCTGTCTTGGACGCGGCTTCGGTGGGACATGAAATTCATGGGTATCTGGCACCCACTTATAGAGATTAAGAAGTCTGTCCTCTTATGGCAAATTCTTCATCGAGGAATTTGGACTAACCATAAGGCAAACAAAATTTGTGGGATCCCTCCGTGGTGCAAACGCTGCCACCGTGCAATCGAAGATGTCCCACACATCTTCCTTACTTGCCCCAACTCCTACAGAATCTGGCAGATGGTTGGACTGAAAATCAGAGTTCAGAAACAGCTTAGTTGGAAACAAGTCCTTTTGGGAGAAGCGATTGGATGCTCTGCGGCTCTCTGGAACGGAATCAGAGGGGAAGTCCTGTGGAAAATTTGGCGAGAGCGGTGTGCTCTCAACTTCGGCGACCCCCCCAGGGAGTGGTCGATTGAAAAATCTCTATTCCTCCTTGGCAAAAGGATTGTCAACAGTAAGAAATCCCCCCCCTTCAGGCACCATCAAGTCCTCCTTTTGATCAACAACAAGCTCAAACCCAAGTGGGTCCCGCATGAGGGCGACGAGAGGGTGATCAACCTTCTTTGTAATGCAACCTAGGAATCAACCAAGCTTCCCCTGCTTTGTGGGATTTGGGGGGTCCCGTGGGCACTAGTCCCCTTCTACTGTACCTTTGTTTCTTAATTTAATTCAAGTCCGGGAGAGTAGGCTATTGCCGAACTTCCTTTATAAAAAAAAAAAAAAAAGAAGGTATCATGATAGTCTATGTGACGAGCTTGATCACATCCTTTGGCAAATAATCTGGGTTTGTACTTGCACATTGATCCATCTAACTTTCTTTTCAACTTATAGTCACATCTGCAACCTTATACTTTTCTAATCATTTTTCATTGGGATCAACTCCCAAGTCTCCATCTATATTAAGGCTTCTATCTACTCTTCAATAGCTTTCTTCCAATAGGGTTACATTTAGCTTTTTCATATGTTGAAGGTTCCTTTGAAAGTGAATTCTTGGCCATATAATTAGAGTGCTTTACAACGAATTTAGAATCATATCCATACCTTTCAGGTTGGTTTCTCTTCCTTGCTAACCTTCTAGGAGTTGGTTTCTCTTCTTTGCTAACCTTCTAGGAATGTATCTCTGGAATATTCTCCACATTCTTGCATTTTGGCCTTAACTCTTTACTTTCAGAGCTTATATTCCGTTTCCATCTCATCTCGATCATTATGGAATTCATTTCTTGGTTTATTACACTTGTGTATCATGCTTCTACTTAATGGAAGGAAATCGGAATCAAGATCATATGGTAGGTTTACCTTCTATTTGTCCTCATCATATCAAGACCTATGTTCTTCAAACACAACATCCTTACTTGTGGTATGTTTCTTGAAGGATGAAAAATGAAACCTATAGAACATTTGAGTTTAATCATAACGATTGAAAACTACCTTGATTTACCTTTCATCTAAATTACCTTTGATTTGTGAAGGTACATGTACTAAAGCTAAATAGCCAAATACCTTGCAATGACCTACACTTGGTTTTCTACCATTCGAAGCTTCATAATGGGTCACACTTGAACTGTTTTGGATGGAAGTATCTTCAAAAGATAATACTACTTGAGAGCGCTTTTGAACATAAATAATGTGGTAGCTTCTTTTCTTCAAGCATTTTTCTTATTGCTCCAAGTAGGGTCTTGTTTCTTCTCTTTGCAATAGCATTCAGTTGAGGAGAATACCTAGTAGTCACTTCCTTTTTGATGCCTTATCCTACAAGAATTCATTGAAATCTTTGGAGAACTATTCTTCCCCTCCATGAAATTTGTGTTGCTTCAATGATCCACATGGATGATTCTCCGCTAGTTCTAGGTACTTCTTGAAGCATTCACAAAATTCACTTTTGTTCTTCATAAAATACAAGAGGGTCGACCTACTATGATCATCAACAAATGAAAACTTTTACCTTGAGCATGCCAATAAAGGTTCTTGACTTGGCACTCACATGAATGTGCACTAAATCCCAAAGCTTCTTGTGGATGTACCCTTTGTGGTTGAATAGTTGTTTTTGTGCCGTTCTAATTTGAGAAGCATCACATCTACTAGTTATGTGTTGCTTTGATATGTTTGGAACCACTGGAAAACTTCCATCCCTATGTATATCCTTTAAGCTTCTTTCAATCACATGAGCATGCCTCTTATGCAACATTTTAAGTTCACTTAGGGTTTGAGACTCAAAATTGAAGAGAACTATGTCCCTAGTTTCTCCAAATTCAAAACTAAAGACTCTAGCATGATTCTCACTTTTGGCTATCTTCTTGTTGCCTTGACATGGATTTTCCCCAAAAGCTCCATCTTGGGTAAACCTAAATGGCATGATTTTTTTAGCTATTTATCTCACACTTAGTTAGTTTTTAGTGATATGGGTTACTCAAAATGTTTTCCCTACCATTGGAAGTTTACTATCATTCCGTATTTGTACTTCATGTCTATGCTTCAAACTTTCTAACTCAAATAAAAGAGCAACATTTCCTACAACATGGTTTGTACACATTGTGCTTAGTACAATTCCATGTTTGTACTTCATGTCTATGCTTCAGACTTTCCAAGTCAAATAAAAAAGCAACATTGCGTACAACATGGTTTGTACATCTTGAATCTAAGTAGAACAAATGATCATCATCTTTACCTTCTTTGCGACTCATAATCATTCATATTCATTACAAGTAATGAATCTTAATGTGATTGATCTTTTGAGTAGATGTTGAGGCCCCTTCTGTTGTGACTCTTGTCTGCTTTGCTCTCTTTTCTTCTTCCCTTTTAACTTGCTCTTGCATGCGTAGTTGGCTTGGGAAAACTCTTCTTCATCATCTTCCTTCTTTTTACCTTTGTGCTTCTTGTCTTTCTTATTTGCATAAAGAGACTACATCCATGATGAGGTCATAAGTTGTGGTGCAGGAACGCCATTTCTTATCACTTTCATTTCCATTTAGAATCTTCCTCATGATGGCCTTTCTTCAATGAGCTCTCCAATGGATGCTAACTAATTTTCAACCACCTTGAATTTGGTAACAAACTCTATGATAGTTTGTTTAGGTATGTATATCATTTGGTTGAGCTAATTCCACATATGGCTCTTGCTTGTTTTGGTAATAGCAAAAAAAAGGTCTCAAGTGCATCCAAAGTCCCCTCATATGTTTTTAATCATCTAATATGTGGTAACAAAACATGAGAGATAGAGTTCAATATGTATGATCTTTCTTCAGCATCCCTTGCACACGAAAGTGTGATTCTATGTTCTACCTTGAAATAGGCTTTCATTTTGATTTTCCAAGTAGATAGTTGGTTAAAAGATTCTCAATGATTGATGGAAAGCCATTATCCATCTTGATGTAGATCAGATACCACTAAGAGAACTTGGAGAAGTGTGCAGAAAGTAGAGAAATTGAGATTCAAATGATGAAGATTATTCTAGCCAGCCAATAGATGACCAACCTTGCACTCTTGCAATGTGAAATAATCTTTATAGGCTTTCAAATAGGGCACAAAAACTCACTATGTGCTTTGGATCATCAATAAGACATTTTTTATATACAATAGACAAGTTTTCACAATGAGTAGTTTACAAAACTTCCTATTTTGGGTTGGATGGTGCAACTTCAAATGCTTAGAGCAGCGAGCATGCTTACAACTAGTCAAAATCCTTTTGGAGGAATTTTATACATAGTTTTATGCAATTAATAAGCAAGGTATGGTCCATAAATAACTTTAACATTCAATAGAGGTACCCCCCACTTTTTAGGGATGTGCAAACATATACCCTAAGACCTTAAAAAATGTAGATTATTTACAATCAGATAAACCAATGCTACCAAAACTTATATACATAATGCTGAAGGTGATACCTTTCCAATAAATACTCATCCATTAAATTTGGAGCTCTATAGAGAAAGAGCCAATCACGACAAGTGGAATGGAGTCGAATATGGAGGTACAAAGAATGAGTTAGAATAAATTATGAAGATCAAATAATATGTATAGTGGATCAACTTAAGGTACAAGAGATTTTGATTCCTTTTATAGAATCCCTTGAACATTTTTGCTACGCTTCTCTATGAATTCAAATTTCAATCCATGGAGGATACTTGCTATGATGGATCGAACCAATCTCCTACAATCTAGAAAAGTGTAGAGATCCAATTTGATGAGATTTTGGTGATTGATTCAATATCAAATTATACTACCTCAAACTCGTGGAGTGTGAATTTTCCATTTCATGCTTTTACAAGAATAAAACACTAGGATTTTACATGAGTAGATGATCCATAAAGAATCCATATGAAATACGAAAAATTAAATACTACTAAAGGCTCTTTAATGGATACCTTTGACACAATCCAAATGATGTTTCTCATGTAGCTCAAAATCACCTCAAGCATAATTTAAGCTTGATGATCGAATATCTCTATCTCCGATTCACATAGTGATGTATTTCATTGTCATCTTAATTTTCATTAAAGATTTCATAATTGGCCTTTTAGATAGGTTTATAATATTTCAATAATACATTTTTTAATGTATTCTAATATTGATATCATTTATTATTCAATCTTTGTTTTAATATTTGTTTAAATTTTTCCCTATAATTTTTCATGATCTTGTTGATGTATCAGTTCGATAATGATGGCTTGCTCATCCTAACATAGATATGTTGTGATTTGTTAGGGAACTTGCATCATAAAGATAATGACATTATTATAAGTAAATTACCAATAAAAACACTTACGTAATGTGAATAAAGAGTAAACATTACCTATGTTCCTAAATATTTCCTCATAGGACATGATGGAGTTTGTTATTTGATCCAAAGGATGTAATATCTTGTTTTTTTATATTAGTTATATTTGTTTCATGCAAGGCAATTTCGTTTTTTTTATGTAACACATTTTATTACAATTTCTCAGAACAAATAATGATTAACGATTTGTATTGGTTTAGTTATAGTTTGATGCATATGCCATTCTCAATAAAGAAAGAATACTTTGAGGATTCTACACTGCATGTGTTTCAATTGAAAAAACATAGAGTTGGTTACATTGTGCTAGGGACATGAAAATTTGTTTATCAATACTACATGTATTGGCTACTCTATGTTATGAAAGAAACTAAACTAAAAGAAATTAATCACTAATCTAATATATGTAGATGAAATTTTGTTTCACTAGGATCCATCAATCCTAATGTAAAGTTATTATGTCATGGAGTACTAGGGAACCATGGTTGTATGTTTCAAGAGAATATTTTCACTAATACTAGAGAGCATGTTAGCTATATAATATTGTATATGTATGTATATGAAATTATCATAAAAAAGTAATCAATAATTGTACTGTTTTTTTAAGATGAATCCATGAACAAAAGGATGAATTACGATAAAAAATCTTAGAAAATTTGACAGCACGAGCTATTTATCAAGACTTCTACCTAAGAGAGTGATAGAGGGCTGAAATTATTCTCACGTCCAAAGATTTTCTCTATTTGAAAGAGTGTGAGAATGGCATCTTTTCATTTCAAGTGATAAACTCAAAGCAAGCTATTCTTGATGAAGCTATTGGATGCTCTTCAACTCTTTGAAACATGATTACATACAAAGACCTCTAGAAAAATTGGAAGTAGAAGACCCTTGACTACCTCGCATGAAGTTGATTCAATGACTACAAGCCATCTTTGCACCTCTCTCTAAATATCTTTTAATTATCTCCTTTTGAATTTGAATATTTGATAGTTCAAAGAAAAATAGGACTAGCAAGAGAATATTCTATTATATTTTTCTTAAAATAAGAAAATTCACCTAGCATTATTGTTTCTAATTTCTAATCTTTTATCAAATGTCTGTAGATTGCCTTCGCTTATTCAACGGTTTTAAAAATAAGATACAAACATGTGATGGGAATTCGCCATTAAGGTTATTATTTTTAATTCCTTGTTTTATAAGATCATTTTCGTGTTAGGGTACAAAACAAATGTTCAGGTGCTTGGTTCAGAACATCTATTCCATCTCTCAAATAAATAGTAGTGTGTCTACCGTCGATTAACATGTCCAATTAACATAAGTTGAACCTACGGTTCATAACAGATGGAGTCACTTCTATAGACAGGGATATCTAGTTTTTCTTTTTAACCAGCTTCAAGTATATTGACAATAGAGAAAGTAGAAGAGCAAATATGGAGATACAGCGAAGTCATTTCTGTGTACAGGGACAAATGGTTCGAGACGCACAAGAAGCAATATTTTATTTTGATTCTTATAAGATAGAGAAATTGCGAATTGTCAACCACGATTCTGAGTACGAACAAAATGTCCTGATCTGACAAAAACAAATACTATACTTAACGCACTGATTGAAAATAAAGTGTGATTGACACGCGAAACTAAACATGGTGCAGTAACCATGAACATCTTTAGGGGAAAGAATATTACAACTTACGTTCCTTGACCATGTATGGCTTCAAATTGAAAAAAATAATGAACAGATAATTGCAGTTACTGTTCGCGCAATAAGAAAGAATGCTCGTAGGAAGTTCCTAAGCACCTCGGAAAAGACATTATAGCTCATAAACTGAAAGATGCCATTGAAATCATGAAAAACTTTAATGACATCGGCCATTTCGAAAGGTAAAACAAAAGCCAAACAGTCGGCATTGAAATTCGTGTTCATTATTATATTCTTGTACTACAACTAATGATGATGAGCAACATCCCGTTCACAATGGAGGAATCGGTATTGTCATGGACGACAGTTGATATTTGTGTTCTTTACCCTTTTCCAAGTTAACTTACAAATCGTGCTCCAATTCAAGAAACTATAGGAACTGTTTCATAAGACACTGGGTCATCATAGCCGTTTAGCATTACATAAACATGTTTCAAGCAACTGTAAGTGATGCGACGTGAAACAGTTTTCCGTGATTCAGTTATGCATCTGCTCTTCCTACGTTGTTTGCGCAAATATCTTTTTTGCTCGCCTTACAGTCTTGACCGTGTCTTTGAGCGAGGAACTGATATAGAAGTCGACGTAACTTTTGTATTCTATGATTTCTATGCATCTTTTGGATCTCCGGAGTTCGGATTGATGGGCACTAAAAAATGAACCATATCGCTTCTATGAGTGGTTATGAATGCTCTTCAAAAATGGATTATTGACTGGCTCCAAAGGAAGCTACATGCGTATGCATATGCGCGTGGCATATATACACACAGAAATTACGAGTGAAATTATTCCAAACAATATAATTACGAGTGAAATTATTACATACACCATGATTCTGTAGAATTGAAAGAGGATAAAATATTGTGAGCAAAGGGAGACTGGCATTCTGTTTTCTCAGTGAGAGGCAAAAAAAAAAAAAGAACACAAAAGCAATAATCTACAAATAGCGATTAGCGAGAAAAAGCTTGAAATATAGTTTAATGATTGTGCAAGCCATTGCATAGTACGAAGTGAAGCATCTATTTCCGAATAATCGGGAAAACAGCGATCCTGAAGTATATGAGCCATCTCGTAGGGCTGAACCTCACGCATGAAGTGTGTAATATAAATACTGTGCATCTGAGCATATACAATAATATTTGCATGTTGTCTCCAATGTATTAAATTAAAAGAAGCGTGTCAAGTTTGTACAAACCGCAGGAATATATACCAAGAGGAGTGTTAAAATTTAAGCTCCAACTCCAACAGCTTATGGACATTTTGGATGGATTCTACTTGGAGCAATCACAAGCAAGAGATTACGCATAAAGAATCATAGTTGAATTTGACTTTGAAATCTCTCTCAGCACCCCAATTATCTAAGGAATTTTTTCAACACCATATATACACACGATGCACTTTCAATTGGTAGGATTCCATGTGTGTAAGATCTTATAGGATTTGAATAGGCAAGTATCCACTTGCTTAGCAAGCCTCTTCCATGCATTGATTTTTCCTTTAGGCCTTGAGGTGTCATATTCCCCTCATGGATCTCTGTGTGAAGTAGATAGATAGATCTAACTATTAAGCATGGTTTCCCTATCATTTTGTATCCGCTTCTTGTAGTATCGTTTTTCGTAGAAAGCTACTTTTGACTTCTAAAGTCTCCATATGTTGAGACAAATTGTTTTAGGAGTGAATAATGGTCTTTATGAGCATGCCTAGTGAGGGAAAAAATTAATGTATCTTTGAGGCATTGATTCTCAAAGTAGGGTTGAATATTATGATACAATTTGCATTAGAAAGTATTCAATTTGAGTGAATAGAGGTACTTGTGAGTATACCTATCAGGCCATGTATGCTTTAGAAGATTTCAACCTACATACATATACGGAGGACTAGAAGGCACCATTGAAGAATTTTAAGGAAGGAGAGCTACTAAATCAAGTTCAAAAACACACAATCAATTCATTGGAAGTCTACCACATAAGAAGGAGAGAATCCAATCCATCTATTTTGGTACTTTTGAAGTACACATGTAAAGCTATTGATATATTCACACTCCCCATGCATCAAAGGGATGTCGGAAACTGCATTATGTTGGAGTTTGATGTGTTTAGTGGAATACTGTGCAAGCTACTAAAGATCTCTTAATAAGCCTAGAAATAAAACTAAAGGTGATGTAGATCACATTCAAGATCATGACCTTAAGATTGCTTTTTGTTCTAGGGTTCATGCTACGCCTACTCTCGATCAACTTTCTTGGAACGTTAGTGATGCATTGATAGCTTGTCTATCAAATGTGCCATTACCCCTTACATTCTTTCTTTAAAGGCAACAAACCATGCTTCGCATATAGTTACATCCTTATAACAAGCAAGAATTGAGGCTCACCTTGCTTACCTATGAATAGTTTGAGACTGTACCATTATTCAACAATTGTAAGTGATGGGACATGAAACATTTTACCCTCATTTAGTTATGCATCTTGTCCTCCTACGTTGTTCATGCAAATGTGTTTTTTCCTCCCCTTATAGTCACGACCATGTCTTTGAGTGAGGAATTGATATAGAAGTTGATGTAACACTTGTATTCTATGATGCCTATGCTTCTTTTGGCATTATGTAGTTCTCATTGACGGGTTAGCTTCAATAGCGCAATGCAAAATGAACCAACAATTGGTATCTGAGGAGGTTATCACTTCATCTAGGGCATCATTTATATCCCTTTGCTCATAGACTTAAATATGTATGGAAATTGGTAACCCATCCTCAAGACAATTAGAAGTTCAAAATGGCTTCGCTTCATGGCATCAAAATTTTGATATGATCTCATTTTGGCCTCTTAATGCACTATCATAGCACCTTTTTAGGGAATTTTTTCCACTTGTGACAGACGTGTATACAAGTTTTTTTTTGGCACTACAAGCGCCTTGAAGTCTACTATAAGTTTAGGAGAGCTTGATAGGGTAGTTCTATTCAACTTTTCAAGATACAAACATTTTTGTACATTAGGATATTTAGTTAGTGGCCATGGCTGAAAGTACTGATGTGTTTCATATGTTGGCTATTGAGGAAAAGTTGGATGGTGCTAATTATCTATTACGAGAATTTATTATGTTTTAGGTATTCATAGGAAAACGTTTGTGGTATATTGTACAAGGTATTCAAGAAACTCCTAATCACTCTAGAAATACAACTATTGAAGGTGATGTCTAGAGAGAATGCTATCACATGTGGTAAGAGCTTCTTTTATCTTAAAATGGGAGTTGGTAAGATAATTTTCACTGCTATTGATGGTAGTTCTTTTACATTTTTACGTGCTTCGTATGTACCAAGGATCTAGAAAAATATGTTGTGAGTTTTATCATTAGCCAACATTAACTTGGTTATCAAATTTGATGATGATAGATATAAAGTTCATGATATTTCAAGTGGTTATGTTATTATTGTTTCTAGAATTTTATGTCATGGGCTGTATAACCTTATAGACTATGAAAAATCTTTGAATAATTCAGCATATGTAGTGCAAGATTCTTAGGCTATCTCAAATTCAAAACTCTAGCATGCACCCTTTGGTCGTTTGAATCATGCTAGTCTATTATGCTTGCAAAAATCGAAAATGGTGTCCTCTCTACCCAAACTACAAGAACCTTTTGAATATGTCTATGAAGCATTCTTCCTTCCAAAAATGTAGCATTCTTCCTTCCAAAAAGATGGTTCAACTTGAGCTACCCATAAATTTCAGCTTGTTTAGAATGATGGGCAAAATGTAGCATTCTTCCTTCCAAAAAGATGGGCAAAATGTAGCATTCTTCCTTCCAAAAAGATGGGCAAAATGTAGCATTCTTCCTTCCAAAAAGATGGTTCAACTTGAGCTACCCATAAATTTCAGCTTGTTTAGAATGATGTGTGTGTTCCTATGCCAAAAAGCTTCTTTTGGGAACTACCTTTACTTCAGGAGTTTTACTGATGATTTTTGAGGCATGTATGGGTGTATCCATTGACATAAAATTTTAAAGAATTTAGTTGAATCAAATAGTTTCTTGTTATGGTTGAAAATGTATGAGCATATAAAACTTTGTTGTGATCTAATGGAGGAATATATCTTTTCTAATATTAATGCATTCGTGGCTGAGTGGATTTGTTGAAAGAAAGAAGACATATCTCATGGAAGTGTCAAGGTGTATGGTCCAAATCGAAGCTTTACCTCATAGCTTCTAGCTTGAGGTTTTTATGTGTGCAACATATGTACTTTAGAGGTATCCCATCAAAGCATTGCATTTGATCACTCCATACGAGGCTTGACATGGATGTAAGCCATGTCTTTCTCATCCTCATGTCTTTGGTTATCTAGCACATTCATTGATGTCTTCTAAACAATGCAGGAAATTCGATGATAAAGTAGTGAAATGTATTTTGTTGGGTAGAGTTCTGGAAGTAAAGACTATCATCTGTGTCATTCATAGACTAAATGCATTTTGGTAAGCCATGATGTTCTTTTTTTGCAGAGCATGCGATTTAGGCATTACTTCCATGTACTAAGGAGACATCAAACAAATAGAAAGATATGGATGACACTTTGTTACCTCTTTTTATGTGCAGATAGTTCAATGCTTCTCTAAATGATGCAATTTTGTAGCCTTTATAGGTTCCACATGATGATGTAGATCATTCCATGTTTTATGTAGATCTACATGATGCACTTGTCGATCGGAGGGTATCAATCATTCTGCATATCATATGACTTCCTTTCAATCATATTTCTATGCAGTAACTCCATGTAGCCTTTGTGATGAGAATAAGCATGTTTCTTTTGATCTAGCACAAAACCATGGGGCTAATATACATACACTTCTTCATGTAAGTCACTATTCAGACATGTCGTTTTAATGTCCAACTAATTTACATCCCAAACTTGATAAGAACTTTTCACCCACATGCCAATGGTATAACAACATTTGGACCTACATGTACATTTAAGGAGGATGAAAACATTTCAACCTACATATACTCTCAAGAGAAGGATCGATGAAGGAATTGAAGGCAGGAGAGACCGATTCAAGTTCAGGAGCACACAATCGACTCAAGCAAAGTTTACTAGTTTAGAAGGAGAACATGTAATCCATTTGTTTTGGTAGTTATGAAGTACATAAGTAAAGCTATTGACATTTTTTCACTCGTTATGTGTCAAAAGGACCTATGAGACTACATAAGAGTACATTGTCCTAGAGTATAGCAATCAAAACAAGAAATAAGACAATAGAAGTTATCAGCCATGGAAGTTTAAAATGTCTAGCTTTATACTAGGAAAAGGCTTTTGCAATCTTATTACTGGTATAGGTGTTAGAGTGAGAGTGGGCAAGAATACAACTCTTGTTTAGCTAAGAAACCTTGGAGAGTAGAAAGAAAGAGACAAAAGATTTATCTTCATGTTATCCCAATACATTAACAATGCCATGATATGGCATGTACAATATCTAAATACTTCTCTGAGTCTACGGGAAGCCTTAGGGAGAGTTTCTTACACTTTACTAGTTAGGAAGATTCAATTTAAGGGTGAAGTCAATAACTTAATGAAAACACCTAGTAGAAATATAAATGATTTATTATGGAAATCAAAGAAGTGATTGATGCATTGGGATAAAAGTTTTCATATAGGTGATAATTACCTAGTTTCATGCACCTTAAATGGGTTAATGTATGCTTGAGGGAAAAGTGAGATGAATCCCAAGCATTCTATGTAGGTACAACTAGAGATAGAGGAAGGATTCAAGGTAGAAGAAAAGCAAGTTGAAGGAGAGGATCAAATGGAAATATTGATCCCAAACAAGGAATTAAATTCTCTTCATCAAGAGGAAGTGGTAAGTTCATAGGAAGAGAAATAAGGTTGCAAGTTATTTCATGTGATCCAAAGATTTAGAGAGTGATTTGAAATTTCAATTCAAATTGATTCGTGGCATTGGGCTCCCTATAAATTCATGGGAATCTCATAGATTATCTCATTTAGCTTTGACCAAGATAAAACTAGGTAACTATCTTTTGAACCTCCTTAATAATATGATACAATGAGTGTACATTTATGCCTCATTTATTAAGTGAAATCATATGTGCATTGAATAAGCACTTGGGCTTGCTTTATGCACCAATAAAAACATACATAATTGACTTGTTCTATCTGGACTAATCGTATAGTAACAAAACAAAACCTAACTCCTCAAATGTTAAAGCATTTATATTTACTTTCCTTATTAATCGAAGAGAAGGAACAAAACTTTGATATGAATATGGAAAACTTTTAAGAATAGCGCACACATGTGAACTTTGTTTGAAGGTTTCATCAATAGAACTCGATTGCTCCTTTAAATCTTTGAGCTTTGACAAACAAATATACATAAAATCTTTTTCATTCATATGCTCACTCTCCAAATCTTTGTTGGAGTAAGCAACAATAGCCTTATTTCTTTCTTGATATAATGTTATTAGAGTATTCCAAACATATTTTGTTGTTTAAGTTTGTTGTCCTTTAAATGAGTAGGTTAATGCATTGCTCAGGTGTCAAGCATTGGTAGCTACTTAAGGATATCTTTCTTTACTTTAGAGGTACCCATCTACTTGAATTGATTCTCTGAAGGAGGATCATTATCACCTAGTTTACATATTTTTTGTGAGCCGGATTGGGCTAGTTTCTATGAAACGTGTGAGTCCACTAGTTATTTTTACTTGAAGGCTAGTGTAGTTCATGCCTATCTTAGTTTATCAAGAAGGATCCTATTGTGGGGAGTTTGAATATAGAGTAGCTTTTATAGTGACTATTGAGTGTGTTTGAATTACACAACTTTCTGGCTAATTTGGGTTTTCGTTAGTTTTCTTCTATCACTCTTTTTATTCTCAATATGATTGGATTGGTTGTTGCAAGCAATCCTATGTTACATTCTCACACAAAGAATATTGAGGTGTCTTATCATTATGTTTGGAAGAAACTCTTTGTTGGAGAGATCAATTTGACTTACGTGTCCAAACAAGGTAATTTTGCACACCTATTGGCAAAGGCTCTACCTAGTAAGAAGTTTGAAGCTTCGCACGAATATTTTACCTTTGTTCCTTTTGTGATTTGATTTCTTTCCAGAAAGCTTGACACATCCTTATACATGAGTGCTAAATTGTTGTTCACTCCATGAGTCCCATGGAAGATTTGTTGGTATATTTAAATGGTGATGTGTATCAACACACTTAGCACCACCATGGCACTTTTTTCCCTCTTTTGGAGGTTTTGTTTCTTTCCTTGTATATATGCCTATAAACCTTATGGTTCGGTTCTCTTTGTACATTCACTTAGTATATGACATTCACGTTTGTCTTCGTGTCCAAGCTTCTTCTTATTCCTTGTGTTGTTTATGTGCATCTATGACCTTCAAACTCCAACACGTATATGATACAGGCTTTATGTACATCTATAGACCTCAAACTCCACCAAGTATGTGATACAATTTTTTAATAGATAATAAATATCTTTATGTTGGAAGCTCCTCTATAGACATATTATTTCTATTTTGAAAACTAAAATATTATTCATCTTATAATTCAAGTAAGTTTTATCATTCATGCCATATTTCTAATTACAAAGAAAGATCAATAGAGTATTGTTCATTGTATCTGTAAATTTAACTTTGTCTTTCATGCCATCTTTGCATTTAGGAGGAAATTAAAAATGATAAAATGTACCAACATTCGGACTTTGCATTGATCTAAGAGTAGAGAAAACAAATCTGGAGATGAATTACTATTAGAATGTGTTTAAAACCTAAACAATGTTGATAATAGATCATTAGGAAGTTTGATCATAGGCTTATGCCTCGAGCATTTTGACATTCATTTTGGTACATTCCTGTTTATGGTTATTAGGAAAGCACGTATTCAAGACTTCCAACACATGAAAACTATACAATTTGCATCTTGAATACCTAAATATTGTTCGTGACATCTTTCCAATAAGCTAATAGTAAAATACTAGGAATGATATGTTTTTGGATGCTAAAAACAAACATTTCTTTTTGGTTTGCACTATGTGCCTGTAAACTCAATCATGTGAACAACAAATCTTCACTGAGGTTGATCAAAGGGTTGACCTACACAAGCATCTGATATGGGAACATGAGTTAAAAAAATGAACTCCCTATTTTCAAAGGATATGGTTGTGTAGGCCCTACCCTTTCATGAAACGCTCTATGGCTACAAACACATGTGCAAACATCATACTTAAGCTAAGATAAGTCATAGGACCTTAGGCAATATTGTATGCAATACATTTCAAATCTCTTTATGAAGTTGCGAGAAAGCCTACTTTGTCATTTCATTTCCCATATTCTTTGAAACATTATTTTTTGAAGAAGGTTTAGCAATGTTATGCATCCTCTTGCTTCTTTCAAATTTGAGAAGGGAATCCTTTTCTTTTTGTCCTTTTTTTAGGTGGATCAACTCCTTTAATCTTCTACGAGCCTCTTGTTGTGGGTGGTGAGTTTGGATCATTTGTAAGAATTTCATCTGTTATGATGAAACTTATTGCCTTCTCCCATGCGCTATGTATATGACCATCAAGGTACTCATTAATATCAATGCCACGATATCTATTTCGTAATTGAATTATCTATAGGAATTTTCTATATTCCTCCATCTACCACATGTATTATATTTTTCTTAAAGGCACAAATGAAACACAAAGGGTTTCTTTCATGATGTTTCTCTAGTTATCGAGCATTTTAATCAAGTGGATCTTGATATATTTGGCATCAAGGGGAGCAAAAGAGCAAATATAATATAGTTCTTATTGAATAGAAGTTTGAATTTTAGTATTATCATTCAGTGATTGCAAGAATTCACGAACAATGATTGATCTTAGAGAATGTTTATAACTATAAGTTTCCAATGACTTTTGAGAATCAAAATAATATATTCTAAGCAAAAACAATGTAAGCAAGTGAATCAGGCCTAATTTTCAATACAAACACAAACACACGCACATACATACATACATACACACACACATACACACACACATACACACACACACACATATATATACATATATATATATATATATATATATATATATATATATATATATATATATATATATATATATATATATATATATATATATATATATATATATATATATATATATATATATATATATATATATAAATATATATAATGTAATTATCCTCCAAAGTAAAATTTTTCATATATGGAGTGATAAGCGCTTGGTCAGCATTTCATTGAATTTGAGATTTTAATGGTGTGACTAGTTAAGTTCCAAATCGTGTTTTTCACCTTTTTTCTTAGGGAGATGTTGGTCCACTAGAAGTATGACCACAGACTCCAGAAAAGCCACCTCCATATATATATGATAGCCCTTTCTTTCACTACATAGTCAACTCTTTGATATCACTTGTCTACACCTATCACATATGCGGTTTGGACATAAATTTTGTAGTGTACATAATCAACGTCAACTATAAATTTTGTAGTGTATATAAATCACCTGTCTTTGTCCTTCCCCTCTTTTATAAATTGCAACTTTCTCCTACTTGAATTTCTTGCATAGATGGAGACCCTAACACTTATGGAGAATGGGTAAAGACTTAATTGTAGAGCCTATGAATAGTACAACCTCAAAAACACTTCTCAATGCCATCATTAAAGAAGTTTGTTATGGATCTATCTTACCTAATGTGATTTCCATCTTTTATTCCTCTAGTGATTATATTCCTTATCTTACGAGGCCTAGGAGTTTTGAGATAGAATCTTAAAAACTTTTTGGAAGAAATTTTTTGTACAACATATATGCATATGTACCATGACGATTTCAAATACACATTGATGCCGATAATAAACTTGCATGGGAACATAAACATAAAACATAGAATGATACACCAACATGTTCACAAAACACATACATACATTCATGCACAAATACAAATTCATACATTTTTACTGTAAATACGTATCATATGTCCACATATTAAGAGACTCACACATATATGTGTACATTTTGCAGTCTTTTAATTTCACATTCTCATGAACACATGTATGTATTTATTCACGCACACACAGACACAAAAGAGTACTCATGGGTTTGCACACAACTCAACAAATGCATTCAGCACGTATAAATACTTCACCTGTGATGCAAAGAAATGAGTTCACATCAAACCACATGTTACAAACACACAATGTGAGAATTTTCACGCACAAATGCATATCAGACTTACTAATATTCAACATGTACTTAAACACATGAACATGCATGGACTCATACATTGACTTGATTAGGACATTTTAATTTACAATGTCTAGATGTGGTTCAAATGATGTTACAATAGGATGGAAAACAATGTTCAACTCATTTTTTCTTGTCCAAAGAGTGTCATAGTTTTGAACAGTGTCTAAGGAACCACAACCTCTACTTAGTGACAATATTGAATGCTCATCAACTCTTTGGAATGTCTTACAAGACAAAGCCCTCTAGAGATTTCTCAAATAAAAATAAGAAGTCGAATTTGGAGGTTGAAAAGATTTATTCATAGGGAAATCCCTTGACTATGTCCCATATAGGGACTAATGAATTAAAAGCATTTATCTATAGCTCTTTCTTACACTTTTGTATCTTCAGTTTATATAAAGCACATGTTCACAAAAGACATACATAGATTCATGCACACATACAAATTCATTGATTTTTACTGTAAATATGTATCATACGTCCACGTATTAAGACACACACACATATATGTGTACATTTGGTAGTCTTTTAATTTCACATTCTCTTGAACACATGTATGCCTGCAGAAAGAAAATGTCCAAATTACACATATTTATACATTCATACATTCACGCACACACAGACACAAAAGAGTACTCATGGGTTTGCACACAACTCAACGAATGAATTAAGCACGTATAAGTACTTCACCTATGATGCAAAAGAAATAACTTCACATCAAACCACATTTCACAAACACACAATGTGAGAATCTTCACCCATAAATGCATATCACACTTATTAATATTCAACATGCACTTAAACACATGAACATGCATGGACTCATACAATCACTTGATGAGGACATTTGAATCTAGAATATCCATATGTGGTTAAAATGATGTTACAATGGGATGGAAAACAATGTCCAACTCATTTTCTCTTGGCCAAAGAGTGTCATAGTTTTGAACAGTGTCTAAGAAACCACAACCTCTACTTAGTGAGAATATTGAATGCTCTTCAACTCTTTGGAATGTCTTAGGAGACAAAGCCCTCTAGAAATTTCACAAATAAAAATACGAAGTCAAATTTGGAGGGTTTGAAAAGATTTATTCATAGG
>CM035419.1:157823730-157831230 GCA_020310875.1 Ceratopteris richardii | reverse complement strand
CTTGATTCAGTCTCATACTGTTGAGAGCTCTCTTCTTCTTCTTCTATATCCAGAAGAGCTCTGTCTTCATCCACGTACATACCAAATTCTGCAGGATCATGCAAAACTCTTCTTGTTTGCCTATGATTTCCTGTACCACATACATCTCGAAGCTTTTGTTTTATCATGTTGATGGTTGCTTTCCTCAAGTGACCTGTTTTTGTCAAGGAAAAATCATAAACAAGAATATCTACATCATCCATTTTAAGAGTGGATGTGCTTCGAATATTCTTTTTCTTTTTTGAACCTGTTCGTTTAGTATCACACACCATTTCTAAGTTATATTTACTTGTGAATGCATTACTACTGGCCAGTGACCTACAATTGTATACTGTATAATCTCTTCTTGATGATTGAAAAAGTCCTCCCACCAAGATACATCTTGATCTCCAACATATTTTTTTGCATGCTGAATATGTCTCTTCTTTTCAATGAGTGCATGCATCCAGCTTTTACTTTGATCAACCACATTTCCACATCTTTCTGTATTGTTTTTATCTTCATATGGTGATTGTTCTGCACCATACACTGTTACAGTAGACAAATTAGGCACCTGCAATAAGAATCTGCATCCCTCTTTAGGCTCCCACCCAAGAGAAGATGAATACTGCTTTGCAAATAAAAGGGTTATTTCATCAACCCTCCTCATCAAGAATACATGGTTGAAACTAATATTGTGCAATGGAGCCAAAACCTTAGCACTGTTATCAAGGCCCATTGAGCAAAAGTGCTTAAAGTCATAAATTTGTGTGAGGTGTTGAACTTCTGGTTTTGGAGTATATGCTTCTGAAATCAGCTCAGATAAAATCGGAAGAGTAAAAGCATTGTTACGTGCTAACTTCTTAGAGAAAGTACTGAACATTTGATCAATGTGATCATGAGTGTGGCCAACCAGAAGGAAATTTACCTTAACCTTCTGAAATACCTGTTTTTCAATAAGCATGCTTAAACATCCAAAGACTGTAGAATTTTTATTCTCTCTTGCAGTATTATCTAGTTGCAAATATAGAGTTGGTGGCAAAAGACCCTTCCATGATTGCAAAACACGATGAATGACAGTAACTGTAAGGTTTGGATCATTATGCACATTCGGATATGTGAAGAAAACCTTGGACATTACAGTTCCATTGTATACCAAAGCACCAACCAAATGTATTTGCACAAGGACTTCATCTCCAATGTCCTTAGGGATGCAATAAAAATGTGATAAACAAGTTTTTTTTTAATCCATACCATCGATCAACAAACACATATAACGCTCCGGATTTCTGAGTGCTTTACTTCGATGATGAATTGCTTTCTTTCTCTCTAAAGATTGACTCTCACGATGGTTGTTAAGAAGGTTTTTAAAATTATTCTTTTCCTGTGGTGTTGTAGCTCCTTTTGCCATGTTTTTCAAAGTGGCGCAAACTGAACATTCACCCATTCTAACTTTACGAGGAATAGAAACATTGTTAAACTCTTCCTTCCATAATCGAGTAAAGTGACGATACAACACATACTTCTCATTTCTATTTTCCATGTCTTCTCTATATATTTGAAATACCTCTCGACGAGTAAAGTTATCTGACAAGTGCAACCTTCCAGTTGTAGGCATAACCTCACAATGCAAGCTAAAATAGTTCATCATCCAATTCATTGCATGACGTCCAACAGATCCTTTGGTCCCAACATGGAACGTATCCAAAATGAGATCCCCATTCAAAAGCCCTTGTTGAACCCTATGTATTCTAAAATTTCCCACACCCATTGCAATTTTAAATGCAGCCCTACAACATCGCATCCCTTGACTAAAGAAATATTCAAAACCAACACGTGTTACTAACATGTTATCCTCAATCATTTGCATGCGAGAAACAAGGTATATATCCTGCCTTTCACTATCTAAATGGAGGAATTTTTCTCTTAGGTGCTTTAGTTTCTTCATTCCTAAATTGTACAAACATTTCAAACCACAACAATGCTTCACAATATCCAATGCAATCTGCCTATCTGAAGTAAGAAATTTAAATCTTTTTTGACTTACTTCACGAGGCCTTCTTTTAAATTGTAGATTGAGCTTGCTTTGCTTTTTCGTTGCTCCACATGCCCTTGAGTCAGAACAGGGAGATCAATGGTTGGATCAGATGGGAGATCAAGAGGTGCATTTGGTTGAGCAACATTGCACTGTGAATTGGATAACTTAAATGACTCAACAGAAAACATGGAACCATCAGCACGTCCTAAATCATAGGGATCATCACTTCTATGGAAAGGATCAACTGAGAACAATGAATCCGAAACTGTATCAATATGAGCAGAAGAAACTGATGCCCAAGCATCCACTGAAAAGATTGAGCTCATCTTCACTGAGTTCACAGAAGACTGAAGATGAATGACCTTTTTAAATAAGTAGAAATCCGAGATCAAGTGAAGATGTCACATCAAATGTCACATCAAGAAGATATGAAATCAAAAGTTTATTAAAGTACATTAAATAACATTAAACATCAAATTACATCAAATAACTTAATTACTCAAATATACACTAATAAGGGAACCAAAGATTTGATTCACTTTTGAAATGAGAAACACAATTGATTTCTAACTAGATATGAGTCATTGAGTCTTAGCATTGTGAGTGAATCAAAATATATCCAAGTTGAGTTCCAACTGGATTATATATTAAAATTGTTTGTAGTAGTGCCATTGAAGACTATACAAGAAGAAATTTTACCTTTGGTACTAAATAAGATTTCAAGGATTAGGTTTCATTGTGGTCATGGCTAGATCTCAAAGAGGTAGATGAAAGTATATTAAAAAAGAATTATGTGTAAAAGAGGTACTTGGAATGTTTATTCATACATTGATTTTCCATTTCAGCAATGTGTTACAAGATAAATATGAATATGAACTAAAGTGAGGAGGATAACACTATAAAGATGTCATTAATCTCCCATATTCAACACAACTAAGACTTGAAGTGTAATTTCCATGCAAATGTACATAAATATTTGCAAGGTTCTTTACTTGAATGTTTATTCATACATTGATTTTCCATTTCAACAATGTGTTACAAGATAAATGTGAATATGAACTAAAGTGAAGAGGATAACACTATAAAGATGTCATTAATCTCCCATATTCAACACAACTTAGACTTGATTTTCTCCCAAGCAAGAGATTCTAAGAAAAAATTTCTACATGAGATTAGACATCCTCATGTACATACCATACTCTTGCCATTGAAGTGTAATTTCCATGCAAATGTATATAAATAGTTGCAATGTTCTATGAATATTTCATTAAAGTGGCTGTGAAACAGCCTATTTGTGTGAATGGTATTCCCTGGTTAGATTGGTTGACACATATAGTTAGCAACTGGACTCATTCAGTTAGATCCAGTTAGTCTCTGGTTCAAGTTACCCAATTGCCTATAAATAGCAGAGGAGGAGATCATTCTCATTTTCAAAATCCACGAGCAACAGAGAGCAACAAAGCACAGACAGCTATGGAGCACAGAGCTCAGCATACAAGCAAGGCAACTATGATGGAGAAGAAGAATGTTGGCAAGAGTACCAAGAGGTAGACAAAATCATACCATAAAAAAAGATTCCTAAAAGATTCCCTTTGTATGTTTGTGTAAAGAGTCTGCTTTCTAGGTTTTTATTTTTCTTAGCTCTAAAAATACAGATCCAATGAGGGTACAGCTCGATGCCTGGCATCGACTTTTAGGTGTAAGTCCATGCCAGGCATCGACTTGAGGCTGCAAGTCGATGCGAGGCATCGACTTGCACGTGCAAGTCGATGCCAGGCATCGACTTGAGGCCTCAGGTCGATGCCTGGCATCGACTTGCACCTGAAAGTCGATGCCAGGCATCAACTTTGTGTGCAAGTCGATGCCAGGCATCGACTTGCAGGTGCAAATCGATGCCAGGCATCGACTTGAGGCTTCAAGTCGATGCCTGGCATCGACTTGCACCTGCAAGTCGATGCCTGGCATCGACTTGCAGCCTCAAGTCGATGCAAGGCATCGACTTGCCTGGCATCGAAGTTTGCCTTAAAGTCGATGCCAGGCATCGACTTTAGGGTGCAAAGTCGATGCCAGGCATCGACTTTTGGGTGGAAGTCGATGCTAGGCATCGACTTTTAGGTTCAAATCGATGCCAGGCATCGACTTTTAAGTGCAAGTCGATGCCCGGCATCGACTTGCACACAAAGTCGATGCCTGGCATCGACTTGCACTTAAAAGTCGATGCTTGGCATCCACTTGAACCTAAAAGTCGATGCCTCGCATCGACTTGGGCCTTTGAAAACCACATTTACATATGAGTTGATTATTCCAAGCGCCTTCAGGGATGCGGAGTCCAAGAGTGAGAGGCCCTTCAAGAAACTGAGAGTCACCATGGGCTCTAGTGATCAGCAACGTGACAAAGGCATTGGTCACCAAGTGAAACCAAAGAAACTTATTGTATCCTTATCCTCTGAGAAGGCCAACAACCCGCTAGGAATATCCTCAGGTGGACAGAGTAGCATCAAAATTCCTGATGATGATACAACTATGAAGGATAGGTCGAGGGACGCTGAGGTCTTAAGGTCAGATCGTCCACTGCGGGACATGACAAATCTGGAGTGGTGCCTTCAGTATGTTGAAGAGAAGAATGCAGTCCTTCTTGTGTTCGCAGGGGCATATGGGAGAGGAAAGATCATGACAACACAAGGTTTTCAGTATGGCCTTGTGTACAAACTGGATTATGAAGATGAGGATTCTGACAACCTCCTTTTCTTGGTAGAGACATCGAAAGGTTTGAGAAATGTTATATGCAAGATGGATTTCTTGTGCCCAGAGTGCTGTGTTCCAGATCGTCTAGCTGAGATATGCAGGGACTCAGTCAATCTTATCAAGGACTTGATGCCATGGATCCAGGGCAACATCATGCCAACACAACAGAAGATGACAACCCATGTAAAGGCAAGGGGTAAGCAGAGCGTGCAGAAAAAGCTTCAAAAGAAAAAGAAGAGAATTTCAGAAGAGGAGTCTTCTGACTCAAGCTCTAGCTCTGAGGATATAATTGTTGCACCTGGTGGAGAGCTTGCCTCGGGTGTTCTTGGTACTAAGCAGAACAAGATGAGGGAGGACATAGCTAAAAGAAAAGTTGTGAAGAAGGGGCAGTTGTTCCACCTGCCAGTCAATATCATCCACAGGCCACCAATAGATCCAGTCACAGGGAGGAGGCCCCTTGAGATCAGGGAGCCACACAATTTGCATGTGCAGAATCTTAAGAAGAAAATGAAAATAAATCCTCATGCTACTGTTGTGCCATTCCTTGTCATGGTGGATCTGAATGAGCGCAGCTCTGTGGACGAGTTCAATGAGGGTTTATTTGAGGAGTATACTTATTATGTGATTGGAGGTTCACACTCTGCAAAGGCCCGTAGACAGCTAGTGAAGGAGCACCCTACCACATTTTTCTTTAGGTATGCAGAGTGTAAGATATATGCTGGTCTTACAACTGAGGAAGCCAAGCTTCTTGCTTGGGATCACAACAATGACAATGACTACAGGCAAAAAATGTCCTCCATAGAGAGAATTCGGTTCTTCCACCATCAATATGAAGATTGTCTTGTTAAGGAAGCTGGAAGAATACATCCCAATCTACGAAAGCAATGCCTTATTGAGGTTGGAATTGCACTGGATGAGAATAGAAAGTCTGATGCCTTGAGGAAATATGATCCATGGTTTCAACTGGCATTCAGATCAGGTGAGATCTGGGATCTACAGGATAAAATTTTCACAATGTGGGAGAACAAGGAGGTCAAGGGCCAGAAGCAACGAAAGTCGAGGCCAGACCCACAGGTTGATCTGAAGGGAAAGGGAAGGAAAGCTGACCTCTCAATTGAAGAGGCTCCTGAGGACATGAAGCTGACACCATGGAGGGCCCTTCAAGGAATCAAGGATGATACATTGATCATATCAACTTTGTTAAGGGTAATCTCCAAGGACTTAAGCCTGGAGGAGATGGTGACTGAGCTCAATAAGTATGTATGTTATTCTCAGATCCTTTTTCCCTCCTCCCATGTTTCTGGTCTAACCTAGTCTCTTTTTAATTTCTGTGACTGTAGTCATAAAGTTTACATGAAGATTCAGGAGGTCATGATGAAGAGGCTGGGTTGCTTTTCTTGGACAGAGGTCCAAGCAGACTATCCAACCACATCATCCTACAAAGCTTTATCAGAATATTTCATCCTTTTCCGTGATTGGGTAGGTTCTCTTTCTGAGGTTGTGCCTGGTTTGCCATTAGGTTAGATGCCTTGATTCACCAAACCAATTTAATGCCAGGCTTTTAGTACGAATTCGATGCCTGGCATCGACTTACGGCTAAAGTCGATGCCTAGCATCGACCTGCAGCCAAAAGTCGATGCCTGGCATCGACTTGGGGGCATAAGTCGATGCCCGGCATCGACCTGTAGCATAAGTCGATGCCTGGCATCGACGTCGTGGCATAGGTCGATGCCAGGCATCGACTTATGTTCCAAAGTCGATGCCAGGCATCGACTTTCAGTAGAAAGTCGATGCCTGGCATCTACCCCCACATGAAATCGATGCCATGCATCGCTTCCTTATGTTCTGTTTGTTGTACTGAAGAGCTCATTTAGTTGTCTTTCCACTTTTTTCTACAGAAACCAAAGAAAAGTAAGTCTGCGGAGCTACTAGATGATTGCCCCCCTGCATTCCTGGCTCACATTCAAAGAGCAAGGCATGAGAAATCTAGGCTGAAAGCCAAGGAGATGGATTTTGATGATGAACCTGATCTAAAATGTTTCTCCAATCCCCTAGACCCCCTTAGGCCTGTATATTACAATGTATTCTGTAGTGATGTAAATAATATTTGTTCTGCTGTGCCTAGAAAACATTTCTCCCTTCTCATAGCGGACATACCCTATGGATTTAGGATGTTGGGATCAGTTAATGATGATGAACCCTTCAAACACCCTCAGATTTGGAAGATGGTCACTGATTTTGCAGAGTTGACTATGTCTCCTCTTTGGAGGATAGTAAGTTTCCATAGCAGAGACCAATCCTTCTCTGTTTCAACTGCTCTGAAGGCAAGATGTCATGCTGTGGAGTGCCTCACGTGGTAAGTAATCTTCTTTCTATCTCCGTGGCTTTAATGATGCTCTCTGTGACTCATAGTTCTTGTTTGTAGGGTGAAGACAAATGTAAATCACACTCCTTTGCATAGGTTTGTGAGCTCCACTGAATGCATTACAGTTGGCTATTATGATGAAGTAAGCAAAAGGAGAGTCAGGGAGCATTGCAATGAGAATGGGATCTCAAATGTGCTCATGTTCCCAGCCGTTACCAAGAAACTTCGTCATGTAGCTGGGGACATGACATTGGTTAACCCCTATCAGAAGCCACAAAAACTCATAATGAGATTGCTTCAGCTATTCTCCAATAATGATGACTGGGTCCTAGAC
>CM035419.1:157608730-157818730 GCA_020310875.1 Ceratopteris richardii | reverse complement strand
ACAATTTGAATTCAAATTCAAATTGGAAGTGAACATCTATAAAAACTCTAAGGAAAAAGTCGTGGTATGAAGACTCATCATCCTGAGCTTTCATTGTCATTTTTGAGTGTGTGTGTGAGGTCTATACTCTAGCCCACACCTATCTACACCATTAGGAAATGTTCTTCATGCCTATGGGATTGTATACAAGTGTTAATTAATACATATATCCCTATTGTTCATTTCAGACTACTCTGTCATAGTCTCTGAAAGTCTGTCAATTTGTGTAGATCATATCTCACATTTCTTCACCAAATTCAAAGATCTATAGCTTGTTGGAACTAGATCAAAGTATTCTACATGCTATCAAAATTTGAAGGATTTATATTCAGCCATTTCAGAGAAAAGTCTGTCGAGATGATCACTCGTTGAAGTTTGCAACAGTCCTAAAATATCGAGGATAAAGGTTTACTTGCTAAATTGATTTCTATGAGCATAGTTAATATTTTTACGTGATATCACTTGAAATTATTAGCTTACTAAGCTAATTAGATGCCCCTAAAAGGAATTTTTCCAAGTCCTACTCTGCTGGTCATATTGAGCAAAAGATACAGCAGGTGTAGTGTCAAAAATAGAAGGTTTTCTTGAAGACTTGAAGTTCAAAGTTGTCTGTTTTGATTCTATCTTTTCATACATCATTTCCAAAGTACATAGGCCATTTTATGGTGTCATGGGAAAGATAAGAAGGTTCACTTATCAACTCTGAAGCATCAAAGGGCTAGTACAAAGTAGGATTTGGCAGTACCTACTCATCATCTTGAAGTGTCCATCCATCATTCCCAACAATGGTATGAGAGCAAAGTCAAGGTAAAATGGGAGATGGTTTTACTTCATTTATTGATAAATTGGATAGGAACAACTATCAGGCATGGTCTCTAAGGATGAAGACATACCTACAAGGAAGGAGTCTTTATGGATATATCTCACGAGATGAGGAATTGCCCTCATTCAAAACCAGAGGACTACCAACAAAGGAAGAACATGAAAAACTCAACACATGGTGTGCCAAGGATGCATTAGCAAGTTCTTACTTACTCAACTCCATCTCAGATCTTCTTTTGCCACATATTAGAAATTGTAAGACATCCCAAGATACTTGGGAAACTTTGTCATCCTATTTTTCTTCCAACACGAGGGCCAAAAAAAAATAATTGTGGATTGAATTCACCACACTAAGGAAGCAACCTAAGCAGGCTATTTCAGATTTTGTGACTAAGATTAAAGATGTAGCAGATCAGTTAGCAAGCATAGGAGAAGAGATTGAAGAAGAGCAGATAGTAAGGCAAGTGATCAATGGGATTAAAGCTGATGACAAGTGGGAAAGCTTCACCACTGCCATGGACCTATACATGGACATGCAAATTCCAGATCTTACCACTCTCATGGGGAAATTGTTCACTCATGAAGCCAAGCTCAACAAGAATGGAGACTCATCCAAAGGTAATAGCTCTTCTGCCCTATACAGTGATAAAAGTAAGTCTAAAGATAAAGGCAAGAACAAGAAAGGAGAGGATGAAGGCACTACCTCCCAAGCCAACTATGGAGGGAGAGGTAGATCATCAAGAGGAAGGGGCAGAGGAGGGAACCAAGGTAGGGGGGGATCCTATAACTCCTCACCATGTAACATTTGTGGTTTATCAAATCATACTACATATGAGTGTTTCAGGAACTACAAGAATCAGAGAGGAAGAGGATATCAAAGAGGTGGATACTCACAATCAAGAGGCTGATTCAACCATCATCAAGGATACAACAACAACTACAACGATACCTACAACAACAACTACAATGGCAACTACCAAGGAGGATTCAAATCCACAAAGGATTACAACAATTATACAGAAGAGTAGGATGATTCTCTTATGATTATCAACATGAATTCAAAACTAGGTACAAATGATGATCATCTCTTCTACATTGACTCAGGATGCTCAAATCATGTGGTTGGCAATGTAGCTCTACTCTCTGACCTTGAAGAACCAAGAGGTAAGCATCAAGTACAAACAGGTGATGACACCAAGCACTTAGTAGTTAAAGTTGGAAATGTTAAGACTTATGATGGAAATCAGAACTTGTTGAGTACGGTACTATATGTACCAACCATTACAAAAAACTTGATGAGTGTTGGACAGATTGTGGAAAAAGGTTTGCAGGTCAGGTTCAAGCAATTCGGAGCATTTGTGGAGGATCCAAGTCATGGGTTCAAGAGGATTGCTAAAGGAGAAAACACAGGTAGACTTTTTACTTTTGAGCTAGAAGATACAAAGAATATTGCACTATATAGTTACAAAGATCAAACACTTTCAGAGCTTGAGATTTGGCATAAAAGATTAGGGCATGTAGGTGAAAGAACCTTGAAGCAAATATGCAGGGACCAATGTGTGCTTGGGATACCTAATGTATCCAAGCAACATATGATATACAAGTGTGGAGCTTGTCAGTTTGGGAAGTCACATAGGTTACCCTTTTCAAGGAAAGGCTACATGCATGAGGACTACCTAGAGCTTGTCCATACAGATGTATGGGGACCAAGCAAAGACCCCTCAATCTCAGGATCAAGGTACTTTGTATCTTTTATTGATGATTATAGCAGGTGGACTGTATTGTACTTTATGAAGCACAAAGATGAAGTGTCCAACTATTTTAAAAAGTATCTTGCACTTGTTGAGAATCAGAGAGAGAAGAGTCTAAAGAGGCTAAGGTCACATGGAGGAGGTGAGTACTTCTCAAATGAGTTTGAAGCATTCTTGTAGGACAGAGGAATCAAAAGAGAAATCACCACAAGGTATACTCCTGAACAGAATGGGGTAGCTGAGAGAAGAAATAGGTTGATTGTTGAAACAACCAGGTCAATGTTAAATGAAAAGAAATTACCTAACTACCTATGGGCAGAGAGTGTTTCTACTGCCACTTACCTCATAAACAGGTTACCATCTAAGTCCCTTGTTGGGATGACCCCTTATGAAGCATGGCATGGGAAGAGACCCTCACTTGATCATTGCACGATATTTGGATGAGTAGCATATGTACACATTCCTTCTCAGATAAGAGTAAAGCTAGACCTTAAGGCTGAGAAGTGTATCTTTATTGGATATGATCTGAATCAGAAAGGGTACAGGTTCTACAACCCTTCAAATAAGGGATTCATGGTTAGTAGAGATGTTGTCTTTGATGAAAATGATTCTTGATATGAGAATGAATGCAGGAAGTTTAAACTACCCTATGACTTGGAGGTGGAGTTTCCAAGTCTTGCTAAGAAGGAACCTACTCAGAATGAAGACACTACTTCAGATGATGAAGACATTATCAATCTTGAAGAATTCAAGGCATGGAAGTCCAAAGGCAAACTCAAGATGAAGAAACTTGAAGACATACCTGAATCTTCAACTCGAGCAATCAGAAGTTTATCTTGCCAAAGATTTGTCAATTGAAGAACCAGGATCATATGAAGAAGCCATAACGAAGACAGAATGGAAGGAAGCTATGGATGAGGAGATTGAAGCACTCAAAGAGAGTGATACATGGGAACTAGTACCAAATAAAGAGACTATGAAGGTAATTGGATCTAGATAGATCTATAAAATCAAGAGGAATTCTGATGGGTCAATAAACAGGTACAAAGCCAAATTGGTGGCCAAGGGTTTTGCACAAACCCAAGGCATTGACTTTGAAGAAACATTCTCACATGTGGCCAAGATGCTAACTATCAGGTGTTGGTGAGTGTGGCTGCATCTAAAAATTGGAACATGTATCAATTGGATGTCAAAAATGCATTTCTTAATGGATGGATTTCAGAGGAGGTATATATGTCACAACCTCCTGGCTATGAGGATCCAAATAAGGTAACATATGTGTGCAAATTGAATAAAGCTCTTTATGAATTGAAGCAGGCACCTAGGGCATGGAATCACAGGTTGACCACATACCTTCAAGACCAAGGATTTGTCATGAGTAAGGCAGACACTTCTCTATTCATCAAGAGAAGTAATTCAGAGGTAATATACCTATGTTTATATGTTGATGATATCAGACTTACAGGTAATGATGTCAATGGAATTAGACAAATCAAGAACCAGATGATGAAGGAGTTCAAGATCAGTGATCTTGGTCTACTAAAGTATTTTCTTGGACTTGAGTTAGTCTATACTAACTCTGGAATCTATATTACTAAAGAAAAAACATATGGGATATGTTGAAGAAGTTTCGTTTACAAGATGCCAAAGTTGCAAGTACTCCAATGGAGGTAAACTTAAAACTAAGTGCCTATGAAGGTGATGAAATTGATGATATTACAGGTTACCAAAGCATAGTAGGTAGCTTGAATTATGCTACCTTAACAAGGATAGATATTGAATATGGAGTTAGTGTGCTAAGTCAGTTCATGCACAAGCCAAGGGTACCTCACATGGAGGCTGCCAAGAGGATCTTGAAGTATCTCAAGGGTACACAACATCATGGTTTGTATTTCCCTTACACTTCAGATTTGGATATCAAGATTTATTCAGATGCAGATTGGGCAGGATGCAAGGATGATAGGAGGAGCACTTCAGGATACATTTCATTTGCAGGTGATAAACCAATATCTTGGTCTTCAAAGAAGCAACCTACTGTTGCCTTATCTTCTACAGAGGCAGAGTATAGAGGATTGGCTAATGCAACTCAAGAAGCCATATGGATCAAGCTATTGTATACAGAATTGGGTTTATATACTAGGTCACCATTGATATTTGGAGATATTACAAGCTCACTTCACCTTGTAGCTAATCCTATTTATCATGCTAGGACCAAGCATATAGAGGTCCATTACCATTATGTGAGAGAGAAGTTATTAAACAAGGACATTCAACTAACCTATGTGTCAACCAACATGCAGTGTGCATATTTGTTAACAAAAGCTTTGGATGGAACCAAACTTTGCAGGTTCAAATCAATGATTGGATTGCAGGATATACATGAAGACTGAAGATGAAGACCAAGCCAAAATGTTTGGCTTGAGGGGGAGCTGTTGGTGCAATTCACAAGCCTACATATTTGGCTTGAATTCCATATACATATGGAGAAGCATGGGAACCAATGCTAGAAGATAATTACCCCTTTACTCCTTTGTAAAAGTCATATTTGACTTGGAATCTTTGTAAACACCTACCAAAAAGAACTCCTCGAAAAGTTATCTTTGATTGATGGAATATATCCTATAATGGAGGATCACTTTTTAGAAGAGAGCCAACAATTTGAATCCAAATTCAAATTGGAAGTGAACATCTATAAAAACTCTAAGGAAAAAGTCGCAGTATGTAGACTCATCAGCCGAGCTATACTCTAGCTATACTTTGATTGATGGAATATATCCTATAATGGACGATCACTTTTTAGAAGAGAGCCAACAATTTGAATTCAAATTCAAATTGGAAGTGAACATCTATAAAAACTCTAAGGAAAAAGTCCTAGTATGTAGACTCATCATCATTTCTGAGTGTGTGTGAGGTCTATACTCTAGCCCACACCTATCTACATCATTAGGAAATGTTCTTCATGCCTATGGGATTGTATACAAGTGTTCATTAATACATATATCTAGATTGTTCATTTCTGAGTACTCTGTCATAGTCTCTGAAAAGTCTATCAACTTGTGGAGATCATATCTCACTCATTTCTTCACCAAATTCAAAGATCTATAGCTTTTTGGAATAAGCTCAAAGTATTCTACATGCTATCAAAATTTGAAGGATTTTGGGCCATTTCAGAGAAAAGTCCGTCGAGGTGATCACTGGTCGAAGTTTGCAATAGTCCTAAAATATTGGGGGTAAAGGTTTACTTGCTAAATTGATTTCTATGAGCATAATTAATCTTTTTAAGTGATATCACTTTAAATAGTTAGCCTACTAAGCTAATTAGATACCCCTAAAAGAAATTTTTCCAATTCCTACTGTGTTGATCATACTGAGCAAAAGATACAACAGGTGTAGTGTCAAAAATAGAAGGTTTTCTTGAAGACTTAAAGTTCAAAGTTGTCTGTTTTGGTTCTATCTTTTCATACATATTTTCAAAGTACATAAGCCATTTTATGGTGTCATTGGAAAGCTAAGAAGGTCCACTTATCAACTCTAAAGCATCAAAGGGCTGGTACAAAGCAAGATTTGGCAGTACCTACTCATCATCTTGAAGTGTCCATCCATCATTCCCAACACCATATAGATCTCATTTGTAAGATCTCCATGCAAGAAAGAAGTTTTCACATCCACTTAGAATAGCTCTAAGTCCTCCATTGCAAAGAATCCAAGCAACATGCACAGGGTAGTCATCTTGACCACTGAAGAGAAGATTTCCTCGAAATCACCACAATGTTGTTGCTTAAAACCCTTTGCAACAAGTAGTGCTTTATACTTTGGAGAAGCACCATCTGATGTGAATTTTAGCTTATATACCCATTTACATGGTAAAGCTTTCTTGCCCTTTGGCAAAGGTACTAAATCCAAAGTACCATTCTTGTGAATAAAATCCAACTCACTCTTCATGGAAGGCTCCCACTTGACATGATCCTCTATCTGCATAGCCTGTTTGTAGTTAGAAGGCTCACCGACATCTGTTAGCATAACAAAATCTAAACCTAGGACATATCTATCAGGTGGATGTGACACACGTGTAGAACGTCTCCATGGTTGCTAAACAGGAACATGTGTAGACTGACCTAAATGGACATTCTCTTGAACATCCCTATGTGCAACATTTTTATGCATGCTAACCGGAAGACTAATATCCTCAAACACCACTCTTCTCTCATCAACCTCCTTAATGGGCTGTTTATGCATCTTAGACTCATTGAAAATGACAACACTACTTTTGATCACTAATCGTGTTTCAAGATCCCATAAGCAATATCCAAATTGTCCTTCTCGACCATATCCAAATGCATTTCTTTGACTTATGGTACAAATTTTTTCTAAGATTCTTGGATATATGAACATATGTTTCACACCCAAAAACTCAAAGATGATCATAATATGGTGGCTTCCATATCCATAACTCTTGTGCCACTTTTAGACCTTTGGTAGTACTAGGTGAAAGGTTAATCACATGAACTATAGGCAATATTGTTTCTGCCCAAAAGCCTTGTGGGAGGTTTGCATGATGCAACATAGAGAATACTCTATCTTGAATAGTTATATTCATCCTCTCAGCTACACCATTCTATACTGGGGTATAAGGAGTTGTAAACTCTCCACGAATCCCTCTAGACTGACAGAAAAGGTTGAATTCATGTGAGGTATACTCACCCCCGTTATCTAAACATAAAGCCTTAAGCTTAGTTCTTTTTTGAGCCTCAACTAAAGCAAGCCAACCAAGGACCTAGTGGGCATAGGATCACACACATCTGTATGAACGAGATCTAAAGGCTGAATTGAAGAGTCAATGTGTGTTCTATGCACATTTCTGGTTTTCTTTCCATATTGATAATGCTCACAAAATGAAAAATCAGAGAAAGATAACATAGTTAAGTAGCCAAAACGAGAAAGATTTTCCATTCCACTATGAGATATATGGCCCAAATGACCATGCCAAATACAAACCATAGGTTGTTTAGTAACAACTAACAAGTGTTATCTATGTGATACAAATAAAGGATAAAGTGAGCCAACTTTGCTTCCTTTTGCAATAACCATATTTCCCTTTCATATGTGAAAGGACTGAGCATAGAAGACCACCTTGTAACCAAGGTCATCAAGTTGACCAACTCACATCAAACTACGTGATAGCTAAGGTACATTGTGTACATTATGCATAGTAAGTTTTGAACCATCAATGAACTGCACAACCACATCTCCAATCCCCACAACATCACACTGGTAAGAGTCACCAAGTCTCATGGTACCAAGAGACTTTGCTGCATAATTAGAGAACCATTATCTGTGTGGTGTCACATGGAAAAAAGCACCAAAATCTAGCAATCATGTGTGGGAAAGAGAATCATCCATAAGAGCCTCAGTTGGCATAGTATTATCAAGCATCAACACATCAGCATCATCAAAAATATCATTGATTTCTTCAATCTTTATAATCACAATCATGTGCCCATCAACATTCTATCCTTTACCTTTAGCATTCTTTAATGCATAACAGTATTTCTTCATGTGTCCTTTCTTATGAAAATAATGACATTCGATATCCCTCTTCCTTGATTCACTTCTACTCTTATTCCGTTGACCATTCTTTTCCTTGTTCTTGCTCCTGCCACCTTGTTGATTCTTTCCTTGGTAAGAATCACGAGCATTATATGCATCTCCACTCTAGGTGCCAACCATAGATTTTCTATGAATCTCCTCACTCATGAGTGCTCCACATAGGTCATCATAGATAGGTTTACCACCAGGTGCACTATTGCTAATATCTGTGCAAAACATATCCCATGATGATGGCAAGGTGCATAACAGCAATACTGCTTTCATTTCATTATCCAGTCTCCTCTGCAAAATGAGGATATGACCAGTGTCAAAATATCATAAGACTCTAAGTACTAACATGTTTACCTACATAGTGAATCACTAGATCCATTGCATATAATCACTTACCCAACTAGGCTTATCAAGCACCTATGAACAACTATCATACATCTCCTATGGTGAGGTTGGGTAAGTATTCCACCTGCATCACCCAAGAGACCCCAACATCTGGGTGTCTCCCAGTTAAGAAAACCTAACCATGACCCTCTTTGTCAAACATAAAAGGCTTTATGGAAAAACCATAACCGCTATATGACCACATGGACGTACATAAGCGATATCCAAGCTTTCAAGGACCAAAACATGTTCAAAGTAATGTCAACTTTAGTCTTTCCCCTTCTGCAGACACCACAAGAGTCTAGCTTAGTGGCAAGAGATTGCCATGGTTAAGCAATCTGCGAGGGGGGGGGGGGAACAATATTGGGATGGGTCACCTCCTGGCAATTACCAGGAACCTCTATCTTCCTTGATCATTGAGGTCCTCGCTTGCCCACAGACAATGGTGCCAATAGTGACTCTGATGACTCAGATGACAACGTATGCCTTAGTTTCCGCCTTAGTCCTAAGTCTTGGAGAACGCCTTGGTAGGTTCTCACTTTGCTTGCACAAAAGGAACAAATCTTTTGCCTCAAAATGCTCTCACACTAATGAAGTATTTCGATGGCAATGCACCAAAGTGGGCTCTCCTTCTTGAGAGCTCCACGATGATATCCTCAGAGCAGAAAATTGAGCTTTTAGGGCCACACACAGTACTTTGCACAAAGGCTGTAGAATACATTAAAAACACAGTACACAAGGAGCACAAAGACATACTTCTTGCCCGGTGTTTCAAAATGCGGTCGCACTTACAATTTGTGAATAACCAGGCCAGTATATGTTTTATTAAAGAATATATACAAAGAAATGTGCGAGTCTACGCTTGAGACTTTTTCCCTACACTTGAATGACTAAATACTATTTGATAACAAATCTATTTGAGCCTATCGGATGTTCATGTCATAAGCTTCCATTAGAAATTTTTTAACCAATTTTAACCATAAGCTTCCTAAAAAATATAGCTATATAAATACTCTACGCATCCCCCAAGTGTCATGTACAAATTGTACATGATCATATCTATGTGTTGTTTTCCTGTATTGTTCCCCTCAAGAAGTTTCATAAAGGATCATCTCAAAGGTGGGAAACCATATGGATGGTGCTTACTATCTCCCACATACACCTAACTTCCAAACCATGACTCCCATGATGCCACTAGCATCCAAATTATTTTAATCCATATGATGTATCCTATTTGGAGTAATAATATGAAAGAGAAGTGCAAGGGCCAAGCTATATAAGCCTAACCATACTTCAATGGACAGAATAAGCCATATAATCCTCTAAACATAGTACAGAGTCCCATAAGGAAAGTGAATCCAAACCCTTCTAGAACAAGATGATAGACTTGCCCTCATGTCTCTCAAGGTATTCCCAACCTTGAGTAGTCATAAGTGATATTTTTTTACCTAAACCATCCTTCTGATCTACACAAATCCATCATCCTAGCTCTCATAAAAGAATTCCTTGCCAATAAAATGAATCCTCTATGTCTCACTAACAAAGAAATCCTTCATTTGTCATCCATAAACTTGGACTAATGTTCTATTGGAAGAGCCTCGAATAACACTAATGAAAACTCTGTCATCTTCTTTTCCCCCTAGTTTTTCACATCAATGAAAAAAACAGTCCTTGTTTAGATGAAGATATTCCCTAAGTACCCATCATCTTAATTGATGCTTAATCATCATTGTCATGATGAAACACCAATGAGTCTAATATACCAAAACAGAATAATTACAATGAGTGGTAGTGATAAAAACCATTATTTGAATGCATGATGGATTGTGGGAAATTGTAATTAGCCATAATCCTTGTTTGATCAGCATTGAATACCATGCCTCCTTGGTCCTTCTTTTCCTTCTCTCTAGATCTCTTGTCTCTAACTTCCCTGTCGAATACTTCCATGGCAGCCAAGTCAATCTTGACCACTAATCTCATCTCTAAAGATTCATTGATGAAGAGAGATTTTTACTTGATATATATTTTTTTAAGATTTCTAGTACTTGGTCACTTGTTTAGATGTAGATGAGCTCCACTTCTCCTTGCATCCCTTTTTCACAAAACATTTCATAATGTACTTTGACATGTGTTAACCTGGCATGATAAACTATATTTTTCTCTAGCATGATTTTGATTATATTATCCATGTAAAAAGATAATTTTATTTTTTATCCCTCAAGATCCACATGTATTATCCTTTTTCTAAATCTATCATATCATGCATGTGTAGCTTGTTTCAAACCATGAATAACTTTTCTTAGCTTGAGCATATAGTTTGGAGGTGAGAATTTCATGGTGAGGGAAATGGAGGTAGGGGGAGACTAGGGATGATAGGGATGATGATGAAGAAGGCAGAAAGTAAAGAAAATACAAAATTACCTACCTATCTATAATTCCAACATCAAAACTATTTGTCTTAATGTCATACAATCATCCTCAAAGCTTCCCAAGAAATGGAACCAAATTCGGTATCGCTCTAGCATAGTGATGAGAACCAACATGAGGTGATCAACCTCATAATTGCCAATCCATGGAGATGTGAGGATGGTATGATGACTACGAGTGAGTGGAGTGCACAAGTGCATGACTAAGAAGCATATGCACACACATACATGTTGGAACAAGTCCATGGCAATTCCAAGTGATGGCTTGAGTCATCAAAAGGCTTAGAAATTTAAAGGAAATGTCAACTCCTTGTAGAGTTCACTTGTGAACTCCCTCTTGTAATTTTTGAGTACTTACTTGATGTAAAAGTAAAGGAATCTAAGTGGTTTAATCCACTTGATGAGTAGGAAGCCACGAAATTGTGATTGAGTGCGTAGGAGAATCTAAGAAAAGCCAGGAATTTGTGATTGAGTGAGTAGGAGAATCAATCACTAAAATATTGGAGAGTGATTTTAGGAGAGATTCAAATTCAAAATTAGGCTCCAAACGTGACTATATATACATTGCCTTCTAGTCATGGTTTTAGATCTCCATGAGCTGAGCTTATGCCATATCAAAGTGTGGCTTCAAGGCACAAATATGTATCAGTAAGTCCATTCTACTTTACAATCAATATACTTTCATTTTTATGATCATTCGAGTTCATAACTTCATGCTTTTGTGACTATACTGTTTACTACCATATCTCAGTTTTCTCTGTCAGATTGTAGAGATCATTTCTTTGAGCTTGGTGCATCATTTTCAATGATTTAAGTTGGTAAAGTTTTCTTCTAAGTATACTACATGCTCATAAAATTCCTATATCTCTTCATATTCTACTTCTTTATCAGCACTCCATCAGATAGTGTTTTTCTCAGAGCTGGTTCTCAATGTGTACATCAATTTCCATGATTCAAAGCTTGATAGAATCAACTAGCTACTATATGTCTAAAAAGTTTCATAAGCATTGCTTTTTGAATCTTGACATATTAACATTTCTCTAGTTATGGGTCTGAGTACTACTATAGCCCATGAGAATCGAGGTGATGCTACAGCTTGCTAAACACTTTTCTCTTTATGTAGTCCATCATTTTTTATGAAATAACTCTTAATTGTTAGCTTAATAAGTTAATAAGAGTTCCCCAAAAGGAATCAAGTCAATTGCTACTGTGGCCAGAGAATTGTTCAAAACACTGGACAGGTGTATGAACATAAATTGCAAGTTTTTTGTTCTTGAATCTACTCCAACTTATCTGTCTTGATTCATATTTTTGAGAGTAATATTCCAAGGTACATAGGGTGTCTAATATATCCTTTGGTAAGCTAAAAGGGCCCACTACATATCCCTAGATTTAATTTGGCTGGTGTAGTGCAAAGTTTTTGTAGCACCACTTCATCTTCTCCAAGTTCAAATCCATGTCTTCACAGTGGTATTAGAGCAAGGTTGGACAACATGGAAAATGGATTTCCTTCATCAATTGAGAAATTGGATAAAGGTAACTACTTAACCTGGTCATTAAGGATGGAAACTTATCTTCAAGGAAGGAATTTTTATGGTTATATAGCTGGAGATGAAGTTATGCCAAGTTTCAGGGACAAAGGTCAACCAACACAAGAACAACAGGAAAGATTGAGCACATGGGGCTCCAAGGATGCACTTGCAAGGTCTTATCTCCTCAACTTTATCTCAGATTTTTTGTTGCCTCACATTAGAAGTTGTAAAACATCTCGAGAAGTGTGGAATGCACTTGAAGCCTTCTTCTCTTCAAGTACAAAGGCCAGGAAGCATCAACTATGGCTAGCCTTCACAACTCTCAAGAAAGCTCCCAAACAAAATGTGATTGATTTTGTCACAAAGCTCAAGGACATAGCAGAACAGTTAGGAAGCATTGGAGAGGTAATAGATGAAGAATAAATTGTAAGACATGTCATCAATGGCTTGAAGGCAAATGGCAAGTGGGAAGCATTCACACATCTATGGATCTATACGTGGATATGCATGTACGAGATTTCAGTACACTCATAGGACAACTACTTACTCAAGAGGACAAGCTTATCAAGAATGGAGAAAGTGCCAAAGGTAATCAATCTTCTGCCTTGTATACTGATAAAAGCAAGTCCAAAGAAAACAAAGGAAGAGGAAAGAAAGTGGATGATGAAGCAGGTACACATCAAGCTAACTTTGTAGGTAGAGGAAGAAATGGTAGAGGTAGAGGCAGAAGAGGAAGGCAAGGAAGGGGAGATTCCAAGACTCTAATTCATGCTCTATTTGTGGATTAACTAATCATACAACTAAAAATTGCTTTAGGAATTCCAAGAATCAAATAGGAAAAGGCTACAATAGAGGAAGTTATGGCTACTCAAGAGGAAGGTAAAACAATTACCATGGCAACCATAACAATTACAACCATTCAAACTATCAAGGAGACAATAGGGGAAGAAGAGACTTCAATAACTACACAGAAGACTCAAATGAAGAGGACTCATTGCTAATCATGAATACGGCCATGTCACAAGGTAAATATGTGAGCATGTGTTCTACATCGTTTCATGTTGTTCCAATCATGTGGTAGGAAATGTGGCCATCCTATCATATTTAGAAGATCCAAGGATCAAGCATGAGGTAGAAATAGGAGATGCTACAAGAAACCTTGTGGAGAAAATAGGAAATGTCAAAGCACCTAATGGAAACATCAACTTACTCATTAAATTACTCTATGTACCTACCACTACAAAGAATTTGATAAGTGTTGAGCAGATAGTAGAGAAAGGGTTGCAAGTTAGGCTCACAAGAGGAGGAGCATTTGTTGAAGATCCAAGTCAAGGATTCAAGAGAATTTAAAAAGGTGAAAAGATAGGTAGATTGTTCACATTTGAATTACAAGACACCAGAAACATTGCTCTCTTTAACTATGGTAGTCAGGCACTCACAAAATTGGAAGTATGGCACAAACGGTTAGCACATATTGGTGAAAGATCATTAAACCAAATTTGCAGGGACCAAAGTGTACTTGGACTCCGTAACTTCCCAAAACAACACATGATTTATAAGTGTAGTGCATGTCAATTTGGAAAGTCTCAGAGGTTACCATTCATCAAGAAAGGATATATGCATGGAGATCTCTTGGATTTGGTTCATATAGATGTAGAGGGACCTAACAAGGATGCTTCAATATCTGGATCAAGGTATTATGTCTTCTTCATTGATGATTGCAATAGACGGACTATATTATGTTTTATGAAACACAAAGATGAAGTCTTTTCATGCTTCAAAAGATATTTGGCTCTTGTGGAGAATCAAACGGGTAAAACATTAAAAAGGCTAAGTTCAGATGGAGGGGGAAAGTACTTCTCCAATGAATTTGACTCCTTTCTTCAAGAAAGAGGAATCAAAAGAGAGATCACTACAAGGTACACTCCTGAGCAAAATGGAGTGGGAGAAAGAAGGAATAGGACAATTGTTGAAGCTGCAAGGTCTATGCTAAATGAGAAGCACTTACCTAATTACTTATGGGATGAGGTTGTATCCACAACCACTTATTTGATTAATAGGTTACCTTCAAAATCACTTGATGGCATGACACCATATGAGGCTTGGAATGGAAGAAGACCAAGCTTGGATCATTGTAAGATTTTTGGATGTGTTGCTTATGTTCATGTTCCTTCGCTGTTCAAGGCAAGATGGATCCCAAAGCATAAAGGTGTGTATTCATTGGATATGACAACAATCAAAACGGCTACATATTATACAACCCAACAACCAAAGGATTCTTGGTGAGTAGAGATGTAGTATTTGATGAGAATAGTTCTTGGTATGAAGATTCATGTAGAAAGGTCAACTTACCTTATGATCTTGAAGAAGATTTTCCAAAACTTGTTAAGGATAATCCTTCCAACATCGAAGAGTAGGATAACTCAGAAGATGATGAAGAAACTCAGTATGAAAAACTCAAAATGTGGAAATCTAAAGTTAAAGCAAAAATGCAAGAACTTGGACAAGAGGCAGAATCATCACACCATGGCCTAAGAAGGTCCATGAGGGAAAAAAGAAAACTAGAACGGTGCTGGTTTGATACTTCTCTAGTCACTAAACATTCAATCTATCTAGCACAGGATATAAATCAAGAGGAATCTTCAACATTTGAGGAAGCAAAGAAGAAATCAGAATGGAGACATGCAATGGAAGAAGAAATTGAAGCTCTTGAGGAGAATAACACTTGGGAGTTGGTTCCCAAGTCTCCATCAATGAAAGTGATAGGCTCAAGATGGATGTACAAAGTGAAGAAGAACTCAGATGGCTCCATTAACAAGTATAAGGAAAGGCTTGTGGCAAAAGGCTTTGCACAAACTCAGGGAACTGATTATGACGAGACCTTCTCTCCTATGGCAAAGATGCCTACAATTAGGTTTTTTCTTAGTATTGCCTCTTCCAAGAATTGGAAGATACTTCAATTGGATGTAAAAAATGCATTTCTTAATGGACGTATAAAAGAAGAGGTATATATGGCACAACCACCTAGGTTTGAGAATCACATATATCCTGATTATGTGTATAAACTCAATAAAGCTTTATATGGACTCAAACAAGCCCCAAGGGCTTGGAATCACAAGCTTGTATCATTCTTGTAGGACAAAGTATTTCAACCTAGCAAGGCAGATCCATCACTATTCATAAAAAGGAGTAATTTTGAAGTCGTCTATTTGTGTGTGTATGTAGATGATATTATACTTACACGAAATGATACAGATGGCATGAAGAGAGTCAAAGAACAAATAAGAGAAGAATTCAAGATAAGTGATTTGGGTTCACTTACCTACTTCCTAGGATCAAAATTTGTCTACAAAGATCATGGCTTGTTTCTCACTCAAAGAAATTACATTAAGGACATGTTGGCAAAATTCAAGATGCAAGATTGTAAGATTGCAAGTACTCCAATGGAAGCCAAACTTCCTTTTATTAAAAAAAAAAAGTAATCCAATGGAGGCTAATCATAAATTGAGCTCACATGAAGGTGAACTCATAGAAGATGTGATAGGTTATCAAAGCCTTGTGGGTAGTTTGAACTATGCCACATTGATAAGGGTAGATATATGTTATAGTGTGAGTGTGCTAAGCCAATTTATGCACACACCTAGGAAACCTCACATGCAGGTTGCCAAGAGGATACTCACATATCTCAAAGGGACCATGAATGAAGGATTATATCACCCTTATGTATCTGATTTAAGTTTGAAATTGTTCTCTGATGCATATTGGGCTGGTTACAAGGAAGACCTCAGCATATCTTACCTTTGTAGGTTCAAAACTTGTCTCATGGTCATCCAAGAAGCAACCCATAGTTGCAATCTTTTCCACTGAAGCTCAATACAGAGGTCTTGCCATAGCTACTCAAGAAGAAATGTGGATAAAGACACTATTCAGAGATCTTGGTTTGGAGATTGGAACTCCAAGTATCTTTGGTGACAATATGAGCTTTATTCACTTGGCTACCAATCCAATGTTTCATGCAAGGAATAAACATATTGAAGTACATTATCATTTTGTAAGAGAGCAGATTGTGAGCAAGGAAATTTAGTTAACTTATGTGTCCACTCATCAACAATGTGAAGATATTCTAACCAAAGCATTAGATGGTACAGAGCTTTGGGAATTCAAGGCTATGACTGGTCTATAGGTAATCATGGAATATTGAAGACCTCAAGATCACCTCACTTGAGGGGGAACTGTTGGAACATGTCCATGGCAAGTCCAAGTGATGGCTTGAGTCATCAGAAGGCTTAGAAATTTAAAGGAAATGTCAAGTCCTTGTAGAGTTCACTTGTGAACTCCCTCTTGTACTTTTTGAGTACTTACTTGATGTAAAAGTAAAGGAATCTAAGTGGTTTGAGTCCACTTGATGAGTAGGAAATAGGAAAACCACAAAATTGTGATTGAGTGAGTAGGAGAATCAATCACTAAAAGATTGGAGAGTGATTTTAGGAGAGATTCAAATTCAAAATTAGGTTCCAAACATCACTATATATGCATGGCCTTCTACTCACGGTTTTAGACCTCCATGAGCTCAGCTTTATGCCATATCAAAGTGTGGGTTCAAGGCACACATATGTATCAGTAAGTCCCTTGTACCTTAAAATCAATATACTTTCATTTTTATGATCATTTGAGTTCATCTCTTCATGCTTTTGTGAGTATAATATTCACTGCCATATCTCTCAGTTTTCTCAGTCACATTGCAGAGATGATTTCTATGACCTTGGTGCATCATTTTCAAATATTGAAATTTCTCAAGTTTTCTCCTTATTTCTACTACATGCTCATAAAATTTCATTGAAATTGGGGTTTTCAATCGTGAGATATGTTAATTTGAAGTCCCATATATCTCTTCATATTCTACTTCTCTCAACATGCCATCAGATCAGTGTCTTTCTCAAAGTTTGTTCTCAGTGTGTACCTCATCATTTTCCATGATTCAAAGCTTTATAGAATCCACATACTCTCAAGTATATGCCTTCAAAATTTCATAAGCACTGCATTTTTTAATCTCGAGATATTAACATGTCTCTGCTCATGGGTCTAAGTATTGCTACAGCCTGTGAAAATCAGGGTGATGCTACAACTTGCTAAACACTTTTCTCTTTAGGTAGTCAACCATTTTTTATGAAATAACTCTTGATTGTGAGCTTACTAAGGTAGTAAGAGTTCCCCAAAAGGAATCAAGTCAAATGCTTATGTGGCAAGAGAATTGTTTAAAACACTAGACAGGTGTATGAACATAAATAGGAATTTTTTGTTCTTGAATCTACTCCAACTAATGTGTTTTGATTCATCTTTTTGAGAATGATCTTCCAAGGTATATAGGGTGTCTAATACATCCTTTGGCAAGATAAAAGGGTCCAATACATATCCCTAGAGTTTATTTGGCTATTGTAGTGCAAAGTTTTTGCAGCACCACTTCATCTTCTCCAAGTTCAAATCCATCTCTTCCCAATGCACACACATGCACGCAAGGCAAGACAAAAAATGGAACAATGGAATCTTGTATCAAATTAAATTCAAGATACAATCATGCTCTTACAGGCTCAATTCCCAAAAATTCTTCCCCTCAAATGATCGCTTTAGCTCTTCTTATAGTTTCTAGAATAGTTTTGATCTAGTGTAGACCTAGTGTTCGGCCTATTGAAAAATTAAGTTTTCTATGCTAACTTGGGGTTTGAAATGGGCTCTAAACATTATGAAATTTGATACACCCATTCTTCTAATTCTAATCAAGCTCTAGGACATCTTGTCTTGATATCAATAGAGTCTAATATACCAAAAATGAATATTTACAATGAGTGTTAGTGATAAAAACTACTATTTAAATGCATGATGGATTGTGACAACTTATAACTAGCCCTATTCCTTGCTTGATCAATGTTCAATGCTCTTGGTGTCTTAACCCGCATTGACCACTAACAACATCCCTAAAACTTCATTGATGTAGAGATATTTTTCCTTGAGAAATCTTTTTTGAAGATGTCCACTACTTGATCACATGTTTAGATGTAGATGAGTTCCACTTCTCCTTGCAACACGTTTTCACACAAATTTTTATTAGAGCCTTTGATATGCGTTGACCTAGCATGCTAAACTGTATTTTTCTCTAGCATGATTTTGCTGACCTTGTCCACATAAAAAATAAAAAATTCTTTATTCAATCACTTAGGATCCAGATATATTATCTTGTTTCTAAATCTATCACACCATGCATGTGTAGCTTGTTTCAAACCATAAATAACTTTGCTTAGCTTGAGCGTATAGTTTGGATAGTTAGGACTCATAGACCGTTCTACATGCATCATATATACACCCTCTTGTAGTCCACCATTTAAAAATGCGTTTCTTACATTCTTCTAATACCATTTCCACCCATTCATTTACATCCATATAATCAAATTTCTCACTATTTTTATCCTTTAATATGATTAAATAGTATATGAAATGCCTATGTGCATATCTTGTTGCAACAAGATGCCCTTTATACCTTTGAAAGAAAGTATATGGCTTAAATTTGAGTACATGTATTCACTTGCATAAAATTAGCTTCTTATTTGTAGGTAAGTTCACTAGTTTCCATGTTTTATTCTCTTTTGGCATCTCCATGTTGATATATTTAGGTAGTGATGTGTGTGAACACAGTAGGACCACCGGGGCACTTTTTTCCCTCTTTAGGAGGTTTTCTTCCCCCCCCTTGTATATATGCCCGTTACCCTAATGGGCTACTTATCTTTGTACATTCTCTAGTAATACATTCATTATTGTGTGTTATGCTCCAAGCTTCTTCTTCCTCCTTGTGCTGTTTGTGTGCTTCTGTAGACCTCTAACTCCAACAATGGGTATCAGAGTAGGCTACCACTTCATCTAGGGAATCATCATCACCTCTCCGGTAGCAATCTCAGAATCACACAAATTTTGGTGAGCATACTCAAGGTATTTCCGAGATCAAAACATCTTCACCCTGTGGTGCCAAAATCGCGATGTGAGCTCGTTTCGGCCTTTGAATGCACTATTGCAGTGCTTGTGTAGGCTATTTCATCTTTTTGTGAAAAAGGTATATACCAGTTTCTATTCACCAATATAAGCGTCTCGAAGTCTGCTACAGGTCTAGTGAAATTCGCCTGGGCAGTTCTGTTCAACATTTTGAGATATAGTCAATTTTCTGCATCAAGGTATTTTAGTCACCGGCCATGGCTGAAAGCAGTGATGTATTTTGTATGTTGGCTGTTGAGGATAAGTTGGATGGTACCAACTACCCGTTATGGGCTTATATGATGTGACATGTGTTGGTTGCAAAAGGACTATGGAACATTGTGTAGGGTGTCAAAAAACGTCCTATCACATCTGCAATTGTCACAACTGCAGTTACTGAAGCTGATGCAGAAGGTGTCGAAGATGATGATATTATTCATATTCATGTTCGTGCTGCGGTTTTTGCTGCACCTACTATAGAGCAGATTCATTGGGATGGCAGAGATACCCAGGCACATGCATTGATAGCTTTGTCTGTCAAACGTGCCATTATTCCTCATATTTGCTCTTGCAGAACAGCTAAGGATGCTTTGGATACACTTACCACAATGTACCAAGCTAGGAATGAGGCTCGAGTTGCTTACCTCCGGAAACAGTTGGAGAGTGAGCACATGAATGAGGTGATTCTATGGACAGTTTCCTAACAAAGATCAAAGACTTGAAGGAATAGTTGAGTTTTGTTGATGAGGTTATACCAGATAGCTCACTTAAGTAGACCGTTGTGAATGGCCTTCCTAATTCATATCAGAGTTTTGCTTCTACTCTTCGGTTGATGATGAAAGGCAATCCAAATGCCTTGTCATTTGAAGAGTTAGTCTCTGTTCTGTTGGAGGAAGATCAGTATATGCATAACAGGTCCATTATGTGAGTTGCAGATTAAGCTTTCCTGGCTAGTTAGAAGGGCGAAGGAAAATGGAGCTGTTCAGCTAGTAAGCAAAAATCTACTAATTCTGCATATTCGAAGAAGGAAGATAAAGATGAGAAGAAATCAGAAAAGCAGAAATTGTTTTGTAAGTACTATAAAGGGAATGATCATATCATAAAGAACTCTCCAAAACTGGCTACTAAAGAGGCAAAGAAGAAAGAGGCTAGAATGGTTGTTGTAGAGGCCTCTACACCAAAAACAAAGTCTGCTAATCTTGTGCAGGAAGAAGAATGGGTGTTTACTACTGTCTACAGTTTTGACCCATCTTCTCATGATCAGTGCATGTCTGTAGTAGACTTAGATGTTTGGTATTTTGACAGTGGGGCGAGCAAACATATTACCTCGCAGTGCAGTTTTGTCTCTTCACTCGAGCCTGCCCCTATAGGGAATACTGTTACATGCGCCAAAAACTCCTCTTATCCTATTATGGGAGTTGGTAAGATCATTTTGACTACTACTGATGGTAGTTCTTTCACTTTGTTAGATGCTTTATTTGTGCCAAGGATCAAGAAGAACCTAATAGCAGTTTCATTAGCCAAGATTGGCTTGGTTGTGAAATTTATTGATGACAGGTGTACAGTTCATGATCTGTCAAATGACGATGTGATTATTGCCTCTGGCATTTTATGTCGTGGATTGTAGAAGCTCATAGACTATGAAAGATCTGTAAAAGATCTCAGGCTATGTTAGATGCAAAGCTTTGGCATGCATGCTTCGGTCATCTGAATTTTGCTAGTTTGCTACGCCTGTAGAAATCTGAAATGGTGTCCTCTTTGCCCAAACTTGAGGCACCTAGAAAACATGTTTGTGAAGGCTATATTTTGGGCAAAATGCAGCGTTCATCCTTTCCAAAGGATGGTTCAGTTCAGGCTATTCTAAAATTGCAGCTTGTACATAGTGATGTCTATGGTCCTATGCAGACACCTTCTTTTGGGAATTATCTTTACTTCGTGACTTTCATCGATGATTTTTCCAGGCATGCATGGGTATATCCACTGAAGGCAAAGTCCAAAGTGTTCATGTGCTTCAAACAGTTTTTGGTTTTGGCTGAAAATATGTCAGCATGTAAAATGGGCACCCTCCGTTCTGATCGAGGGGGGGAATATATGTCTTCTGATTTTAATGCATTTCTCGTTGAACGTGAAATAAAACAGCAGTGTAGAGTACCATATACACCTCAACAGAATGGAGTTGCTGAACGAAAGAACAGGTCACTCATGGAGATGGTGAGGTGCATGGTCAAGAGTCAGGCTTTACCACATAGTTTCTAGCTTGAGGTTGTCATGTGTGCAGCATATGTACTGAACAAGTGTCCCACTAAAGCACTGTAGTCTATCACTCCATATGAGGCTTCCCATGACTGCAAGCCACCTGTTGCTCATCTGCATGGTTTTGGTTGTTTTGCATATGCATTAGTGCCTAAACAACATCGCTGAAAATTGGATGGTAAAGCAGTAAAATGTATTTTTGTTGGGTACAGTTTTGAAAGTAAAGGCTATCGTGTGTATCATCCACAAACTAAACGCATTCTGGTTAGCCGTGATGTTGTTTTTGTGGAAGATGCTATTAAGCCATTGCTTTCATGTACTAAGGAGACATCTGTTAGCTCCAAAGACATGTATGATACTTTGCTGCCTCTTTTTACAGGTGGATAGTCTAGTGCTGGTCCTAATGAGGCAACTTCTCAGCCTTTGCAGGTTTCATGTGATGATGCAGATAATTCCATTTATGATGCAAATGTACGTGATGCACTTATTGACGAGAGAGCTGATATTGAGCAGGCAAGAAATATGCCAAAATGGCTGGTGCAGACCTTGCATGACATCAAATTAGATGCACCTCTGTCATATCATACTCGATCAGGCTCTCATAGTGCCTCTTTTGCATCAGATTGCTATGCTATGGTTGCATCTAGTCTCTATAATGAGAATGAGCCCGTTTCGTTTGATGAAGCACAAAATTCAAAAAATTGGATGGCTGCTATGCAATCTGAATATGATTTAATAATGAAGAATGGTATTTGGTCTTTATGTGACTTGCCTCCTAGCAAGAAGGCCATTGGCACTAAGTGGGTATACAAGCTGAAGCATAAACCTGATGGTACAGTTGACAGGTGTAAGGCTAGGCTTGTTGCAAAGGGTTATGCGCAGGAAACAGGCATTGATTTTGATGAGACCTTTGTACCTACATGATGTATGACTACTATTCAGAGCATTTGTGCACTTGCAGCCCATCATGGTTGGAATGTACATCAGTTGGACATTAACATTGCATTTTTGAATGGTGACTTGCATGAGGAAGTGTATGTTTTTCAGCCCCGTGGCTTTGTGCAGAAAGGGCATGAAAACCAGGTGTGCAGGTTAAAGAAGGCATTATATGGTTTAAAGCAAGCACCACATGCTTGGTATGAGAAGATACATGCCTATCTGATTGCACATCGTTTTGAGAACAGTCCAACTAAAAGTACCTTATATGTTAAGCATGCTAATGATGTGCTTCTGATCATTGTTGTCTATGTTGATGACATGCTGCTCACTGTTCCTATTGAGAAGCATATTGCTGATTTTAAGGTTGATTTGCATGCCTCATTTGAGATTTCTGATTTGGGGCATTTCCATCACTATTTGGGCATTCAGTTTATGCAAGTTGATTGTGGAATGGCTTTGTGTCAAACGAAATATATTGACACATCAAAGTAGTGTTTTGGCCTTGAAGAATGTAAGCCTATTGCCACTCCTATGGAGACAGGTTTATGATTGAGTCTTCATGATGCTGGAGATGCATTTGATGCTGTCCTCTATCAGCAGGCTGTTGGATGTCTGATTTACTTATGCATGACTAGGCGAGATATTCAGTTTGTTGTCTCAAAGATGAGCAGGTTTATGCATTGCCCAGGTGTCAAGCATTGGTAGGTGGTTAAGTGCATCTTTCGCTACTTGAGTGGTATTCGGGTACTTGGGTTGTTTTATCCCAAGGGGGGATCACTACCGCCAGATTTACATGCTTTTTCTGACTTAGACTGGGCTGGTTGCTATGACACTCATGTGTCCACTAGTGGCTTTTGATTCATGTTTGGTAGCTCATGTATATCTTGGTTGAGCAAGAAGCAACCTACTATGGACACTTCCAGTTGTGAGGCTGAGTATAGGGTAGCTTTCACAACTACTATTGAGTGTGTGTGGCTCAGACGCCTTATGGTTGATTTGGGTGTTGGTCAGTCTTCTGCCACCACCATCTTCACTGACAGTCAGAGCACATTGGCAGTTGCGAGGAATCCTGTGTTCCATGCTCGCACTAAGCACATTGAGGTGCATTATCATTATGTCAGGGAGAGGTTATGTGCTAGGGAGATCAGCTTGGCATATGTGCCCACATAGGAGAACATTGCAGACCTTTTCACGAAGGCTCTGTCTAGGGAGAAGTTTGAAGCTTTCCGCAAAGCTTTGGGCTTACTTCCTTTTGTGGAGTGATTTCTACATAGCTTGGCACTTCCTTATACATGAGTGCCAGCTAGTTGTTCACCACATCACTCCTAGGGGGGGATTTGTTGATATATTTAGGTGGTGATGTGTGTGAACACTCTAGGATCGTGGGGCACTTTTTTCCCTCTTTAGGAGGTTTTATTCCCCCCGCTTGTATATACGCCTATTGCCCTAATGGGCTACTTATCTTTGTACATTCTCTAGTAATTCATTCATCATTTTGTGTTCTGCTCCAAGCTTCTTCTTCTTCCTTGTGTTGTTTGCGTGCTTCCACAGACATTTAACTCCAACATGAATGAAGGTGATTCTATGGATAGTTTTCTCACAAAATCAAGGATTTGAAAGAACAATCGGTTTATGCTCACAAAGTTATACCAAACAACTCACTTGTGTAGAGCATTCTGAATGGTCTTCCTGATTCATATCAGCGTTTTGCCTCTACTCTTTGTTTGATGATGAAAGGCAATCCAAATGCCTTGTCATTTGAGGAGTTAGTCTATGTTCTGTTGTAGGAAGATTAGTCTAGGTAGAATAGGCTCATCATGCATGTTGTAGATCAAGCTTTCTTGGCTAGTCAGAAGGGCAAAGGTAAATGGAGCTCATCTAGTAGCAAGCAAAAATCTGCAAATGCTGCACATTCGAAGAAGGAAGACAAAGATAAGAAGAAATAAAAAAAGTAGAAATTGTTTTGCAAGTACTATAAAGGAAATTGTTATATCATAAAAAACTGTCCAAAATTGGCTGCAAAAGAGGCAAAGAAAAAAGAGGTTGGAATGGTTTTTGTAGAGGCCTCTACACCAAAAATAGAGTGTGCTAATCTTGTGGAGAATGAAGAATGGGCATTTACTACTATTTGTAGTTTTGTCCCATCTTCTCATGAGTAGTGTATGTCTACAATAGACTCAGATGTTTGGTACTTTGATAGTGGGGTGACCAAACATATCACCTCGTAGTGCAATTTCTTCACTTCACTCAGTAAGCTAGCCCCTACAAGGAATATTCTCACATGTGCCAACAACTCCTCTTATCCTGATATGGGAGTTGGTAAGATCATCCTGACTAATGTTGATGGAGGTTCTTTTACATTTTCAAATGCTTTATTGTGCCAAGGATCAAGAAGAATCTATTATCAGTTTCTCCATTAGCCAAGATTGGCTTGGTTGTGAGATTTATTGATGATAGATGTACAGTTCATGATCTGTCAAATGGTGACATGATTATTGCTTCTAGCATTTTATGTTGAGGGTTGTATAAGCTCATAGACTATGAAAAATCTATAAATGATTTTGCATGTGTAATACATGATTCTCAAGCTATGTCAGATGCAAAGCTTTGGCATGCAAGCTTTGGTCATCTAAACTTTGCTAATTTGCTATACCTGTAGAAATCTTAAATGGTGTCCTTTTTGCCCAAACTTGAGGCACCCGATAAACATGTATGTGAAGATTGTATTTTGGGCAAAATGCAGCATTCCTCATTTCCAAAAGATGGTTTAGTCCAGGCTACTCATAAATTATAGCTTGTTCATAGCGATGTTTGTGGTCCTACGCACACACCCTCTTTTGGAAATTATCTTTACTTCGTGACTTTCATTGATGACTTTTTGAGGCATGCATGGGTATATCGATTGAAAGCAAAGTCCGAAGTTTTTATGTGCTTCAAATAATTTCTAGTTTTGGCTAAAAATATGTGAGCATGTAAAATGGGCACCCTCCATTCTTATCGAGGAAGGGAATATATGTCTTCTAATTTTAATGCATTTCTGGCTGAACATGGGATAAAACACCAGTGTAAAGTGCTGAATACACCTGAATAGAATGGAGTTGTTGAACGGAAGAACAGGTCACTCATGGAGATGGCGAGGTGTATGGTCAAAAGTCAAGCTTTACCACATAGTTTCTAGCTTGAGGTTGTTATGTGTGTAGCATATGTACTTAACAGGTGTCCCACTAAAGCATTGTAGTCTATCACTCCATATGAGGCTTGGCATGATCGTAAGCCATCTCTTGCTCATCTGCATTTTTTTGGTTGTCTGGCATATCAATTAGTGTCTAAACAACATGGCAGAAAATTGGATGATAAAGAAATAAAATGTATTTTTGTTGGATACAGTTATGAAAGTAAAGTCTATCGTCTATATCATCTAGAGACCAAATGCATTCGGGTTAGCCATGATGTTGTTTTTGTGGAAGATGCTATTCATCCATTGCTTTGATGTACTCATGTGATGATGCAGATCATCCCATTTCTAATGTAGGTTTACATGATGCAGTTGTTGATATCTGAGAGAGCTGATATTGAGGAGGCAAAAATTATGCCGGAATGGTTGGTGCAAACTTTGCGTGACAACAAATTCGATGCACCTCTATCATAGAATGAGCCTATTTTGTTTGATGAAGCATAATAGTTAGAAAATTGCATGGATGCTATGCAATCTGAATATGATGCTATAATGAAGAATGGTACTTTGTCTTTATGTGAATTGCCTCCTCGCAAGAAGGCCATTGACAATAAGTGGGTATACAAGCTGAAGAGTAAGCCTGATGGAGCAATTGACAAGTATAAGGCTAGGCTTGTTGCAAAGGGTTATGCATAGGAAAGAGGCATTGATTTTGATGAGACATTTGCAACTACTTGCCGAATGACTACTATTCATAGCATTTGTCCACTTACAGCTCATCATGCTTGGAATTTACATCAGTTGGACATGAAAACTGCATTTCTTAATGGTGAGTTGCATGAAGAGGTGTATGGTTTTCAGCCTCGTGGCTTTGTGCAGAAAAGGCATGAAAACCACGTGTGGAGGTTAAGAAAGGCTTGATATGGTTTGAAACAAACACCAGGTGCTTGGTATGAAAAGATACATGTCTATCTCATTGCACATGTTTTTGAGAACAGTCCAACTAAAAGCACCTTATATGTCAAGCATGCTAATAATGTACTTATGATCATTGTGGTGTATGTTGATGACATGCTATTCATTGATCCTCATGAGAAGCATATTGCTGATTTCAAGGCTGATTTACATGCCTCATTTGAGATGTCTGATTTGGGGCATTTGCATCATTATTTCAGCATTCAATTTATGCATTGATGGTGGAATGGTTTTGTGTCAAACGAATTATATTGACACATTATTACATTGTTTTGGCCTTGAAGACTGTAAACCTATTGCCACTCCTATGGAGACAGGTTTACGATTGAGCCTTCATGATGTTGGAGATGCATTTGATGTTGTTCTCTATCCTTAGGCTCTTGGATGCTTGATTTACTTATCTATTATTTGGTCGAGTATTCAGTTTGCTATCTCACAGATGAGCAGGTTTATGCATTGTTCAAGTGTAAAGCATTGGCAGGAATTTAAGCACATCTTTTGCTTCTTGAGTGGTACTTGGCTAATTGGGTTGTTTTATCCCAAGGGGGGATCCCTACTGCCAGATTTTCATGCTTTTTCTGACTCTAATTGGGTTGGCTGCTATTACACTCGTGTGTCCGCTAGTGGTTTTTGCTTCATGCTTGGTACCTCATGCATATCTTTGTTGAGCAAGAAGCATCCTATTGTGGCCACTTCCAGTTGTGAGGCTCAGTATAGCGTAGCTTGCAAAGTGACTATTGAGTGTGTGTTGCTCAAATGCCTTATGGCTGATTTGGGTGTTCGTCGGTCTTCTGCCACCACCATCTTCACTGACAGTCAGAGCACATTGGTAGTTGCGAGGAACAGTGAATAGAATCCAACTCACTCTTCATGGCATGCTCCCATTTATTATGATCCTTTTTTTGCTTAGCCTATATAGCAAGAAGGCTCACCAACATTTGTTAGCATCACAAAATCCAAACCTAGAACACATTCATCAGGTGGATCTAAAACATTTGCATAGCCTCTCAAGGGTTGCTCAATAGGAATAATATTTGTAGACTTATATGATTGGACATTTTCTTGAACATCCCTATGTGTAGCATTTTTATTCATGCTAACAAGAGAACTAGTATCCTCAAGCACCACTTTTCTAACTTCAACCTCCTTAATGGGTTGTGTTAAATTTCTATCCTAACCTTAGTGTATCATATTGAAATAATAGTGACAAAAATACTCTACAGGGTTCTTGGGTTAGACAGGGGTCTGTAAGAATAGAGGCCCTATAATATGTTTCCCACTTCACATACTAGTCAGTTAACATAACCACCACTAGCCATACAAGTAAATCTTAGCTTATTAATTTCCATACCTTCACCAGTTATATGTGTGACCACTACTTCTCACTGACACACCACTCGTAATGCTATTTTCCCAACGATACTCATCCCGCAATGTTATTTACCCAGAGATACTCATCCCGCAATGTTATTTGCCCAGAGATACTTGTAATGTTATTTGCCTAGAGATACTCAGTCCCTCTACCACAGATAGTCAGGTGTGCATCTGTCGTGCACCTCTCCACTACTAAGCAACACGAGTAGATTCCCTCTTTTATATTAATGTGATAAAAAGATACATTGCTTCGGCCATTACGGCGTTTCACGAAAGTATTTACAAAAATGACTATGAATATTTTAAAGCTTAATGTGGTGGCCTAACATTGGCATGCACGATGGACTTGAACCCTAAATATAAGCTAATCTTCATCAAATATGCCTTGTATATACATGGTGCATGCTTCCTCAATACTATGCTTCATTTCCCTCTATAGAGCCTTAAGTGAGCATTGTACATGTTCAAGGTCCAGTAACTGTGCATCCAAACTATTAGAGCTGGACACAATAGCTTGATTGAGCAATAGTTGGATGCATCAACTTGATTGAGCCTTTTCTTCTGTGTAGCTTCTAGCTCCTTCACTTGAATTATTTGTCCTACTTCATCAGTCAAGGCATGCGCTTTCTGGAACAACTCTTCTTTGGTTGCATCCAATTTTGTCTCCCATTGCACAACTTTCCCGTGTACGGTGGCAAAGGTATGTTCCAATTGAACTACCTTCTCTATAGTTACCTATAAGAGGGATCCCATGTGGTCCAAAGAAGCATATTTATCGACAAGGCCTTTGCATAATTGTAGCACTTCTGCGTCTTTCATGTTGACATGTTGTTGTAAATGAACTTCATTGGCTCGAAGGCCAAGGATTTCTTCTTGTAGAGGGGCAATGTCTTCATGAAACTTTTCAAGTAAGGGGAGAATATTTCTTACACACAGCACTCGAATGTGCTACATGCATTGCGCAAGCCAAACCACATGACAGTGCATGCATACACTCCCCAGTTTGTAATGAAGGCAGTCTTAGGAATGTCTGCTTCAGCCATCCTAACCTACTTGTATCCATTGTAGCCATCTAAAAATGAGTACATCTCATGACCAGCCACATCGTCCAACATACCATGTACCTCATTTGCTCACTGATACACTACAAGGAATATGGGCGTATAGCGACGGTTAAGGCGACAGAATTGCATCGCTATAAAATTGCAACATGTGTCCGGACCGTCGATTAAATGACGAAGCAAACGACGTTTTTTGTGACTTGTGGTGCGACGGGGTTGCGACATTCCCATCCACCGTCGCTAACACGATGCTTTTAAATAGAGTCGCATAAGCGATGCTTTTTTATGTCGCATAGACGACGATTTTTGGCGTCGCATAAGTGACGCTAAAAACATATCGCTTATGCGACGATGGGTAGCATCGCTTACACGATGGTCTATTGATGGACAAAAATTAAAACATTGGAGGCTCTTCAATCGGCATTTTCACGCATCCGATCGAAGAGCTCTCCAACGTTCGCAATTGCGCTGCGCTTACGAGCTGAAGCAAGTATATGCAGAATTGTTGTTTTGCCTAAGCTCTCTCTTATTGTCTCCATCTATCTCTGTTTCTCTCTTTCTACATCTTTTTCTCTTTGCATTCTCTCTCTCTCTCTCTCTCTCTCTCTCTCTCTCTCTCTCTCTTCTTTCTCTCTTTATTGCACGTTATTCAAGAAGCTAACCAAGCAAAAAGTATGGCTAACTATTGTAAGTACAATTTCTATTCTTTGTATATCATTTGAATTGTGTTATATTCATTAAATAGCATACTCACACTTATTGATATGCACTTACACACTTATACATGATGAAGATGCACTTTCACACATATACACATATACACATGCACATACACACACATATATACACACAGATACATGTGCACATACACTTAGACATACACACATATACACATGCATATGCACAAACATTTCTACAACCACATAAAAAGACTTACATGCATGCACATATACACATGCATATATACATATACACATAAAAAGACTTACACACATATACACATGCATGCACATTCACATGCATGCACATGGATGCAAATGGAAATGCATCCACATACACATGCATGTGGAATACATATACACATGCATATACATACATTATACACATATATACACATATATATGCACATATGTACACACACATATACACATGCACACACACATGCACATACCTACATATACACATATACATGCACATACACACATATACACATAGAGTTACACATATACATGCACATACATATACACACATATACACATGCATATGCACATACTCATACACACATATACAGTTACACATGCACATGCACATACTCATACACACATATACACTTACACATGCACATGCACATACATATATATACACACACATACACATGCACATACATACATATACACACACATACATGTACACTTACGTACACACATATGAATGAATTATATAATTAAAGTATTAAAACACATATACACATGCACACACACATGCACATACCTACATATGCACATATACATGCACATACACACATATACACATAGAGTTATACATAAACATGCATATACATATACACACACATACACATGCACATGCACATACTCATACACACATATACACTTATACATGCACCTGCACATACATACATATACACACACATACACATGCACATACATACATATAAACACACATACATATACACTTAGGTACACACATATGAATGAATTATATAATTTAAGTATTAAAACACATATACACATGCACACACACATGCACATACCTACATATACACATATACATGCACATACACACATATACAAATAGAGTTACACATATACATGCACATACATATACACACACATACACATGAACATGCAAATACTCATACACACATATACACTTACACATGCACATGCACATACATACATATACACACACATACACATGCACATACATACATATACAATACATACATATACACTTAGGTACACACATATGAATGAATTATATAATTAAAGTATTAAAACACATGCTTAATATAAACAATAATAACAATCAATAGAACAAAACTCTTCATTACTTAATACCATACACACAATTCAAAACATAATTGAAATGAAAAATATATAGATAATATATATATATATATATATATATATATATATATATATATATATATATATATATATATATATATATATATATATATATATATATATATATATATATATATATATATATATATATATATATATATATATATATATGTAAATACATATAATCCAATGTCATAATCAACTAAAATCCTAATCATCATCATCATGATCATCATCATCATCAGCAATATCATGATCATCCTGATCTTTCTCATCCTCATCGTCATGATCACCCTGTGACGATCGAGATCGTCCCTCCTGTGTTTGTCTCTCCACCTCATCCATATTTGTCTCTCCATAATACTCATGTATTACATATAACAAACATAAATAAATAAATCAATTAAACAATTCATAAAAATAAAATAATTATATAAAATTTTAAAATACTCACAAAGGCATCAGGATGATCTTGCATATACTCGCTCAAACACCGATATCCAAAATGTGTAGCATACTTGATCTCATGTTTCATAGGATATCGGCCATAATCCTTCCACTGCATTGAAACAAATAAAAAAGATTAGTTTCTTGCATTTTAACTCAAATAAAAAATATACTCACAATAACACATATACTTACAAATGTATCTACAAAACCATTATGGCCCATTTGGCGTAGGTGCGATGTGTGGCCCGACTCCACTCTCTTCTTTGCCGTAGCCTGTTTATTCAAGAACAAAAAGAGAGCTAAGATAGGTTGTGAATGAAAGGTAATTTTATTAAAATAATATTTTATTTTTTTCATATATGTATGTTAGTTTCTATTTACTAATTGAATTTATTTTGTAGGCTCAAATGTTCACTAATATGTGGGCTTTTGGACAGCATATTAGAATCAAAGCCATTGATTCTTTACATAAAACAGAGGATTCTAGTATTGTTGCTCCTTTCAAGCAACTATCACATGCTAGCTCAAAAGACACGAACCTTATAGATAGCGAACTTGGTTACGTAGGAACTATTGTTGGTATCTACGAAATTTCATTTCGTACATTCAAACAGGTAGAAAAAAGTTTATATGTTTGTTGATAGAGTTATTTATTCTTTTAAGCACCTAATAATGGGTTTTTGTTGTTATATATTTTGATAGGTCATTTTGAAGGTTGACTGGTTTTGAGTCGAGTATAAAGGTAGTAATTCCACATTAAGAAAGGAATTATTTGGGTTTTGGGCAATTGATTCTTCCAAGGTAATGCGATCTACTAAAGAACTATATATTCTTCTTAGGCATATTGAACAAGCATTTTTTTATAAAAACCCAGATGCTCATCCTTGGTGGCAAGTCATTCATGTGCAACCTAGAGGTAGGTCATTGTTTGAACAATTTATTGTTAGAGAGATCGAAGAAAGTCTTCTTGAGGATTCAGCATCAAATACTGATACATCAACATCTGAAATAGAAATTAGAATCATTATACGTGATAATGATACTAATCTTTTTGATGAAGAGGATAATTCTCTACATGCTAATTCTACAGATGAGGAAGAGGAATTACCAAAAATAGATATTAATCCATCAATAGATGATGTGATTCATGAGAACATAGATTTAACAATAGAAGAAATAAATGAAATCAATAAGGATAATGAAGATGAGACTATATTGATGTCTTACCAAAATGATGGCAATAATGAAAACATATGAGCAAATTAGATAGTAAATTGTACTCTAGTTATCGATCAATAACTTGAAGCTTATGAATGGATATCAGATAATAGGTTTTTTTATTAACTTGAATAATGATGAATCCTACTAGAGAGATGAAATCATGTTCTTCTAAGTTAGAACATGAAGCTCGGGGGTATGCCTAATTATTTTATATATAGCTTTATCTTCGAGGAGCAAATTTTTATCATGTATGTATGCATATGTGTGTGTATTGATGTGTATTATATGTATACATATGTTAGTATGCATATATATGTATTTCATGTATATGTATGTGTTTGCATGTGTGTGATATATGTATACGTGTGTTAAATATGCATATGTGTATATATGCATATGCATTTATGTAAAATACTCATGTATTCATGTAATATATGCAAGTGTTTATAATTGTATACATGTATATATATATATGTGTCTATGTGTAAATATGTACATGTAAATATGTATGCATGTATATATATGTTTATTTGTGCATGTAGGCATGTATATGTGATGTATACATGTATATATGTATATATGTATATATGTATATATGTATATGTGTGTACATGTAAATATGTATGCACATATATATATATATATATATATATATATATATATATATATATATATATATATATATATATATATATATATATATATATATATATATATGTGTGTGTGTGTGTGTGTGTGTGTGCATTTAGGCTTGTATGTGTGACACATAATATATCTACTCCATTTTATATTTATGTATCCTATCTACATGATGTGTATATATCTTTACATATATTATGATCCTCGTTGATTCGAGTAGCTATATATAGAGGCATAATGTTGGGAGGAGAGACATCTCTCTAGTAGGACGTCCGAGGAATAGATGCAATGTGTACATATACTTTAAACATATGGCTAAAAGATTGAATTAGAGTTTTTAAATTAGAGATTTTATAACCCTAATATCGAAATTAGTGTTTTCAATTTAGGATTTTTGCATGTGTTGTATATGTATGTGTATCTATATGTGCATATGCATGTGTTGCGTGTGTGTGTATATATGCATGTGTATATGTATATATGCATGTAAATATTATTATATGAGTCTATGTGTGTGTACATATGATTATGCATGTGTATGTGTATGTGAGTATGTGTATGTGAGTATGTGTGTGTGTATGTGTATTCATTATATGTTTGTAATTGCATGCATGTGTATGTGTGTGTAAAAATGTGCATGTATGTGTGTGTAGGTATAAATGTGCATGTATGTGTATATGTGTGTAAATGTGCATGTATGATGTATATGTGTGTGTATGCATGTGTTTATACCTCTAGTCTCACTCTTTTATCTCTCTCTCTCTCTCTCATATACATACATACATGCATAAACACACATACTCATATCCACATATATATACATAAAAGCACTGCATATTGTGCATTATCGCGACGATGAGCGATAAGTGTCCGCATCTCTTTTAGACACCACTTAAGCGACCATCCTGTCCCAAACTCTGTCTCAAGTGAACTAAGTACGTATTTTTTATCCCTCTCATCATGTTCACTACAAAAATAAAAAACATAATGTAAATAAAACATAAGATATTTATTTCAATTTATATGTAAACTTTTTACTTACTTCCACGGTAAGTGGACAAACCGCAGGTAAGAGTCGCATAGTGGCCGCATTCTTCTCTTGAACTCCAATCCATTCCCTATGTACACAATGTTCCCCTCTAGCTCTATATCGCACTCTAGTCCTAAGGTGCCTATGCATGTCCTCATAGGCAACTCTGCTCTGCTATCACGATTTGGAGGTGGTATAGGTGTCCTGAAAATAGATAGATAAAAATAAAGAAAAATATGTGTTATAATATCATTAAAAAAGTTTATGAAAAAAAACATACCTATGAGCAGATAGCTCTCTTCCTACATGTGCAGCCGCAGAAGAGCCCTCGTGTGATCATTGGCTAAGCATCTGGATCGTATAGTCCATCTCTCAGTAATAACGCATGATGGCCCCTAGAGTATCAGATGGAACTCTTGCTCTCATAAGACTTTTTATGAGAGTGAGTTTCTCCTTTCTCTCTCTACTAGGATCCATAATATCTAACATATAAAAAAAATGGTTAGAAATCAATATATATACGTGCACATATGTATATGTGTATGCATTAAGTATGTGTATGTATGCATGTGTGTGTATGTATGTGCATGTATGTGTGTGTATGTGTGTATGCATGTGTATGTGTGTGTATGCCTCCTTATGTGTGTATGTGTCTATGTGTGTATGTGTGTGTGTATATGTGTGTGTGTGTCTATGTGTATGTGTGTGCATCTATGAGTGTGTATGTGTGTGCATCTATGAGTGTGTATGTATTTATGTGTGTGTATGTGTCTATGTGTGTGTATGTGTATGCATGTATGTATGCATATGTGTGTGTATGTGTGTATGCATTATGTATGCATATGTGTGTGTATTCATTATGTATGTGTATGTATGCATGTATGTATGTATGTATGTATGTATGCATATGCATATGCATTATGTATGTATGTATATGCATGTATGTGTATGTGTGAGTATGTCTCTCTATGTGTGTGTGTATGCATATATGTGTGTGTATGCATATATGTGTGTATGTGTGTGTGTATATGTGTTTGTATGTGTGTATGCATGTGTATGTGTGTGTATGCATCATTATGTGTATATGTGTCTATGTGTGTTTGTGTGTGTGTGTTTCTATGTGTATGTGTGTTTCTATGAGTGTGTATGTGTTTATGTGTATGTATGTATCTATGTGTGTGTATGTGTCTATGTGTGTATGTGTATGCATGTATGTATGCATATGTGTGTGTATGCATGTGTATGCATCATTATGTGTCTATGTGTGTATGTGTGTGTGTATATATGTGTGTGTGTGTCTATGTGTATGTGTGTGTGTCTATGAGTGTGTATGTGTTTATGTGTATGTATGTATCTATGTGTGTGTATGTGTCTATGTGTGTATGTGTATGCATGTATGTATGCATATGTGTGTGTATGCATGTGTATGTGTGTGTATGCATCATTATGTGTGTATGTGTCTATGTGTGTATGTTTGTGTGTGTGTATATGTGTGTGTATGTGATGTGTCTATGTGTATGTGTTGCTATGCGTCTATGTGTGTGCATGTGTTTATGTGTGAGTATGTGTCTATGTGTGTGTATGTGTCTATGTGTGTATGTGTATGCATGTATGTATGCATATGTGTGTATGTGTGTGTATGCATTATGTATGCATATGTGTGTGTATGCATTATGTATGTGTATGTAAGCATGTGCATTATGTATGCATGTAAGTATGTATGTATGCATATGCATATGCATTATCTATGCATGTGTGTATGTGTGTGTATGCATTATGTATGCATATGTGTGTGAATGCATTATGTATGTGTATGTAAGCATGTGCATTATGTATGCATGTAAGTATGTATGTATGCATATGCATATGCATTATGTATGCATATGTATGCATGAATGTGTATGTGTGTGTATGTCTCTCTCTATGTGTGTGTATGCATATATGTGTGTGTATGTGTGTGTATATGTGTTTGTATGTGTGTATGCATGTGTATGTGTGTGTATGCATCAGTATGTATGTGTCTATGTGTGTATGTGTGTGTATATGTCTGTGTATGTGTGTGTGTGTGTCTATGTGTATGTGTGTGTATCTACGAGTATGTATGTGTTTATGTGTGTGTATGTGTCTATGTGTGTATGTGTTTATGTGTGTGTATGTATCTATGCATGTGCATTATGTATGAATGTAAGTATGTATGTACATTGTACGCATATGCATATGCATTATGTATGCATATGTATGCATGTATGTGTATATATGTGTATGTCTGTCTATGTGTGTGTATGCATATATGTGTGTGTATGTGTGTGTATATGTGTGTGTATGTGTGTATGCATGTGTATGTGTGTGTATGCATGTGTATGCGTGTATGTGTCTATGTCTGTATGTGTCTATGTGTGTATGTGTGTGTGTATATGTGTGTGTATGTGTGTGTGTCTATGTGTATGTGTGTGTATCTATGAGTGTGTATGTGTTTATGTGTGTGTATGTGTCTCTCTATGTGTGTGTATGCATATATGTGTGTGTATGTGTGTATGTGTGTGTATATGTGTGTTTATGTGTGTATGCATGTGTATGTGTGTGTATGCATGTGTATGTGTGTATGTGTCTATGTGTGTATGTTTCTATGTGTGTATCTGTGTGTGTGTGTGTATATGTGTGTGTATGTGTGTGTGTCTATGTGTATGTGTGTGTATCTATGAGTGTGTATGTGTTTATGTGTGTGTATGTGTCTATGTGTGTGTATGTGTCTATGTGTGTATGTGTATGCATGTATGTATGCATATGTATGTGTATGCATGTGTGTGTGTGTATGCATCATTATGTGTGTATGTGTCAATGTTTGTATGTGTTTGTGTATATGTGTGTGTATGTGTGTGTATCTATGTGTATGTGTCACTACGCGTCTATGAGTGTGTTTGTGTTTATGTGTGTGTATGTGTCTATGTGTGTGTATGTGTCTATGCGTGTATGTATGCATAGGTGTGTGTATGTGTGTGTGTGCATTATGTATGCATGTGTGTGTATGCATTATGTATGTGTATGTATGGATGTAAGTATGTATGTATGCATATGCATATGCATTATGTATGCATATTTATGCATGTATGTGTATGTGTGTGTATGTCTCTCTATGTGTGTGTGTATGCATATATGTGTGTGTATGTGTGTATGTGTGTCTATATATGTGTGTGTATGCATGTGTATGTGTGTGAATACATCATTATGTGTGTATGTGTGTGTGTATATGTGTGTGTATGTGTGTGCGCGTCTATGTGTATGTGTGTGTGTCTATGAGTGTGCATGTGTTTATATGTGTGTATGTGTCTATGTGTGTGTATGTGTATGTGTCTATGTGTGTATGTGTATGCATTATGTATGTGTATGTATGCATGTGCATTATGTATGCATATGCATATGTATGCATATGCATATGTATGCATATGCATATGTATATGTATGCATATGCATATGCATATGTATGCATATGCATATGTATGCATATGCATCATGTATGTGTATGTATGCATGTGCATTATGTATGCATATGTGTGTGTATGCATGTAAGTATGTATGTATGTATGCATATGCATATGCATTATGTATGCATATGTGTGTGTATGAATGTAAGTATGTATGTATGTATGCATATGCATATGCATTATGTATGCATGTATGTGTATGTGTGTGCATGTCTCTCTCTATGTGTGTGTGTGTGTGTATGCATATATGTGTTTGTATGTGTGTATGTGTGTGTGTATGTGTGTGTGTATGTATGTGTGTATGTGTGTGTGTATATGTGTGTGTATGTGTGTATGCATGTGTATGTGTGTGAATGCATCATTATGTGTGTATGTGTCTATGTGTGTATGTGTGTGTATATGTGTGTGTATGTGTGTGCATGTCTATGTGTATGTGTGTGTGTCTATGAGTGTGTATGTGTTTATATGTGTGTATGTGTCTATGTGTGTGTATGTGTCTATGTGCGTATGTGTATGCATGTATGTACGCATATGTGTGTGTATGTGTGTATGCATTATGTATGCATATGTGTGTGTATGCATTATGTATGTGTATGTATGCATGTGCATTATGTATCCATATGCATTATGTATGCATATGCATTATGTATGTGTATGTATGCATGTGCATTATGTATGCATATGTGTGTGTATGCATGTAAGTATGCATGTATGTACGCATCTGCATATGCATTATGTTTGCATATGTGTGTGTATGCATGTAAGTATGTATGTATGTACGCATATGCATATGCATTATGTATGCATGTATGTGTATGTGTGTGCATGTCTCTCTATGTGTGTGTGTGTATGCATATATGTGTTTGTATGTGTGTGTGTATGTGTGTGTGTATGTGTGTGTATGTGTGTATGTGTGTGTATATGTATGTGTATATGTGTGTGCATGTGTATGCATTATGTGTGCATGTGTGTATGCAACATTATTTGTGTATGTGTGTATATGTGTGTGTATATGTGTGTGTATTTGTGTGTATGTGTGTGTGTATCTATGTGTATGTGTGTGTGTGTCTATGTGTGTATATGTGTGTGTGTGTATGCATATTGTTGGGGATTCGGGGACAAGAAGGAGTTTGAGGGTTTGTAGGAGAAAAAGGAGATGATGAAATTGGAATAACAGTGAGAACTTCTGCAAAGGAATACTCTTGGAAACCTTGAATATTGATTATCCTTCAACGATTACAATGACTGCGCACAGTCTAATCAATGATTAAATACCACTTCAGAGAATATCAATTACTGAAGACCAATTATCTCAAGCCCTCTAGCAGCGGCCTCTCGTACACCAATCCTTCACCTGCTTCCCGCTTCCCTTGTGCACACCTTGCACTAAGCTTCCGCCAAGCTAAGGAATTGGTATCACAGCGCACACGCATTAGACCTTGGAACTCTTGGAATCCAACCCGCCTTCTCTACACACCTTCCTCTTGACCCCTCTTGCACTCGTGAATGCCGTCGCACACTGGAGACTCTTCTTGCTTCCTCTCTTGCTTCCTCTGAAGCTCTCTCTTGCTCCTAGCTCTCAATGTCCAAGAATAGCCTTTGTCCTTCTTTTTGTTGAGAGTCCGCCGGTTCGCGCACTCTAACTGCAATACAATCTTGGTGTCCTTTCAATGTCCCAAGATTTTCTTTTTGAACTGGTCCTCAACGATTCGCTACTTTGTCCTGTAGTGACTTTAGAACAAGAGTGACTTTTAAAATAAAATTTTGATTGGGCGGCCTATTTCCACCTTTGCGTACGCGGCCTTCCACCTTCACCTTTCCTTTTAATTCTTTACTTTTGCACCTTAAGATTTTAAATTCATCTTTTGAACCTTAAGAGGAAAAATACTTTGCACCTTTAGTTTCAACCGGTTAGGGCTCTACAGATGCCCACCACCTAAAGATCTCTCCGTCCCGGAGAGACAATAGCGATACCAACTGAGAAATTGCAAAGACACAGAGATGAAAACAACGGAGGCAAGAAAAAAGGTAAAGGGTGTGTAGATTATTGAGTTAAGAGGAAAAATATAATGCACCCTACAAGAATTATTAGAAATCAAAAGTATGAGGTAATTATTGGCAAAGCGATACTGGAATCTAAGAGCAAATATTATGACTGTGGATGAGCAATTTATTTAGACTGAGGATGGCAATTTATTGTGGAGGTTGATTGAGATTGTCAGCCGAGGTTGATGGAGAAGGGGGCAAAGGAGCAGAAGCTTGTTCGATCGTAAGTTGTAGCGAACTAAGGCATTGTCGAAGGTGATCCCTTTCCCTGCGGATACGTCGGCATGCAGCATTAGCACAAAGCCCTAAGTTGGAGCGATTTTGAAGATCTTCTAAGGCTTTCATCGCAGAGTCGGCCATATCGCGATAATGATCTCTCTCTTCTTTGAGCAATCGCGCCGTTTTGTTGAGGGAGTGCCATTGAGAGGATGCCATGCGATTGATGTTTTCTATTGTTGAGATATACTGTTGATGAACCGAAGCTGCTGCGGAAACCGAATCCAAGGAAATCTGAGAAGCCTGAGCATTGCCGATAGCGACTACACTCGCGTCCTGGAGTAATTGCAAAAATGAAGGGGTTGATGGGAGGTCAAAATGCGGAGTGGGAGTGGCCGTAGGAGCAGGAGGGGGAGGGGAAGGGGGAATATTCTGCGGAGGAGGAGGAAGGGTTGGAGTGGAAGATGGAGTGGGAAGTGAAGGATTGGGGGAAGGGAGCGGTCGACTGACAGGGATGTTACTGATAGAGGGGGAGGTGTAATCTGGGTGAATTGCCACCATACAAGTGGGGTTTTGAGGGTTGAGTTGTGTTTGAATGAGTGGCGTGAAAGCTGAAGAGAGGGGAGGTCTAGGGATAATGGGGGGGGTAGGCATGGATGGAGAAGTGGTAGATTCAGGAGGGAAAGGGGAAGAAGATTGGGTAGTGAAGGAGGGGACGTGAGGGGGGGTAGTCATGAACGGAGGGATGGTAGAGGCAGGAGGGATAGGGGAAGAAGATGGGGCAGGGAATGAGGTTACATCAGGGGGATTAGTCATGAATGGAGAGTTGGTGGATGCCGGAGGGATAGGTGAAGAAGATTGGGGAGGGAAGGAGGTTACATCAGGGGGATTAGTCATGAATGGAGAGGTGGTAGATGCAGGAGGTATAGGTGAAGAAGATTGGGGAGGGATGGAGGTTACATCAGGGGGGTTAGTTATGAATGGAGAGGTGGTAGATGCAGGAGGGATAGGTGAAGAAGATTGGGGAGGGAAGGAAGTTACATCAGGGGGCGCGGATGCGGGTGTCGATGCTGAAGCTGAGTCAATTGAGATTAGAGGGGGGGAGGGAGATGGAGCAATGGAAGGTCCAGGGTGGGTAGGGAGATAAGCAACATTGTGGGCCGAGTGTGCAGGAATATGATAGAGCCAAGCTAAGAAGGGTGCAGAATAGATGGAAAATGCATGAGAGCCTCTAGAGATAGCCTCCCGGAGTCGACGGGAGCGCAAAGTCAAGGAACTATAAATGAGGGTTGTGTAAGGGTAAGGACGGCTATGGAGAAAGCAGTAAAGCGGATCGGCGATACGAATATCTGACCAGGGAAGCGAAGAAGTTTGACTGCGTAGTAAGAAGAAAAAGATGAACGCATTGAGAAGGGTGGTCATGCGGAGCGAAAACCTAGCATTACTTTGAAAGTGTGTGGTACAAAAGGCAATAGTAGCCGAGGCGGACAGGCCAGAGTATAGGAAAGGGGGAGCCCGAAAATTTATTAGGGGAGACCCAATACTGGCGGCAATGTCTGGGATGAATAGAGTGCCGGTTCTAAAATGAGGGAAGAGGCGGATAGCTTCATAAACCTGGGAAAAATTGGCGGGGTTATTGAAGAAAACATTAGCCAAGCCCCACAAGCCCGCCTGCTGAAGATCCTCAATGGAAAACATTTGACGAAGGGCAATGGTAGGTAGGGATAGATGCATTCGGATTTGCAGGTTTATGTCAGGTGGGAGAAACAGGCGCATATAATCCCCGGTTGGTGAAGATGGGTGGGATGAATGAGACATAGATTGGGAAGGAGGAGGGTGCGGGAGGGGAGGTGGGGAATAAAGGTAGCTGGAATCAGAGTCTATGGAATAAATGGGAAGATCAAGGGCCGGAGGCGGTGTTGGATTAGCTTGAACAGAATGTTCTGCCGATGAGGGAGGAGGAGGATTCGGATTGTCAGAGGGAACCGCGGCGGTGAGAGAGGATGGATTGTGAAGGTTTGGAGGCAGCTGGGATGGAGGATCGGAACGCGCACCCGGAGCGGGGGGTTCAGCCATAGAGGTAGTTGGCGGTGGGGTAGTCGGTGGTGGCGGGGTGGGAGGGGTTTGAGGCGGAGCGAGAGATTAGGAGGGGGTGCCGAGGGGAGGTTGGGAAGGTGGGTTGAGGGGGTTGGAGGGGGGAAGGGGGGGTAGGATGCGGTGTGCAGAGGGGAGGGTGGGGAAGATGAGGGAGGGGGTGAGGGGGTGGTGGTTTGAGGGGCACCGAGGGGGCAGATTGGAGGAGAGGGGTGGAGTGTGGTAGGAAGAGGGGGGGGGGGGGGGGGGGGCGCGCGGGGGATCGAGGGGGAGGGAGGGGGCGGTGGTGTGCGGGGAATTGAGGATGAGGGGGGGTGGCGGTAGACCGAGGGGGGGGGCGCGGTGGATGAGGGGGAGGGAGGGGGTGGTGGTGTGCGGGGGATTGAGGGTGAAGGGGGGGGTGGGGTGGCCTGTGGGGGATGGAGGGGTGGAGGAGTGGCGGTAGTCCGAGGGGGGGGGGGCGCGGGGGATCGAGGGGGAGGGAGGGGGCGGTGGTGTGCGGGGGATTGAGGGTGAAAGGGGGGGTGGGGTGGCCTGCGGGGGATGGAGGGGTGGAGGGGTGGCGGTAGTCCGAGGGGGGGGCGCGGGGGATCGAGGGGGAGGGAGGGGGCGGTGGTGTGCGGGGGATTGAGGGTGAAGGGGGGGGGGGGGGGTGGGGTGGCCTGCGGGGGATGGAGGGGTGGAGGGGTGGCGGTAGTCCGAGAGGGGGGGCGCGGGGGATCGAGGGGGAGGGAGGGGGCGGTGGTGTGCGGGGGATTGAGGGTGAGGGGGGGTAGTGGTAGCCTGCGGGGGATGGAGGGGTGGAGGGGTGGCGGTAGACCGAGGGGGGGGGGGGCGCGGGGGATCGAGGGGGAGGGAGGGGCGTTGGTGTGCGGGGGATTGAGGGTGAAGGGGGGGGTTGGATGGCCTGCGGGGGATGGAGGGGTGGAGGGGTGGCGGTAGTGCGAGGGGGGGGGCGCGGGGGATCGAGGGGGAGGGAGGGGGCGTTGGTGTGCAGGGGATTGAGGGTGAAGGGGGGGGGGTGGGGTGGCCTGCGGGGGATGGAGGGGTGGAGGGGTGGCGGTAGTCCGAGGGGGGGGGGGCGCGGGGGATCGAGGGGGAGGGAGGGGGCGTTGGTGTGCGGGGGATTGAGGGTGAGGGGGGGTGGTAGCCTGCGGGGGATGGAGGGGTGGCGGTAGTCCGAGGGGGGGGGGCGCGGGGGATCGAGGGGGAGGGAGGGGGCAGTGGTGCGCGGGGGATTGAGGGTGAGGGGGGGTGGTGGTAGCCTGCGGGGGATGGAGGGGTGGAGGGGTGGCGGTAGTCCGAGGGGGGGGGGGGCGCGGGGGATCGAGGGGGAGGGAGGGGGCGGTGGTGTGCGTGGGATTGAGGGTGAAGGGGGGGGGTGGGGTGGCCTGCGGGGGATGGAGGGGTGGAGGGGTGGCGGTAGTCCGAGGGGGGGGGGGGCGCGGGGGATCGAGGGGGAGGGAGGGGGCGTTGGTGTGCGGGGGATTGAGGGTGAGGGGGGGTAGTGGTGGCCTGCGGGGGATGGAGGGGTGGAGGGGTGGCGGTAGTCCGAGGGGGGGGGGGGCGCGGGGGATCGAGGGGGAGGGAGGGGGCGGTGGTGCGCGGGGGATTGAGGGTGAGGGGGGTGGTGGTAGCCTGCGGGGGATGGAGGGGTGGAGGGGTGGCGTTAGTCCGAGGGGGGGGGGGGGCGCGGGGGATCGAGGGGGAGGGAGGGGGCGGTGGTGTGCGGGGAATTGAGGGTGAGGGGTGGGTGGTGGTAGCCTGCGGGGGATGGAGGGGTGGAGGGGTGGCGGTAGTCCGAGGGGGGGGGTGGTGGTTTGAGGGGCGCCGAGGGGGGTAGATAGGAGGAGAGGGGGTGGTGGTTTGAGGGGCGCCGAGGGGGTAGATAGGAGGAGAGGGGGTGGTGGTGTGCGGGGAAGTGAGGGGGATGGAGGGAGTCGAGTGGGGTTGAGGTGGATGGAGAGGAGGCGGAGGGTTGAGGGGGATAAATCTCAGATCTTTTTCTCAGCGGATGAAAGACTCCGCACCCCAATCTCCATCGCGAACTGAATGATGCGTAAAGCTATGTGAGTCGTAGCTCTGGTGTCCTCGGGGCGGCTCCTGCGTGATAACTAGCCACGAGGGCAGCGCTTGGGTATTGCATGGACTTCTTAAATGAAGATGGGAGGAATGAATGTTCTTCTTATATAGCAAGGGGGTGAAGGGCTTACCTCACAACAAGGAATGGTGTAGCACAAAAGGTAGTTCAAAAGAGAGGAGATGACAATGTTAATCTCATCCATCCGAGAGATAAACAAAGGAAAGGGCAAAATTGAAAGTTACTGAGCAAAACTAAGAGCCATTCAAAATATTGACGCCCATTTTTATGGAGTGATGAAATTCTTGATTTTCATTGATAAAAGAAAAAAAAACTTGCGCCCAAAATTCTGTGAGCATTTAGCTGATTATTACTACTTATTAAAACAATCCAAAACCAATTAGAAAACAAGATAAAGGAAAATGCAATGGTTATGATACTTGATAATAAGCCTTGAGTCTAGAAATGTTTACTAAAGGTAGGGTGTTGCCATCGAGTGTTTCCAATTGCACTGCACCCCACTGCAGCATCTTCGTAATGCGAAAAGGGCCTTCCCAGTGAGGGATCCATTTCCCTTTGTTTTGATTAGAAAATTGTGGCCTGTGTAATAGTGCTAAATGACCGGGCTTCAATTTGTTTTGCCATAAACTTTTGTCATGGTTCTCCTTCCTCTTTATTTGAATATCCTCTAACTGTTTGGAGGCTAAAATTCTCGATTCTTCCAGTTTATGCAAAGCAGTCAGTCGTGCTGGAACTTCCATCCCATTTTTCTCTAGTCTTTCCGTTCTTATAGAGCCTCTGATGAATTCAAATGGTTCAATAGGAACCAAGCCATAGACTAATTGAAAGGGAGAATACCCAGTCTCTTTATAGGCCATTCTGTATGCCCATAAAGTACCCAAATAGGCCTGTCCCCAAGAGGTCGGCTGTAACATGCATTCTTTTCGTAACATTGAGATTAACACTTTGTTCGTTGACTCGGCTTGTCCATTAGCTCGTGGGTAGTATGCACAAGAAGTCCTGTGTAAAATGCGATACCTGTTTGAAATTTCCTGTAGTACTTTGTTAACAAAATGAGTACCCTGATCGGTACAGATTTCAAGCGGGCATCCAAATCTGCAAATGATGTTACAATACAAAAAGTCAGCCACTGTTTGTGCAGAGCAGTCCGTTGAGGCAATAGCTTCAGCCCATTTTGTTGCGTAGTCCGTGGCTATCAATAAGTACTTTTCCCTTTTTGGAAGTGCCGCGGGGTATATAGGCCCAACAAAGTCTAATCCCCACTTCTCAAAGGGCTGCCAAGAAGTGGAAACTACCAAAGGGTGATGTCTTTGCTTGGTGGGTTTAGGTCCACACCTCTGGCACACATCACATGTTTTTCTCCAATCATCTGCATCCTTAAAGAGTGTAGGCCACCATAGACCAGCATCTAGTATTCTCTGGCTCATGATATGCCCTGGAAGGTGCCCACCACCTATTCCTTCATGTGCAAATTGCAGTATTTCCCTCACTTCATCTTCCTCTAAACATTTCCTAATCCTGTCATCCTTGCCCTGTCTGTAGAGTTTACCCTCAATGAAAGTATATGGTCTACTCTTGATAAGCAGCCTCTTTCTCAGTACAGCATTAGCACTTTCTGGATATAATCCAGTATTAATGAACTGCTTGATATCATCATACCATCCTTTAGGTTGTATAGCAAACAAGTGTGCATCAGGGAAATCATCATTGATACCACTGGTTTGATCCCACCTATTTATTCTGGACAATCCGCCATCACATTTTCTCTTCCTGGCTTATGGATTACCGAGAAATCGAACTCTTGGAATAACAGTAACCACCTCCATATTCTACCAGTAGCATGTGGTTTGTTGAGTAAGTACTTGAGAGGTTGGTGATCTGATATAATAATAAATTTTACCCCCAATAAGTAATGGCGGAATTTTTGAACTTCAAAGACCATTGCTAGTGCTTCCCTTTCGGTAGTACTGTAATTTCTTTCAGCCTTGGTCAAGATTCTACTGGCATATTGAATTGGCCTGTCCATTTTAAATTCTTCACTGGGTTGAGTCAGAACTGCTCCCACTGCATATGCACTGGCATCGACATGTATATGAAAGATTTTTGACCACTCCGGGGTGACCAAGATAGGAGCACACACTAACCGTGACCTTAATGTCTGATATGCCTTTTCCTCCTCTTCTTCCCATTTGAAAGGTACTTCTTTACCTGTGAGTCTAGTCAGAGGTTTAGCTATCTCTGCATACATTTTTATAAACCTTCTATGATACCCGGTATGCCCCAAAAAACTCTGGATCTCTTTAGGAGTTTTAGGTTTAGGTAACTTTAATATAGAGAGAATTTTGTCAGGATCTGGGGCCATACCTTTAGCGGATACCACATGTCCTAAAAGGGTTCCTTCTGTCACAAGGAAATGACATTTATTTGGATTGAGCTTTAACTTAGTTTCTCTGCATCTTTGGAAAATATTCTGCAGCTGCCTCAGGTGCTGGTCCAAACAATCTAGATGAGTTTCCTTGTGAGATCCTGAAAATGAAGAGAAGTCATCCATGAAGATTCTAAGAGATTCCAGCAATAAGGGGCCAAAAATGAGATTGACCGTTCTGTTAAATGTGGCTGGAGCATTTCTGAGCCCAAATGGCATCTTTACATAAACATACGTTCCCCATGGTGTGATAAAAGCAGTCTTTTCACGATCCTCTGGGTGTATTGATATTTGATTATAGCCACTGAAGCCATCCATAAAACTATATAGTGCATGCCCCGCCACTTCTTCAATGACCTGTTCTGCAAAAGGCATAGGGAACCCGTCTGGAATGGTTACCTTGTTGAGGGCTCTAAAGTCCACACAAATTCTGATTTTATTAGTATTCTTCTTTGGTACTATGACCATAGGCGAGAGCCACTCTGAGTGTTCCACAGGAATGATGATTCCTGCATCTTCCATCTTTTGGATTTCCACATAGACAGCTTTGGCATACTTTGGATTAAGTCTATAACTCCTTCCTCTGATGGGTCTGGCTCCCTCAACCAGAGGAATTCTGTGCTCTCCATAAGATGCAGGCACTCCTTCTAAGTCTTTATAATGCCAGGCAAAAACATCTGCATACTGGGTCAAGAATGATTTTACCTTTTCCAGGAGTTGTGGGTGGCTCCACAACCAAGTGGCCACTAGAACTGGTTGATTATTGTTTTGGGTGCATAAATGTACTTCTTGGACCGGATTTCTTGTTACCATATTATCTTCTTGTGCATCTGCTTCCTTGTCTTCTTCTACTAGCTTTTCGTGCATTGCTTTATAAGCAGGTGTATCTTGGACTTCGATGTTTTCCTCCTTGTCCTGCATCCATCCTGCAGGGATTTCTTGAATTGGGAAAGAACATTCAACCTCATAATTCTTTACCTTGTTTTTAGCTTTGGAAACTTCGGTATCTGATGTTGACACATCCTCCTCTAATTTGTATTTGAGGGGTATCTTCCTGCCCCTTCTGTGGTCAGTGATGGGCTCTCCCAATCCATCAACCTGGACCTTTTCTTTGTCTTCATCATAGCCTCCAATTGTACCAGGATTATCAAGAAAAATTCCAAAACAAGAAGAAGAGTTGCCGACATGAAGCCAACTTAAAATATCCTCTTCTTCCTCAAAATCTATTTGGGGTTGATCCTCCGCTTCTGTTTCCATGCAAATGCTCACTGTTTGCATCATACTAGTGTTTCCTTGACTGTCTGGGCCTTCTTCTAAATGAATTTGTGTCAGCTCCTGCCCTTTCTTTTGTACCCACATGGTGTCCTTACCCCAATCATGAATGACACTGGCATGCCTCAGCCAAGGTCTTCCAATTAAGAGAGGGAATCCTCCTTCAACCTGGGGCAATCTTAGAACCACAAAATCCAGGATAAATAGATTACCTTGTACTTCAAGTGGAACTTTTGGGATTACCCCCAAGGGCCTCACTTTGCTCTGATCTGCCAAAGTAACCGTGAAATTTGCAGGTCTTGAAGGGTGGAGTCCAATCCTTTTCATGGTATGTTCAGGCATCAAATTAATGCCAGAACCACCATCTACAATAACACCTTGAAATTCATGGCCCTTGATTGATATTGTAAGCCGAGGGCTTTTATAATCTGTAAGGGGTGCCTCCCCCCTAATTATCCCTTGATGTAAGATAGCAGTCTTAGCCACTAAGCTTGTCGTAGAAGCCTCATCTATTATCTGCAATAATTCTGACCTGAATTTCCCATCCATCTTTATTAAATCAAAAATACTAACCTCCTTCTTAATTGACTTGAGTAGTTTTGAAGCCTCTGACTCTTTAAGAAAGTGAGCTTCATTTGCTTTGCCAAACTCTTCTTGAGCCCTCTTGAAGGCATGCCCAATGGCATCGCTGGTGCCTGTGAGACATTCATTGTGGTTTGTGTCTGCACCTGTAGTATCTTTGTCTTCAATTGCAACTCTGTCTTTGTTCAATTCCTTAATTATCAATTCTTGATTTTCTACCACTTTTGTCATTCCCTTGCTTCTTGTCTGTACTGCAAAAGATTCGAGTTCTTCTAATTGTACCACTCTAGTGGATGGTGAGGGTTCATTCACCTGAGGTAATGTCTCCTCCTTGAATACAGAGATCATTTGGAGATGGGGTCCGGAAGTAGAGGCTTGATTCTTAGGACAATAGTTTGTATAGTGATCTCTGGCCTCTGGACAATTCCTGCAAGGAGGTGCATTTTCCGGAAGGATGCACCTAGATTGGTAGTGCCCACATTCTCCACATCTGAAGCAAATAATTGGCCTTCTAGGCCCATTTGCAAGGTTAGTTCTCGGTCTAGGATTATAGTTATTACCTTGGTTTGTTGCTGCTGCCATTACATTTGCTGGTGGCAAGAGCCCGCCTTGTGTCCAGTATGTCGTTGTCGGCATTCCCCTTGATTGGCATTCATGGGCCTCATGCCCAATCTTCCTGCATAATTGACAAGTCACATTTAGCAAAGGACATTCACTCACTATGTGTCCTTGCTTGCTGCACATGGAGCACCATAGTCCGTTCTTAATGCCGCCTCCTTTTAGTTCTTGCAACTCCTGCCTCAGCTGAGCTAGTTCCTCTGCTTGGGCTTCCTCTTCCTTTTGGAGTTTGAGGGCTTCAATCTCTCTTCTCAGTTGAGCTACAGTAGTCTCCTCCTCTGTATAGGGCTTATTCCTCTTCAAGCCTTCCAGTTCCCTTCTTAACTGGCTCACTGGGTCCTCCAGTTCTGAACCATATGATGGTTGGGAAGAAGTTGCACCATACTGATGCCTTATCTGTTCCAAGCGGGTGGCCGTATTGATGAATTCCTCAACAGAGGCAGTGGGTAGCACTAACTCTTTTATTTTGCATTGGGTGACCACAGGTAAGGGTTTGGCTAACCACTTCTTGATTAAGAAGTCGTGTGGTGGATCCGGTAGTTTAGCCATTAATGCTTTGGCCCTGGTCACGAATTCGGGGAACTTCTCTCCTGGACCCAACTTTAAATTTTCCAATTCTTCTATAATGATCTCAGCCGTGTTGCCATGCTGAAATTGATTCTTAAAGGCCTCTTTCATCAAATCCCAAGAGGTAAAGTGATTTTCAGCAAACTGGCTAAACCACTTGTCTGCCAGACCTTCCAATATGGCGGGGAAGAGTATCAAGAAAGCATCTTCCCTACCCATTAGCCCCCTAGTCTTACATAATGCAAGAAATCGTCGAATGTGCTCATCTGGGTCCTCCTGGGCTAAACCCCTGAAGGAGGGAAATTTTATGTTTAATCTGGAGAGCAAGATTTCTAGGTCCACCTGTCCTGCCATGCTTCCTACCGATGAAGTCGATGAAAGTGGACTCGATGATCTTCTGTTCGTCTTTCTTCTTCTCTGCTTGCACTTGATTCTCAAGGTTTGTGACCGGGTCGCGGTCATGAGCTATTCATAGTCCACTTAAAATGAGACACTTGAAAAAAAGTATGTACCTTTTGGCCCACTGGAGTAATGTTGTCGACACTGGAATATTGTCCTCCAATGGCAATATATAATCTCCTATGCTCAAAGCTCCTTGGAAGTCCCACCGGGCGTGCCAAATTTGTTGGGGATTCGGGGACAAGAAGGAGTTTGAGGGTTTGTAGGAGAAAAAGGAGATGATGAAATTGGAATAACAGTGAGAACTTCTGCAAAGGAATACTCTTGGAAACCTTGAATATTGATTATCCTTCAACGATTACAATGACTGCGCACAGTCTAATCAATGATTAAATACCACTTCAGAGAATATCAATTACTGAAGACCAATTATCTCAAGCCCTCTAGCAGCGGCCTCTCGTACACCAATCCTTCACCTGCTTCCCGCTTCCCTTGTGCACACCTTGCACTAAGCTTCTGCCAAGCTAAGGAATTGGTATCACAGCGCACACGCATTAGACCTTGGAACTCTTGGAATCCAACCCGCCTTCTCTGCACACCTTCCTCTTGACCCCTCTTGCACTCGTGAATGTCGTCGCACACTGGAGACTCTTCTTGCTTCCTCTCTTGCTTCCTCTGAAGCTCTCTCTTGCTCCTAGCTCTCAATGTCCAAGAATAGCCTTTGTCCTTCTTTTTGTTGAGAGTCCGCCGGTTCGCGCACTCTAACTGCAATACAATCTTGGTGTCCTTTCAATGTCCCAAGATTGTCTTTTTGAACTGGTCCTCAACGATTCGCTACTTTGTCCTGTAGTGACTTTAGAACAAGAGTGACTTTTAAAATAAAATTTTGATTGGGCGGCCTATTTCCACCTTTGCGTACGCGGCCTTCCACCTTCACCTTTCCTTTTAATTCTTTACTTTTGCACCTTAAGATTTTAAATTCATCTTTTGAACCTTAAGAGGAAAAATACTTTGCACCTTTAGTTTCAACCGGTTAGGGCTCTACACATATGTATGTGTGTGTGTAAGTGTGTGTGTGTGCGCATACCTTGCTTCAACAAGATGCCTCTCTCTCTCTCTCTCTCTCTCTCTCTCTCTCTCTCTCTCTTTGTCTCTCTTTGTCTCTCTTGCTCTCTCTCTCTCTCTCTCTCTCTCTCTCTCTCTCTCTCTCTCTCTCTCTCTCTCTCTCTTGTTGCTCTCGCGTCCAAATCCCGGCACAAATGTGCTGGGAGAAATCAAATTTTTTTTTTACATTCCAGAGCATCGCATATGCGACGCTGTCTAGTTTGCTAACGTCACAAATAACGTTGCTAGTTAGCGACGGTATTTGCGACGCTCTAAATTAGCGTCGCATAAGCGACGCAAGCATCTCTTATGCGACGAATGGCTAGGAAAAAAATTCCGAAAATAGCACCATCGCTTATGCAATGCTAACGTCGTATAAGCGATGGTATTCGTTTTCTTTTAATTCGGGGGTGTCGGTATGCCCCCCCTATTTCTTGCATTGATAGTCAGAGTGCCATTGCTTTTGGCTAAGCATTCGGTATATCATGCGAAGACCAATCACAGTGAGGTGCAATATCACTTCATTAGAGACTAATTTGTCATTGAGTGCATTATTCTTGAGAAGGTTCATACTTGAGATAATATTGTATATGCTTTGAATTACTTGTATACTATATAACATGCCCATCAAGTGGGAGGTATAGTTTGTATACTTACAATCAGATATTCTTTATCATTCTTTATTTTTCTCCCATAGTCACTTTGGCCATATTGGTCTTTAGTGGGAGATTGTTATCATTAGTGTCCATGTGAATGTCCAAATGGCCACCGAACACTTTTGTATTTGATCTTTAATAGAACATATAGCGGCATATTCACCCATAGACTATAAGCTCGACCGCATTTGTATGACCTAAGAAATATGTCTTCGTGGTCTGTGTGTTGTGTGTTTTCTATGTATTCTGCACCCCTGTGTGAAAAACTATGTGCAATGTTGGAGTTCGGGTTTCTACTACAAGGGTATTGTTGCGAAGCTCTTGAGAAGGAGAGTCAACCATCATGCATCACTAGAGAAATAATTTAATTAAAAACATTCTCTAGGAGAATATCATATGAGCTAATCCAATTAGGGTTACATTTTTTGAAGTTTCTTTGTGACTGATGGGTTTTGTTTAACACCTTCTTTTGGAGGGCTATTGGCCATGTTTTCTTTGTGAGAATCACTATTGTGAGGTCTTTTTTCTTCTCTTTGAGAGCTCAAAAAGGGCAATCCTTTATAACATTCCCTTGTTTTATAGTATTTGAAACAAGCACGAGGCAAACTCCTATAGAGCACTTTTTGTTCATGCCATTTAAATCCATCAAAGTCTTTCATTATCAAGCAGGTTTTAACTTTTTTAGCAAGGTCAACTACCACCATTATCTAAGGTTCCCACTTAGGATTGATCCAATTTCTACGTTTTTGTTCAAGAACTTTACCTAAGGCTACCTAAGCTATCGATCCACGGATAATATTCCATTAGAAAGTATGGAAATTCAATCCAAATTGGCACTTTGGTTGCTTTGGGCCCCTTAGGATTAAATACAATAAACCATTTGAAGAATGATACTAGAGTGTTTTTCATAAACCATTGCCCTTGTGCTATCACTTGACATGGCACTATTAGCATCATCAAAGGAAAAATAGGAAGTACCCATTAGGGAGATACTACACATGTTTGATAAATAAACCCCTACTCTCCCAGTTAGTATAGATCCATAACTTAAGATTTGCATGCAAAGGGCAAAGACCATGATGCACATCTATGACCACATTCTCATATAGGTGATTGTGCCATCCTTGTAAGCTAGATTTATTAGTAATAAGAGTCCGTTCATCAAGTTCTTCATTGTCAGAATCTATATCAATTTTATGAACATCTTCACATTGATTGTCTTTGTTCCTTTCATTATGTACGAGTTCAGAGTGAGTCATCATACCTTCTATCTTGAAAATGGGATGAGTTACCTTAGACTGCATTGATAGGGTGGCCTTGCAAAGTATACTCCTTCATAAAGCCATTCTTCAGGGGGTCGTGAAGGGTAGATGCATTCGTGTCGAGTAGATGTAAACTTCAACAAGAAACGTATGGGGGAAGGTCCACCAAGTCTAGTAGGCCTTAGCCTACAGAACAACAATGCAAAGAAAACTTCCTCACGGTACCGCCATTGCTAGGGTTCATGCTTGAAGATTTGTTTTTCTTTGTTTTTCGTTGGGCTGAGTGTCAATTGTTCGCTTTGTTTTGTTTTTGCCTTTGAAAGTTTTAGGCTTTTTGGTTCTAATAGCTCCCTTCTTCATCACGTATCGTAAGTTTCTTCGTGTTGTTTGATTGGTTTGTATTGTTCGATTGCTTTTCTTTTGAGCTCTTGTCTGTTATTGTTTTTAAGGAAAGAGAAAAAGAAGAATACTTTGAAAGAAGAAGTTTAAAAAGCGGTTTCTTGTGAAAAAAGACGTAGAAAGGCAAAATGAGAGATTGAATTGTTATTGATTTTCTAAGGTCTCTCTGTCCCTTGTTTTCCTCTCTTTTCGGCCAAATTGTTCATGAAGAGCTAAAGAAAAATGGTCTAATTGGTCAGTTGTTTAGTCCCCATCCGTACTTCAAAGCATTAGGCTTTTTTCTTCAAGAAGAATGGTTTCCAAGGCGATTAATTGTGGTGAATTCTTAGTTCCTTTTAGCAAACCATATCCTACTATTGCTCAAAAGTGAAGAAACGGTGTTTTACGCATTCAATATGGGCACATAGCAAATGCAGAGAACCATGATGTCTTTTTCTAGGTGGTTTTTGAACTTCATTTTGAATAAAACAAAGCTTACTAAACTCCTTATTTGCGTTGAAATTCCCAACTTGCCATTTTACCTAGATTATTTTGTTAAATAATTTGTCTCTCTCCTCGGCAAGCTAATGGCAATGAAAGTTGAAGTTGGGGGTCCCATTTACAAGGCTTCTAGAAGAAGAAATCATCTACAAGAATTTCCCCAATGCATGCTTTCATTGTGAAGTTCAAAACCACATAATGAAATAATGTACCCTTAGAAAAGATGCTATTATCGGCTTGGTTATCAAATTTATTGATGACAGATGTATAGTTCATGATCTTTCAAATGGTGATGTTATTATACCTCTTTGTGTAGAGACAATGATCCTTAGTGCTTCAATAATAGCCTTGGGACTTCATAAAAGCATCAAAATTTTGGTACCATTGTCTAGGGCAGTGTTTAAGTCCATATAAGCTCTTCTTGAGCTTACAAACTAGACTTTCTTTGCCCAGAACTGAATAACCCTCTAGTTGTTCCATATAGATCTCATATGTAATATCTCCATGCAAGAAAGTAGTTTTCACATCCATTTAGACTAGCTCTAAGTCTCGCATTGCAATGAATCCAAGCAACATGCATAGGGTAGTCATCTTGACTTTTGGAGAGAAGATTTCCTCAAAATCAATGCCATGTTGCTTAAAACCCTTTGCAACAAGTTGTGCTCTATACTTTGGAGAAGCACTTTATACTTTGCAGAAACACTATCTGATGTGAATTTCCACTTATATACCTATTTATATGGTAAAGCTTTCTTGCCCTTTGGCAAAGGTACTAAATCCCAATTACCATTCTTGTGAATAGAATCCAATTCACTCTTCATGGCACACTCCCACTTGACATGATCTTCTATCTGCATAGCCTATCTATATCAATAAGGCTCACCAACATTTGTTAACATAACCAAAATCCAAACCTAGAACATATCTATAAAGTGGATGTGAGACACGTGTAGAGCCTCTTAATTATTACTGGATAGGAACATTTGCAAATTGATATGATTGGACATTTTCTTGACCATTCCTATGTGCAAGATTTTTATACATGTGAACTAGAGTACTAGTATCCTCAGACACCACACTTCCCACTTCAACCTCCGTAATAGGCTGTTTATGCATCTTAGACTCATTGAAAATGACATCACTACTTTTGATCATTGACCGTGTCTCAAGATCCTATAAATGGTATCGAAATTTTCCTTCTGGACCATATCCAACAACAATGCATTTCTTTGACTTATGGTCCAGCTTTTATCTAAGTTTCTTGGGTATATGAACATATGATTCACACCCAAACACTCAAAGATGATTTTAATATGGTGGCTTCCGGGTCCATAGCTCTTGTGCCACTTTCAAATCTTTGGTAGTACTAGGTGAAAGTTTAATCACGTGAATTATAGTCAATGTTTCGTCTGCCCAAAAGCCCTGTGAAAGGTTTGCATGATGTAGCAGAGAAACTACTCTATCATGAATAGTTATATTCATCCTTTCAGCTACATCATTATGTGTTACAATTCCTTTAGATTGACAAAAGAGGCTAAACTCATGTGAGGTATACTCACCCTCGTTATCTAAATTTAAAGCCTTAAACTTAGTTCCCTTTTTACTCTTAACTAAAGGAAACCATTTTTTGAACATGGGGAATACCACATCCTTCAGTTTGATAGGATATACCGAGACTTTTCTAGTAGTGAAAGTGATAAAGTAAAGAGAACCACCTAACGACCTTGTGGGCGTAGACATCTATATGAATAAGATCTACAGGTAGAATTGAAGAGTCAATGTGCATTTTATGCACACTCCTAGTGTGCTTTCCATATTGATAATACTCAAAAAATGAGAAATTAGAGAAAGATAACATAGGCAAGTAGCTAGAATGAGAAAGATTTTCCATTCCACTAGGACATATGTGTCCCAAATGTCCATGTCAAATACAAGCCATAGGTTGGTCAATAACAACTAACAAGTGTTCTTTCTCTGATATAAATAAAGGATAAAGTGTGCCGACTTTTCTTCCTTTTGCAATGACCATATTGCCCTTTAATATGCAAAAGGACTGATCATAGAAAACCACCTTCTAACCAAAGTCATGAAGTTGACAAATTGACATCAAAATACATGATAATTAAGGTACATGGCATCTATTAATTTTTAACCATCAACAAAACTACATAACCACATCACCTATCCCAACAATGTCACACTAGTAAGAGTCACCAAGTCTCATAGTACCAAGAGACTTTGCTACATAAGTAGAGAACCATTCTCTATGTGGTGTCCAAATTGAGAAAGATATGGTGGTAGGTGCTATTGAAGTACCTAAAGAATCCAATGGTGTTCTTACATGGATTTTCAGTAGGACCCCATGGATTACAGAGGTGATAACTTCTCAAATTCATGGTGCCAAAATCACTGTAGAAGCCCTAGGTGATTTTGAAGTAGAGTGGTACTTAGGTGGATACTTAAAGACTATCAAATGCATGTTAGGGTGCAAACAAGGTGCATCTACTCTCTATCTTTATCCATATTGCACATGAGGTTATAAACGAACAAAGAAAGTGAGGGGTGTCTACTTCAAAAACACGCGACATGGTGGTGGTCCAATGCAATCAAACTACATGGAGGAGATCTTATCCAGTGGTGCGAAGCTACCATGTGTAGGATTATGACTGAACGCCTCTAAGTCAGAATCCATGCTAGAAGCGGCGCTCTCTACCTCCCCGATTGTTACCCGACTAATAGTAGGGGTGCCTATGCGTCCCCGAGAGCATGTGTCGAGAGCCTCCCCTGAGGTGGTGGAAGTAGCCACCTTAGGGGCTCTGAATTGCAATTCCAAACGATTTGGGAGATGAATCCTTTGCAGACGACTTAAATATGTGGCCGGGTATTGTAAGTGGCAGAGTAGCCTTGCTGCTACGATCCACTGAGATTCAGCCCACCGCCGCACTGATTTGTCCCCTCTTCATTGTGTTTCGTGGGGTTTTCGATTGATGTCAATGATACCTTGTGTGTGTTACATTTGCTCGAGAAAAGGAGTATTCACCCCGTTGCCGCACTGACTTGTTCCTCTTCATTGTGATTCATGGGGTTTTTGATTGATGTCAATCATACCTTGTGTATGTTGCAATGATATGTTGTGTATGTTGTATTTGGTCAAAAAGAGAAGTGTATAACTTGTCATGGTGGCGAGACTCTTATCGCACTACATTCTCGAGAAAGTTTTTTGTGGAATGACTTAGGGATTCAAAATTGGAAAAACTTGCGAGAACGATGCAACACAACATTGCCAGTGAGAAATAGAACTCATCATTAGGACCTCTCCATCATGCTCAATGGCGTGCTCCATCATGCTCAATGGTGTGCCAATACCAACAGAGGAGGAAAGAGAGAAAAGTCAACAACCACATCGACAAAAAAATGTGCAAGATGAAGTTGGACCCTCACATCGTATACATCGGAGAAAAAAAACTATCAACCACGACATAGACCTCAACGATAGCCAAACATACTCCCAACGCAAGAGCTCCACAAAGATGAAGGAGGCACTCCAGGGCTTTTGTAGAGATATGACACTACCAAAATTCCGTTGAGCTACTCATACCACGAAGAGCTTTTGCAAGGGTAGTAAAAGAGGAATTACAAAGCTACCATGCAGGTCTACGAATACAAGGGATAGCACTTGTAGCGCTTCAAGAGGCAGTTGAGGCCTAACTCATCTCCATGCTTGATGACTCTAACCTATGTGCTATCCATGCCAAGAGAGTAACCATACAACCCAAGGACATTCAGCTAGCAAGAAGAATTAGAGGAAATAACCCATGAAATGTGTATATTGTCCCCTTTGATAGGTCTACTTTGCGATGTAATACAATCAATAATAGAAAATTTTGTTTTAATCTATATTCTTTGTGTCTTTTTTTTCTCTCTCTCCCTTACTCTCTCTATCTTTGACTCCCTAGCATAATTGTATGCAAATAACTTTTCTTTCAGTCAGTTATATATGGATTAGTTGAATATGCATGCATTTGCCTATTGTTTTATGACTAGATATGTACATGTTGTACCTAATTATGCCCCACATGTCATTTTCATGCCAAAAAAAACCCCAGCCATAGAAACGCAGGATTCAGCCCTACAAATTTTTTGTAGGGTGAATCCTACATTTTTGTGGCTAGGGTTTTTTTGCATTTTTTGGCCTTGTGTATGCATAATATGTATAGATGAGATGTTAGTTGTGTTTAATACAGAGGCTATTCACTACAGGTAATCTTTGGCTTGCTCTGACTTCAGTGTAAACTTGATGCTACCATTACCAAGAGAAATTGAACAATATCATACTTTCCCATACATTGGAGCCCCTATAAACACTCGAAAAGGACAAAAAAGCCCCAGCCACAGAAATGCGGGAATCAGCCCTACAAAATTTTTGCAGGGTTGATTCCCACGTTTCTGTGGCTGGGGCTTTTATTGGCCTTTTTTGTGTTTTTATGATACCCTACAGACCATAGGCATAATAGATAGACCATGCACCATGATTAAAAAGACTTAAAATTACATACAATTTGCTGAGACAATGGTAGGTTCAATTTATGAAGCACATTTCATACACATGACTAGACAAATAAGTAAAAACTAAAGGTTGTAGTATCCAAACATTTTTATCATTTCTCAGCAGCCTTCAATTTCTCTACAACTTTCTTTCTCCTTTGGAGAGATTGAGGCAGCCGGTAAGTCAATACTGATCTTGATATTATATGGAGGTCTTGCATTCCCAGACCCATGGCGATACCTATTTGCCCTATACTTCTCATCTAAAATTAAGTCCTAATGTAGTTACAACTAAGGATTTCATAACCAAAATGACACAATTAGTGCCTTGGGTAATTGTACATAGACACAAAATTTTGCCAAGGGCCTTCAAGCACCAAGTCATGAAGTGCCCATCCCGGTTGTAGTCTTTATGTATGATAGCAAAATCATCCTCTGGCAACTTTTTGATGTAGTGTGCCAAGGATGAACCACTCCCGCGAGAAGCTTGATCCTCACCACATCTTGTTGCGAACTTGTCGAGCTCAATTGCTTCTTGTTAAGAAAAAATGAGAATTCAAGCTCTTACTTTGTTAACTTAAATTATCCATTTATTTAATTTAATTACCGCTTACATCATGAAGCTTGTCTTCTTCCTCCCGTCTTCCAAGGGCATCAAGATCAATGCTAGAGTGGGCCATGCCACTCTGCTCTACTACGGGGGATGTAGGAATTTTTGGCTTCATTATCCTTTCCTGTGTTGCGTTGAACTCCTCCTCTGTAGTACAATTGTTGTCATCTTTTCAAACATCAGCACACACCATTGCTATGGTATTTGCCACAGAATCCCCAAGTGAGATTGCCTTCTTTTCAAGTATGCGAGATGTATTGTCAAGCGGAACAGCTGACATTGTGGAGAAAATACTCAAGCATTGATCTAGACATAGACCGAATGCCTTCTCAATGTCATGAAGTCAAAAAATTACTCTCCATCCACAATGATGATGGAGAGATATTCAAGTTCCACCTCTAGTAATGTGGGCTCAAAGGTGTTGAGGTTTGAAGGGGGGGCCTCCTCCATGCTTGATTGCTCATGTAGTTTGTCCTCAACACCACCATGAAATTCTTGGTGGATTGTAATGCTTTCTTTGGCAAAATTTATGGCCTCTACTTGAGGCTCATTCTTCTCCTTAACAAAACCCCAAATGACAAGGAGTTCAATAGGTGTAGGTTCCAGCTCCTCATCAATGATAAAATATGTTTTTGCAATGTAGGAAAGATACTTTGTACCCATCCTCTTCTTTTTGTTAAATTTCTTTACTAATGGCACATAGTCATCTAATAAGTGCCCTACATTTAACAATCGCCATGAAGCGCTTAAGGTGCTTCATGAAGGCTTCATCACCTTTGTGTATGTAGAGTAAAAGGTCACATGGGACCCATTTACCCTCATAAGGTGGTATTTCTATAGAGTAACACAAGATGTAGTACTCACCGAACTCTATGGTTTCCTCGAGCAGATCAGAGTTTAGTTGAAATGTTTTGTCTAGATCAGGGACTCTAGAGAATAGGTCATACAAGTGTTTTTGACCTTTGAACTCAATTGATTCCAAGAACTCACTGAAGAGTTCACAAGGACGTTTGGGTTGCAGGGTACTGGAGGTTGGGGCAGCCATTGTGCGTTGTGTGTGTGCTCTACAAGTGCTTCTAGCTCTTCTTGGTTGCAAAAGTGAGAAATGAGAGAATAAGTTTTGCTTTTATAGTACTTTCAAAATTTTAAAGTGAGTGGGACCCATTTTAAAACTAAAACTGATACCTTCAAATAAAAAAATCATGCACAAAACTCTCAAAAAAAAACTTTGGCTCATAAAAAAGATTGAATTGAATCATTAACCAGAATAAGATACACCACATCTACACAATAGAAAAAATAAATTCTCAGAACTTTAAAGTTATAATAAATTGCCATTGTAAAAATCAAAGATTTAGCAAATTGTACATCATATTGAAATCAAAAAATTTTACGTGCTACATGTCTTGCATGTTAAATACATTGTTGCACATGAAGGATTATAAATGGAACATAGGTTGTGTGTACACTCTAGCACTCAAATAGTTCTTGAGCTATGACAATGAAAGTTGAGTTCCATCCACACTCCATTCTGGAAGGACTTTAATTTTATCCTCCAACCTGTTACCAATCTGCAGACAAATAGAAAACTTTAAAATAACATATTTGAGTATAAGAATTTGTATAAACAAAAGAAAAAATACCATATGCTATTTACTTTATGCCCTTATATTCTAAACTTTGATTGATCCAGATCTTCAAATCCCATGATTACTAGATGTTCTCTCATGTTGGCAAGAGTCCAATGATGATTTACTAAAATAACTTTCATTTGGTTGTTGGGTAGATTAATCTTAATTTCGAATGAAATTAAAAAACCCTCAGAACTTTGTAATGGTATCCATTCACCAAGTTTACACATTCAACAATCATAATAGAATCTAATGTACAATGAAGTATGATGTTTCAAGTATCAAAATCCTATGCCTGTTGCACCAAGTTTACAAAGGTATCTATCCCCTTTGGTGCATCCTTCTACAAGTCCCCAATTTTCACCTAGTAAACCCTCTACCTGCTCATACGTGATATCTTTTAACATGAACATTGTTGAAGTCTCTAGAATTGTGAATATCTGAAATAAATGTACAAAACAATGAATAGGAACAAGATTTCAAAGAGTTTTGTATGTCCATCACCATCTTATGTTTCAAAGATGTTAAAGTCCATATATCAGGTTGCAGCCACTCAAGCTTTAAAAGAGAATCTACCTTAATCATCTCTAACCTGCCAAAATCATTTGATGAAGAGGGTACAATATATGTATGTGTGTAAAAGAAATCTCTCATGTAATAGTTGAGCACGACAGGCTTGTGGAAAGACTATCGACCCAACATCTGCATGCAATGCTTGGAAAGTACCTATAAGACTATTAAGTGGTTATTCTTCCACCAAGGTAGAAGGAAATATGTCTAAATAAAAAAAGTACACAACTTAGCTAGGTATGTTATGAAATTGGGACAAACGTCAATGAGTAATACTTACAGTTGATAGGATATCTCATTTTGTTTGACTTTTCTAATTTCATGCTTAACATTATGAAAACATGTTGTACAATGGCAACAATTTCACCATTTTTGAGCTTTTTGAAGCTTAATAACTTCCCTTTCCAATGAAGATCCAAGTTTCCACGATCTCTTACTCGGTGAGGACCAACACGAGAGGGTTGCATGTACACCCGTGCACCTTTGCAAAACTCATGTCCTAACCAAATTCCTTCTGTAGCCTTGATATTATGTAGCCTTGATATCGTGATAACCTCATCTTTTGGACATCTATGAGATTTAGGTTTCTCCATTGGAGTTCGGGCTATGGAAGTGACAGTAGGAATTCAAAGAAGAAGATGCACAAAGAAAGAAATGGAGACGCTATCGGGAAGAAGGAGGTCGAGCGAACGGGAAGAGCCAACGTGTTGGAGCAAGTCTATGACAAGCCTAAGTATTGGCTTGAGTCTCACAAAGTCTTAGAAGAAGCTTTAAAAACAAGACTATGTAAAGTTCACTTGTGAACTACCTCTTGTAACTTTTGAAGAGTTTACTTAATGTAAAAGTAAGAGAATCTTAAGTGGTTGAGTCCACTTGATCAAGAATGGAAAGAGGAGCCATGAATTCGTGATTTGTGGTAGGTAGAGAATCAAATCAATCATTGATTGATTGGAGAGTGATTGAGGGAAGTTAGCCTCCCAAACTCAACTATAAATAGATGGCAGTTTTAGTCGTGGTTACAGAGACCTATGTGAAGACCTCCAAGAGCTGAGCTTTATGCCATATCAAGGTGTGATTACAAGGCACACATATGTATCAGTAAGTCATTGTATTGTACAAGAAATATACTTTCATTTTCATGATTATTTGGTTTCATCTTTCGATGTTCTTGTGAAGTGTACTACTCACTACCATTACTCTCAGTTTTCTTAGTCAGCTTGCAGAGATGTTTTCTCTGAGCTTGGTGCATCATTTTCAGTGATTTAACTTGGTAAAGTTAGCTCTATAAGTCTACTATATGCTCATAAATTTTCATGTCATTTGGATGTTTCAATCTTCAGTTATGTTCATTTGAAGTCAACAGGGTCTGTTCATCTTCACCTCTCTGTCAGGTACCCGACTTTTTCACTCATCTTGTCAGAGGTGTTTCTCAGTGGTTACTTATTCAAATTCAGTGATGTAAAGCTTGTTTGATTCAAATTACTGTATAGTATAACCATACAAAGTTTCATAATCATTGGATTTCTACATTGTGAGTTATGGTGATTTTTCTGCTCACTGGTCTATTTCTGTAGCAGCCCGTGAAAGTCGGGATGATGTCATCACTTGTTAAAACTCATTCTCAGTGTGTGCTTTGTTATTTTTGATGCGATTACTCTTGAAAGTTAGCTCTTTAAGCTAACTAGACTTCCCCAAGAGGAATTAAGTTAATTGCTGCTGTGCTCAGAGAATTATGTAAAACACAGGACAGGTGTATGAACCAAGAATAGCAAGTTTTCACCTCTGAGCTAACTCCAACTTATCTGTTTTGATCTATCTTTTTGAGAGTGATCTTCCAAGGTACATAGGGTGTCTAATACATCCATTGGCAAGCTAAAAGGGCCCACCATCTACTCCTGGAGTTCATTTGGCTGGTGTAGATCAAGGATTTTGCATCACCTCTTCATCTTCAAACACATACTTATCCATCTCTTCACAGTGGTATCAGAGCAAGGTTGGACAACATGGCAGATGGATTTCCTTCATCAATTGACAAATTGGACAGAGGTAACTACTCAGCTTGGTCATTAAGGATGGAAGCTTATCTCCAAGGTAGAAGTTTATATGGTTATGTGGCTGGAGATGAAGTTATGCCAAGTTTCAGGAACAAAAGTCAACCAACACAAGAAGAGCAAGAAAGATTGAGCACATGGTGCTCCAAGGATGCACTTGCAAGGTCTTATCTCCTCAACTCTATCTCAGATTTTTTGTTGCCTCACATTAGAAGTTGTAAGACATCTCAGGAAGTGTGGGATGCACTTGAAGCTTTCTTTTCTTCAAGTACCAAAGCTAGGAAGCATCAACTATGGCTGGATTTCACAACTCTCAAGAAGGCTCCCAAACAAAATGTGACTGATTTTGTCACAAAGCTCAAGGACATAGCGGATCAGTTGGGAAGCATTGGAGAGGTAATAGATGAAGAGCAAATTGTAAGGCAGGTCATCAATGGCTTGAAGGCAGATGATAAGTGGGAAGCATTCACCACAGCTATGGATTTGTACATGGACATGCATGTACCTGATTTCAACACACTCATTGGACAACTACTTACTCAAGAGGCAAATCTTATCAAAAATGGAGAAAGCTCTAAAGGTAATCAATCTTCAGCTTTATACACGGATAAAAGCAAGTCTAAAGATAACAAAGGAAAGGCAAAGAAAGTGGATGATGAAGCAGGTACATATCAAGCTAACTATGCAGGTAGAGGAAGACATGGCAGAGGTAGAGGAACAGGAGGTAGACAAGGCAGGGGGAGATCCCAAGACTCCAAGTCATGTTCTATTTGTGGATTAACTAATCATACAACTGAAAATTGCTTTAGGAATTCCAGGAATCAAAGAGGCAGAGGATACAATAGAGGAAGTTATGGCTACTCAAGAGGAAGGTTCAACAACTACCATGGCAACTACAACAACTACAATCATTCAAACTATCAAGGAGGCTACAAAGGAAGGAGAGATTACAATAACTACACAGAAGACTCAAACAAAGAGGATTCATTATTGATCATGAACATGGCTATGCCACAAGGTAAATCTGATGAGCATGTTTTCTACATAGATTCAGGTTGTTCAAATCATGTGGCAGGAAATGTGGCACTCCTATCAGATTTAAAAGATCCAAGGAATAAGCATGAGGTACAAAGAGGAGATGATACAAAACATCCTGTGGAGAAAATAGGCAATGTCAAAGCACCCGATGGAAACATCAACCTACTCAATAAGGTACTCTATGTCCCTACCATTACAAAGAATTTGATAAGTGTTGGGCAGATAGTAGAGAAAGGGTTGCAAGTCAGGTTCACAAAAGAAGGAGCATTTGTTGAAGATCCAAGTCAAGGATTCAGAAGAATTGCAAAAGGTGAAAAGACAGGTAGATTGTTCACATTTGAATTACAGGACACTAGAAACATTGCTCTCTTTAATTATGGTAGTCAGACACTCACAGAATTGGAAGTATGGCACAAAAGGTTAGCACATATTGGTGAAAGGTCATTAAAGCAAATCTGCAGGGACCAAAGTGTACTTGGACTTCCTAATCTGTCAAAACAAGATATGATTTATAAGTGTAGTGCATGTCAATTTGGAAAGTCTCACAGGTTACCATTCATGAAGAAAGGTTATATGCATGGAGATCTCTTGGAGTTGGTTCATACAGATGTATGGGGACCTAGCAAGGAAGCTTCAATATCTGGATCAAGGTATTATGTTTCCTTTATTGATGATTGCAGCAGATGGACTATCCTATTCTTTATGAAACACAAAGATGAAGTTTTTTCATGTTTCAAAAGATATTTGGCTCTTGTGGAGAATCAAACAGGTAAATCACTAAAAAGGCTAAGGCGAGATGGAGGGGGAGAATACTTCTCCCATGATTTTGATTCTTTTCTTCAAGAAAGAGGAATCAAAAGAGAGGTAACTACAAGGTACACTCCTGAGCAAAATGGAGTGGCAGAAAGGAGGAATAGGACAATTGTTGAAGCTGCAAGGTCTATGTTAAATGAAAAGCATTTACCTAATTACTTATGGGCTGAGGCTGTATCTACAGCCACTTACTTGATTAACAGGTTGCCTTCAAAATCCCTTGATGGGATGACTCCATATGAGGCTTGGAATGGAAGAAGACCAAGCTTAGATCATTGTAAAATTTTTGGATGTATTGCTTTTGCTCATGTTCCTTCACAGGTTAGAGGCAAGATGGATCCAAAGGCAGAAAGGTGTGTATTTATTGGATATGACAACAATCAAAAGGGCTACAGGTTATACAACCCTACCAACAAAGGATTCTTGGTAAGCAGAGATGTAGTTTTTGATGAGAACAATTCATGGTATGAAGATTCATGCAGGAAGATCAATTTACCATATGATCTTGAAGAAGATTTTCCAAAGCTTGGTAGAGAACAATCAAAGATTGAAGAACAAGACACCTCAGAGGATGATGAAGAATCTCACATGGAAAAGATCAAAGCATGGAAGTCTAAAGGTAAAGCAAAATTGCAGGAACTTGGACATGAGGCAGAATCATCACATCATGGCCTAAGAAGATCTATGAGGGAAAAGAAAAAACCAGAAAGGTATGGGTTTGACACCTCATTAGTAACTAAACATTCTATCTACATAGCACAAGACATAAACCAAGAGGAGCCATCATCATTTGAAGAGGCCAAAGCAAAAACAGAATGGAAGCATGCAATGAAGGAAGAGATTGAAGCACTTGAGGAAAACAACACTTGGGATTTGGTGCCCAAGACTTCATCCATGAAGGTAATAGGCTCAAGATGGGTCTATAAACTCAAGAAGAATTCTGATGGTTCCATTAACACGTATAAGGCAAGGCTTGTAGCAAAAGGCTTTGCACAAACTCAGGGAATTGATTATGAGGAGACCTTCTCTCCTGTGGCAAAGATGCCTACTATTAGGGTTTTGCTTAGTATTGCCTCTTCCAAGAATTGGAAGATACTTCAACTAGATGTAAAGAATGCATTTTTGAATGGTTGGATAACAGAAGAGGTATATATGGCACAACCACCTGGTTTTGAGAATCAAGTTTATCCTGATTATGTGTGTAAACTTAACAAAGCATTGTATGGTCTCAAGCAAGCTCCAAGATCTTGGAATTTCAGGCTTGTTTCATTCTTGCAGGACAAAGGCTTTCAACCAAGCAAGGCAGATCCTTCACTCTTTATTAAAAAGAGTAATTCTGAGGTCATCTACCTATGTGTATATGTAGATGATATTATATTGACAGGAAATGATGAAGATGGTATGAAGAAGATCAAAGATCAGATGAGAGAAGAGTTCAAGATAAGTGATTTGGGTTCACTTACCTACTTCCTAGGTTTGGAAGTTGTCTACAAAGATCATGGTTTGTTTCTCACTCAAAGGAAGTACATTAAGGACATGTTGGCAAAATTCAAGATGCAAGATTGTAAGACTGCAGGTACTCCAATGGAGGTCAATCACAAATTGAGCTCACATGAAGGTGAACTCATAGAGGACATCACATCATATCAAAGTCTAGTGGGTAGTCTCAACTATGCCACATTGACAAGAGTAGATATATGTTACAGTGTGAGTGTGCTAAGCCAATTTATGCACACACCAAGGAAACCACATATGGATGCTGCCAAAAGGATTCTCAAGTATCTCAAAGGAACCATAAATGAAGGACTTTATTATCCTTATGTATCTGATTTAGGTTTGAAGCTATTTTCTGATGCAGATTGGGCTGGCTCCAAGGAAGATAGAAGGAGCACTTCAGGTTATCTTACCTTTGCAGGTTCAAAGCTTATTTCATGGTCATCCAAGAAGCAACCCACAGTTGCTCTCTCTTCTACTGAAGCTGAATATAGAGGTCTTGCCATAGCTACACAAGAAGCTATGTGGACGAAGACATTATTCAAAGATCTTGGATTGGAGTTTGGAACTCCAACTATTTTTGGTGACAATATGAGTTCTATTCACTTGGCTGCTAATCCTATTTTTCATGCAAGGACTAAACATATTGAAGTTCATTATCACTATGTACGAGAGAAGGTTCTAAGCAAAGAGATTCAAATATCATATGTGTCCACTCATCAACAATGTGCAGATATTCTAACCAAAGCATTGGATGGTACAAAGCTTTGCAAATTCAAGGCTATGATAGGTTTGCAGGTAATCTTGGAAGATTGAAGACCTCAAGCATACTTGGCTTGAGGGGGAGCTGTTGAAGCAAGTCTATGACAAGCCTAAGTATTGGCTTGAGTCTCACAAAGTCTTAGAAGAAGCTTTAAAAACAAGACTATGTAAAGTTCACTTGTGAACTACCTCTTGTAACTTTTGAAGAGTTTACTTAATGTAAAAGTAAGAGAATCTTAAGTGGTTGAGTCCACTTGATCAAGAATGGAAAGAGGAGCCACGAATTCGTGATTTGTGGTAGGTAGAGAATCAAATCAATCATTGATTGATTGGAGAGTGATTGAGGGAAGTTAGCCTCCCAAACTCAACTATAAATAGATGGCAGTTTTAGTCGTGGTTAGAGAGACCTATGTGAAGACCTCCAAGAGCTGAGCTTTATGCCATATCAAGGTGTGATTACAAGGCACACATATGTATCAGTAAGTCATTGTATTGTACAAGAAATATACTTTCATTTTCATGATTATTTGGTTTCATCTTTCCATGTTCTTGTGAAGTGTACTACTCACTACCATTACTCTCAGTTTTCTCAGTCAGCTTGCAGAGATGTTTTCTCTGAGCTTGGTGCATCATTTTCAATGATTTAACTTGCTAAAGTTAGCTCTATAAGTCTACTATATGCTCATAAATTTTCATGTCATTTGGATGTTGCAATCTTCAGTTATGTTCATTTGAAGTCAACAGGGTCTGTTCATCTTCACCTCTCTGTCAGGTACCCGACTTTTTCACTCATCTTGTCAGAGGTGTTTCTCAGTGATTACTTATCCAAATTCAGTGATTGAATACTTGTTGGATTTAGCTTACTGTCTAGTATAACCATACAAATTTTCATAATCATTGGATTTCGACATTTTGAGTTATGGTGATTTTTCTGCTCACTGGTCTATTTCTGTAGCAGCCCGTGAAAATCGGGATGATGTCATCACTTGTTAAAACTCATTCTCAGTGTGTGTTTTTTTTTCTATGAGATTACTCTTGAAAGTTAGCTCTTTAAGCTAACTAGACTTCCCCAAGAGGAATTAAGCTAATTGCTGTTGTGCTCAGAGAATTATGTAAAACACAAGACAGGTGTATGAACCAAGAATAGCAAGTTTTCACCTCTGAGCTAACTCCAACTTATCTGTTTTGATCTATCTTTTTGAGAGTGATCTTCCAAGGTACATAGGGTGTCTAATACATCCATTGGCAAGCTAAAAGGGCCCACCATCTACTCCTGGAGTTCATTTGGCTGGTGTAGATCAAGGATTTTGCAACACCTCTTCATCTTCAAACACATACTTATCCATCTCTTCACACAACGCTGGGGTTGGATCAAGCCCCTTATGGGGGCACTATTCCCGCTGTCTTGCGAGCAGCGTCTACGCAGTGGGCACCTCGCCTAAACTCTCTAGAGTGTGGTGATCCTCGTAGGGCCCTGCCCCTTGGAAGTGATGAGACGTGCGTATGCGTGAGACCGTAGGCGTCGGGAAAGAGGCAAATCAGATACAACATTGATACTCGAAATCGCTGTGTGTACAAATCTCAATGATACAATGGAAATGAAACTAAAGTCCTCCAATAAAAGTGAATGATACAAATATGCCCGCTACAGTGCAGTTCGATGGTACAATAAAACCACTACAGTGCGGTGTGGTGATACAATATGTATGCCACTGCTACAGTGTGGATCGACTGCATATAAACTAGACCTCCCGCTACAGTGTGGGAAGGCGCCAAGGGGACTTCGGCTTCGGTCTTCGTGGTCCAAGCTTTACTTCTGACTTTACTTCGGTCCTTTCTTTTCTTCAAGTATCCTCAGCAATAGCCTCTCTTCTCATTACTTCAGAATCCGCACAAAATCAAACCTGGAGAATAGATGCACCAAGAAGATCCACGAGGTTCTCTTCACTTCAGTCTTCAATCACTTTCTTCAGCTCATATAAACCTCCAAAATCATCAATCCGCCCAACCTGGAGAAGCGTTCCACAAGAGATCCACGGGGTTGTACTCTTTACTTCAGGCTTCAGTGAGCAATTCTTTACTTCATATAATCCTCCAATATCATCAACCGTCGAACCTGGAAAGAGATTCCACAGAAATATCCACCGGGTATAATTCTTCACTTCATATAATCTCAGTCTTCAATAACTTTCATCACTTCATATAATCTCTGAAATCATCAACCTCAATACCTGGAGAAGCGTTCCACAAGAGATCCACGGGGTGAAACATATGGGGCTTGAACCCCTATTTATAGGTACTCCCCCTTCCTTCTCCCCTTGGGATTATTCTCTAGAAGCTTCTAACCTCCTTACTCAACTTTCTAATTCCAGATCACCTTGCATGTTCATTTGCAATTTTGGAAAAACACATCACTTATTTCTATTTTTTTATTTTTCTTTTTTTTTATTTAAGTTTTGGTTTCACACTATATATACAAGTTAATTATTTCTAAGGGTTTGACCTAGGGTAAACGCCAATCCTAAGGGTCCAACCTAGGGTTTTTGATCGAGGAAATTAGGGGTTTGTCCACAATAAACTCAAACATGTCAATTTAAGGGTTTATTTATAATTTTGGCCAAAACTCTAAGGGTTTCTAAGGGTTCATGTTCATTTTTCATGGGGTAAACCCACGTTTTCAGTCAGTTTCAAGGGTCAAACCTAAGGGTTTATGGGTCAAACATTAGTGATTTATACAAATGGGTCTAATGTACATATCTAATATGGTTTCACATCTCTCAATCAATCAAAACTAGCTAGAACATGTACAGTTTTTACCAGTTTCTTAGTGAAAACACCACACAAAACCCATAAATCAATCAACTTTGAAAAAAAATCAGGCACACTTCCCTGCAGGATTTCATCCCGACAACGCAGGACCTGCAACGGTGTGCTAGGGAGAGAAAGTAGTGGAAAGAGATGAATTTTTGGGATCTGCGTATGAAAATGTGAGGTTAGTTGTATTTTGAGTTATTTTTGAAAAAGTCACGTCTTTGAGGTCAATTCATGCACGGATTTTGATTTAGAACTCAAAAATAGCACTTTTGATCCTAAAACGTGGTTGGGGGACCATTAGACGGTGTTATGATGAGTTTTATAACTTTTTGAAAATTTTGAATTTTTAGACCCAGGTAAGTTACGAGATTCCTTTCTCTGTCTAGAGGCAAAACCCTTAGTTCATGAGCATTACCTTCATCACACATCTTCTTTTTACCTTCGTCATTATAAACAGAATCAGATGGATCCGAATTACCTTGGAATCCATTTTTTGTTGAATAGTGGGTTCGCGTATCACTTCTAGATTTCAAAGCTTCAGCAAATGACCTTACTTTGCTTGGACGATCTGAACTCTGAACAAGATCTGACCTTACTTTGCTTGGAGGATCTTCCGTAGATGTTTCTTTGCTTGGACGGTCTGAACTCTGAACAACATTTGAAGTGGTGAAACGATTCCAAATGGCATCCTCGAGCGACATTTGCTCAGGAACGCACAACAAAAGCTCGATGAGAGAGAGAGCAAGCATACTCGCTTACAAACAAAATAAAAACTCACAGATGGAACGCGAACCCCTTAGCCCACGTATCTTTTTTCTTTTTTAATAAAGGAAGTTCGGCATTATCTTACTCTCTCGGACTTGTATTAATTAAAAGAAAAGTACAAGTGAACGGGACTAGTGCTCACGAGACCCTCCAAATCTCACAGAGCACGAGTAGATTTTACAGAGTTTAGATGGCATTACAAAGAAGGTTAATCTCCCTCTCATAACCCTCATGCGGTGCCCACTTGGGTTTAAGCTTGTTGTTGATCGGAAGGAGCACTTGATGATGCCTCAAGGGAGGGAATTTCTTACAATTAGTGATTCTTTTGTCGAGAAGGAACAACGATTTTTCAATCGGCCACTCTTTGGGGGAGTCGCCAAAGTTATAAGCACATCTTTCCCGCCAGATCTTCCATAGGACCTCCCCTCTGATGGCGTTCCAGAGAGTCGCAGAGCAGCCAATCGCTTCTCCCAGTAGAGTTTTTTCCAACTGGTATGTTTCTGAAGTCTAATTTTCTTTCCGACAATCTGCGAGAGCCTGTTGGAGTTGGGACACGTAAAGAAGTTGTGATCAATATCTTCAATGGATCGGTAGCAGCGCTTGCACCAAGGAGGCACCCCATAAATTTCGCTAGCCTTTAAGTTGGTCTAAATTCCTCGATGAAAGATTTTCCATAAGAGGACATACTTTTTTATTTCTATGAGAGGGTGCCAGATGGCCATTAACTTCATATCCCACCAAAGTTACGTCCATGAGAGACACCACTTCTTGTTGAGGTTGACGTGATAATCAATGATTTCTTTGATGTTCGAGATTTTTGTTAGGCAATTACCATTCTGCCATCTGAGACCAAGCGGGCATGGTGGGGTGTGCCCTATGAGAAAACGAACTTTAGAGCGGTCCCAGGCAAGCCGTCTGCTTTGTAAAGTATTCCATTTTTCATAGGTGATATTGATGCTAGGGTCAATATCCTCAAGGTTGATCCACTAGTTGGTGTCTTGTTTCGAGAGATGTTTCCATTTTTTGAAGCCTTTGTTCCATAGCCTCTTGGCGTTTCAAATGTTTCAAGATTCCACATTTCGAATGCGTTGGATCTGCAATCAGATAGAGTCATTCAGCCTGATACCGGCAATGTGCGTGTTTCCCTAAATTTATAATACGCGGACCTAACCCATGTATTTTAAATTAGGGAAACACGCACATTGAATTTGTAAGCAGAAGTGTGTACATTTGGCTGCGCACGAGAGAGAGAGAGCTTTTGAGGCAATATAGCCATCTCTTCTCGGTGGAGAGCTCCTAGCACATTGAGAGGCATTAACAAAATGAAAACATAATATTTGTATGCCTATGAGATTGCTATTTGATCGTTTCGATGCCTATTATATTTGTAGGTATCTAAGGTTGATACTTATCTCTCTCTCTCTCTCTCTCTATATATATATATATATATATATATATATATATATATATATATATATATATATATATATATATATATGTGTGTGTGTGTGTGTGAGAGAGACAAAGGCAAGACTTGTTTCCAATCAAGCTTCCCATGGAATCAAATACCTTTGATTTCATTGAGCTGTTTGACCGCTCTCCAAACGAAAGATGAAGTGGGCACTTCTAATGTTTCTACTATTCTCCTGGATTAGTTAAGTTGATGAACAATATTCAGTTCATGTCTTGCTGTAGAACCCCCCCCCCCCCCCATACCCATGAGATGTAAATGGTGGCAACCTTCCACATATAAAAATGATGGAGAAATACTAAACACATAGACACATAACCTTGAAATGGATAGTTATTCTGTCTACGTATGAATACATCCTTGAACATTGAATGTTAACGAGTTACACTTAGCAAATGTTTTACGTGAAAACCCTACACAAACTATAATTCATAGACATGTAACAACATGTTTCCCATAACTAATGAAATTTAGGTCGCCGATTCTACGTCTTCCATACATGTCTTAATTGAATTCATGCTACGAGGGGAAATATGCATACACATCACTTTTATCAATGAAATTTGCGCCCCACAAACTAATAACTAAAAATCATGTTTATGTATGAGAAGAAAAAGAGGAGTTTATTCTTAGGCCATGAACTAGCCATCCAAGTATTGCAGCCTCTATTGCATTAATAATTTATTGCAAAGTACATGAGAAAATTTTTGCAATCTCATTGATATAGACTTTGCAATAATTTCGTTGTAAGGACTCTCTCGAATTTCTGTGGAAGAGCCCCATTAAACGCCAAAAGAAACTGATGAAGTCAAAGCAAAGAAAAACAGAGATAAACCCCTAATTCAAAGAGAGTAATCCTCTTAGAAATGATCACTCCTTCTCGTACCACTTAGGCGATCACTAGTCCCTCTCATCTATGATCAACAACCAATGGCTCAAAGAGAAAATTGTAAGCCCTAATTTCATTTTCCTTCAAGAGTTTGAAGTCAATGAGGTGGACCTCTAGAAATGCATGAAGAAAAAACATTGCAAAGCATTATTGGTTTCCAACAATGCTGGTCACTGAGATTCATTGCTCCTTCTTGTGATAGTCATCATAGATTGGTAGTAGCAAGCTTCGATGGCCTGGACTCGTTGAAAATGATGTCATCATATGTTCCAAAGTCAGATGAAGAGAGAATGGAAAACCGAGAATCCCTTGGCTCCCTTCCTTTGAGGTGATTCTCTTTGGTGACTTAAATATGGTTGGAATGCTCTCTCACCGTTGGGATCAGAAAGGCTGTTCCATTGAGCTGCTTGAAAAACTCAATTGGGATTGATTGAAGCTTCAGCAATACTTGATTAAGCTCAAAGGCTCTAGGGGATTTTCTGGTTCAAACCTCCAAACTAGCTCCGAGACTGGAAAAGAGTTATTTGTAAGCAAAAATCATATATGTTGTAAGGCTTCGCACCATCTCCCTCGACACTGATATCATCTTCTCACTTCTCATGCCAATTTTAGGTAACTGGTAGCTTCCTGCTCTCCACCAAGGGCAAAAATGTTCCATGGTTCCAAGTTTACCCTTTGATTTTTTTTTTCTTTTCCTTCTCTTTGTCAAGAAACTAAGCGACTTGGTGAAAAGATTTTCAAATGAGAGCCTCCCTAGCAAATTTCTGTATCAATTGTATTATATCCTTTAATTGGATATTTCATACTCTAAAACAATAAAAGCAAAAAGTGAGAAAACAAATAATGGAGAAGTTGTACCTGAGGCTTTCTCATAGATGGGTAGTGGCTAGCTTTGATGGTCTAGAATCCTTGACAATGGTGTCACCATATGCCCCAAAGTCAGATCAGGACAGGATGGAAACCCAAAAATCCCTTGACCTCCTTCCCTTTGAGGCGATTTTCCTTGGTGGTAAGAAACACTCATATATCATGAAAGGCTTCCCACCATCTCCCTCTAAATTGATATCATCTTGTCGGATCATTTTTAGATAATTGGTAGCCTCCCCCTCTCTACGAAGGGTAAAAATATTCCAAGGTTCAAAGTTCACCGTTTGACTTTCTCTCTTCCTTCTCTTTCTCAAGAAACTAAGCTCCTTGGTGACAAGATTTTGAAACGAGGCCTCCCTGACACATTGCTGAATTAATGGTATTAAATCCTGTAATAGGGTATTTCATGCTCTAAAAAATTAAAACATAAAGTAAGAAAACAAATAATGGAGAGGTTGTACCTGAGGTTCTCTCATAGATGGGAAGTGGCTAGATTTTATGGCCTAGAATCGTTGACAATGGTGTCACCATATTCCCCAAAGTCAGACCGAGAGAGGATGGGCACCCAAAAAGCCCTTGACTCCCTTCCTTTTGAAGTGATTCTATTTGGTGATTTAAATAAGGGTGAAACGCTCTATCACCATTGGGATCAGAAAGGGTGTTCCATTGAGGGGCTTGAAAAACTCAATTGGGATTGACTGAAGCTTTCCCAAGACGTCATTAAGCTCAAAGGCTCTAGGGGATTTTCTTGTTCAAACCTCCACACTAGCTCCGAGCTTCACAAAGTGAGACTAGAAAAGAATTAGTTGTAAGAAAAAAATCATATATCATGTAAGGCTTCCCACCATCGATATCATCTTCTCGGACCATTTTTAGGTAACAGGCTGCTCTCCACCAAGGGTAAAAATGTTCAATGGATTCAAGTTCACCCGTTGATTTTGTCTCTTCGTTCTCGTTGTCAAGAAACTTAGCTACTTGGTGAGAAGATTTTCAAATGAGAGCCTCCCTAAAAAATTGTAGGATCAATGGTATTAAATCATTCAATAGGATATTTCATTCTCTAACAAAATAAAAGCAAAAAGTAAGAAAAGAAAGAATGAGAAGTTGTACCTACGGATTTCTCATAGATGGGTAGTGGCTAGCTTTGATGGTCTAGAATTGTTGATAATGGTGCCACCATGTGCCCCAAAGTTAGATGAAGAAAGCATGGAAACGCAAATATCCCTTGACCTCCTCCCTTTTGAGGTGATTTTCTTTGGTGGCTCAAATATGGTTGAAATGCTCTCTCACACATTGGGATCCGAAAGGCTGTTCCATCAAGGATCTTGAAAAACTCTATTACGATTGTTTGAAGCTTCACCAAGACTTGATCAAGCTCAAAAGCTCTAGAGGATCTTCTTGTTGAAACCTCTAAAGTAGCTCCGAGCTTCACAAAGTGAGAATAGAAAAGAATTAGTTGTAAGAAAAAAATCATATATCATGTAAGGATTTCCACCACCTCCCTGTACATTGATATCATATTCTGGGATCATTTTTAGATAACTGTAGCTTCCGATATGGGCATCGGTATAAATGTCGGTATTACCGACGCCCATATCGACGCCCATATCGACGCCTTCGCTGGGTGTACCATCGCATATACCGTCGCTTGCTGGGTGTACCAATGCTTATTCTAACGACATTACTAGGAGTAACATCGCGTATATCGACGACCATATCTGCAAATTTTTTTTTGGGCGGTGTGTTGTCTTTTACTATAGCAACATTACCATGATGTTGCTTAACAAAAGACAATACACTCTGCCCAAAAAAAGCTGAGCACATGTGATGTGTACTCTAATGTCACCGGAAATATGATTTCATAAAACAAAAAATTATTGGACACAAAAGAGATAATCAGAATGAACCATGAACCATGTACAAAAAAAGTTATATATTTCATAAATGAAGCATGTACAAGAGTGTGGCAAACAACTGCCATATATGACGCTTTTACAAAACGTGGCAAAGCAATGAATTGCCATATGAAAATCAAATACAAAATTTTGGTGTGCCATTGCCATACACATGCAAAGAACGTTCCATATCAACAGTCCTACAACAAAGAACATTAATGGAATGAGATAAATTCACATGAAATTTACAAACAACAAGTAAAAACCAAGTTTATAAATTAATCACCTCATCGCAAACGCTCCCATGAAACGACCGCACTGCGTCCCTCCAAGTCTTCCAATAGTGTAGTCAATCCATGACTGTATCCGTAAGCCTTCTCCGTTCGTGTTGGAGGACGACCCATTGGGAGCTCCTGCAACAAATATAGAAAACATTAAAGGAACATACATGAGAAACTTAACACAAATAAATTCAATAAATGAAATGGTACTTACAAACTCATGACACATCGTTTCATATCCGCCGCTTCCCAAATGTGATGGTCCAATTGTATCTAAATGTGTAGCTGCGGCATCTCGCTGCTGGTGATATCAGTGAGGAGTCTACTACTGCTCGTCGCAAATCACATCCCACTCCTCAGCATCTAACCATACACGCTTTGCTAAGCGTGCTCTGAAAGCATCACAAGCCTTGAATCATCGATGGGACATAACCTCATGTGCGCTGTGCAGAATCCACTCTGAACTGACAAGAGACTGTCCATCAGCTGGTGGGAACTCATGATAAATTTTTTGTGTGATATAATTCTTCCGATCTTTATCCTATTCACTCCATTTCAGCATAATAAAGTGTCCAAACTGTATGGAGCAAAGCTGTCGTATACGTGCATGCATTGCTTTGCCAGCCGCATCCATCACTGGAGCTCCATCTCGGATACTATACACCTTGGAGTCATCATGGTCATGAGCACCCCAACGTGTACGTGGTGTTCCACATGGTGTACTATGTGGCGTACCTACATCTGAGATACTCGTCCTAGGAGTAGAAGCGGACAACACAACGTCCGTCGCACTGCCTCCACAACAGCAGCCTCCTCCAAACCTACCTATAGATCCACTCCTAGAACCTCCTACTCTAGAGCGTGACCTCAACCTACAAGACGGGCCAGAACCTATATCGCACTGAGGCATCAAATGCACATGTCTATTACTAGACCCATTAGGAGATGGCTGAAAAGATGGTCGTGATGGAGTCACAAAGCTAGGAGACATACCTCCACCGGAAGTAGCACCACCTGCAAGAGTGACACCGACGGGAGTGACACCCGGCGGGAATGAGGCCGACGGGAGTGAGGCCAGCAGGAGTGAGGCCGCCAGGAGTGAGGCCGGGAGGAGTGCTACCATGAGCAATCCAATACTGTGACACAGCGGCCATATACGTGGGAGGTACCTGAGAGATGAACTCTAAAAACTGCTCCTCTGTCATGGAATGTGGAGTGTTTGGAGGACTGTCTCCCATCGTGCTCTGTAACAAAAGAACTCAAATAATTAGTATGTGCTAATAAAGGTAATATAGAGAATAAACCAAAAAAAAAATAGTACGTACAAATGTTTTATTCAAAAATCCTCTAATTTAGCATCCTCTTGAAGATCCGATGCATCGAGAATATCTATCTCTATATTGATGGCTACTAAATTGCTTGCTATGCTGGTTTCTTCTTGATCATAGTCTATTGCTTTGTCTTCTTGAACAATGACCTCTTCTTCAATGACCTGTTCTTCTCGAACAATGATCTCTTCCTCCTCGACTATCGAATGAATCTCTGAGCCCAGTACAGATGGACTTTCTTCTACATCTATGTTCTCACAAATTTTTCTACTACGTGGGGTGACTTGTAAAACAAATAGCCACTCTAGTTCTTTTGAATCTGGGTTAAAAAAACTTTCTCACAGTGTTCAGGAAGTACAAATGTATCCCTTTCATCCGTCCATAATTTTGTGGAGTCGACTTGAAGCAAACTGCTATTATCCCGCCTCACTGTTGCATTTCTTCTAGGGGTGACTACTTTGAACCATTTCACATCAAAAACAAAATAATCAAACTTCCTAAAAGATAGTTTCAAGATATCTTGAATCACACCACAATAATCTAGCTAGCCTTCTTGAGCATTATCATCTCTTGCACTCACTCTACTTTTTTGCAAAAAAATCACCATCACCCCACTATCAAAAGTAGACCTATTTTTATCGATTCGTGCGATTCTAAAGTTTCATCATTGAGACCATAGTGCACCATATTTAGTATACTCCCAATCACATCCGTTTGTGAGTAGTTCTTCTTCTTCAGAGATATCTTCACCCGCTACTTTTGCTTGTGAAACCGCTGAATCTAGCCATTTTCTCGTTGGAAAAGGTGGAAGAGGTCGAAGACTTTCTAGAAGAGGCAAAAATCGAGTGGAATGATTCCTTCGAAATTGACCTCTTTCCTTTGCGTTGGTTTCCTTGGCAAGCTCATACCTTTCTAACCACTTCTGCATAGGCTCAAAGTCAACTATGCAAAACCTCATTGCCTTCTCTCTGAAAGCTACATCCATTTTTCTTTGCAGTCCTTTACCTTGTGGTTCATCACCTACGAGATGAACATCTTCATCATCGCTCCATAAACGAGGCATTTCGGGATCTGACATATGTAGAAACTCAGTTATGAATAAAGAGACTCTTGTACAAGCCATCCCTGTGCCATGCTACCCTCTAGAGGTGCTCTTTGTCAAACAAACCCTTTTAATGTTTTCATAAAGTCCTCTAAGAAGAACATCCATCGACTATGCACAGTTCCTCCTATTGCAACTTCATCTACCACATGAACCAGTAAATGGAGTCGAATAGTGAGAATACTTGTGGGAAAGTATTTCTCTAGCATACAAACACCCTCGATAGCATTGAGTTTCACACTCTTTATGCTATATTTATGTATCTCTTTAGAAGAGATCCACCGTACTAAAGAACTAATTTTGTAAATGGTTCTTCGTACATTCTCCGAAAGACAATCTTTTAGGGCTACAGGGAGCGCAAACTATAAAAACTTGTGTGGTCCGCATAAGGGACAAGCATGGTAACCCAAAATTGATAAACCTGAACATTCACCATAACCAGGCCAATCATGCATCGTCCACATAAGTATGCCTTGCACTCGCACGTCTCGTCTTCTTATAGGTTGAGACATTTCACACATAGTAATCCCATCCCATAAAATGCGCAGTTCTTCCACAAGTGGTGCAAGATATACATCCATGTTTTTTACCTTATACTTACTTGGTACAATAAGAGCTAATAATAAATGACCTTTCTTTGTGGCCAGCCATGGTGGGATGTTTTAATTGACCAAACATACAGGCCATGTGCTCCATGAAGAACTGTGTAAACCAAATGGATTCACTCTATCCATACCTAGGCCTAGACGTATGGACCGAGGCTCACTAGCAAACTCTGGCCACTTATTGTCTATGTGCTTCCAAGCATGAGACCTGCTCTTTGAATGCCATGACATTAACTCAACTATAGATTTGCATCTAAACATGTTCTTAATTCGTGGAATGAAAGGAAAGTGGCGAAGAACCTTTGCGGGGATTGCTTCGCCTACAAGGTCTTCTCTAAATCTATTTGCTCCACACTTTGGACATATGTGGAGATGCTCATACTCATTCGGAAAGAGGATGCAATCATTCGGACAAGCATGAATTTTAGTATAATCCATTCCAATGGACTGTGAAAGTTTTCTTGCATCTCCACGTGTTGGAGGCATGCCATTGCCCTCTGATAAAAATTGATCTTTAAGAAGCCTGCAATAAGCAATTAAAATGATATTAGTAAATAAAGTTATTTTGATACAACAATGAAAGCCAATTTGTTCTCCACTTACCTGAACAATTTAGTGACACTACTATCTGACCATCCATAAATGGATTGAAGATTGAGCATCACGAGTGAGGCACGTAGTACAGATATCTTTGCTTCATTGTAAAGTGGTAAACGAGCTAGTCTTTGCATGTTTTCATATTCTTCATCGACTTGTGATCGTGGAAATTTTAGTTGTGTCCATGAAACTCTCGACATCTTCTCCACCATCATGATCTTCGTCCATCTCATAAAATGGTTCGACCATCTCTTCCATATGCTCATTCTGTGTAATATTATTAGTACTTGCTTGTACGTCTAAGTCCTTTTTGTTCTCTTTTGTCCACGAGAGGTTATCGGTGCAATGTCGTTTGGGTCCATTTGCTCACCTCAGGGACCATGTGAATGGTAGCAAAGATTTTCTAGCTGACTCCTATCAAAGGATCCATACTCTCTAACATGTGCAGTACAAATCGGTCGTTTTCGATAAATTTGATACTTGCACTAAGTGCAAGGACATGCCATTCTCTCCTCCGGATCCAAAGAAGCCATCTGCTACAATATGGACATTTTAGATCATTTGTTTTTTTATTAAACCTAAAAATCATACTCCTAAAGACTTACACTTGAAATACTAAAATCTAAATACTTAAACACCTAAAAAAACCTAAAACCCTAATCTTAAAACCCTAACCTTCAAACCCTAATCTATATAATTATCCTAGTTTATCTATATATTCAATTTTTTTTGTTAATTAATCCTATTTTTATATATTCAAATATATATATATATATTTAATTAAATTATTTTAAACACTATTTCTTTTTATATTTATTTATCTATATAATTATCCTATATTATATATATATATATATATATATATATATATATATATATATATATATATATATATATATATATATATATATATATATATATATATATATTCAGATTTTTTCTTTAACTTTTTTCTATATTTTTCTCTTTATATCAATTTAATTGAGTTATATGTATGCTTAAACCCTAAAACCCTAATCTTAAAGATCTATACCTAAAATATGTATATTTTTGTATGCATGTGTATATAGATAGGTGTATAAGTATATGTGTCTATGTGTATGTGTATATATATTCACTCTGATTAAAATGATTAAAATAAAATCTATTTTTATATATTTAGTCATATATATTTAATTTAAAACACTAGTTCTTTTTATATTTATTTATCTATATAATTATCCTATTTTATATATATATTTATTTATATATTCAAATTTTTTCCTTAATTATTTTCTATATTTTCTCTTTCTATACATTTAATTGAGTTATATGTATTATATGTGTATGTGTATGGGTGTATATATGTTATGTAGGTGTTAAAACCCTAAAACCCTAATTAGCAAGACTTAGACTTAAACCTAAAATACTAAAACCTAAATACTTAAACACCTTTAAAAATCTAAACCCCTAATCCTAAAACCCTAATACTATTTTATATATATATTTATTTAATATTCATAATTTTTTCTTATTTTTTTCTATATTTTTTCTTAATATAAATGTAATTGAGTTATATGTATGCCTAAACCCTAAAACCCTAATCTTAAAAAAGAATATCTAGACCTAAAATATGTATATTTTTGTATGAATCTGTATCCATGTATATATGCATTATATGTGTATGTGTATGTGTGTATTTATGTTATGTAGGTGTTAAAACCCTAAAACCCTAATAAAAAAGACTTAGACTTAAACTTGAAATACTAAAACCTAAATACTTAAACACCTTTAAAAATCTAAACCCCTAGTCCTAAAACCCTAATCCTATTCTATATATATGTTTATTTAATATTCAGATTTTTTTATTATTTTTTTAATATAAATGTATTTGAGTTATATGTATGCCTAAACCCTAAAACCCTAATCTTAAATATCTAGACCTAAAATATGTATATTTTTATATGAATGTGTATCTACATGTATATATGTATTATATGTGTAAGTTTACGTGTGTATATATGTTATGTAGGTGTTAAAACCCTAAAACCCTAATCAGAAAGACTTAGATTTAAACCTAAAATACTAAAACCTAAATACTTATACACCTTTAAAAATCTAAACCCTTACTCCTAAAACCCTCATCCTATTTTATATATATGTTTATGTAATATTCAGATTTTTTTCTTATTTTTTTCTATATTTTTTTTAATGTAAATGTAATAGGGTTATATGTATGCCTAAACCCTAAAACCCTAATCTTAAATATCTAGACCTAAAATATGTATATTTCTGTATGCAGGTGTATATACATGTATATATGTATTATATGTGTATGTGTATCTATGTGTAAATAGCTTAAAAACCCGAATCCTATTTTTATATATTTGATGTAAAAAAAATTTCAAAATCAAAAATTTATATCTTTTATTATATATATTTAATTAAAACACTAGCTTATGTGTGTGTATATATGTGCATGTGTGTATGTATGTGTGTGTGTGAATGTATGCATGTGTGTATATGTGTATGTGTGTCTATGTATGCATGTGTGAGTATATGTGTATGTGTGTGTATGTATGCATGTGTGTGTATGCATTCATGTGTGTGTGTGCAAGCATGTGTGTATGTATGTGTGTGTGTGTGTGATTGTATGCATGCATGTGTGTATATGTGTGTGTATGTATGCATGCATGTGTGTATATGTGTGTATGTATGCATGATGTACATATGTGTGTGTATGTATGCATGTGTGTACATGTGTGTGTGTATGTATGCATGTGTGTATATGTGTATGTGTGTGTATGTATGCATGCATGTGTGTATATGTGTATATGTGTGTGTATATATGCATGCATGTGTGTATATGTGTGTGTGTATGCATGTGTGTGTGTATATGTGTGTATGTATGCATGTGTGTACATATGTGTGTATGTATGCATGTGTGTACATATGTGTGTGTATGCATGTGTGTGTATATGTGTGCATGTATGTGTGTATGCATGTGTGTGTGTGTATGTATGCATGTGTGTATATTTGTATGTATGTGTATGCATGCATGTGTGTATATGTCTGTGTATGTAAGCATGCATGTGTGTATATGTGTGTGTATGTAAGCATGAATGTGTGTACATGTGTGTATGTATACATGTGTAAATGTGTAGATGTGTGTGTGTGTGCGTGTGTATGTATGCTCTATTTTCCTATCTCTATCTTTCTTTCTTTCATCGTTCTTTATCTCTCACTCTCTCTCTCTCTCTCTCTTTATCTCTCTCCCTCTCTCTCTCTCTCTCTTTCTCTCTCTATGAATAGAGAATAAAACAATCACTTACAAGTATGTCGCTCTTTTGGATCGTTGTCATCAAAGCATAATGTATGTCGTGTATCGTCGAATTCCAAACAATCGACGCCAAAGAACTTCTACAAAATCAAAGAGAAGAGAAATTATAAGGCCTAAAGCATAGAGAAAGACAAAGGCTAACAATACGCACACCACTTACCAAGATGTGAGATCTAAACCAAGAGTGTGTGTGTGTAGAGAGACAGATCTCTGTGTGTGTCTGTGCACAAGACAATGCAGGTCGCAATTCGGTTTGCGTGCGCAAGTTTGACAGAAGACAAACAGTACTCAAACACGCACAAAAAAGTGAAGTTTTGCTCTTGGGTTCCCGGTATGTTTAAAATGCTGCCTCAGTATAAGCGTCGATATGAGCATCGGTATGAGCATTGGTAACTTCTAGTAAATTACCGACGCTTATACTAATGCTTATGTATACATGTGTGTGTGTTTGTATGCATGTGTGTATATGTGTATGTGTGTGTATGTATGCATGCATGTGTCTATATGTGTATGTGTGTGTATGTATGCATGCATGAGTGTATATGTGGTGTGTATGCATGTGTGTGTGTATGCATGTGTGTGGATGCATGTGTGTGTATATGTAAGTATGTATGCATGTGTGTGTGTATATGTGTGTATGTATGCATGTGGGTACATATGTGTGTATGTATGCATGTGTGTACATGTGTGTGTGTATATGCATGTGTGTGTATATATGTGTATGTATGTGTGTATGCATGTGTGTGTGCATGTATGCATGTGTGTGTGTATGTATGCATGTGTGTATATTTGTATGTGTGTGTGTATGCATGCATGTGTGTATATGTGTGTGTGTATGTAAGCATGCATGTGTGTATATGTGTGTGTATGTAAGCATGCATGTGTGTACATGTATGTGTGTATGTATACATGTGTAAATGTGTAGATGTGTGTGTATGTGTGTGTGTATGAATGTTCTTTTTTCCTATCTCTATCTTCCTTTCTTTCATCATTGTTTATCTCTCACTCTCTCTCTCTCTCTCTTTATCTCTCTCCCTCTCTCTCTCTCTCTCTCTCTCTTTCTCTCTCTCTTTCTCTGTCTATCAATAGAGAATAAAACAATCAGTTAGAAGTAGGTCCCTCTTTTGGATCGTCGTCATCAAAGCGTAATGTATGTCGTCTATCGTCAAATTCCAAACAATCGACGCCAAAGAACTTCTGCAAAATCAAAGAGAAGAGAAATTATAAGACCTAAATCATAGAGAAAGACAAAGGCTAACAATACGCGCACCACTTACCAAGATGTGAGATCTAAACCAAGAGAGAGAGTGTGTGTGTGTAGAGAGAGAGATCTCTGTGTGTGTATGTGCACAAGACAATGCAGGTCGCAATTCGATTCGCGCGTGCAAGTTCAACAGAAGACAAACAGTACTCAAACATGTGCCAAAAAGTGAAGTTTTGCTCTCGCGTTCTCAGTATGTTTAAAACCCTGCCTCAGTATAAGCGTCGGTATGGGCATCAGTATGAGCGTCGCTAACTTCTAGTAAATTACCGATGCTTATGTATACATGTGTGTGTGTGTATGTATGCATGTGTGTATATGTGTATGTGTGTGTATGTATGCATGTATGTGTGTATATGTGTATGTGTGTGTATGTATGCATGCATGTGTGTATATGTGTGTGTGTATGCATGTGTGTGTGTATATGTGTGTATGTATGCATGTGTGTACATATGTGTGTATGTATGCATGTGTGTACATGTGTGTGTGTATGCATGTGTGTGTGTATATGTGTGTATGTATGTGTGTATGTATGTGTGTGTGTATGTATGCATGTGTGTATATTTGTATCTTTGTATGCATGCATGTGTGTATATGTGTGTGTATGTAAGCATGCATGTGTATATGTGTGTGTATGTAAGCATGCATGTGTGTACATGTATGTGTGTATGTATACATGTGTACATGTGTAGATGTGTGTGTGTGTGTATGTCTGTGTATGTATGCTCTATTTTCCTATCTCTATCTTCCTTTCTTTCATCATTCTTTATCTCTCACTCTCTCTCTCTCTTTATCTCTCTCCTCCTCTCTCTGTGTGTGTGTGTGTGTGTGTGTGTCTCTGTCTCTCTCTCCCTCTTTGTCTCTCTATCAATAGAGAATAAAACAATCACTTACAAGTATGTCCCTCTTTTGGATCGTTGTCATCAAAGCGTAATGTATGTCCTCTATCGTCGAATTCCAAACAATCGACGCCAAAGAACTTCTACAAAATCAAAGAGAAGAGAAATTATAAGACCTAAAGCATAGAGAAAGACAAAGGCTAACAGTACGCACACCACCTACCAAGATGTGAGATCTAAACCAAGAGAGTGTGTGTGTGTGTGTAGAGAGAGAGAGATCTCTGTGTGTGTGTGCAGAAGACAATGCAGGTCGCAATTCGGTTCGCGTGCGCAAGTTCGCCAGAAGACAAACAGTACTCAAACATGCGCGAAAAAGTGAAGTTTTGCTCTCGAATTCCCAGTATGTTTAAGACATTGCCTCGGTATAAGCATCGGTATGGGCATCGGTATGAGCGTCGGTAACTTCCAATAAATTACCGACACTTATACTGGCGCATATACCGACGCTTATACCGAGGCCCATACTGGCAGATGCGGGACACATTGACGATCCGTTTAAAACGTTGGTATCCTTAAATGAGTTTCTCCAACGATTATACCGATGCCAAGAGCGACCGTCGGTATAGGCAGCAGTTGGTGCTACAGTTCCTAATGCACCTACTATAGAGCAACTTCATTGGGATGGTAGAGATGCTAAGGCACATGCATAGATAGACTTGTCTATCAAACGTGCCATTATAACTCTTATTTGCTCTTGCAAAATAGCAAAGGATGCTTGGGATACACTTACCACTTTGTACTAGGCAAGAAATGAGGATCATGTTGCTTAATTCCAAAAATAGTTGGAGAGTGAGCATATGAATGAAGGAGTTATATGGATAATTTTTTGACACAGATGAAAGATTTGAAGGAGCTATTGATTTCTACTGATGAAGTCTTTCCAGATAGTTTACTTGTGCAAACTATTCCAAATGGTCTTCTAGATTCATATTAGAGTTTTGCTTCTACTCTTGGGTTGATGATGAAAGCAAATCCAAATGCCTTCACATTTGAGGTGATAGTCTCTGTTTTGTTGCAAGAGGATCAGTCTAGGCACAATAGGTCCATCATGTGTGTAGCAGATCAACCTTTCTTAGCTAGTTAGAAGGGAAAAGGTAAATGAAGCTCATCTACTAATAAAAAAAATCTAGTAATTTTTCATACTAAAAAAAGAAAGACAAAGATGAGAAGAAAACAAAAAAGCAAAAATTGTTTTCAAATTATTGTAAAGGAAATGATCATGTCGTAAAGATTTGTCCAGAACTCGTTGCAAAGGAGGCAAAGAAAAAAGATGTCAGGATGGTTGTTGTAGAGGCCCCTACACCTAAAACAGAGTCTGCTAATCTTGTGCAAAATGAAGAATGGGTTTTTACTACTATTTACATTTATGACCCATTTTATCATGAATAGTGGATGTTTGCAATAGAGTCAGGTGTTTGGTACTATGATAGTGGGGCAACCAAAATAATTACCTCATAACATAGTTTCTTCAATTCACTTGAGCCTGCCCCTAGAGGAAATACCCTCACATGCACGAAAAAATCCTTTTATCCAGACATGGGAGTTGGTAAGATCATTCTGACTACTATTGATGGTAGTCAAGGATCAAGAAAAATCTATTCTCAATTTTAGCCTTAGGCAAGATCATCTTGGTTGTCAAATTTATTAATGATAGATGTAGAGTTCATGATCTATCAAATGGTGATGATATTATTACTTCTAAGCACTTTATATCGTGGGTTGTATAAGCTCATAGAGTATGCCAAATCTGTGAATGATTCAGCATGTGTAGTTTAAGATTCTCAAGCTATCTCATATGTAAAGCTTTGGCATGCAGACTTTACTTCTTTGAATTTTGCTAATATTCTATGCCTACAAAAATCTGAAATGGTGTCTTCTCTCTCTAGACTTGAGGCACTTGTCATTATGTACGACTTGAGACTGAGTCATCAAACCTTCTATCTTGAAATTGGCATTAGTTACCTTAGACTACCTTGGTAGGGTTGTCTTGCAAACTGTACTCCTGCATAAAGCCATTCTTCAGGGAGTCATGAAGAGTGATGCCTTCCCCACATGAGGAGGCCAACAAAGCACTAAGAATTAGTTTTGGAATTCGTAGTCGATGCATTCCTGTTGAGTAGATATAAACTGCAACAAGAAATGTATGGGGGAAGGTCCGCCAAGTCTAGTAGGCCTTAGCCTATAGAACAACAATGCAAAGAAAACTTCCTCACGGTACTGCCATTGCCAGGGTTCATGCTCCAAGCTTTGCTTTGCTTTAATTTTCGTTGGCCTGAGTGTCAATTGTTCGCTTTGTTTTGTTTTTGCCTTTGAAAGTTTTAGGCTTTTTGGTTCTAATAGCTCCCTTCTTCATCACGTATGGTAAGTTTCTTCGTGTTGTTTGATTGGTTTCTGTTGTTTGATTGCTTTTCTTTTGAGCGCTTGTCTTTTATTGTTTTCAAGAAAAGAGAAAAAGAAGAATAATTTAAAAGAAGAAATTTAAAAAGAGGTTTGTTGTGAAAAAATAAGTAGAAAGGAAAAGTGGGAGATTGAATTTTTATCGGATTTTCTAAGGTCTCTCTCTCTCTCTCCCTTGTTTTCCTCTCTTTTTGGCCAAATTGTTCATGAAAAGCTAAAGAAAATTTGTCTAATTGGTCAATTGTTTAGTCCCCTTCCCTAGTTCAAAGCATTAGGCGTAGGCTCTAAGAAGAATGGTTCCCAAGGGGATTAGTTGTGGTGAATTCTTAGTTCCTTTTAGCAAACCACATCTTTCTATTGCTCGAAAGTGAACAAATGGTGTTTCACGCATTCAATATGGGCACATAGCAAATGCAAAGAACCATGATGTCTCTTTCTAGGTGGTTTTTGAGCTTCATTTTGAATAAAACAAAGCTTACTAAACTCCTTATTTGGGTTGAAATTCCCAACTCTCCATTTTGCCTATATTATTTTATTAAAGAATTTATCTCTCTCCTTGAAAAGAAAATGGCAATGAAAGTTGAAGTTGGGGGTCCCATGTACAAGGCTTCTAGAGGAAGAAATCATCTACAAGAATTTTCCCAATGCTTTCTTTCATTGTGGGATTCAAAACCACATAACAAAATAATGTGCCCTTAGAAAAGGTGCTATCAATCCCAAGTGAAGTGAAGGCATAGTTGGAGATACCTAGCATGCAAGGTCTGCTCATAATTCTCTCAAAATATAGATCAAAACCAAATCAGAACATCTAATCTACCAATGTGTAAGAATATTGAAGAGTTCATGAAAGTTAAAAGGAAGAAAAAAAAGAGCCCCAAAGATATCCAAAAGGAAGAACTATATCGCGCTCAAGAAATGACAATTCTTTAGAAAGAGATTAATATGTTTGACTACCCAAGTGGCTTAATATGATAGATGACACTAAGTCCTTTGAAGAAGAAAAATCATTACAAGATTACTCCATTAGTAAAGAGAAAAACCCAAAAAAGTGAGAGCTCCATAATTGGTTCCATTGCTCTAGAATCCTACGCCAAAAAGGTGTGCAATCCAAAAGGAAAGGCTAGGCATGCTCTTCCGCTCCCTTGGAAGTGCCCCCATCAAAGGTAAATGAATTCAAATTGGTGGATCACTACATAGTCAAAATGTTTGGGGACATCCCAAGAAAAACAAAGACAAAACCCCAAATCAAGAACCCCTGCTTGGTCTTCAATGATAGTCCCCTCTTTTGATGTTCATGGGTTTTCACACCCTACTTGTATAGCAATCAGTGTCCAATGGGTGATGTTCATCTACCTCCAAGAAGTCAAGATTGAAGGTGAGGACTTAATAAAAAGACCGGAGATTATTTTTTTCATCAATATTGGATTTCCACGACTCATCCGAGAGGTAGTTGTTGTTAGGGAAGCACTAGATTATGCCCTCTGACTAGACTAGACAAGATTTTAGAATTACACTCTCGATTACGAGATCATCCATGTAGGGAAATCATACAAGAATATATAGCTAATACAAGAAGTCTCACAACCCATGACTAACATGTAAGATAACTCAATTAGAGATGATACAAAAGATGCCACAATCGGGGACCATAGGTATGAAGCAAGATCTTTGGATTACAAGAACTCCCTTCAAGGATATGAACTAGGTACAAGGAATAAGTGGAAAGGATCTTGTACTACACGATTACAACAGGACAAGAGAGGAATTACAATATACAAGAATAGACAAGACTAGAGCAAGAGACAAGAACAGAACTCCAACTGGAACTTGAAAGTACTTAGTTTGTGATCATGAATCTTTTCTTGGTACATTTAGCAAACCTAAGTGCTTTGCTAAGGATTAAGGACTACCCATATATTTGTCTCTTTCCATAGAGACATACATATGAACTTGTGCTTGTCAATTTTAGTGAATTTTTCTTGGATAATTGTAAAAGTCAAGAGAAGAAAGAACCTCATGAAGTTAGGAGACTAAAGCCTTGACCCATTTGGTTAAGAAATCAAATCAATTACATTCTAGAATGGCCCCTAGGATGAAGTCTGATGCATCTATCTCTAGGAAGAAGGGCTTTCTAGAATTAAGATGAAGTAGAATTGGAGCAGTGATGAATGCTAATTTCAAGGTCTGAAGGATTTTTCTACTTCTTCATTGCATGAGAATTTTGCATTTCCTCAGCTTGGTATGAGGTGTCACTATCTTAGAGTAATCTCTTATGAATATAATCTAATAGTCGACAAACCCTAGAAAACATTGTACATCTCAAACACATGAAGGTGGTTGCCAATCAAGGATTGTCTTGATCTTATTAGGGTCCATAAAGATTACCTTCTCTGATACAATGTACCCTAAGAACTCCACGTCTTTCTAATGGAAAGAGCGCTTCTCCAAGTTTGCATATAAACCTTTTTCTCTTAGTTTCTCTAGGACTATCTTTACATGAGATTCATGATCCTCTAGATTTTCTGGGAATATCAAGATATCATAGAGATATATTACCACAAAAGCATCTAAATACTCTCAAAATATATCATTTACCATATGTTGAAAGATGGCTAGAGCATTTGTGAGACCAAATGGCATAACTACATATTCAAAATGCCCATACCTTATTCAAAATGTTGTCTTCCATTCGTCTCCTTCTCTAATCCTAACAAGATTATAAGCTCCTCAAAGGTCAATCTTTGTGAAGAAATTTTCTTTTCTAAGGTGTTTCAAGAGCTCTGATATAAATGGTAGAGGACATCTATTCTTTATTTTGACTTCATTCAATCCATGTTAGTCCACACACATTCGGAGAGTTCCATCCTTGTTCTTTACAAATAGGATAGGGGCTCCTGTTGGAGACTTTGAGTGTTTGATAAATCCTTGGCTAGATTCTCATCAATATTCTTATTTAATTTTGTAAGTTCCTCTTGGGATAGTCTATAGATTGGTCTAAAGAGTGGTTGTGCTCCCTCTTCAAGTTCTATGGCACAATCATAAGGTCTATACTCTAGGAGGATATCTGCATTCTTCTTTTCAGAAACATCCTTAAAACCTTGGTATTGATCAGGAAGCTTCATTGAATCATCTTTCTTGGACTCTTGCATTGGTATGGTATAGATCATATATATATCGGTTCCTTCCTCATTGCATGTATGAAGTCTTTGGCTCTAACATATGTCGAGTTCTTTTGGATATCTCGACGAGTGATTTTATTCTTTTCCCAATTAATTTATGGATTATGTTTCTTTATCTAGGGCATTCCAATGATAACTAGATTTATTGAACTCAATATAATGTTGAAACATGTGGGAATCATGGTCACCAAGGTGTACTCTTAATGGTGTGGTTTCCAGTGTAATATCCCCACACGCTAGAGATCATCCATCTACTACTTCAGCTACTACAAGCTTGTTCTTCCGAAGTATTGGAATTCTATTCTTCTTAACTGATCCCTCATCGCTGAAACATGAGGAGGCTCCTAAATCTACTAGGAATGTAAGGGAAAGGGTATTCTTAGGCATGATTAACTTGATAGGGTCAAGGAATGTTTCTATGCGTGTAGCTAGAATATTGAGACCCTTTCTTATATCATGGTCTAGTTGTACGCTCTCTTTTACAACTAGACATCCTTGTTTCCTTGCTCTACAAGCATGACTATGACTCTAGATTTTGTTCTCTTGTTGGGACAATTAACTGCAATATGGCTAGGGTTTCGATAATAGAGGCATAACTTGTTATCTCTCCTTCTCTATTTCTCTTGTGGTGTTAGATGTTGGAACCTAATTACATCTATCTACATAGGTTCAAGCATAAAATCATCTTTAGGAGCGGGCTAGAAGGGTTTCCATTGGTGAAGTCTTCCTTCTACTTGTTTTTATTATTTCCATTGAAAAAGGAAACTATCACATTGAATACCTTGGGTGATGTATTCATTCAATGTCTTAGCCTCTGGCATTGTTATCAGAAGATCCTCCACATCATCTCTTAAACCCCATCTAAATTGGCTTATGAAATAATCTTTGTGCCAAGTGAGATCACATATCAATTGCCTAATTATTGTGCATAGGTAGAGGTAGGGTGGTTACCTTGATGTAGATTCCAAATTTTTGTTTTTGCCACTCGACTCGTGTTTGCATCTCCAAATATGGCACCAAGTTTTTTAAGAAACCCCTCATAGTCTTGAAGTACTACCATGTTCTTCTCCACGATTGGGGCGAACCATGATAATGCTTGGCCACAAAGAAAGGTTTCAATAAACCTGACCTTGGATGCCTTGTCAAGGTATCTATTAAGTTCCATACAAATGTAAAATTAAACTTGCTCGAGAAATCTGCATAACTTCATATGATCCCCATTGAATATTTTTGGCATGCAAATTCATTATGGATGAACTAGGCCATCGATTCACTTGAGTAATTCCTTGATTTGCTTGAAGATTCCCAATTCATTCTTGTAATCATTTTAGCAATGCACCTACATGCACCAAAGGTCCCAGCTTGACTTGTTTCTATCCATTAGTTAGGTCCTCGACTTGTTGTTGGAGACCTAGGAGTGATGCCACAATCTATTCATAAACATTCTCAATGATGCCTGGTCTTGGACAGAAGCTAGTCTCTCCAAAATGTCTGGGGAGCACTAGATTGTTCCCTTTGACTAGAATATACAAGATTTTAGAGTTACACTGTTATTTACAAGATCCCCCACATAAAGAAATAATACAAGAATATATAATTGATACAAGAATTCCCACAACTCGGGACTCATAAGTATAGATAAATCAACTAGATATGATATCTGATATAGAAGATCCCACAACCCGGGATGGTAGGTATGAAGAAAGATCTCTTGATTACAAGAATTTCCTTCAAATAGATGCACTTGATACAAGGAATAATTGGAAAGGATCTCCTACTACAAGATTACAACAATACAAGAGAGGATGTCCAAGATATAAGACTAGCCAAGACTAGAGCAAGATACAAGACTAGAATTGGAACTAGAACTTGAAAGTATTTACTTGGTGATCACAACTCCTTGAGCTCCCAAGGCTAGAATTAGTGAGACTGAGTATGTATGTGGTCAATCCCTCCTTATATAGGTTTCCATGGGCGGTTAAAAATTGATGATGTTATTAATTTGAAACATGACCTTTGGATTTTAGAATCAAGCAAGTGGGTCGTCAATCTTAGGGTTTTGATGTGTTTTGGACACAATGGAAGCATTATTTTGTCCAAATTCTGAACCAATGGTGAGATATAGAAGGTTAAATGGACTTTGAGGTTTAGGATGGTTTCCTTTATCCATGATAGTTGTGTTGTTGTCACGGGCTTCAAGCATTGTTATACCTTATCTTTTTTAGGATTCACTTGCAATCAAAATCATGGGTGGGTTTTTATCAAGCTTAAAATCCCTATCCCCTCCTTTGTTATTTCAATGTATGTTTCAAACGTGACCTATGAAAGAATTCAAACATGGTACTCTTTGAATTCCCTTTTGAGTAACATCATCCTTTGGGGTAATTTCAACATAGGGGAAATTATCTCTAATCACTCGGGCTACAAAGTGCTACCAAGTGGTACCAAGTAAAAGAAATGAAAAAACCATTTGGGACTGCTTTAAGCTCCACCATGTGGACTATATGAATTCAAAGAATATCAAGGGCCTCTTGATCTAACCTACATCATTGTGCCATGATTTGCAAAGCTTAACTTCATAGGTGGTATGTTTCTCACAATATTATCGACCTCTTGGAACCTCCATCTCTTTCTCTTAGCATTGATATTGTAGTTTTACATCATAGACCCTCTTTTCAAAATAAGAAGGCTCCATGGTTCCATGTTGACCTATTGATGTTCATGCTCCCTCTATTTTCCAATCTATTTTTCAGGTGTGGCACCAAGCATTCCAAGATAGTGCCTCTCCACATAAGTATTGGATCAAGGTGCTTAAGGCTTGACAACATACCATGCACAATGTCAGAATTGCGATCCAAAGAATTAGAAAGGAGAGAAGAGAAAGAATCTATAAAAGGCTTATGCACCTCAAAGAGGAAGTGACTAAAGGTAATTTGCAACTTCAAAAAGACCTTCTCAAAATAAGGATCAAATTCAAATTGGAAGAAGAAATTCATTGTAAGAAGCTCTTTATCTTCTTCAAAGATTGGTGGACATAGAAAATGGGTAAGCCTACTAAAGAGATGTGTAGGATTCTAAAGAAAAGGAAAGTTATGGAAATTCTTCCAAGTATGATCAACAAGAATGGCAATGTGTGTGCAACTAAGTCCGAAAATCATGACCACATTATGCAAAACCTTTCAAAGCTTGTTGACATGGAATCTCCTCTATCTTTGTGGAAGCATGAGTGTATGGCCAGTGTCTAGACAGTTACATCTATAAAGATCCCCTAAGATATTGCTAAGAGGCTTGACGATCTCCAATCCATTGGCAAGCTCAAGACAATTATCAATTTGATTCTTAGGAGGAAGAGCCCTAGTCTAGAAAGCCTCATTACTGAATTCTTCAAAGTGTTTAAATACTCCCTCACATATCCCTTAAGTCTTGTGTGGGAGGAAGCCATTGGATTTTGGGCCCTCCCAAATTTTTTTGAATGAAGGAGTTATCATATTGATCCATAAGAAAGATAATAGGAACATGATTGAAAATTGGAGTCAATAACTATGTTACAAACTCACTTCAAGTTCATTTGTAAGGCCTTGGCCAATCAAGTGACAAATCAACTTTGTGATTGGCACTAAAAGAATAAAAAGTGATTCATCAAGGACAGGAAAATTTTAGAAGCCATCATGGACATCTCAAAAGGGCTCAAATTTGCAGAGTCAAATCAAAAGTTTCTATTTCTTAAGATTGACTTAAACAAGTCCTACAACAAGTTGGGTTGGGATTTCATCCTACCATCCCTTAAGGATTTGGGATTTAGCCCTAGGTTCATTTGGATGTGCGCCTCCCTCTTATGTAGTGCTTTGGCTCATATCAATATTAACAACAATCTTTCTGCTCTTATTTGGCTTAAGAGTTCAATAAAGTAGGGTTTCCCTCTTGCTCCTCTATTATTTGTTATTACCATTGAAAATCCTAGTTGCCTTGTTGATAGAAATGTTTAATTTGATCATATCATATGCATTTCACTCCCACAAGGGCAAGCAAAAATGACTTGTAGGATGTTCACTAACAATACTTACTCCTTTATTCTAAAGGAAGTTGGGTGTGATTCTAGGCTTTGGCTATGTCGTGATATTTTTTTCTCTTCCTCTTGATCCAAAATTAACCATGATAAGACTACTTTCAAGTTTATTTCTCAATCAATGCCTCAATTTCACATTGAACAAGGGTGTCCTGAACTTTCTTAGGGCGAGGTCTTTAGGCTTCTTGGATGATTTCTCTTGGTTTTGAGGTCCCAATGGGCTAGAGATGGGAGTAGGTCCTCAGTAAGTTAGATTCCAAACTTTAGTACTAGAAGGCAATGCAATTGGATATGGCAAGCATGGCTATGGTGATCAATAATTTCTTAATTTCCTCACTTGTTTGAGGCTGACAGAGTTAGAGTTGAACAAGATGAAAAGCATGTGTAGGAAGTTTTTTTCCTCACTCTATTTCCTCACTCTATTTCCTCACTTGTTTGAGGCTGACAGAGTTAGAGTTGAACAAGATGAAAAGCATGTGTAGGAAGTTTTTTTTAGATAGGTCACCCCAATGAGAGTGCAACTAAATTCAAGCACCCGCATGAGGAATACACCATTGAGGCTTTCTTCACCTTCTTGCTACAAGGATTAGAAATTAAAAGAGCTTACCTCCCCCGCCCTTCAAGCATCATACAATCTTATTTATAGAGTACACTAAGCTAAAAAGTAAGCATCTCCTACACGAAGGGGATTACAACATCGTTAAGGTCATGAGCTAAACAAGTAGTTGTTTTATTCCCTTGTGAATCCCCCATTGCAACTTGGTTAGGCCATGAGGCTTCGTTTGTATCTCCCTATTCTCTCTTCTATATCTTCTTTTGTCAATATGATTGTATTTTTTTTAGTGTCCTCATTTTTGTCCATGCACACATAGCTTAGTGGTTGTTGAGGAGCATGTTATCAAGGCAACAATAGATTGTGATGCTTGACTAGACTAGAAAAGATTTTGGGATTATAATTTTGATGACAAGATCACCCATGTAGGATAATACAAGAATGTGTAACCGATACAAGAATTCCCACAACCTTGGGCTCTGATAGATATGGGTAACTGGAATAGATGGAATACAAGAGATCCCACAATTAGGGACCATAGATATGAGACATAAGATCTGAATTACAAGAAGCCCTTGAGTGAGATGATCAAGATACAAGAAAAAACTTGACAAGATCTCATATGAAAAGATTACAAAGAGGACAAGAGTAGATGTCCAAGAGCTAGACTAATCAAGACTAGAACAAGGAACATGACAAGAACTTGAACTAGAACTTCAAAGGTACTTACTTGGTGATCAAGACTCCTTGAGCTCTGGAGAATGGCATTGGCAAGATTGAGCATGTATGTGGTAGAGCCATCCTAATATACTTGTTCAAGGGTGGTGTTCAACGGTGGTTACAATTGATGATGTCAACAATTCGAAATAGGTCCTCTTGTTATCCAACTCAAGCAAATAGACAATTGATCTTAGGTTTTTTAGACATTTAAGATGTGATGGAAGCATTAATTTCTCCAAATTCTAAACCAATAATGAGATATAGATACTCACATGGAATATGAGCTTGAAGGTAGTCTCCTTTGTGTCCATGATATCACCTCCTCCTCAAGCAACGAGTTGCAGGAGTGGTTATGTAACACTGAGATCTTCTAAGACCTGAATCTTCATAATTCATGGTCTTTGTAGAGTTCTTGATAAGTGGTACTCAAACACAATGATGGTAGATACCCATGATGGAACTAGAATGGGTTTGTAATATATCTAGGTAGAGAATCAAGGGCATGATGCTCGTGATGGACTTTATTCCTCTTTTGACTTTGATGATGATCCTTTTGATGTGGGATAGTGATTTTTGATTCCTTGAAGTCCACTTGTTTCTTCTTCTTAGGGTATTTGAATACCAAATGATCACAGTCTCCATGATAAAAGCATAACCCATTGTCTTTCTCATGAGTTCTTTCCCTTAGTGTAAGTCTCTTGACCTTGATGTGATCCAATTGCATGGGTTCTTCATAAGATAGATTGTTCAAACATCTAATGGTGCATGGGATGTTTCCAAGATCTTTGATGGAGAAACTTGAGCAACTGCATCTCCTTGATTGAAGATGAACTTCTTGTCATCCTTTATCTTCTTTTTATTTTCATAATGTGTGTACTCCATATCATTTGTAATTGATCTGTTGGGCTTCAAAGATATTTTATTCGGATTCTTGTGGAATAGTGTCTTGATTAGTCAACGCTTCTAGCTCTTGGACTTGGCTTTCTTTGAATGATTGATTATCACATTGAACTTCTCATCACCTTTGTATCAAGCCTTCATGCCAATCAAACCCATCTTCTCATTGGGTTTTTGGGAAATCCCTTCCCAAGCTCCACCTCAATGAGCCTCTCGGCTTTATAACCTTGAGCATGATAGGTGTCTAACCCCTGCTTTGTGGGATACACGGAGTCCCATGGGCACTAAGCCCACCTTCACTTGTATTTTCAATTAATTCAAGCATATCTAGAAGACTAAATGATGTTATCATTATGCCAAACTTATGATGTTATCATTCAAGAATATCTAGAAGACCTAACCTTATGTCAAACTTCCTTTTAACAAAATGTCCGTACTTCACTCAATTTTATACAATTACTTTTGATTTGTGGATGATGTTATCATGATTATTCCGTTTCATCTTATTTTTTTAAACCGTCTTTGCTTTTTTTCAGCGGTATTGACACACAGCATTTCGGTAAGTATGGGAGTTTAACGTCTTTATTTGTTTTTGTACTAGAAAATATATGATGAAGAAAAAAAGAATTCAAAGTTATCATCAATACATCACTAAAGCTATTCATTTTAAAGTAAATACCCTTGAATTTCCATTGTACTGTAAATTTTGAATATTGCATGAACCTTATTATTATACTGTTGGATTTTGTTTTTTTTTTTTTATCCTCTAAGCTTTGTACCCTGACTTTTACATTAATTCAATACAATATACATAAAGACGCACTTGGAGACAAGTTTGGTTAAGCACACGATAATAGGTTTTACCCAACTGATTTTTTTCTACCCGGATGTCTCTTGTTTTTCTCATATGACATCCCCTTCTTCATATTTCTCTGATCTATGCATGTCGATTTGTGAAACATCTTGTCAAGTTTGCTTACAGCATTAGAATCCAATGAAATGCATGTATCAATGGTCTCCATATTCACATTTGGACCATTCAAGCCTCCGAAGCTGATCATTTTTCAATCAGCAATATAAATGTCAAGAGAAAAGGTGAAACGGGATGTATAGAGGTCTACTGGGCAAACATGCGAAAAGGAAAAATAAGCACACAAAGTCGGAGGCTAGCTTCCCCTTTTTTATTATATATATTAACATATTAGTGAAATATACCTAGGTCCATGAAAACCCTGTTGCCTCATTACAAAATAGGAATGAAAATACGTTCAATACAAAGTTTCTATAGGTAGGATGTATGATAAATATGTTATGTTTGATGATCATATCATCACTCTTGATAGATAAATTTCCAATGAACGTTACATATAAAATAAATAAATATATCATTTCTATAAACCTAACAATAGTAATTGTAATCAAACACAAAGACGGAAAATTACAGATATGATATATAATAGAGAACGAAGATTACAGATGATAGAAAATACGAAAGGAAATTACAGATATTATAGAAAATAGAGATTACGACAATGCAAAATGCAGAAAGTCTTAAGTATGGTGTTCATTATAATTTTGACTACCAGATATGATAAGAAATAGAGGTCACTTCTAACACAAGGTTAAACCGTAATTTTACATCAGTTTCTAAAATTTGTATACCTTTTGCTATATTAACCCCACAATTAGAATTATCTATAATTAACAGAACTATTATTGGTTCCACGAACATGCATAATAAAGTTGAACCCGATTATCATTATAGATTCATCATAATCGTTATCTTCTTCATTTGCATTTTAAAGCTACTTGTATGAAGGAGAGCTTCTCACTTCTTGCTAATGGCTTCGCATCTAATGTACTTTGAAAAATGCAAAAATCATACAACAGAGAGTATGAGTCTCTTGTATGTAGGTTTCACAAATTCGTAGTCTCAATACAATTCATGGATATGTTTTATTAGAATAAAGCTATTCAAGGGTGTTCCATGGGCATTTGACCTTTCATATAGACACTAACGGTAGCAATACATAGGAATCTCCTACGACATGCCAATATGGCTGATATGGGCAAGGGAGAAGACATAAATAATGACAAAGAATATTAGAGTATGACTTATACCTCCCACCTCATGGACACGTTACACAATGTACAAGGGACTATTCAAAACAAGATCAAGTGAATCCCATCAATTGGAAACCTTTTCTAAAGCTATCTTGTGGTAGATCTTTTGTTAAGGCATCTTCTATGTTTTCTTGAGTATGAAATTTCTCAATGAAAATGCACTCTAATCACAAATAAGGTGATGACTCACCTCAATGTTTGGACTCTGCATCATAGATCATACTCTTAGCCAATGCAAGAAAACTTTCGTTTTCATTGAATAAAGGAGGAACATGCTAGGGTATGCCCATATCACATGCAAATCTAACAAGCCACATTATATCCTTAGATGCCTCACTAGCTATAGCATACTCTACTTTTGTAGTGGAAACAATCATGAATTCTTGAAGATAAGACCTTTGAAGAAATAGCACCAGTTATGAAGTGAAAGTTGTACCTTGAAACTAGACTTCCTATTGTCTACACAACTAGCATAGTCAAAGCCTTTGTATTCAATAAACGATGCATCACATCTAATAAAGAATAAACACATAGCCATACTTCCAATCGTATATCTCAAATTGAGTTTGATCGCCTCCCAATGCTTCTTGCCTAGATTTGACATATATCTGCTCACAACTCCCACTACAAATGCAATGTCTAGTGTGGTACCCACGAAAACATACATGAGATTACATATAGTAGATTGGTAAGGAATTTTTCTCATGAATTCCTCCTCATGAATTTTAGGACAATCATTCTTGCTTGGCTTCACATATGTAGGGAATGGTTTACTCATTGTCGTGCCACCATACATGTTGAACTTGTGAAGTATTTTGTTTTGTACTCACCCTAAAACATGTGTATGGATATCTTACTCATATCATGAGTAATACTCAATACCGAAAATATGTTTAGCATATCCCAAATCTTCCATGTCAAAATCCTAACTCAACTTTGTCTTCAAGAGAGACAATGTTTTTAGGACTTCTCGACAATTAACATATCATAAGCATAAAGTATTAAACATACCAAGTTGCCATTTTAGCATCTCTTAGTTTAGATATAATGATCCTCATTACTTCTAGAATATCCTTAGGACTTCATGAATGCATCAAATATTTGATACCTCTCTCTAGGTGATTTCCTAAGTCTAAACAAAATCTTCTTTAACTTACATACAAGATTCTCTTTTCTAAAGATTACATAACTCTCTGGTTGTTCCATATAGATTTCATTTGTAAGATTTTTCATGCAAGAAAGAAGTCTACATATACATTTGGACTAGCTCTAAGTACTCTTTTCAACTAATCCAAGCAACATGCATAATTTCAATAGCCTGACTATAAGTAAGAAGATTTCCTCAAATTCAACTCATTGTTGCTTCAATCTATTTACAAAAGTCATGATTTATGGTTTTGAGAAGCACTATCTGATGTGAATTTCAACTTATATATGCACATTAATGGTTTAGCGTTCATGCCCATCAGTAAAGATACCAATTCCTAAGTAAAAGTTGTATGAGTAGAAACAAATCAGTCATCATGCCCTCCTCCCAACTTGACATGATAACATCTCTGCATAAATTCTTTTTAAGAAGGAGACTTGTTAGCATCTATCATGATGAAAAATTGAATCTTGTAACATATCATCAAGTGGATGTGAGACACATAAAGATCGTCTTAATAATTTTTGATAAAGAGCACGAATAGACTATTGTTGAACATTTTCATTACCAACCTTGTTTGTAAGATTATTATGCATATTCATAGGCAGACTAACATGAATTCCCTATTGTCATGTTTGTTGATATAGAATGAGCTTCCAATTTATACCAGTGCTCAATTTTTATTAACTTCTTGGATATAAAGTTACATCCATGTGTGTGGTAGTGAGTTTGATATAGGCTATCTACAAAGGATCTTCCATTGTTTTTGTTAGTCATTTCCAAACTCCATTGTTTTTGGACTAAGCTCTAGAAAGTTAAAATACAAGGAGATGATCAGAACACAAAAATTTTGTCATTGAACGAACATATCTGGATTAATAACGTGCTTACCCTATAAGTACAAAGTTTTGGATCTCATTCACCTCGCCTGCATCTATAACTCCTTTTGATTTTTTGTGAGGCATAATGTCAAGCCCTCCCAAGAAATCCATCCATTTTGCACCATCCTAGACACAAAACCCAAGAAGGAGATAAAGAATTGTTAGGCTACATTCAAGGGTAGATGTAGTACTCATGGAGTTCTTGATAATGTATTTCCTCATAGCCATGTACCTTCTTAAGGATCCCTCCACTTCTCCTAAACTTGAGAACCATGGTGGCTCTTCACATGAGACTTGGCACTCTTGTGATACTCCATGTGTCTGAGTGACTAAGGAAGGATTCACACCTCGCTTCCCTAAAGTTCTCATAAAACCTTTCCTTCCCCTCAATTTCATTTTTTCCTCAAAAATTATATTGGAAGATTTAGGTGGAAGAGAAAAGAATCCTTAATAGCTCCCATTAGACCCCATGTATCTGGTGTACATGGTCATATCTCCAAGGTGTTTCCCCATATCCTGCCCCTTAGGAAAAATCTTGGGAAGGCAAGGTGGGAAATCTTCTCTGAAGGGTGCTAATTGGCTTACATGTAATAATATCTTCTAAAATTATCTTTCGACTTTACTATGTTGTCTTTATATAGGTGACTCCTTGTTTTTTTCTCTCAAGTGCATAGTATGCCTTTAGGCTCATGTGGAATAGATTGAGTAGAAATAGGCTCTACTACCTCACTATATGAGTTTGTTAGATTCATCTAATCTCTTCTTAACTTGGTAAACATGAAATATTGGAGGGACCTTGTTGTTCTCTAGGTAAGCTAGCTTTCCCATTCTCTTGAGTATTGAGAATGGGCCACAATACCTAGGAGATAGTTTTGGACAAGATCCCTCTTCATGGTTTCAAACCTATATGGAACTCTAAGATAGACTTTCTCTCCTACCTCAAAGTTGATTTCTCTCCATTAATGATCAGCATATGCTCTTGCTCTATCCCTAGCTATCCTAATGCTATCCATAGCAAGCCTAAGCATATCATTTATCTCTTCCAAGAAGTCCTTTGTATCTTGGACTATCTCATGTTGCAATCACACTACATAAGGAGCTCTTTGTTGAAATCCATACATAAGCATAAATCGACTATGTCCACTAGAAGAGTTCTTAGCACTATTATATGAAAAATCACTATAGGTAAGTACTCTTTCCAATTTATTTTTCCTTTCATTTACGTATACTCAAATCATATCTTCTAGGATTTGGTTAACCCTCTCTATTTTTCCCATCCGTTTGTGGATGCTTGGTTGTAGTCCGGCTAAATTTAGTATCCAACCTCTTGAAAAATTCTCTTCAAAAGTGCCAAGTAAACTTCCTATCCCAATCTAAAAGAATGTATAAAGGGTGACCATATGATCAGTATAGATTCTCAACAAATAATGTAACCAACTTAGGTTTCTTGAGTGTACTACATGTTAGAATAAACCTAGCCAATTTGTTTTATGTATCCATGATTACCCACACTCAATTGTGCCCTATTTGTATCTTAGGTAATCCCATTATAAAACCCATGGATATACTCTCTCACTTCCCATTCACAATATCCAATGGGTGGATTGGTCCTCCAATCCTCAATCTCTCATCTTTATTGACCTCGCATTTAGTGTAGTTAAAAACATACTCTAGGATGTGCTTATGAAGTCCATGCGAGTAAAACTACCTCTTAACAACATCATACCTCTTTTGAACTCATGGGTTCCCACATTAGGTGTGTCATTACACTCATGCAATATGTGTTGTCTCATCTTAAAATATCTAGGGATACACACCTTACCTTTATATGATAGGTGTCCATCATTCTAGATTTTTTCTCTCAAAAGTGATTGTTCAACCATCTTGAACCATAATTGCTCCTATAGACAAAATCACTCACGTAAGCCTCAACCACAAAGGAATAATTGGGATCTATTATATTCAAAAGTGGAGTTGTGGCAATTGCTACCTTCAATTTTTCCATACTTTGCTTTTGTTCATCTCCCCAATGAAAGTTTTTCCCTTTAAGTTTAAGCTATTCCATCATCAAGACATCAATTTTGGCATAATTCTTAATGAATCTTCAATAGAAATGTCATAAACCTAGGAAGATATGAAGCTCTTCTAGGTTATTGGGATGTGGCCATTCCATAATAGCATGTAATTTATCATAATTCATCTATATTCCATCTTATGAAAATATATGTGGATAAGGTCTTGATGCCCAAGGAAATGAGGTAGAAATATGCTAGTTGTTTGCCCAAAATCACTCGGGATAGGCCTATTTGCACTCCTCTAAGTCTACAACCATACTCGAATATAGATGTAGCAAAGGAAGGATTGAAGACCCGAATACCTACGTAAATCGATATCCACTCCAGGTCAACCCTTGCAAGCACTCTCTCACTTGCTTTCTTTCACCCCCACCCAACTCTCGATCAATTTCACCTCTCCCTCTCTTTTAATCTCACACTCTCTTGTACTCACATGAACACACACACACACACTCACAAGCACAAACATACACACAAATCTTTCACCCACTAATTTCCAGGCCTGTCTGTATGCATTCCCTTTCTTTCCCTTTTGAGATTTACAACACTAATAAGAAAAGAGAAACACAATCAATTACGTTGGTGGTATATATGGTCATTCATTTCAGAGCACCCCATACTTCTTTCCATCCAATCTAGGGATGATGAAGGGCTTTGTGTTTCAAGCCTCTAATCTCTCTCCTCTATGATACGTCAGACCTTTGGAGCCCAAACGTCTATATATATATGTGTGTGTGTGTGTGTGTGTATATATATATATATATATATATATATATATATATATATATATATATATATATATATATATATATATATATATATATATATATATATATATATATATATATATATATATATATATATATATATATATATATATATATATATATTAGGCTCTCTTGTTCATAAGTGGCCATTCCAACTAAAGATTTGTCTGTGCTTTTCCGCTTTTCTTCCTGCGTGAACATACACACATAGACTTGAAAATTCTCTCATAACCATAACCAGTCCTCAAATCATAGCTAATATGTTTCAATATCAGTTACTTGTGAAGAATGCTTAACAAGAAGTATGCACTACAGCAATTTCTCAAGACATGTCACATGCAAATGAGTCACATCAACTTTTGTGCATATAGTATTCAACTATATATCTATTGCCTGTAAAAAAACGTACATATGTATGAATAAAAACTTGAGATGCATCAAGATTTAAATTCATCAACAATACCGAACAATAATGAAATCATTAAGAAAACTGCTATAGTTACTCTTCTCATATCTGAGGGCTCGATAAAATCAATTCTGATCTGCAATCAAGCACGACCTTTTGCACTAACGCCTTCATTTGAATTTCGAGAGACTTCTTACTACATTGTCTGCTCCAGGGAAAAAGACTTCCTTCCTTCTTCTTATCGCCCTCCTCAACTCATCATCCCCCACTCTATTCCCCATTCTTTTCCAGTTGTATCAACCTCCATAAGCAGAATATCTCCATGATTGCAGGAGATAGTCCTCGTTCTACCAGATTGCTGGTGTCCATTTGTTGTTTTCAAATTGCATTATAATGATGATATCGCATGGGAATCTCTTTTCATACTTGCACACATGGTACTGTTTGTTATAGCCTCTCCATAGTGAAGTTTCCTTTGATATACAATATAAAAAGGAAGATCATCATTTTGAGATTCAAGCACAGTTCCATTTAATGGAAGATCGAGACAATCCTCAGCGCCTGTGTATGCAAACAAGATCATACATCTGCTTCTGTGAGAAGCAAAAAGAAACATTGTTTGTTCGCCCTTTAATTGCCGATTCCCACCTTTTCTTCTCTAGCGCAATTCTTGATGCCTCTTTTCTTCCAACTCCCCCTATCATCTCAGCACTTGGGAGGTCGTTTCTCCTTTCACAACCTCTTTAGGGTATAGATAGTAAATCGGTGCCATCATCTTCATATTCTCTTGAGTCTCTCCTACGAAATGGTCACTTTCTTCTGTTGAATAAGCAAAATGATCCTTTGAAAGCCAATATCCCTATCACCCTCTCTTTTCCTCTTTAACAACAGTGTTCGGCCCTCGTAAGTCCTCTGATGTCTGTTGTTCTCACCTTTCTCTCCCTCTACTATGCGCACGCTTCCACCCTATCTCTGTGGACTTGCATGCCAGAATGAACAAGCCGAAGCAGCCAGACCAAATGATTTTTCCCTCTTGCAACGAGCATAGTAGACTTCTCTTCCTCTCCAAAGTATAGCCTTTCCCCTTTGCTTTTCTAGCACACACGAAGCAGCCTTCTTTTGATCAGTTCCCCCCGATTTATGCTCCTTCTGAACCTCTGAGAGAAGTGACTCCCTCTCCCTCGAATGCAGCTGGAGATGCCCTCTTCTCCCTGCTACCTGCACACTCCGCATAAAAGCAAGACTTCCCTCTGGAAGCCCTCGAGATGGCGATGTGACTTTGGCTGCAGAGCTCGCAACAAACCTTTCCAGTCGCCCTCTTCTCAAATGCGAAGTGCAGCTGCACAACCACCAAAAGACACGCAGTCCCTAAACTTCCCCCACCCTCAACTCTTAGTCAGAGAGAGAGAGAGATAGAGAGAGACCATGAGCAGAATTTGACACAATGCGATAACCAAAATGCCTTGTCCTCTAGCAATGTGCAAGCCTGTTATGCAAAGGTAATCCAAAGTATCCCCCTAGTTGGCAAAATCAAAATTTGGGATCAATCCATGAGAGATAAAATCCAAACATGAGAAGACAATTCCCAAAAATGGACACTAAAAAAAATAACTCTTGATGCTATAACTAGTGACAGACTTGAAGATTCTTATTAAACAAAAGGCTTCATTTACACCATTGAAAACTCTGCACTCGATCATGACGAGCTCATTATGGCATTGTTAAAAATTCAAAGATGCTACACATGATCTGTTAGTAATCAATGCCTACTTAAAGATCAATGCAAACATATTTACCTGAAGTTTGGAATATCCAACTCTCCACCAAACTTACGTGAAGTTTGGAATCCAACTCTCCACCAAACTGATTCAGCAAAATCGATGTCAAAAAATCTTTCAAGTACCTCAGGGATGACAACACCAAGATCAGCCAACATTGCCCATCGAGCATGGAGTATTTCAAAACTTGCAAATATGGAAAGATTCCTTCTCATTGCTTGAGACCTCCCAATGATTTGTTCTTGGATCGTTCATAATTTTGTTTGCTTCACATGCTCATTGCTTGCATTGTACTGCTCCATGAGATGATCTCAGAGATATCCTGCACATCTCTTCCCTTCTCGAGAATAGCCAGCCCCCTAGAGATAGATGTCTGGATAATTCTACATCTCCCTGCAAAATCTCCTGAAATCAGATAGTTACACTACAAAACAAAAGCATGTTGGTGCAAGAAAAAACAACAATATATACACCTAACATACTCCCCTCCACTTATTTGCGACGTCATCCTCGACTAGCCAACTAACACCTGCACTCAAACCATTCAAGTCATCGACAATGCATCAATGCACATTCACATACCTCATACTTCTTCGATCTCTTTCCACTCGCATACCTACAACGACACTAAATCAACATCCATTAGTCATCAAAAATCAGTCACTTCACTTACCAACTTTGTATGTTGGTTCGCATCTTCACCTATCATGTCCAGCTCTCTACAAGCTCACCAAAAAATTAGACCATTTCTCATCAAATTACAATATCTACAACCAAAATGAAAAGACAACCATATCAATCATCCACATCACACAGATATACTCAGCACACACATCATGATCCCGTATCACGCATGCATTCTTATCGCACACAACATACCAATGCCAACAGAAAGCGGAACCACATTTCCTTCCCGACACTCTTCTCGGCTATTCATTCAACACGTCATGAATCTCTATTCCACATGCATACTCAACACACTTTTCAGACGCACCATATTTATGTAAACAAGTACCATTCTTAAATTTCAATTTTTTGATGCCCTACCTGGCTATACTGCAAACTCCCCAATTCTTCTTTCGTTTCTCATCCAGTCCTCTTGTCTATTTGTCATGCCTCTTTGACCTAGGTGTTATATTCCAGAGATGTACATGCTTGGAGGAACGAGAAGTTCCTTGCTCGGGGGATATCCAAGGCCAAAAGCCAGAGAGTTCATACGAGGACCTACTCATGATGGCCAGATGAGTAGAGGGACCTTAGAGAGAACTCTAGATGGTGACTAGGCAAGGGCTATAAAAAGGCTGGGAGGTGAGTCCTAGCCATGTCATTCTCCACTTCTCACATTTGGTATCAGAGCCTCAGGGAGAGAGAGAGACCTTGGGGGAAAGTATGATGGAGATGGAGAGTTCGTGGACTCATGATCTTCTTCCGTGAAGGTTTGTCCATGCGTGAAGGCTTCTCCATGCGTCACAAGACTTGTACAAAAAGAAAGCGTTCGGATCGAAAAGACAAGGGGCATTCGAAGGCGGCTAGGACACATAACAGGTAATTCGTCATATGTCATAATAGAGAGTCAGATTGCGAGCATGTAGTATCGAGGACATGAACACATGACCTCCAGCAGCCATTCCGATTGCTCTATCCGCTAAGCCATTATAGCTTCATGGTTACAAGGTCGACCGTTTATACATAGTATATACGGGCTGTTAGGTGCACATAAGATATAAGAAGAGAAGTAAGAAAGAAGAGGAGAAAGAGGGAGAGAGAAGAAAACAAGGAAAGAGAGAAAGAGAAAGAAAGAAAGAGAGAGAAATGAGAAAAAAAATAGAGAAAGAGCAAGAGAAGGGAAGAGAGAAATGTAAAGAAAGAAAGAGAAAAAGAGATAGAGAGGGAAGAAGAAGGTTAAAGAGGGAAGAAAAAGAGTGAGAAAAAAAGAAAGAGAAGAAGAAAGAGAATGAAAGAAACAAAAAAAATAGAAAGAGAAGAACGAAAGAGAGAAGAAGAAAGAGAATTAAAGAAAGAGAAAGAGAAAGAGACGGAGAAATAGAAAGAAATAGAGAGAAAGAGAAAAAAACAAAAGGGAAGGAAAGAGAAGGAAAGAGAAAGAGAAGAAGGAGAAAAGAGAGAGATAGAAAGAGAGAAGCCAAGAGAGAGAGAGAGAGAAAGAAAGAGATGGAGAGAGAGATAGAGAAAGAGATTTTAAAAAAAAAAGAGAGAAAAAGAAAACAAGACTAGTATACCTACCTCCACTTAAATGGCTGTAACTCTCTCATACGATATCCAAATTTGATAATTCAACTTGGGATAGGAAGTAGACTTCAAGGGCCTTCCAATGAGTGGCTGGAAGCTATCATTGGATACTTATAAACCACTTGTAGAGGGCATTTAATTCTCTGCATATCATTTCAAGAGGTATGCTGTCCACTCACCTAACTTGGTTGTTTTGGCCATAACTTCCTCACAGAATATCCAAATCAAGAAATTCAACTTGATATAGATTCTAAACTTCAAGACCTTTCTTTTGACTTGTCATAATCCATATTTGGACCATTGGAAGCCATCTCTACACAAGCTTTTAGATAGTTGTTGATTGGCAAGGAACCCTTTTTGAGTGAATTGAGTGTCTAATTGTGATAATTAGGAGTCTCTAATAATATTTTGAACCATTTTAGATAAGAATGAAGTATTTTTCATACATTTTCATCATAGTTTTGCTCTCAAATATATTCATTTGAATACCTCTCGCATCAATGTTTATAATTTTGCATTGTATTCTCTTCCAATTTTAAGAAATCAATATTGGAATGTGCATGAAAGCTAGCTTTTACATGAGTTTATCTATTCACATAAAGTTACACTAACCAATGTTGATTCATAAAAGCATGCGCAGATCTTGTTTGTATGTTTTAGAATCTTTTGCAGGTATTGAAAGCAGAAAAAAAGACATGGTTATGAGGGCGTGTAGTGCCCAATAACACATTTTGGCAAAGTTTATTATTTGCAGGTTTCTTGAGTAAAGAGAGTGGTTTGCCAACCACTACGCTGATGCCTATCATTGTAAAGACTATTAGTATTTTTCCAGGCTTCATTTTCCTAGCGAAATGCTACCGAAAATTTTGTAGCCACATGATGTTATATGCCATGTGAGAACTAGAGTGATGTTGTGTTGTGTGAGAGAGGAAGTCTTCTATCAGCATAGCTAAAAGTATATAATTTTATTGAAGTAGAGAATAATATGTATGAGTGAATGCATGCATACATAGACGATATGATTGCTAGAAAGTTGAAGTGCATAATGCATTTTTTGTTTATAGAAGATCACTTTTATGTATCACCACGACTGGCTAGGGTGAGCATGAGGTATGTGATCGAGGTACCAGGCATAGGCTAATTATGCCTTTAGAAAGTAAAAGATAAGGTATATACATCAAGAGCAACTAAGATGTGTTTTCAACTAGTAATACATGAGCACATAAACTGTTTTTCATGAGAGTATATATACTTGATATAGATGGTTCTCTCGAGTCCGCACAAGAGTGCTATGGATATGATCATAAATACAAGTATTAAGTGCTTGTATATGATTAGTTGTAATGAGATTAATGAATGTGCAAGAAGCACAATGACTAGAATGACCATAGATGTTCACTTTTACAAAAGGGTGGATACCATGTAAAGAGTTGACTTTTCAATGAGATGATTTGGATGATTATTTGGTTTGCATTGATCTAGATGATCATTATATGCATGGATATATCTGCATGACATAATCCATCCAAGATAATGAATAAGTTTGTTTAATCATAAGGATTAACATGTCTCGTCATTTTTAAGTTTAAAAAAATGATCAAGCAAATAATTAGTGAGGTGGCAGCCTCATAGAGATTTGGATGCTACTCTTTTGAGCGAATGCCAAAATTTATTGAAATTTGGAGGGCAAGTATTTCTTAGGCGTTTCTTTAAGCTGACCAATTTTGAAGTAATTTGGAGACTTTTAGATAGGTCAAGTGACCTCTGCACTAAAAGTGCTGCTACTAGAGGTAGAGGCCTGAAGCAAGTGACATAGGCCTGTTCCAAAGGGAACTTCTCTTTATTGGTAGATCCAAATGGCATGATTTTTCTTGGAAATAAAAGCTTGATAGATGCACTTTATGCATCCCAAGTTTAATTATTTTTAGAGATCATATGGTAGGTCAAATAATCTCTGCACATAAAAGTACAGTCTCTAGAATTTATGAAATGATCAGAGAGCATGTCACCTAGAGGTGATTGGTTCTCTTAGCTCCTTTACTCTAACTGAATGCTTTTTGATTCTAGCATTAGTTACATGCCTCCAGATGGTGTATATAAAATTTCAAGATGAAATGTTTCTCCATTTAGGAGATATAAAGAAAAGAGTAAAAGTTAGCCTCTACAAATGTTTAGAATTTTGCAAGTATAGAGGCTTAGTATTTTGGTCATTGTAAAAGATCCAAATGTCCAAATACTATGAAACGTATACCACTACATTAAGATAGTTGTAGCTATAGGCTATTAAAATTTGGAAGCAATTGGATATTCTTTGATAGGTCAAATGATCTATTCCTCTCAGACTAATCACTGGGGAGGATTTACCAAAGAGTGGTACATGTGACTGATGAGCACATGATATTTTCATATTGGAAACTCCAATTTCAAAAAGTTTTCTTGGAGAAGCTACTCCAGTATAGATCCTATTACATACCCAAAATTCAAGGATTTCAAAATTTATCTTCATAGTTAGAAGATATTATAAAGGTGTAGCAGCATTGTTTCTAAGCTCACCTAAGTGCATGTGTAGCAGAGATAGAATTATACTTTTGAATGAGTATTTGATTTCATGTTGAGTTGAAATTGTGTGAGATCAAACTAGATAAGTTGATATAGATTGGAGCACAAAGAAATAGAAATTTGGAATTTGTTTGATCAGTCTAAGGGCTTCAAGAAGATGACCCTGTACATTTTCAGAGTTGGTCGTCAAGTGTTCGACCCTTTTAGTAAAATGGTCATAATGTTGGAGTTAGACGTCTGCGGAAGCACGCGAACAGCACAAGGAAGAAGAAGAAGCTTGGAGCACAACACACAAGACTGAATGTATTACTAGAGAATGTACAAAGATAAGTAGCCCATTAGGGCAATAGGCGTATATACAAGCCGGGGGAAAAAAACCTTCTAAAGAGGGAAAAAAGTGCCCCGGCGGTCCTAGAGTGTTCACACACATCACTACCTAAATATATCAACAAATCCCCCGTGGGAGTGATGCGGTGAACAAGGAGCTGGCACTCATGTATAAGGAAGTGCCGAGCTATGTGGAAATCACTCCACAAAAGGAAGTAAGCCCAAAGCTTTGCGGAAAGCTTCAAACTTCTCCCTAGGCAGAGCCTTCGTGAAAAGGTCTGCAATGTTCTCCTGCGTGGGCACATATGCCAAGCTGATCTCCCCAGCAGAGAACCTCTCCCTGACATAGTGATAATGCACCTCAATGTGCTTAGTGCGAGCATGGAACACAGGGTTCCTCGCAACTGCCAATGCGCTCTGACTGTCAGTGAAGATGGTGGTGGCAGAAGACTGGCCAACACCCAAATCAGCCATAAGGCGTCTGAGCCACACACACTCAACAGTCGCTGTGAAAGCTGCCCTATACTCAGCCTCACAACTGGAAGTGGCCACAGTAGGCTGCTTCTTGCTCAACCAAGATATACATGAGCTACCAAGCATGAAGCAAAAACCACTGGTGGACACACGAGTGTCATAGCAACCAGCCCAATCTGAGTCAGAAAAAGCATGCAAATCTGGCGGTAGTGATCCCCCCTTGGGATAAAACAACCCAAGTAGCCGAGTACCACTCAAGTAGCGAAAGATGCGCTTAACCGCTTTCCAATGCGTGACTCCTGGGCAATGCATAAACCTGCTCATCTGTGAGACAGCAAACTGAATATCTGGCCGAGTAATGCATAAGTAAATCAAGCATCCAACAGCCTGCTGATAGAGAACAGCATCAAATGCATCTCCAGCATCATGAAGACTCAATCGTAAACCTGTCTCCATAGGAGTGGCAATAGGCTTACAGTCTTCAAGGCCAAAACGCTGCAATAATGTGTCAATATATTTCGTTTGACACAAAGCCATTCCACCATCAACTTGCATAAACTGAATGCCCAAATAGTGATGCAAATGCCCCAAATCAGACATCTCAAATGAGGCATGCAAATCAGCCTTGAAATCAGCAATATGCTTCTCAAGAGGACCAGTGAGCAGCATGTCGTCTACATAGACAACAATGATCAGAAGCACATCATTAGCACGCTTAACATATAAGGTGCTTTCAGTTGGACTGTTCTCAAAACCATGTGCAATCAGATAGGCATGTATTTTCTCATACCAAGCACGTGGTGCTTGCTTTAAACCATATAACGCCTTCTTTAACCTGCACACCTGGTTTTCATGCCCTTTCTGCACAAAGCCACGGGGCTGAAAAACATACACTTCTTCATGCAAGTCACCATTCAGAAATGCTGTTTTAATGTCCAACTGATGTACATTCCAACCATGATGGGCTGCAAGTGCACAAATGCTCCGAACAGTAGTCATACGGCATGTAGGTGCAAAGGTCTCATCAAAATCAATGCCTCTTTCCTGTGCATAACCCTTTGCAACAAGCCTAGCCTTATACCTGTCAACTGTACCATCAGGTTTACGCTTCAGCTTGTATACCCACTTAGTGCCAATGGCCTTCTTGCCAGGAGGCAAGTCACATAAAGACCATGTACCATTCTTCATTATAGCATCATATTCAGATTGCATAGCAGCCTTCCAATTTTCTGAATTTTGTGCTTCATCAAAAGAAACAGGCTCATTCTCATCACAGAGACTAGATGCAGCCATAGCATAGCAATCTGATGCAAAGGAGGTACTATGAGAGCCTGAACGAGTACGATATGACAAAGGTGCATCTAATTTGCTGTCACGCAAAGTCTGCACCAGCCATTTTGGCATAGTTTTTGCCTGTTCAATATCAGCTCTCTCATCAACAAGTGCATCATGTAAATCTGCATCAGAAATGGAATGATCTGCATCATCATATGAAACCTGCAAAGGCTGAGAAGTTGCCTCATTGGGACCAGCGCTAGCCTGTCCACCTGTAAAAAGAGGCATCAAAGTATCATACATGTCTTTGGAGCTAACAGATGTCTCCTTAGTACATGAAAGCAATGGCTGAATAGCATCTTCCACAAAGACAACATCACGGCTAACCAGAATGCGTTTAGTCTGTGGATGATACAGACGATAGCCTTTACTTTCAGAACTGTACCCAACAAAAATACATTTTACTGCCTTATCATCCAATTTTCTGCGATGTTGTTCAGGCACTAATGCATATGCCAAACAACCAAAAACACGCAGATGAGCAACAGATGGCTTGCGGTCATGCCAAGCCTCATATGGAGTGATAGACTGCAACGCTTTGGTGGGACACCTGTTCAGTACATATGCTGCACACATGACAGCCTCAAGCCAGAAACTATGTGGTAAAGCCTGACTTTTGACCATGCACCTCGCCATCTCCATGAGTGACCTGTTCTTTCGTTCAGCAACTCCATTCTGTTGAGGTGTATACGGCACTGTACACTGGTGTTTTATCCCACGTTCAGCCAGAAATGCATTAAAATCTGAAGACATATATTCCCCCCCTCGATCAGAACGGAGGGTGCCCATTTTACATGCTGACAGATTTTCAGCCAAAACCAAAAACTGTTTGAAGCACATGAACACTTCGGACTTTGCTTTGAGTGGATATACCCATGCATGCCTGGAAAAATCATCAATGAAAGTCACGAAGTAAAGGTAATTTCCAAAAGAGGGTGTCTGCATAGGACCACAGACATCACTATGTACAAGCTGCAATTTCTGCATAGCCCGAACTGAACCATCTTTTGGAAAGGAAGAACGCTGCATTTTGCCCAAAATACAGCCTTCACAAACATGTTTTCCAGGTGCCTCAAGTTTGGGCAAAGAGGACACCATTTCAGATTTCTGCAGGCGTAACAAGCTAGCAAAATTCAGATGACCAAAGCGTGCATGCCAAAGCTTTGCATCTGACATAGCCTGAGAATCATGAACTGCACATGCCGAATCATTCACAAATCTTTCATAGTCTATGAGCTTATACATCCCACGACATAAAATGCCAGAAGCAATAATCACATCGCCATTTGAGAGATCATGGACTGTACACCTGTCATCAACGAATTTCACAACCAAGCCAATCTTGGCTAATGCAGAAACTGATAACAGGTTCTTTTTGATCCCTGGCACAAATAAAGCATCTGACAAAGTGAAAGAACTACCATCAGCAGTAGTCAGAATGATCTTACCAACTCCCATAACAGGATAAGAGGAGTTATTGGCGCATGTGACAGTATTCCCTGTAGGGGCAGGCTCGAGTGAAGAGAAGAAACTGCGCTGTGAGGTAATATGTTTGGTCGCCCCACTGTCAAAGTACCAAACATCTGAGTCTACTGCAGACATGCACTGATCATGAGGAGATGGGTCAAAACTGCAGATAGTAGTAAACGCCCATTCTTCTTCCTGCACAAGATTTGCAGACTCTGTTTTTGGTGTAGAGGCCTCTGCAACAACCATTCCAGCCTCTTTCTTCTTTGCCTCTTTAGCAGCCAGTTTTGGACAGTTCTTTATAATATGATCATTTCCTTTACAGTACTTGCAGAACAATTTCTGCTTTTCTGATTTCTTCTCATCTTTATCCTGGTTCTTCGATTGTGCAGCATTTGCAGATTTCTGCTTACTAGTAGAAGAGCTCCATTTTCCTTTGCCCTTCTGACTAGCCAGGAAAGCTTGATCTGCAACACGCATAATGGACCTGTTCTGCCTGGACTGATCTTCCTGCAACAGAACAGAGACTAATTCCTCAAATGACAAGGCATTCGGATTGCCTTTCATCATCAATCGAAGAGTAGAGGCAAAACTCTGATATGAATCAAGAAGGCCATTCAGAACGGTCTGCACAAGTGAGCTATCTGGTATAACCTCATCAGCAGAAATCAATTGTTCCTTCAGGTCTTTGATCTTTGTAAGAAAGCTGTCCATCGAATCACCTTAATTCATGTGCTCACTCTCCAATTGTTTTCGGAGGTAAGCAACACGAGCCTCATTCCTAGCCTGGTACAAAGTGGTAAGTGTATCCCAAGCATCCTTTGCTGTTCTGCAAGAGCGAATGTGAGGAATAATGGCACGTTTGACAGACAAAGCTATCAATGCATGTGCCTGGGCATCTCTGCCATCCCATCGAATCTGCTCTGCAGTAGGTGCAACAGAAACAGCAGCACGAACAGGAATCTGCGGAATATCATCTTCGACACCATCTTCATCAGCTCCAACACCTGTATTTGTAGTACCTGTCGTTACAGGTGTAACAGGACGTCTTTCAACACCCTGCACAATGTTCCACAATCCTTTTGCAACCAGTACATGTCGCATCATATAAGCCCATAATGGGTAGTTGGTACCATCCAACTTATCCTCAACAGCCAACATACGGAATACATCACTGCTTTCAGCCATGGCCGGTGACTAAAATACCTTGATGCAGAAAATTGACTGTATCTCAAAAAGTTGAACAGAACTGCCCACACGAGTTCTGCTAGACCTGTAGCAGACTTCGAGACGCTTAAACTGGCGAATAGAAATTGGTATATACCTTTGGCACAAAAGGACGAAATAGCCTGCGCAAGCACTGCAATAGTGCGTTCGGAGGCCAAAACGAGCTCAGATCGCGATTTCGGCACCACATAGCAAAGCTGTTTTGATCTCAGAAACACCCTGAGTATGCTCACCAAATTTTGTGCGAATCTGAGACTGCAAACGGAGGAGTGTCGACGGCGCCCTAGAAGAAGCAACGACCTGCTCTGATACCAATTGTTGGAGTTAGACGTCTGCGGAAGCACGCGAACAGCACAAGGAAGAAGAAGAAGCTTGGAGCACAACACACAAGACTGAATGTATTACTAGAGAATGTACAAAGATAAGTAGCCCATTAGGGCAATAGGCGTATATACAAGCCGGGGGAAAAAAACCTCCTAAAGAGGGAAAAAAGTGCCCCGGCGGTCCTAGAGTGTTCACACACATCACTACCTAAATATATCAACACATAAAACTCTGAGAAAATATGCAAATCAAATGATTTTTGTGCCTAATTAAAGCTTGAGAAAACCTAAAAAAGGCTGGAGAATTTCATAGATTTTGGATGAGTAAAAGATAGTTAGAGTTAAGATTTAATCTGCTACTGTTGGAAATTGTTTATGCAAGAGGCATTGTTGAAAGGAAAAAACTTTTCACAGGTTTTTTATGATATTTTCTGAGATGGTGTGATCACCATGGGCTAGCTATGCCCTAGATACTTGTTTTTTTGAGCATTGGTTTATGGTGACCATTCTCAATAGGACAGAGGAGACTCTGTCGGAATTTTCAAGAATATATATAGTGCCATGAGAGCATGGAACAAGAGAACTTTGCTAGTTGTTCTCATTTCATATAATTGGATTCATACAAGTTGTATAAATTCCAATTTATTGTGAGTCAATATTTGATTCAAGATGCATGAGTTGATATTTGATGCAAGCCGCATCCTTCACAACTCTATTTGAGTTTATTTACTAAATAGTTTCTCAATTCTCAACTCAAGATGAGTTGATGTTACAGATAGTTATGAGTGATAGAGTCATAGGAATGACTCTGTTCTTTCCATCAAGGGAAGGAAACACTTCAGGAACACTTCATGATTTCATTATATTATTTATGCTTGTGAGTACACTTAAAGATTTCACATTATTTATGGTTGTGAGTACTCACCGAGTTATTCTTATCATTTTTGAGAGAAGTGTTCGACCTTAATCTCATACATGCATCTATGTGGAGTATAAAGTTGGTGGTATGGGACATCAAACTTTGTATTCTACCTAGGTGTAGGATAGATGGTATGGGAGAGAAGTCTCTGAGATTTTATTTTTTTTATATGATTTGGAGTTCATTTATATGATCTTCTGGTATCATCTTATTATTACAACAGAGGGGCAGTTGAGACAGTCACTCTGTATGTGATTGCAAACAAGGAAAGTCCGCAGGCAAGTGGCCTAGAAGCGAAAAGGCAGGATTTGCACATAAGAACTATGAATAGGCAATTGCATTAAGAAGAAATTCAAAGAGTACGTACTACTTTATTTGATATGCCAGAGAATAGGCCATGGTTCATACATAGTGTGTATGAGGTGAGCTAGATGCTTAGCCTAGTAGGCTATGAGTGTGCACACATCTACTTACCATTGTTCTGGGTATTTCATGGACTCACACCATGGTCCTCAGTATATCTGGGAGTGCCAGATTATTACAGTAGTTTACTTGAGATACCTTATTCCTAGTTAGGAATGATTTGATCATAGCAATGATCAGATGGTGATCATGGATAAAGCAAGTTTCATCCACTTGGAACATCTTGCATGTTATTATTGAGAAGGTAGTGGTAGTTCCACTAGTTGCTAGACTTTATTAGCACGTCTTCACTAAGCATGATGGACTTGGTTCCCGAGAGTGGATTAGGATTTATTTTGTATGAGAGATATTTTGATCCATAGTTTGGATTATTATATATGATAGATTGAGATTTGGATCCATAGTTTGGATGTGATTGATTGAGATCTTAGTCTATGTTTGGGATGTGACTGATTGAGATCTTAGTCCATAGTTTGGATGTGAGAGATTGATATTTTGGTCCATGGTTTGGATCATTGACATATTGATACCTTGGTCCATAGTTGATAGATTGACATATTGACATCTTGTTCCATAGCCTAGATCATTGATAGATTGTCATCTTGGATTCACAGTTTGGATCATGATGAGATTTTCTTTAGTTTTATTTCCTTACGATGAGTAAATCAAGCAGATTTACCTGAGTTTAGAGATAAACCACTACTTGGAAAAGATTTTCATTTCTTTTTAGCATTCTTCCACAGAGAGTTGGGACATAGTCACATTGTTTTGAATGAGCAAAGTATTTTATTTCATTACTCTAGTGGAGTAAGTGATTTGTTTTTTATGATTATACCATATGAAAAGCTGTCAATGGGTATTTTAGGGAGACAAGGGCAAGCTGTCGAGGTCTCTATAGGTGACAAGCCGTCACAAGTTAGTGGTCAAGGTCTAGGCATAAGGAGTCCGAGGATATTCCGAGTACTTATGCTGCGCACATATGGACTCATTGGGCCTCAGAGGGATTCCTACAGTATGCCCAAGGCAAGGACTACTATTTGTTGGTGGAAATGCTAGATATAAAGCACAAAGACTAGTTGTCTACTTTTTGAGCATCTAGTATTTTAGACACCTACCACACTCTACTTTTATTATTTGGAATCATAGATGTTGATTCCCAGTTTTATAGCTCCTTCTATATCATTGAGGACAATGATCTTTAGAAGGGGGAGAGAGTGTTATATTCCAGAGATGTACATGCTTGGAGGAATGAGAAGTTCCTTGCTCGGGGGATAGCCAAGGCCAAAAGCCAGAGAGTTCGTACGAGGACCTACTCATGATGGCCAGATGAGTAGAGGGACCTTAGAGAGATCTCTAGATGGTGACTAGGCAAGGGCTATAAAAAGGCTGGGAGATGAGTCCCAGGCATGTCATTCTCCACTTCTCACACTAGGGTTTCCTATTTCCACTTTACTTTTCATCAACTCTTTGTTTTTTCTTTTTCGTTTTTCAACTAATTTCCATGCTAGGTCACCACCACACCTCCTGAGTTGATGGACACATGGTAAAGACCACTCAAGCCTAACACGAGCTCACCCTGACAAGATCACTCATCGTCGATATGCTTCAAGACATCGCAAGTAGTTGCACAACCTAAGAGCCAAAATGAGAACCTTCCGAGAGTTTGGAGACGAACAAAGCAACTAGCGCGATTGGATTCCTCAAGTTCAAGCTTTCCACCGATACGTTGCAGCCAAAACCCTAGCCGAGCTTAAGCCTTGATTTGACATGACTCATCAAGAGCCCACACATTCCTAGATCCCCACAACAAATACACACATTCCCATCCGAGCATCATGCTCTCTCACCTCTCTTCTGTCCCCCCTCGAGCGACAAATTTTTCTCATTCTTTTTTTTTCCATATTTTTCACTTTTTTTCATCATTTTTTCACATATTTACTCACACTTGCCGGCCTACACTGAAGCTGGATGCGACTCGTGGACTCGACCACCCGATCGAGTTTGTTCCACCCATCTACCAACCCAACGCAGTGCGCGACACACAAATGACTAGCCCTATGCGAAACCGACGTCAGTTCGTGGCTTTGACCACCCGGCCAAAGTGGGTCCACCCACCTATCGGCCCACATAGGCACGTAGCCACACTCACACATAAACAAACATATACTTTTTTCATTTTTTTTTTCATTCCCGCATCTCGAGAATTAGGAGACAAAAGAAAGGACATTTTCCCAACCATCCCAATCACGATGCACATACATATATCCCCCCATGGACATCCCAATGAGACACATCTCCTCGCTGCTGCTACTCAAGCCAAAATCCAACCACTAATGCCATGGTCAACCCGTGCTCACAAAACGTGCACATACTAACCACCTCATTGACCTGAAACCAAGTGTCACTTTAGTTCCTAAGCATACAACACACTCGATCCATCTGTCCTCACATCTCCAACTTGTAATCCTGACAAAGCAAACCCTTATCAGACCTAAGTTGTGCCTACCGACATCCATCGCCTCATCGATTCCTTTTTCATCTCCAACCTCTGCCTCGCAGAGATTCCACATGACTCGATAGCTTGCTAATATTGTCCTCTAGCTAGGCGATACGATCTGGAAGCCCACCGTCCATTACTACACCTCTTAATGCCTCGAGCCTCACAACCAAGTCCCTTATCCCTTCTTCATTTCACTCATCACTACCTTGGAGTCGAAAAATCTCATCATCCACTTGATGGGACCGAGCCCACATTTTCTTCCTCTCCTCTTCTAAATGACTCATCTTTCTTTCTATTTCAAGGGGAACCTCCTCCCTCCTCCCGACTTGACCAGACAACTTTTCAACCTCTTCTCGAATTGACCTCTCCTCCCAAATTCTACTCATATTTTCTACTTCCAGATCATCCACTTTCTTTTACAACTCCTTCGACTTTTCTAACTCGGCTCCTATCGCCTCCAACTTGTCCAACACTGCTTTCAGCTCTTCCTCTATTCTACCCACTTTTGGGTCCTCTACCCATTCTCGAGTCTCTTCGTCTTTCCGACTCATGCATCTATCGAGCTTGCTACTCAGTGTTGCATTTTCTTTCTCTACACGTCTCAATTTCTCATCGCTCTCTGCTTGGACACTTTTCATTCTTTCTAACTCCAAGTGAAACTCCCCAGCTACCTTATCACTTGGTCAACGGATCTATCAATCATCTCTCGCAATTTCTCAATTTCCTTTCCCATTCAATCGAATCTCTGTGCCAAGTCATCATCATATTTAGGGGAATCCTCCTCGATCCCAATGCTATGGCAATCGGCTATCATCAAGCTAGTTCTTAGGTCTAAGATCACGTTTTCATGCTCAGACCCTACGAGGCCTTCCCTCAAGCTTTTGTTTGCTTTCAACTCCTTGCTTCTATTCTCCAAAACTTGCAACTGTTCTACACATTTCGCAACGACCTCTCCTAACCTCGCTTGACTTTCCTCAACCTTTTCTACTTTGGCCCTCTCATTGTCGCGTTCCTCGTGAAGAAATTCCAACTCACTTTGTAGGCTTGCCAAAGAGCTTTCGTTGTCTTTGGCTTTCACATAAAAAGTCGCAACCTGTGGACTAACCTCTTTTGCCATGACCTCCTCAACGAGAACATCCTTTGCGTGACACACGTGCTCACACAACCTTTTCTTTCCACAATCCATGCATGCAGGAACAAAGTCCAATGGACTAGACACACGAGGGAAAAATTTCGCAATGTGTCCTATCTTCTTGCAACACCAACACCGAATGTAATTCGAGATTGGGCCAACCCGGCGACATTCATATGCATGATTTCTCATTGGGTGCCCAAATCCGCTTCGACTTCTAATCCCTCTCGGAGTCATCATTCTCGAGCTAATTTCTCAAACATCTACAACTTGCGTACTTTGCGCCATCTCTCTACCTAGACCAATGCACTCAATCTGGGCTGACGGGTTGTGCCGCACAATTGGGGCACCGAGCGTACTGGTGGCACGACTCTATGACGAGTGCCAAGCCAACTCCCCAATAGGATCGCCAAATGGATAAGGTCTTGATGCCCAAGGAAATGAGCTAGAAATCTACTAGTGGTTTGCCCAAAATCACTCGGGATAGGCCTATTTGCACTCCTCTAAGTCTACAACCGTACTATAGATGTAGCAAAGGAAGGATTGAAGACCCGAATACCTATGTAAATCGATATCCACTCCAGGTAATTCATCAACAATACCGAACGATAATGAAATCATTAAGAAAACTGCTACAGTTACTTTTCTCATATCTGAGGGTTCGATAAAATCAATTCCGATGCACGACCGTTTGCACTAACGCCTTCATTTGAATTTCGAGAGACTCCTTACTGCATTGTCTGCTCGAGGGAAAAAGACTTCCTTCCTTCTTCTTATCGCCCTCCTCAACTCATCATCCCCCACTCTATTCCCCATTCTTTTCCAGCTGTATCAACCTCCATAAGCAGAATATCTCCATGATTGCCGGAGATAGTCCTAGTTCTACCACATTCCTGGTGTCCATTTGTTGTTTTCAAATTGCATTATAATGATGATATCGCATGGGAATCTCTTTTCATACTTGCACACATGGTACTGTTTGTTATAGCCTCTCCATAGTGAAATTTCCTTTGATATACAGTATAAAGAGGAAGATCATCATTTTCAGATTCAAGCATAGTTCCATTTAATGGAAGATTGGAGTTCTCACCTTTCTCTCCCTCTACTGTGTGCACCCTTCTACCCTATCTCTGTGGACCTGCATGCCAAAATATACAAGCCGAAGCAGCCAGACCAAATGATTTTTCCCTCTTGCAACGCGCATAGTAGACTTCTCTTCCTCTCCAAAGTATAGCCTTTCCCCTTTGCTTTTCTAGCACACACGAAGCAGCCTTCTTTCGATCCGTTCCCCCGGATTTATGCTCCTTCCGAACCTCTAAGAGAAGTGACTCCCTCTCCCTCGAATGCAGCTGGAGATGCCCTCTTCTCCCTGTTACCTGCACACTCCGCATAAAAGAAAGACTTCCCTCTAGAGGCCCTCAAGATGGCGATGTGACTTCGGCTGCAGAGCTCGCAACAAACCTTTCCAGTCGCCCTCCTCTTAGATGCGAAGTGAAGCTGCACAACCACCAAAAGACACGCAATCCCTAAACTTCCCCCACCCTCAACTCTTAGTCATAGAGAGAGAGAGAGACCATGAGCAGAAATTGACACAATGCGATAACCAAAATGCCTTGTCCTCTAGCAATGTGCAAGCCTGGTATGCAAAGGTAGTCCAAAGTATCCCCCTAGTTGGCAAAATCAAAATTTTGGATCAATCCATGAGGTTCAAAGATAAACTCCAGACACGAGAAGACAATTCCCAAAAATGGACACTCAAAAAAAATAACTCTTGATGCTACAACTAGTGACACACTTGAAGATTCTTATTAAACAAAAGGCTTCATTTACACAATTTAAAACTCTGCACTCGATTATGGCATTGTTAAAAATTCAAAGATGCTACACATGATCTGTTAGTAATCAATGCCTACTTAAAGATCAATGCAAACATATTTACCTGAAGTTTGGAATATCCAACTCTCCACCAAACTTACATGAAGTTTGGAATCCAACTCTCCACCAAACCGATTCTGCAAAATCAATGTCAAAAAATATTTCAAGTACCTCAGGGATGACAACACCAAGAGCAGCCAACATTGCCCATCGAGCATGGAGTATTTCAAAACTTGCAAATATGGAAAGATTCCTTCTCATTGCCAGAGACCTCCCAATGATTTGTTCTTGGATCGTTCATAATTTTGTTTGCTTCACATGCTCATTGCTCGCGTTGTACTGCTCCATGAGATGATCTCAGAGATAGCCTGCACATCTCTTCCCTTCTCTAGAGTAGCCAGCCCCCTAGAGATAGATGTCTGAATAATTCTACATCTCCCTTGCAAAATCTCCTGAAATCATACAGTTACTCTACAAAACAAAAGCATGTTGGTGCAAAAAAAAACAACAATATATACAGCTAACAATATGCCCAAGGTATCTAACCTTTGTTTTGAAAAATTCACACTTTGATTCCATTACAAAGAGTAAAACTTCTCATAAAACTTGGAATACTTTTCTCAAGTGTTCCTCTAATCTAGAATAGATTAGAGTATATATACTACCCTAGATATGGCATAAAACACTATTAATGAGCTTCATTTGGTGGGAGCATTGATGAGACCAAAAGGAATCACCAAAAACTCATAGTGCCCATATCTAGTCCTAAAAGCAATTTGAGGGACATCCTTTTCCCTAATTTTAATCTCATGATATCCTGTCCTAAGATCAAGCTTGGTGAAGTACCTAGCTTAATGTAACTGATCAAAATCTAGGCACTGAAAACTCGTTTTTTATCATTACCTTATTTTATACCCTATAATATATGCAAAGTCTCATAGAGCCATCTTTCTTTTTTACTCAGAGCATTGATGATGCCCAAAGTAAGTTACTAGGTCTAATGAATCCTTTATCTGAATAGACTTGCAGTTGCTTCTATACCTCCTCATGTTGAGATACACTAAGCCTATAAGGTGGCTTACAAATATGGTTAGTGTTATTAACTACCTCAATGGAATGTTCAATGTCCCCTCTCTATGGTGGTAGCTCTCTAGCTAGGTTAGTGGAAAAAACATCTTTAAACTCAAACATTAAATCCTTAAAACATGTAGCTATACACTCTTGAAAAATGGATAATGGGAGCTCATATCCTTATTTGCATGATTTTCATGAAAATATAGATCAAATGAGGTTCCTAGACAATGCTCAACATCATAGCCATACAATAAAAATATCTATTGAACATGCTGAGAATGAAAAGAACTCTCTAACTCTAAAGATGAGATGAGAGGTGCACTAGGTGCATCTCTCTCTCTCTCTCTCTCTCTCTCTCTCTCTCTCTCTCTCTCTCTCTCTCTCTCTCTCTCTCTCTCTCTCTCTCTCTCTCTCTCTCTCTCTCTCTCTCTCCCTCTCTCTCTCTCTCTCCTTGAATATAAAATCTACTTCCATTCTTCATAAATTCAAGAGTGCTATTTTGATAACTATGTTTCACCGTGTCTCCCAATCCCTAAAGACACTCTCTACCTAAGATAAGGACTCTCCTCCCATATTCATTATTTGGAAGCTCACATGGTTTGTGTATCCCTGTATGTTGACTTCTTAATTCGATATCATAGTATCAAATATCCTCTTATCCTCACCCTACATCATAGATATGATGTATCTATTTGCACTAGCCTGTTGGGGAATCTTCAATTTCTTAACCCGAGCATAGTTTATGAAATTCTGTGTGGTACATTCATCTATCATGACTCTCACCCTAGAACAGAAAACACTACCATGAACCTTAACCATATCATGTGGTCCAAACTATGGTGAACATAATGACTCATTCAAACAATAGGTATGCTCTGTATCTTCATGCATCACTTCCATCTCCTTGTGGCTAGAGCCACCACATATTGGAATTGGGCACAAGGTGGACCACCTTTTTGCCCTTTTCTATGGTTGTACTAGTCCATGTTCCTCTGTTCTCCTCTTCCCCTTTCCAAAGTGGACAGTTCCAGTGTGCATGATTGGGAAACAAGAACCTAAAGCATACGTTTTCTCCCTTGGCCCTTCCATATTTTTTAGTAGAGTAACTTTGACCCTGTTGGTTTTTTTCTTTATTGATTTTTTTTCTCATAACCAACGTTTTTTAACGTTTTGTAGAACTAATAGGTTTAAGGGGCTGATCCATCTCTATAGACATATATTGAGGACGGTTATGGTCCTCATATATCTATGCATATTTGCCTGCCTCCTCTAGATTCTTTGGTGTATTCCTCCTTATCCCTCTCTTTATAGCCCCATCTAAACCTCTTACAAACCCCCTAGTCTTCTCAAAATCATCTTATCATTTAAGGTTCAAAATGATCTCTCTATAGTGGGATATGTAGATAGACAATGGTTTACTCCTTTATGTAATCTATCCTACTAATCTTGATTCCTTTCTTCCTTGTCTCTAGGAAGAAACCCCTTTAAGAAAAGAGTTTCAAATTGAGTCCAATCAATAGGAATGGATTTTGCCTCCTTGAGACTCATCCAATAATTATAAGCTTACGGGCCAAGTGAGAGACTCGCTTCAAGCACATGATACTCAGGTGGGGTGCCCTTCATTTGATGCAAGCCATTCCACTTTCTTAAAAAAGTATAGATTGCATTCTTGTTTCTTTCACAGCTAGCCCCTATAAAGGTTGGTCATTTGAGGTCTTTCATGAGGGGAGTCTCCCTAGAGCTTTCTCCTTTATGTTTGTTAGGTTGGAGAATTTTCTTTCTATCCATCTCATGCGTATGAAGAGTAGGCATTTCTCTTTCCTTCCTAGATAGGAAAAAGGTGACATGTGTCTTTAAAGGGGTCATTTGCATCTTTAATTTCTTTATTAAAGATTTCATTCTAGCAATAACCATCTTTATCCTAAGGGTTATATTCTTTGAACTCATTGAAATGTTTTTAGTCACAAATTGATCATAGAGCTCAGTGTAAGAATAATCTTTTTCTTGCTCAGTCTCTCCCATATTTTGTTCATGTACCTCTAGATTTTGATCTTTAGGTGGGGAAGTATGTTCTATTTTCCCTTGACCCTTGCTTTCCATATTTAGCTCCCCCAAGTGTATAAAATAGCAAGATAAATGAAGATGGATGCAAACTTTATATGACAAAAGAGAGAAAAAAAACACAAGATCACTTCCTTGATGTTATTCAAGCTATCCAAAGCAGTATTGAAATTATCTTAAGTTCTTTAACTTAGCTAGGAAATTTAATATTAGAATTTTTGACCTTCCAACCTTTCCCTTTAGTTCTTATTCCACGAAAATTTTGGAAGCAAATAAAGCTCAGTCATTTCATCCCACATGAAGAGAGGCTTGGCCTCTTGCTCTCATGCAGTCAAAGGGTTGTGTGGGAAGAAACTTCTGCTTGAGGTGTCCTTTGCATGTCTTTTGTGCATGCATTCATCTGTGTGTCTCTTGACCTTGGGCACTGCTTGTATGGTCGTTTGGCTCAGATACCCATGTCAATTCCACCAGTAGAATCCAACAATTTTGCACCATCCTAGACACAAAACCTAAGAAGGAGATAAAGAAGTCACTGGCTAGATTCACAGATAGACGTACTACTCACGGAGATCTTCTTGATGTGTTTCCTCCCAAGAGTGTACCTTCCTAAGGATCCCTTCACTTCTCGTAAACTTGAAAACCATGTTGGCTCCTCACATGAGTGCCACTTGGCACTCTTAGTCACTTGTCCAAGTGATTAGGAGAGGATTCACACCTCCCTTTCTTAAAGTTCCCACGTAACACATAAAGAGATTTGTAGCTTCAATTTTGTCAACACATAATCCTAATGAAGTGGGTTTAAGTATATATGTTGCATATAAAAGCTTACATGTCTTCTAAAACAGTGAAATTCAAATATTCTTTTATTTAGATTATATAGATATTTCTCTATGAGCGATTGCATATATTATGAAAGTATATGCTTTTCAAGATTTAAATATTTATTTTGAAGATCCATTGATTTACTTGATTTATATATGAAAAGGGTGATAGAACTTCAATATCTTTTCTATACATTGTGATGGAAATAAGTTCAATAATGAATGATGATATGGTTTCCTATGATAACGATGATAAATGAAGATATGTTTTCAATGTCAAAGATGATGAATCATAATTTGAACAAGTGTGATGATTTGTTTGTTTTCAAAACCATTTGATGATAAGATAACTTTTTGCAATTCATTTAATTCTCTTGAGTTTCCATTTTATCACTTGAGCTTGCTTGAACTACCCTGCATGCATTGTCTTTTGGAACACTGATAGTTGGAATTGATCTGCCAAACTAAGAACTTTCATGACACTTGAACCCATTGTGAAATGTTCCACAACAATTAATCAAGTCTCATGTGATGTGATTTGAAATTTTTAGCATATGCATTCATGCTTTTTATAGGTTCGAGTTAGTTGCCTCTTCTTCCATACGAGCGGTTGCTTGAACAAGGCTTTTTGAGTTTTCCTTGGTCTTGAGGGTTGATATACTTGATCTGAGTGCCTCCATAGAAGCTTGCAATTGTCTTATGCTCATTGCTCACCTTTCCTTCAACTGAAGTTGTTAGTTTTTCACATTCACCCACATAGTTTCCAATTGTATTTAGGCTTTATTCTCAAAGTTTGTAAAAACTTTCCACCTACTTCACGCCAATTCTAGGTACTTTTTGTTTCAAGTTCTTGCATACATAATTTTCATATAAAAACCCATTAAGAAAATATTCAAATTGTTTCAATTTTGTTGCATATTTGCACTTCTTATAACTCAAAAACATTCAAATTCTTTCAAATTGCCTTGCATACTTTCACTTTTAAGTTTGACTACTTGCGTTAAAAAACATATCAAAAATACAAAAACTCACTATCTTTTAACATTTTTTTCATACTTTCACTTTGAAGTTTCCATATTTGCATTAAAAAACTCATAAAAAATACAAAAGTATTTTATTTTTGCGCCATGTACGTTCCTCGTAGAACCTTAATTGAGGGAGTGCAAAGGGGGGGTTTGCCCCCTTCTGCAGGGTTTGGGGGACCTATCGCCCCAACTCGTAAGGCTGAGATAGTAAGACTTTTGTTCATGGAGATATTGTTGGATTATATATTTTGCCAGCTATTTGTCTCTCCCAACTACATTTATCTATAGAAACTCCCCTTGCAAAATCTATATAAGTGTTGATATATTTTAGTTGTGATGTGGGAATACACTTAGGACCATCAAGGCACTTTTGTTCCTCTATAAGAGGGTTTTTTTTTTTGTTGGAGTATGAGATATGTGGAAGCACGTGAACAACACAAGGATGAAATGGAAGCTTGGAGAACACAATATATTTAATGTATTACCAAGTGAATGTACAAAGATAAGTGACAGCTTAGGGTTATGGGCATATATACAAGCCGGGGAAAAAAACCTCTTAAAGAGGGAAAAAGGTATCGAACTTCATGATCCCAACATGAAACGAAAAGTGGTGAAAAATGTAAGAATTTCTTTCATTTACTTTGTCCCGAATACAATAAGCACATACCAATTGCCAAAGCATGCACGTCCAGCTTGATGATGGCAAGATGTCTTGATTTTTGTCATAGTAAATTGGTCAAAATATGCTACTTTTGATATATATATATATATATATATATATATATATATATATATATATATATATATATATATATATATATATATATAGTTATTTTTTCATCATTACGAGAGTACAAAAAAATTGAGATGGACTACTCAAATCTTATTAATGATGGACGTCGTATTTTTATCCTAAATAAGAAGAAACGGTTAGTTTTATGGTTCAAGAAGGAAGCGAATGGGGGATTCTCAAGAATAAATTAGTCAAATACGCACAGAATTATGACTAATCGAACAAGCACTGTACTTTGACTGCTTTTATCTATTTCTTCATTTGCTACATTATTGATCTAGTAGCATAGAAGAGATATGGAAAAATATCACACCTATTTTAAAATATAGAAATTTTAAAGGATAGTGACAGGTTTAATTGTTGATCCCAAATAATTGAAAATCTTTGGAAAGATCTCATGCCAATTATTGGATAACAAGCAGGATTCTATGGGCACCAATAACGACAAACAAGATGTCATCAAAAACAATAAAGAAAATTCTCAAACCTGCCTCCTTCTTGGTCAAGGATCCCACACCTTGAAAGGCTCGAAGTGAAAACTGGCAACAAAATTGAGTATATCCCTAAAACTAAATGACTTATTTATTTGAGTGGCAAGGAAGACTTAGGTCACTCTTTCTTCTCTTGTTCAAGGATCACCGTGCCTTGGAAGTGGTTTAGCAAGCTCCTTGTGATGCCTAATCATGTAGACTAAAAACAGGCGTTTCTTAGAGAAGGGATCGGGTGCTCTTCTTCTCTATGGAAGAGATCTCGAAGGAAAGATGTGCAATGAATTTTAACAAGCCTCCCAAAGTTCTATAGAAAAATCCTACATTGTCTAGATAGAAGGGTTTTCGATTGTGAGAGAACCCCCCTTCTCTCCCTGTTAGACACATCTAAAGATTTTGTGAAGAGAAAGGGACGATTGTACGACATAAAAAAAAGTACCTGAAACAACCACAAGAAAAAGAAAGTTTTTGTAAAGAGAAAGGGACCATTGTAGGACATACAAAAGGTACTTGAAACAACCACAAGAAAACGTTTAGACTGTTGTATTGCTCGAGAATCATTATTATAGCATCTAGAACATCTAAACCAAGTTGAGTAAGAGCAAAAACATATTTCTCAACATGCTTGAAAATATATAAACAAATGAATAAAATGATTGAGCTCGTAGAATGATATTATGATCGACTACAAGAAAAGTTGTTAGAAGCATCTCATATTAATGATTCTTTTATATTTTGAATTCAGGACATAGGTAGATGTTATGAAGTAGGTTGAGAAGGCTCAAGATTATGATAACATAGGCTACTACTTGAGTATTAAACAAGATGGACACTTAGTGGAGTGATTAAGTCTCAAGGATGGAAAATAAGAGGTATTGGGTTCAACCCCCATGAAAGCATGAGGAGATGGTTTTTCCCAAAGAGCTATAGATCATTCTACAAGCATGAACTCGAATTAACATTTGGGTTATCCCGATCATAAGACTTAAGTGCGAGTACCTATGATTTCGGGCTTATTTGGGAACGACATGGCTTTTCTAATCGCTCTTTCATTACTCTTATGTTTCCTTATTAAGGAGATCTACCTCTTTTTAAATTATGTGATCCCTTAAGTATCTAATGAATGTAGATGATTGCTTATAACCTCCAAAGTTTACTTTTATGGTTGTCGTTAAATCTTCTCAGAAGGTTATGTTAACTTTAACTCTAAAACTTCTTGGAATAAATGGTTGCTTCTAGTACGCTAGAAAAATCATCAAATATTCTCTTTTTTAGACATTAAAGTGTCGATACAAAACTAGTGTTAATGAGTCTTTTATAGCTTAAATTTCAGAGACAGTTAGCAGATACAAACGTATGGCTATTGATCACTTTGGAAAAAGAGTAAATGAAAATTCAATGGAATAAACGGATATTTATATAAAAAAGTGGCCAAATCGCTTTACAACTTTAGATTCAATTCTTATGATATTTGAATCGAGGAAGAGCATATTATGGGAGTGCTATATTCTTTTTTTTTTAATGTAAAGGAAGTTCGGCAATAGCCTACTCTCCCGGACTTGAATTAAATAAAGAAAAGTACAAGAGAAGGGGACTAGTGCCCACGGGACCCCCCAAATCCCACAAAGCAGGGGAAGCTTTTACAGAGCTTAGATGACATTACAAAGAAGGTTAATTACCCTCTCATCACCCTCATGTGGGGCCCACTTGGGTTTAAGCTTGTTATCGATCAAAAGGAGTACTTGATGATGCCTAAAGGGGGGGGGATTTTTTACAGTTGACAATCCTTTTACCAAGGAGGAACAGCGATTTCTCAATTGACCACTCCTTGGGGGAGTCACCGAAGTTGAAAGCACATCTTTCCCGCCAGATTTTCCATAGAACCTCCCCTCTGATGGCGTTCCAGAGAGTCGCGGAGCAGCCGATCGCTTCTCCCAGCAGGGCTTGCTGCCAACTGAGACGTTTTTGAAGTCTAATTCTCTTTCCAACCACCTGCCAGAGTCTGTTGGAGTTGGGGCAGGTAAAGAAGATGTGTGAAACATCTTCGATAGACCGGTGGCAGCGTTTGCACCAGGGAGGGATCCCACAAATTTTGCTAGCCTTAAGGTTGGTCCAGATTCCGTGATGAAGAATTTGCCATAAGAGGACAGACTTTTTGATTTCTATGAGGGGGTGCCAGATAGCCATGAACTTCATGTCCCACCGAAGCCGCGTCCATGACAGGCACCACTTTTTGTTGAGGTTAACCTGATAGTCGATCGTTTCTTTGATGTTCGGGATTTTTGATAGACTATTCCCATTGTGCCATTTGAGACCAAGCGAACTCGGCATGTCGTGTCCCATGAGAAGGCGAACTTTGTGTCGGTCCCAGGCGAGAAATCTGCTTTGCAAAGTGTTCCATTCTTCATGCGAAATGTTGATGCTAGGGTCAATATCCTCAAAGTTGATCCAGCGGTTGGTGTCTTGTTTCCAGAGATGTTTGCATTTTTTGAAGCCTTTGTTCCATAGCTTCTTGGCGTTTTGAATGTTCCAAGATTCCACACTCCGGATGCCATGGATCGGAAACCAGATAGAGTCGTTTTGTCTGATACCGGCAGCCCACTTCCAGTCTTCACTTATTCTTGTGAAGCTTTTGACTTTATTCCAACTCTTCCAAAGGGAGCACACCAGATTAGAGCCTTTCGGGAAGACGGGGATCGGGGAAAACAGCAAGGTCAAGATGTCAAGATTCCTCCAATTTGGGAAGCCCATGAGCGCCAACTCATTCTTGTTTCTGAAGATCAGCTTGGCCCACGAGGCCTCCCCGTTGCACCAAGCCTTAGTCATCCATTTGGCCGACAGTTTGTTAGCCATGCACCCAATGTCCAAGATACCAAGTCCCCCACTATCTCTATGGCTGGTGCAGATGGACCATTTGATTTTAGGCACCCCCCTCCTATTGTGGTCGCCCGTCCAAAGGAAGTTTCTACAAATACTATCCAGTTTGGACAGATCTTGCTCTTTCGGTCTCCAACAAGAAAGGAAATAAATGGTAGATGATAAGAGGAACGTGTTGATGACCATAGCACGACCAGCAAGATTGATTTGCATACCTCTCCAATAGTTAAGCTTGTTTTCGAGTTTGGCAAGCACCCAGTTCCACCGCTGTTCCATAGAGACGCCAAACCCCAAGGGAATCCCCAGAAGCCGAAAAATTTGGCCCTGCGGGATGATTTTACAGCCATGATCAATGAGAAGGTCGGGCTATGACCCACCAATAGCTCTAAAGGCGGTCTTAGAGTGGTTGATTATGGATCCAGAGGCTTCACAAAAAGTAGCAAGACACTTCCAGAACGTCTCTAGGCTGGTACTATCATTGTGCACAAAAGCGTTCATATCATTGGCAAAAAGTCTCATGGTGATCTGACTGTGGTCATGCGGCAAACGAAGGCCTTTAATGTTACCAGCTTCCACCTGATGCTCCACCAGCCTGCTAAGACCTTCCGTGGCAATGGCAAAGAGAAGGGGAGCCAATGGGCACCCTTGTCTGATAGATCTTCTAAGTTTGATCACCTTTGAAAGATTTCCATTAATGTTAATTTGGGTCGATGCGTTTCCGAGAAGGGTCGCGATCATCTTGGTGAATTTCTGACTACATCCAAGATCCTGTAGCAACTGAAGAATATAGTCCCATTCTAGCCTGTCGTAGGCTTTATCAAAGTCGATCTTGAGGAAAACCACATCTTGTTTAGACTCATTTGCAAATTCAAGACCTTCCCAGATATCTATTATGGTTTCCAAAATTGACCTGCCTTTGATGAAACCTTTTTGGTCCTCGCTTAACCACGCTCTCAAGTGGCAAGAGATTCTGTTGGCAATGACTTTGGCGATGATCTTGTATCCTGTTTGGAGCATTGTAATGGGACGCCAATTCTCTATTCTGTTCTTTTCCCCTTTTTTGTGTACTAGCTTGATAATGCCATTGTTGAGGCAAGAAGGAAGCGCGCCAAACTTGAGTGCCTCTTGCCAAACCAAACAGAGAGGGGTGGCAACCACCAACTTGAAGGATTTGAAGAACTCATTAGTGAGCCCGTCGGGGCCCGGGCTTTTACCTGAGGGGAGGGCATCGATGACCTCAATGATTTCGGCTTCAGAGATAGAGGCATGAAGCAGAGAGTGAAGGTTGGGTGGTATCCTGTGGGGGGAAACCCTAGATATGGCTGCCATACAGTCCCTTCTATGGTGGGAGAGGGGGTTTGAGGTCCCCAGGAGTCTCGTGAAGTGCCCTTCAATGATCCCAAAATTATCTTCTTCCGTATTGCATACATTGCCATTTGCGTCTAGCAATAAGGGGATCGAATCTCTGTTGTGTTTCCTTTTGAGGATACGGCACATCTCTTTGGTGGGTTTGTCGGCTTTGCCAGCCCACCACTCCTTGAAGAAAATTTGCAAATTTTTCCTTTGTATCTCTTCCTCATATCTCAACAGCGCTCTGATTTTTCGAAGTCCTTTCTGGGCTTGAGATTTTCCTTTGTTCACTTCCTCCTCGAGCCGCCAGAGTGCTATATTCTTGTATATAGAACCTACAATGAGCTTAAAGGAATCTCATAAAGACTAGTAGTTCTACAAAGAAAATGAAGAAGATGAAGACGATGATGAATCTATACTAGTAATTGAATTATGCTAGTAATTGAATTCAAGTTCAGTGTGCTTATTCTTGGCACCTAAAATACATTTCCAGCTATGGATAGATCTAAATGTGGGACTTGTATACCAAAACGGGTACAACTTTAAGGAATGTGTGTAAAATTTATGCTGAACCTTGTATAAGGTAATGTTTGTTCTACCTGAAGACTTCTTGCAATGTTGTAATCTCTATTTTCGATCACATCTGACGAACTTTACTGTCAGCTTTATAGGAAGGAGCTTACAATTTCGTTTATATCTATTGTTCATTGACAACTTATCTATCAAGAGTGATGAAATGCTCATCACTCATGAAATATATATCATGCAGTTTACTTACTAAAAATCATGTATTGCCATTATATTTTCATGCTTACTTTTTTGCATGGCAAACAATTTCTGATGTGTGTGTATAACATTTTTCTTGTAATATTTTAATATATAAGCAATAAAATTTAAATAAATTAGGGAAATTAAATTCTGATTTATATGCTCATTTTTTCTTTGTGCATATGTGCACAGGTGTAGAAGTGTTCAGCTTCGGAGGCTATGATGGTATCGGTGTGATTATGGAGAGCATTGATACATGCGTTTCATCCAATTCTCATTCTTTAACCCTACTTGAAAAGATCTTTCACAAACCGAAACGCATAAATGAAGAAAAATTCTAAAGAACAAAGAAAAAGAGAAATTCAGGTACTAAATAATTGAATTGAGTACAAAATCTATCATCATGTGCTTGTTCAGACTTGTCTCTAACTGTATTTTTATGTATGCTTTATTCAAGTAATCTAAAAATCAAGGTTCAAAGACCAGAGGATATAAAAGCAAATCCAAAAATATTATACTAGGGTTCATGTAAAACTCAAGATTGATGCTACGTTCAAATTTTGAGGCGATTTATTTCAAAATCAATCATTTTAGCGATCTATTGATGATAATTTAGAATTCTGTTTATTTCCAGTGTATATATTCTACTAAAAAATACTAATACACATTAGACTCCCCTTCAATTGAAAAACAGTTGCTTTAAACTTAGAGAAATGCAGACTTTGAACCTGTAAATAAAAGTAGTTTATAAAACGCGACATTGAACTTGTATTACAGGGGAGAGAGAGAGAGAGAGACTCAGTCTGTGAGTCAAACACTCTTGTAGTCTGTGAGTCTGTGAGTTGATGGGTGCGTTTACCTTGCGAGATTGGGTGTGTACGTTATTTCCTATTCATTGTACCTTAAAAAAAAAAAAGAGAAGCAAGATAATTTTATCGTTCATGAGAGATCCATTTGCTTTTAATCTTGTTGTTCTCTAGAACAAACATCCTACTTTGAAACTTTTGTGGGGAATTAGAAGATGATGAAAATACAAGTATTTTTCATAAATATATGGTGAAAATATCAGTTTTTCTTCATGAAGTTAAAGTTTGATATGCATATCGATCTTCAAAATCCGAAGACTAAGTTACGAAAAGTGGTGAAAAATGTAAAAGTTTCTTTTTTCATCATTGAAAGAGTACAAAATAAATAAGATCAACTAGTCAAATCTTAATTAATGATGGAAGTCGTATTTTTATCCAATATCACTAAATAAGAAGAAAAGGTTAGTTTTATGGTTCAAGAAGGAAGCGAATGGGGGACTCTCAAGAATAAATTAGTCAAATAAGCACAGTATTTTGACTACTTTTATCGATTTCTTTCTTTCCTACAGTATTGATCACATCTATTTTCAAATATAAAAGACAATACAATGGAAACGGCTCTTTCAAAAAGCTTTTAAAAGGATCAATCTGGTGACCGGGTTTATTATTGATCCAAAATAATTGAAAACCTTTGGAAAGATCTCACATCAATTATTGAATAACAAGCAAGGATGGGCACCAATAAAGACAAACAAGATGTCATGGAAAACAATAAAGTCGATTCTCAAACCTGCCTCCTTGGTCAAGAATCCCACGACTTGAAAGCTCGAAATGGAAAAATGGCAACAAAATTGAGTATATCCCTAAAATTTTAAAAAGCCTTTATTTCTGCCACTCTTTAAATAAGAAAAGGTTTTTTTAATTGGGCTTGGTTTAGATGTGAATTCAAGAACTTGGACCTATGGCATCTGCAAAACTTCTTGGAATAAATCCAAAACTTAAAAAGAAACTTATCTTTATGATTGCACTAAGAAGGTAATTATCTTGGTAGTTTTTCTTGTAAAATTATTCTTTAATAGCTAGAGTTAGATTGGAATTATCATTTCATGTGTGAAGAAAACTTTTAACACGTACAACTATCATAGGCTCTCATGGTGCATCTGTGAATGATGATAAAAACAATAGTGAATTTCGCATATGCATATGCACATGCACCCACCCATGTCCATCCTCTCTGATGCACTCAATATCTCATCAAAATATTATTCTTAAGTCAGGCATTGTGTGCCTCCTCATCTAAAAATACAAACAAATGTTTGAAGTACTAATTTCTCACCCCTTCATTTACAAATACATCCATGTCATTCCTTTATGATTGAATAGTAAATCCAAGCATGTTATACAAGCTAAAATATGTAGAAAGACTTCCAATCCATATTCAAAATTGTTATCATGCCAAAATATAGTTGACATAGCTGCCAACTCCATCTACAAAGCATGCAAGACGAGCTCAAAATCATTGAAATCAGACATGACTGAAATGAAGCTCGCGTCTGAAGCTAACCGAATATTTGGCAATCATCAACTAGAAATATTGACTAATTGTGCCACTTTGGAGGCTTCCCAAGTAAATTTGAGAGACAATTTCTTGAAACTTGAGCTATGTACCTACTCCCAAACCCCCAAAGAACACATATAAGAAAAAAAATAAAGGCTTTAGATAGAATATGATACTTCATGAAAATGAGAAAAATTCCATCTTACTAGTTTTCACTTTTCTCATAATTGCATTCTTAAAATGTCTTGTATGTCCTTTCAATGCAGGGGCAACGCATGGGAAATGCATGTGGTGCATACAATTTTCTTATATTTTTAATGCATTCATGTAAGAGTGAATGCTTATTTCTTCATGCTTAAAGTGTATCATTATTTGAGTATCTATTTACATGCTTGCACAAGATACACTCTGTTGATGAATGTAGATCTTAAGGACGATGAGGATGTATGCTTGAAGCAATTCACTTGTGATACTTACCCAAAGGGATTGAAATGAAACAATGGAAATGGAATAGAAGACATTTCAAAGACTAAGAGTCATGTGCTTCTCCATAAGCTTAATCAAAATATTGTGCTTCGTGGTCATGGATTAGCTAGAAATTCAAGTTCCAAGAATTGTTCAACTAGCTATCTTATGAATAAAGCTCAGCTTTGGTGGAATGTTTTTCGCATAGAATGGATCAAATTGTAGTGGGAATCTTTTGAAGACTAGGTGAAAGCATCGTTTCTTCCCCCTCAACTTGAACTCAATGCTAGAGGCGTTTGGACCATATTTTCGCAAAAGAAAGTTGACAATATTTCTTCTTATATGAAATGACTTGGAGACATATCCATCTTGTACGTATGCTTGAAAAAGTGCTTGAACATACACCATGGAAAAAATATGAATACTTCCTAGATATGGGAATTCAAGAAAATTGAACGCCTTATATCATACAAGTTTAAATGAACATTTCTTTTGCCCATGACACTAAGAACAAACTCGATTCCATTCATACCCTATAATAAAAATACCATTCCTAGAAAATGAACCTTTCAAAGTACCTCCTCCACCTTTTCACAACATACAAACATGGAGTACCTCCCAAAAGAACTCTAATTATATTTTCTTTTCAAAATGAATATAAAACAAACCACAATCCTCTACTATGGATGTAAAATACAAGAAACCACACATAACATGTTGGAAATGTGGCAAACAGGGTCACACGTAAGTTACGTGCCATGCATGCCCATGCCAATGGACCTCAAGTATCACAAATAAAAAATATGGATGCAATTCAAGATGATGTTGATCCTACTTAGACCAAAGTAGAGGTTGAAAAAGATCTCAATACTATGGCTAGAAAAGTTTCAATTCATTCTTCGCTTTCTAAGGATATGATTGTTACTATTATCCATGCGCATGGTATTTCACATGATTTTACTTCTCAATGATCAATCATTGACTAATGAGTTTCAATTAGATTCTTTTCCATCTCTTTGGAAAGTACAAGTTGCATTTCAAGGAAATAAATACAATTTTGCATGTGAAGTTTGGATTATTCAAATCTGTATTGGATCCTATAAACATCATAGAAGTTTTCTAATTCCTCATTTACAATCATATGATGTCATATTCGGAATGCGCTTTTTTCATAACCGTTATCTATGCATTACTTATGAAACACGTACTATACATTTGGGGCATAAGGGTAATGCATTATTTTGATTCCTACGCATGATATTAAAATGTTTCCATTAATAAATCATACACAAGCAAATTGTGCACTTTATAAAGGACATAAAACCTACATTGTATTTGTTAATGCGATTGAAGATCACGATGTATACAAACCATTCATGACTTCTTACAATGATTGTTAATGCGATTGAAGATCACGATGTATACAAACCATTCATGACTTCTTACAATGATTGTTTTATGTCTAATTACCCATCCTAATTACCACCTTCTAGAGGATATTTAGGTCATAGTATTGATGTTATTCCTCGTAGTTCTCCTGCACATAAGGCATATGGACCGTTCTATCAAAAAGAAGTGGAAAGGCAAGTAAAAGACTAGTCCTTCCCACTTTGGAACTCTTGTTCTCTAGGTTAAGAACAAGAATAAGACCTATAAAATGTGCATAAATTATTATGCTTTGAATACAGTAACTATTAAAAATCAATATCCAATACCAGCTGTTGACAGTTTGTTGGATAAGCTAAGAGGAGTTGTTGTATCTAGTAAATTGATCTTGAATATAGTTGTAATAAAATTTATTAACAAATTACCTTGCAACATTTGCAAGAATGATGAATATGATATTTTTAGAATATAAATATTTTTTTCTTTCTTCTTTGATAATATTTCAGTTTACATTTAAAGTGATAATGATCATAAAGAACATTGGGTACATAAAAACACATTGTATGCTAATTTTGAAAATAGTTTCTTTTTCATAAAGAGATTCAATATTTAGGACATATAGTCTTAAATTAACGAGTTCATGTTGATCCAAAGAGGCAGTTATTCAAATTTCTTTTTCCTAGATTTATTATTGAAGTACCATCTTTTCTTGGAATACCTTGGCTTTGTCATAAATTTGTTAAGAATTTCTCATATTGGCTATTCCATTGACTTTTTCATTGATGGAAAAGTTTTATTTGCATGGGATCCACTAAAAATTAAAAACAAACATTCAAAATACACTAACATGTTCTTTCATATGCACCTATTTTACAACTGCTAAATTTTGAGCAACCATTTTTTGTAGTAATGACTGATGGTAATGGTTCTTGAAGGTGCATTTTTAATCCAAAATACACATCCAAACGAATTTGAAAGTAGAAATCTTACAACTCTCAAAAAAGAATTATAGTACATGTGATAAAGAAATTTGGATTATATTACATGCATTACAAATTTGGAAGCATTATCTTATGGGCTCTAAAATTAGAATAAAAAGATATCAACAAGAAATAAACATTTGATTAATTCAATCATTGATTTCTAATAGACATATAAGAAGGGCTTATTTTATTTTCAGTTTTCATCATATTCTTCAGTTCCAACTTGGAAAGACTAATATACTCACTAATGCTCTCAATTGTTTTCCTTTTGACACATAATGTGAATAATATTTTTACCATTCAATGACATGAATCCCACTCACCCTTCTCATTTTTATATTTCATGTTCATGGAATGATTTTTGAAATTCACAATTACATTATGTTCAAGGTCATAGCTTTATAATGGGTTCTTCTATTTCCAAAAAAAGTTACATATTTCACACTTTTTTTTTATTTTTTTTTATGAAATAAATGTATAAGCCTCCATATATGGGACACCATTGAGACAACTTGTAGAAGCTTGTAGGAGGTAGAAAAGTGAGTTCCCAAGTGATGAAGTTTGGTCCAACCAACCACCATAGGACCAACCCTTGAGCTTTTGGAGATTCAAATAGATCTCATAGGAATGTGATTAGTGCAATAAAATCCACTATTGTACTTTTCAGCAGAAAGGAGAAAGATTTGATTACAAAATAGATAAGTTTTCACTTTGACTAGCTCAAAAAACTTATTGTCTTTGGATGAAGCAATCAACTTCAAATGCTAATAGCAACGAGCATGCTTACAACTTGAAACATTCCTTTTGGATGAATTTTATAAATAGGGTTGCATGTCTAAAATGCACAAGAGTACAAGTAATAAGCAAGATATGTTTCTCGAGTGAACTTGAGACTCAATAGAGGTACCCCTGATTTTTCAGGGCTGCAGAGAGATAGACCCCACTAGAGTAACATTGACATTTCTCAAAATCTACTAAACTCAATGCTCTGCAGATTTGTACACATAAACTAAACATTAATAAATTTCCAATGATTTCTCTTTCATCCAATTGGGATCTCTGTAGAGAGAGAAGTAGCCTTTGCAAGCTTACTATTGTTGAAGATGATAGTGCAGAGAATTGAAGGAGCAACACTCATGTCCCAAAGTGTATGTATATTGCTTGAATCTAATGTACAAGTGATTTGAAGTCTCTGTAAGTCTCTGTATAGACTCTTGAAGTGTTCAACGACTTCTACGAGTGGAGTTTGAACTGAAATCAAGGTGGGATAGGTTGTTGAAGAGAATGGATTCACTTTCCTACAATATAGGAAAAGTGAAGATCTAATCTGACCTACCTTTGGTGATTCATTGATTAATTGATTGTCAAGCTGAACCACCTCAAGTTCATGGAATTTGAGCTCTCCTCTTACAGCTATAAAGCTCTATGCTTTTACATTGGTAAATGATCCATAAAAATCCTTATGAAAATACCATAAAAATGATCACAAATAAAAAGCTATTCAATGGGAAACTTTGGTACATTCCACATTATTGTTTGATGAATTAGAACAAATCCACCTCAAGAATAGTTTAAGCTTGATGTTCCGATAGCTCCCCCTCCAGCTAAAGTATTCTTGAGTCTTCAATCTTTGATAGAGTGAATACTTGCTATTGCTTTGAATCTACAAAGCTTTATCCCATCAAGTGCCTTTGTCATGCGTCAAGTTCCATGCAGTTGAGAAGAGTACTTGGTAGTCACTTCCCTTTTGATGCCTTTATCCAGAAAGAATTCATCAAACTCTTTGGAAAAGTATTCTCCCAATCCATAATATGTGAGTTTCTTTAATGATCTACCTGTATGATTCTCCACATGTCCTAGGTACTTCTTGAAGCATTAAAACACTTCATTATTATTCTTGATAAAGTACAGAATGTCCATTTGTTATGATCATCAACAAAGGAAACATAACACCTTGATCCTGCCAATGATGGTTCTTGAGTTGGTCCCGGCATATCAGCATGTAATAAGTCCAAATGGTCATTAAGGATGCAACCTTTATGGTTGAATGCATGTCTTTGTGCCTTTCAAATCAAACATGCATCACATTTCTGGATCCTGTGTTGCTTTGAAATGTTTGATATTCCTAGAACACTATAATCCTTGCACATATCCTTCAACGTTCTTTCATTCACATGAGCAAGTCTCTTATGCCACACTTCAAGCTCACTTAGGGTTTGAGACCTAAAGTTGAATAGAGCTATGTTCCTCGTTTCACCTACTTCAAAAGTAAAGAGCATACCATGCTTCTCACCTTTGGCTATCTTCTTGAAGCATTGGCATGGATCTTCCACAGAAGTTGCATATTGGCTAAACCTAACTTACAAGAATTTTTCAACTACTAGGCCTAGACTTACTAGGTTTTAAGTGGTCGTGGGTACATACAGAACCATACAGTGAATGTTTGTCCTACCATTAGAAACTTTGACGTTATCAAGGTTCTCCACATTGTGATTAGTATCATCTGTTGTTTGTACTTCATGTCTATGCTTTGGACTTTTGAAGTCAGATAGAGGCAATGTTGCATGCAACATGGTTTTAACATCTTGAATCTATGTAGAATAAATTATCTCTCCTTTACCTTGTTTTTGGCTCAGCTTCAATAGAAGCAATGAGTCTTCATGTGGTTGATCTTTTGAATTGTGACTTGTATTGTTTGTTTTTGATGTTGTGTCCATCTCTTCCTCTAGTTTTGCAAATCCACCTCGTCCACCTCCTTTCTAAGTCCTTCCATTGAACATGCAATTTTGAGTGGTTTGGTTAGTCTTCTCATAGAGGGCACAAGGTTGCATATTTTGACCTTTTGATTTGTCATCTCTTTCTTCTTCCCTTTCCAATTGCTCTTGTTTTCATATTTGGCTTGGGAAGTCTCTTCTTCATCATCTTCCTTCTTCTTGCCTTTGTGTTTCTTGTCTCTCTTATTTGTGTAAAGAGCACTTGTGATATTATGTTGATAAGAGTTACCTTCCTTAATATTATTGTTAGCCTTTGGTTGAAGAATTTTCCAATGAATATGTTGAAATCTAGGGTTTTTACATCTATGATGAGATCATAAGTTGTGGTGAAGGATTGCCATTGCTTATCATGTCTATTTGCATTTAGAATATTCCTCATAATGGCCTCTTTTTCAGTCCCCTCTACAACGCTGCGATGGATGCTAACTAATGTGCAACCTCTATGACCCTAGTAACAAACTTCGTGATAGTTTGTTTAGGTGTCTTCTTCATTGGGTTGAACTCATTCCTAAGATGATTCTTTCTTCCTTTGGTACTAGCATAAAAGAAAGTCTTTAGGGCATCCCAAGTCTCTTGAGATGTTTTGCATCCTCTTCAAGGAGTCGCACCCAATTTTGGTATGGCCGATTTGTAAAAAAAATAAATAAATAAAAAGCTGATTTGGGATGAAGTAATAAAGCAAAAGAAAAATGATATGAAAAAAGGAAATGACTAGAGAGTCAGAACATAGGAAATAAAAGTAGGAGGCATATAATTCTATTAACTCATGAGAAAAATTTTGGTATATGCTGTTATGTAGGATAAGTTACTTATTCTAAGCAAGTGACATGAACAGAAGGACTATGACACTTATGATTTATTCTTATAAATGCTTGTTTAAATGTGGATTCAGAAATATGACATGATATTTATATGACTTATATCTACTTTGTTTTTTTCTAAAGGATTTGTACTAATCTTTTTAATTGCACAAAGTATGAATGCATGATAAAATAAAATTTTGAAAAATTTAAAACTTATTTTCCAAAGAATTTGATATGTGCCACTTGAATCTGCAGGTTGGCCCATCGAGACGATGTGCAGGTTTAGTGGGGGTGGATGTCGGAAAGAATTTATTACTCTTAGAATATTGCTAAAATTAAAAGATTGATTGATTGATTTAAGTTTGGTTAAATTATGAAAATTTTGATTAATGTTTGAATTTCATTTTTTCAGGACAAGAATTTTGATGATTAATATCAAGATGGCAAGTATTTATCTAGGTGTTTTTTTAATATTATTAAGGGTATAGATGAAAAATCAAGGGTTATTCAAGGGTTTATTTATGATTTGAAAGTAAATGCAAGGGTAATTAAGGGTCAAATGTAGGATTTGATCATGCTTTATAGGGTTCTAGCTTAATTTCAAGGTTACTTAAGGGTTATTTATCAAATTTAGAGGGTTATGGAAGGTTAAAAAATTACTTTATGGGTTAGTTGGGGTTAAAAATCATGATTTGAAGTTAGCTGAAGGGTAAACCTAAGGTTAAATGATTAATTTAGTAGGTTTCAGTCTATAAATGAGTTAATAAATAGGGTAAAAATAATAAAAGGAACACTTAGCAAAATATTTCAAATAAAAATATGTTAATTATTAAGTTTCAATAAGGTTATGGTAATAATTAAATTTATTTTATTCTAAAAGGTTTATATTTATTCTGAAGTAATTAAATAAATAAAAAAGAAATGAAAGGTTGTATTTAAATCTAAAGTCTTTGGTCTAGTAAATAATTAATTGAATGGTTGAGTGAATTTTTGGGAAAAACAAATAGAGAAAAACCCACGCCTAATTTCTTGTTGGAGTGTTGTTGAGTTACAGAGGAGTTATTGTAGGCTGCACGGATCAGTTATCTAAAGGAAAATGTGGGCTATGGTGGGCTACTCTCATCTATATAAAGAGGGAGTACGTACTCACAAGCTCATGTGATTTTTTAGGTACTCTATTTTCCTTTGCTCTAGACTATAGTCATTTATGCACACATTTCCATGACAGTCCTCTGACAAGAGGAGAGAGAAGGCCATCTCTCTTGCTTTTGTCCTTCAATTAAATGAAAGCAAATTTTTTTTACCTTGAAAAATATTTGATGCATAGATGAGGAGAGTTCTTGCTTTTCTTTAATTCTTCCTTTCCATTTTGCCTTTCCTCATCTTTATTTAACGATTTTTTTATTTCTTTTTTTTTTCTTTATTTCTCCCTCTCCTCCCTTTCTCCTCTATCGGCGGCGCAGCAGAGCTGTGCGCAGCAGAGCTGTGCGCAGCAGAGAGAGAAAGAGAGAGAGAGAGAGAGAGAGAGAGAGAGGGGGGAGAGAGAGAGAGAGAAAGAGAGAGAGAGTTGTACTTTTTTTTTAATTCTTTTTTGTTTCTTTTTTTTTAGTTTCTTTTTTTTTTATTTTCCCTCCCCTCTTCCTGCAGCCAACGAGCACAGTCGATGCAGTAGAGAGAGAAAGAGAGAGAGAGAGAGAGAGAGAGAGAAAGGAGAGTTGTCTTTTTCTTTTGTTATTTATTTTACTTTATTGTATAATATTCTTTTTTATTTATTTTTTCTCCCCTCTTTTCCCCTCTCTGTAGCCACAAACGGCACAGTAGAGAGAGAGAGAGATAGAGAGAGAGAAAGAGAGAGAGAGAGAGAGAATGAGAGAGTTTTTTCTTTTTTATTTTTTTATTTTATATTAAGAATCTTATTTCTTTTTAATGTTTATATAATGAAATTTTATAAGTTTTATTTTAGTAGTTAATATAGATATTATTTATTAGTTATATATTAATGAAATAAAAATTATTTAGAGATGTTTATGTTTATATATATATATATATATATATATATATATATATATATATATATATATATATATATATATATATATATATATATATATATATATATATATATATATATATATATATATATATATATATATATATATATATATATATATATATATATGTGTGTGTGTGTGTGTGTGTGTGTGTGTGTGTGTGTGTGTGAATATATATGTATTTATTTATGTATGTGTGTGAATGTATATTTTAAGTGAAAATAAATATGTCTATGTGTTAATATATGTATTTGTTTGAATATAAGTATATATGTTTATGTATTTATGTATGTATGTGTGTGTGTGTGTGTAAAAGTATTTTATCTTAGGATTCATTATATTATTATGATATGCATATGTTTAGAATGAATGACATGAATGATATGCAATGGTTAATGATTTTATTTATGAAATGGAGGGTATGTGTTGGGAAAGATGGATGGATCCTCCTAGGAGATTGAGTAGATGCTGCTAATCCTGCTTTGCACCAGCCCTTAGTGACTCCAGATATGATTAGTAGACACCCTTAGCTTCCAAATGATACTAAGAGATCATATATGTACTTTGGAAATGATGTGTGTAGTGATCTAATCAAAACAGACTACTTGATACTTCACAAATCCAAGAAAACTTGCTATTTTGGTATTGACACCTGCTCAATCTTTCACTCAGTATGACCAATACACTTACAATTGGAAAAATTCCTTCTAGAGGTATTCTACTAGCTTAATAAGCTACCATTTGCAAGTGGAATGAGACAAAATAATAAACTATACTAGGAGAAATCACTTTAACAAAGTTAGGAACACTCCCGACTTTTTAGGAAGTATGCAGACAAATACCAGTGAGCCCTTCGACCGCGATTTCTCAAAATTGGCTGAACCAAATTGCTTCACATTTTGCATGCTTGTAGTATGCTTTGAGCTGGATCTACCAAGCTTTGAATCACTTGATTTGGTGCAGTAGGGACTGAGATATGCCTCTTTGAAGTTGATAGACTTGGAGGTAGAAAACTCAGAGAACACAGAGTTTATCAATGTAAGTATATGTATTGATTAACATTAGTTTACAAACTCATTGGCATGCCAAGCATTGCCTAATGAGGTAGAGATGTGTAGGCTATGGTGTAGCATTCTTACACACTCAATACTAGCAGAAATGACGCTCGGATGTACTCACTACTGCCCGCGAGTTTTCTTCTCACTTTTATATGAGTTGGAGGTTGATTTGAATTTCAAATTCAAATCTAAGACTTCCTATAATCACTCCTCTAAAAGTAGGGAGATATTCTCTCAACTCACACCATCTAATTCCACGAATCTATCAAGTAGGTGTATCCATAAGATTCCAAGTCATTTAGACTTTTACATGGGTAAAGTGGTAATAAATTACAAGCATAAGTTCCTATGGTTCTTCTCACATGTTGAGTTTTCAAGAACAAATCCAAGCCAAGTGTGTGGGCTTGCAAATTACACCAACAGTATGAAGAGTGTTTATTTATCTAAAGTGATTACATGTATATGATTTGCATTCCTAACCTTCTTTTATGAGTTTCAGGTTACCAGAAGGAGGGTTCATTTAGCTTTTAACCTTACCTTTCTCTAAGATTCCATTATATTATCTAAACTTTTCTTTATCCATTCACTTATCCTATCCATTCTTAGTTTATCCTTTCCTTTTCTTACCCTTAATCCAAGCATCTTCAACCCTTAGTTTATTAATAATTTAGTTGAAAATGCATTAGATTTAGTGATGTTTCTGCCCATGTTAGATGTTGTTAGAGATAAATGCATTTACCCATGTATCATGATAGGCATGTTTTGATTGTACCCATGTTAGTACATGAACCCATGATAGTTGTTAGTTCATGAACCCGTGTTAGTTGTTAGTGCATGAACCCATGTTCGTTGTTAGTGCATGAACCCATGTTAGTTGTTATTGCATAAACCCATGTATGATATTAGTGCATGTTAGTGCATGATAGGTATGTTAGTGCATGTTAGGTATGTTAGTTAATATTAGTGCATGTTAGGTATGTTAGTACATGTTATGCATGTTTAGTAAATGTTGTACCCATGTTAATGTATGTTAGAGGTGTATGCATGTTAGAAGTTAGGAATGTTAATGCATGTTAGTTAAGGTAGTGCATGTTAGATGTTAGGATATGCATGTAAATTATAGGTATGTTTATGAATGATAGATGTATATATGTTAGTAAATGCATGTCAATTATTGTATGCAAATTAGATGTTATGTGCTTATCATGAATGCATGCATGTTGATTTATGTTATGCATGTATGATGGTGTTTGCATGTATGTATACATGTCATGCATGTTTGCTTGTTTCATGTTAGTGCATGTATGTTCATACATGTGTGCTAGTGCATGTGCATGTATGCATGTTCTTTTATGCATGTGCATGTATGTTCATGCATGGTTGCTAATGCATGTGCATGTATGTTCATGCATGGTTGCTAATGCATGTGCATGTATGCATGTTCTTTTATGCATGTGCATGTATATTCATGCATGTGTGTGTGTTAATGTAAGTATTTATGCATGTGTGTATGACATGTATGTATGCATATTCATTTATGCATGTGTATGCATGCATTTGAGTTATGTTAGAGTATCTAAGTTATGTATGCATGTATATGTATGTTTATGCATATGTTTGTTAGTGTAAGTTATTTATGCATGTGCAAGTATGCATGAGAGTTATGTTAGTGCATGTTTTGTATGCATGTTCATTTATGCATGTATGTGCATGAATGCATGATCATTTATGTCATGCATGTATGTTAGTGTGCATGTATGCATGTTCATTTAAGTTAGTGTATGTTATGTCATGCATGTATGTTAGTATGCATGTGATGCATGTTAGCATATGTAATATGTATAAATATGTATAAGTGTATTAAACTATGTGAATTATATGATGTAATGTATGAAATGAATTATTTTATTGTAATGTGTATGTTTAAATAAATAAATGTACTTATATATATATATATATATATATATATATATATATATATATATATATATATATATATATATATATATATATATATATATATATATATATATATATATATATATATATATGTGTGTGTGTGTGTGTGTGTGTGTGTGTGTGTGTGTGTTTAAGAAAAGTTAATTATCTTATATCTAAGTTTTTATATTTATATATATTAAGATTTAGATGAGTGTTTAATCTTTTATAAAAGTTTAGTAATATTTCTCATGTGATTTTTTAGATGAATTGCAACCCTGTTGAAGAACTAAAGATTTGAAGTGTGAAGAATTTACTTAGTTAAAATCTATTGATTAGCTTGTACAGGATATCATCTTATGAACTGAATCTTAAAGTTTGTATAGAAAATCTATCATTAATCTAGTTTCATTTTCTTCTTTTATGTCTAAAGAGGCTTCATCAAGTAGTTCCTTTTTATCTACATCCACCTTTGAAATTTTATTTCCTATTCCAATTGAAAAAATTAAAGAGGTAGTTAAAGATAAGATAGTAGAAGAAACTTTGCATACAAGAGAATTTGATCGTAGTTTATCTAGATCATTGCCATTAATTTCCTTTGTTCCACCTAGTATCGAAGATAGTGAAGATCATTTTCCACCATCTATAGATAGAAACATTGATAATTCCCAAGAAGATTTAAACATAACTGAAATCATTAAAGATCAAGTAGTTAGTGAAAAATTAACATCCTATTTTGACATAACTTACCATCCTATTTGACACAGTAGAAAGATATAGAAACGCTTTGCCCTACGGACCTTAGGAAAACTTATACTTGTTCTGCATAGTCACCTTGTGTGCACTGTTAGCGAGATGGCTGAATTGATCCGCCAGTTGTCACCATTCGCTCCCACACTGGAGAACATGTTCCTCTATCTTCTAGAAGACCTAATGTTCCTATTTTTTCTTAACAAAAGGTTAGGGAAGAAGAACAAATTTTTCATCATCAGGAGTCCATACTACCACCAAATTACTTCCTACAAAAGAGCAAACCAGATGGGATTCAAGGGATGCATAAGCACTTTCATATATTTTTATGGGAGTCAAAAGATATATTATACCTAAAAGCAAGTCTTGAGAACCTCTTGTCAGGCTTGGCTAGAGTTAGAGAATCTCTATCAGAGAAACTCTATTAGGAAAGCTCATTTAAGGAGATAATTAGCCAACACAAGGATGAAAGTTGGTGAATTCATTTAGACACATATTTTGAAGCTCAAAGATTTATGAGATCAGTTACTCAATGTTGGAGTAAATATTTTAGATGAAGAGATAGTAAATACACTTCTAATTTCCATCCCCATATCATGCTTTTGCTACTTCTCTTACTCTTACTACAAGAGATAGAGAACTTTCATTTTAAGAATGATAGTTCCTCTTACTTCAAGATGAAGACAAACAAAAGGGTATGGAAGATAATGATGATGACATGTTATGATCATCGAAGGGAAAGAAGAAGAAGGAGAAGAAGAGTCAGCAATCCAAGAAGGAAAGTAAGTCTTCTAATTCTAATTATTCTAGTCATCCCCCTAATGCCTCCTCTACACCCAAAGAAAAGTCTTCAAGGATATTTGATTCAAAGAAAGAAGTAGCACATTATTATAAGAAACTAGGTTATTACATAGCAGAATGCAAAAATAGGATTTTAACGAGAAGGACAAAGCATCAGATAAAAGTGTTGAAGATGAATCAAAAGCTAAATCTTCAATGAAAGATTCATATGCATGTGTTACTATTGAAGAGGTATCTTTTGATCACACAACATTAAATGCAATCTCTAATAATCCTTGGATTTTTTATTATGGAGCTACTAAGCATATGATAGCTTGCAGAAGGTATTTTCTTCCCTTTGTTACTCTTCCCTAACTTATGTTCACGTTGAGAAGAAGGATAGTGGTAAGCTTGATGTAAAACCCATTAAAGCTATGTTTATTGGTTATGCAATTGAAAGAGCAGGATTCAAATTCTATGTTACAAATAGAGGTGATATCCTACTCTCATGCAATGCATACATAGCAAAAAGTCAAAGTTATGATAAGAAGGAAGAGATTCCAAAATTCATAAAAGCATATGACTATGCATTTTTTAGAACGCATTTGCATTCTTACACTCATCCATACAAGGGGGGTGATGAACCTTCTCAAAATCTAAAAGATGCACTTGATAAAAGAGAAGAGAGAGTTCCATTACCTACATCAATACCTAGTCCATCACGAGTACATCTTGATATCCCAACCTATTAAGTTGGAGAAGGTTCAAGAGCTCTACAAGAAAGAGATGTCGAGGAGCGAAAATGGACTCCATCACTTTTTAAGGATATCCCAAAGTGGTTGTATCAAACTTGGAAGGACAGTGGTATAAAGGAATACATTGGAAGAACCAAAAGTCAAACAAGGAAACAACGAACAAACTAAGTAAATTTTGCATAACATTTTTAGATTCATAATATTTTAGCTCTTAATTTAATTGACAAGGAACCAACTAGTGTTCAAGATGCACTACATAGTCCTGTATGGAAGAAAGCTATGCAAGAAGAGATTGATTTTAAACATGGAGACTTTGTGAATTATCAAAAGGTTAGAAAGTTATTAGTGTCAAGTGGATCTTCAAAATCAAAAGAAAAGAAGATGGTATTATAGACAGGTATAAAGCAAGATTAGTTGTCAGAGGTTATGTGCAAAAGAAAGGTATTTACTATGATGAGACTTTTGCTCCTACATCTAGAATGGGAGCAGTCACGATAGTACTTTCTTTAGCTTCATTCTTTGTTTGAAACATGTACCACTTAGATATCAAAACGGAATTTCTTAATGTTGATGTACATATAGATGTTTATGTTTAGTAGCCAGAAGGTTTTGAAGACCTAGGTAAAGACCATTTAGTATGCAAGCTTAGCAAAGCCTTTTATGGACTAAAGGAGGCATGAAGAGCTTGATATGAGAAGATATATGTCTATCTTCTATGTATTGGTTTGGAAAACTTAGCTGTAGCTCCCACTCTTTATGTTAAATTTGAAAAAGATGTTTTGATTGTTATTATCATATATGTTGATAATATTATCATAACATGTCCAAAGGATTCAAACCTTCAATATTTTAAAGCAAAACTTAAACATACATTTGATGTAAATGAATTAGGTATTTTGCAATATGATCTTGGGATTGAATTTATATACAAAGATGAGTGTATCCACATGACATAGCAAAAATAAATTGAGAAAATATATGAAAGGTTTAAGAGGACAGTTCCTAAACCTTGTAGACAGCTATGGATGCCAATGTGTCATTACATTTGGAAGCATCTTTAGAACCATTTGATGTTGTATTATATAGTCAAGCGATTGGTTGCTTCGTATATCTATGTAATACACATCCCAACATTCAAATTGTGGTTTCTCAAATATCCAACTTCATACACAATCTGCTTAAGATTCATTGGAAAGCAGTTAAGAGAACATTCAGATATTTAAAAGGAGCTTATAATTATCCTATGCTATTTCCAAAATCTTCACAAAGGTTTTTCATATTTTGATTGGGCAGGTAACAAAGACTTGCGAAGAAGTAGAAGTGGCTATTGTTTCTTTCTAAGAGATTCTCTTATCTCTTGGTTATCCAAGAAACAACCTATAGTTCCTACATCTTCAAGTGAAGTAGAATTTAGGCTGCCTTTGCAGCTACAATTGAATCAATTTGGTTAAAAAATATTCTCAGTTATCTTGATGTTCAAGTTCATCTTCTAGATCAGCTATTTTCAGATAGTTAGAGTGCTATTACTATTGGAAAGAACCGTATTCATCATGCTCGGTAGAGCATATATAGGTTCATTACCACTATCTTCAAGAACAAGTATCTAAGAAGCACATTGAGCTAGTCCACATACATACAAGTGAAAATGTTCTAGATATTTTTACCCAAGCATTTCCCAGAGAGAGTCATAGGATGTTTTGCAGGTTATTTGTATACAATGTACAAATGGTCCAACATTTCAACCTATAATCATAATTTGTAGTCTTTAGTAGATTCTCTACAAGAAATAGCATGGGTAAAGTGGCTTATGAGAAACTTTTGTTTCTAACTACTGTGCCTAGGTTCCATACCCAATGGGTGCAGCAGCACTAGTTCCGTGGATTTTTCTAGGAAAAACATGTTTTGACAATCCAAAATTCCTTTGCTAATTTTAGAGTTTTGTTGCAAAATATTTTTTCGCATGCGATCATGCTTTTGGAAAGCTTTTATGATAGCTCTATGGTTGTTTTTAGTGGTTGAGATCATCTAACATAATTCCTATATAATGAGGGATTTGTCTCACATCTAAAATCATCTCTCAATATCTAGCAAGTGCTCAATGCAAGCTTTGCTGGAGATCAAGGAGATGCTCTATAAGGAGAAGTTTGGAAGAGATCTACTCTACATCAAAAGTATCTGGGGGAGTTTGTGCAAGAGAACAAGGATTATGACCACCACATTCTAGAGAGATGACTCTCCTCCCAACCAAATGCCTCTATATATAGCTCTCTTTAGGGGACAACCTTCTTGGGTAGGTGGATACTAACCATCCAAGTGTTATCCATGTAACTACATGTGCACCAAGTGTCCTAGTTAACCAGAGTTAACTCAAGTGGATGCTTCTAGAAGGTTCTATAGCTCCTTGGGCAAAAAACTCTCCCCAAGTACCCCATGGGGGTTGAGCCCAAGACCTCCTCCTTCACATCCTTGAGTCTTAACTACTAGGCTAAGTGGATCACTTGGTTACAAGAGTAAATGACCTTCTAGTAAGTCTAGACTCAAGATCTTTGGTCATACACACGGGTGACCAAACAGTGTTCGATTTCAGATCCGTCTTAACCGACCGGACCCTTAGATCATAGACTTACTTTATTACATTCTTCCCCCTTGGAAAATATTTTCGTCCTCAAAAATTAGAGCTATATATAATGTAGGAAACCCCCGTGCCTCATGTTCTAAAACAAGAAGAACATGGTCATGTTTTAAAACTGGAAGAACTGTCCCATCTCTATGGTGGCATCCTTGTGCAAATGATTCAATACACTATCTCACTTTGCACTGTGATAAACTGATCAAAGTACAAAGTAATGAATAAATAATAAGGGTGGATCTAAAAACATCCTTGGCCAATTCATAGTTTTTCTAGGTGTGATTTGGGCACAAACATGTGAACTGGGTGGATTAAAATTACTATTCCATTTCTGGGCATGAGTGGTGCATGGACTTAGTAACGAAGGTGAGATTTTTATGCCAATCAAGACTTTGAGAACTCTTGATTCACTTGAATTTGCTTTGGAGAACTTGAATTTTGGTTGTCCCAAATATCTAACTTGGATGTTTGTACAGTGGTTTACTTCAATCCAATAGTTACTTGATTTTATTCACTTGACTAGAGGATTGCTTTGTCCTATAAGCTTAAAATCCTATGTAAACTGTAGGAGAAATTTTACCATTTTCTTTGAGTCAACCATACTATAAGTTCACCAATTCAAATTCAAAATGAAAATTGTCCAACTTAGGACACTTTTCTCAAAGACGAGCTAAAAGTTCTTGGGAACTATCAATCTACTTAGCAATTACTAACTTCTCTATTATAGAGTATACTGGACCCTAGGAAATCATCTATGCTAGAACTTGAAGCAAACTCAAATGAATAAGTCAATCTTGAACTTGTTATATTTTGATGTTCGAAAAGGTTCTTGCATAGAGCATCTATCTTGGATGTTTAATTTAGTTACCTGGTTCTATCTGGCTAACCCTTGACTTTTATGAAAAGAATCAGATGCAATATCTGAGTCAAATCCAAAAGACTCAGAAAGCGGAAAGAAAGAACTAAAACTATGTTCAACCAATTCAAGTTTTGAAGATACGTAAACTTGTTATGAGTCAAAGTCCAGATGACTCAGGAATCTAACTTCTCAAAGATCTGTTTCAATAGGGTATTGAAGCATTTTTTTCTATATTTAAGAGAAATAAGTTGGATTCTCATGCATCATGGAACCTAGCATCCAACTATTGAAAAGTAAAGTTCAAGTGATGCTAAATTTTATTCACCTCTTTGAGGTTCATCACTCGTCAGGATGAAATCAAAGAAAAAACTTCAAGAGTTACATGATTTTCTCAAATTTGAAACATATCAACTACTATTTGAACTTCAAAGTTCAATTGATTTAAGTTCCAATTGATTTTATTTGATTCTTATCACATCGTAGGATAGAATCAAATAAAACTTTCAAAGGAAACTTCATCAACCTACTAGGATGCATGATTTCTTAAATCCAAGCTAACGACTACATCTAGGCTTTTCATTAGAATTCTATAAGTTTTCTCCTAAAGCTAGAGTCATCTTGGAAATTTCAAGTAGCTCTATTTTCTTGCCATTCCAATGACAAGAAAAATGAACACTTAACTTTCAAAAGGCCTACGTTTCCTAATCAAGATTCATAATTTGTGATATCTAAGTATCACATTTGGGAAAAACAAACTAGCTCCTTGAGTTGCATGGCAACAAAAGCCTTGCAACTACCTAGTTTGCTATTTTCCCAAGCTATCTAAGTCGAGTTAGAAAAAGAAGGTAATAAAAGTGTAAGTATTCAACTACTTTAAAAACAATCATGCATATGCAAATGCCTATTCTTGCATGCAAATGCATGTGAGTGCATGCATGTGTTGCATTCTCCTTTCATGCACCAAACTTAAATCAACTGATTCTTGAGCTTGATAATGCATACTCCCAATCATTCATGCACAAACATTCTACTTGCTAGCTTTTTTTAAAACAAGATATAACTCTTCATATGAATAAACTTGAGCATTAACTATCTTTAAGCAAGAAGAAAATGCCTTTTGTGCATGAAAATATTCATCCAAGCTCCATGAGAAGTCTTTTAAGAAGTAATATGCCCTTTAGTTAGCTCATCACAAGCTAGCAGTAATTGTTGTAGGGCTTGCTTATCTTTTACATTAGAGATGTTCAATGCAGTTAGGTCCCTATCCTTATGGAGCTCGGGTTGCATAGCATCCACAACTTCATATAACAAGTTTGTGTATAAGTAAGCATTAATCATATCCTTCTGTAGATTATAGTTCATGGCCTTCAACCTTTTATCATTCGCAATGGACACAGGTGTGAATGATGGCAAGTACAACATACTCAAAGATATTGCAATAAAAATGGTAGACATTGTAGCCCTTACAGTAAGTAGAACCTCAAAATTGAATTAATACACTTGCAAGGATAGATCTAGATTCAAAACCAAAATTTGTGTGGGCGGGCATAGATTAGCCCTTTGAACATGTTGATACTGCTAGGGGACTTAGAATAGCCCAATATACACTTAGAGAAACCCTTGAGGGCTTACAATGGCGTCCACAAGCACACACACACATACAATGGAATCTTTTTATATTTTTAATGTTTACTCTCTCTCTCTCTGAATCTTGGCGACAAAAGTCTACTCGTCAACTAAGTCCGATGAGGCTGTTAGGGGGGCTCTCTTGTGTGCACGATTGTGCCTTCGCTCAGGAGTTAACAATAATTCTTAATGGAGCAGTTGCCCCTCACGTAAAATTCTCTCTCTCTCTCTCTCTCTCTCTCTCTCTCTCTCTCTCTCTCTCTCTCTCTCTCTCTCTCTCTCTCTCTCTGTGTCTTTCGAAGAGCTGAGGAAAGGCGTAGCTGCTGGAGTCTTTGGCAGCACTTACGTAATTCATTACATATTTTCAACGACAAAAACACACATTAGATTCCCCTGATTACCAAAACAAAATGTGCGCTGTGTGACACTACCATTGAACATAATTAAAGAAGATGAAATAAAGTAATGATAACGTGACCTTCAATCAAAAATCAGTTAGTTTGAACTGAGAGAAATGCGTCATTGAGAGAGAGAGAGAGAGAGAGGTTTCGACTCATTCAGTGTACTTGCCTTTTTCTCATAGTCTGAGTGAAACATTCTTGTAGTCCATTGAGTAAAACGCGCACACAGACTTGTCAAATATGTTTGTGTGAGAGTGAGACATAAAGAGAGTGTGTTATGCTTTGAGTCAATATAAACAGAGAGAAAAACAGACGTTCCTATTCCTAACAAGACTATTTCTGTGTAATTTTCTTTTGTTTGTAGAAAAAAACTTTAATTAGACACCAGAGAGGACAGACATCAGAGGATAATCAGGGTTCCATTTATTGATTATTCTTGGATTCCATTTATTGTTTTCCTTGGACAACATTTGAATACTAACATGTGCATGAATACAATTTGCATCATTATGATTTTCCATTTATTATGCTGGAATGGGTGAATGTCAAATAAATGAAGCACCATAAATCGCCAAAGGATTCCGATCAAGGTTGATGACGGCAAGATGTCTTATTTTTTGCCATAATTAAATGGTCAACATATGCTACTTTTGATATGTCGATAGTCTCCCTCTCTCTCTCTCTCTCTCTCTCTCTCTCTCTCTCTCTCTCTCTCTCTCTCTCTCTCTCTCTCTCTCTCTATATATATATATATATATATATATATATATATATATATATATATATATATATATATATATATATATATATATATATATATATATATATACACGTGTGTGTTTCTGGCCAAATCACTTTATAAATTTAGATTTAAGACTAGTTCTAATTAAATCAATAAAGATCATGTTCAGTCAATGCTAGATTTTTATTTATTAAATGGGCCTAAGGGAATCTCATAGATACTACAAGAAGTTCTAAAATTCAAAGGAAGAAGATGAAGATTATGAATCTATATTAATAATGAACGGGTTCAAGCTTATTATGCATGTTCTTAGCACCCATGATAGTTTTGTGAGCTATGGATCTAAATGTGGGTTAGTATAGCGAAATGGATACATTTTTGGAATTGATGTAAAACTAAGGATTAAGCTTATAAAATGTAGTCTCCATTCTATCAGTGTAACAAATTATAATATTTTTGTATTATTGTTAAATGTATTTTCAATAATATCTGTATTTTTTTCCTCTCTTTAGTACGTGTGTTTGATGAAAATTATTATTTTTAGGTTCATAGGAAGGATATTTACATTTATTTTATATTTAACCTTTATTGAAAATTTATCTATCGAGTGATGACATGACCATCACTCATGAAAAATTTATCATGCAGCTTTCCTACTAGAAACTATGTATTGAATATATTTTCATGTCTATTTCAAAAAAAGAAAAAAAAATAGGCATCTTTCACTAACATCTTAGTATATATAATAAAAAAAGGGGAACTAATCTGTGAATTTGTGTGATTATTTTTACTGTTTTCATATGTCCATGTGTGCTCAATAGATCTCTATGCATCCTTTTACATCTTTCTCTTGAAATGTATTCAAAGAAAGTTTATCAACTCATCCAAAAACACCCATAAAACGTGAGATTTATATTGATGATTGAAAAATGGCGAGCTTTGGAGAAAATGGAGAAAATTGATACATGTTTTTCATACAATTCTCATTCTATAAGCCAACTTGACAAGACCGTTAACAAACTGACATTATCGTAAAGGAAAAAAACTAGAAAGAGCCCATGGATCAAGAAAAAACTAGAAAGAGCCAACACTTACCAAGGTTGGGTTGGTAATAAGTGTGTTGAATATATATGTATAATGTCACAAATTATGGAAAATATATGGATAATGTGCATGTGCAATTTAGGATTTTCAAGCCATCTCATATGCAAAACTTTGGCATGCACATTTTGATCATATGAATTTCACTAGGTTTTTACACGTAGAAAGATTTTCCTAAACTTAAGATACCATCTAACATGCGTGTGAGGAATTCATTTCGGGTAAGATGTCGCATTGTTCCTTCCCTAAAAATAGTATAGTGAGAGTTGATCATATATTATAATTTTTTCATATCGATCTTTGAGGTCCTATGCAAACACCATATTTGAGAAGTTACCTAACTAGGCATGCATGTGCCTATCCACTCAAAGTCAAAATCTTAACTTTTTACATGCTTTAAGCATTTCCTAGATAAGAATGAAAATATGTCAATATGTAAAAGTGGTCCCTCCGGGATTATAGATCTTATTAATTAGATGCATTTTTGGTTGAGCATGGGCTATAAAAACAATGTATAGTACTCTATAAATGAAAATAATATGGTGTTCCTGAGGGAAAAAATAGTTCTCTCATGTAATGGAAAAATATATGGTCAAAATATTACATCATAGTTTCTAGCTTGATGTCATGATGTATGTTGCATATGTATTTAATAGGTGACCGATTGAGGCATTATGTTGTATCACTCCTATGAAAGCTTGGTATGGTCACAAGCCATCCGTTGCTCATCTTTATGCTTTTGAGTTTTTGGCGATACACATTATGTTCTTGAGCAACAATGCAAAAAACTAGATTATGAGTGATTATTGATTCACCAATCTCAATATGCTCTATTGAGTGAAAACAGTTCAAAGGAACATATGAAAATGCACATGGCGACCAGGAAATATTAAAAAATAAGGCAAATGAAGAGTGAGTTTGAAATCATGTATGATGTCAAACAATAGAGGATGGTGCTTTCCCACATGACGATCTTCAGAGTAGGAAGCACTAGAAAACGAGTTTACTCTCTCTCTCTCTCTCTCTCTCTCTCTCTCTCTCAGAGAGAGAGAGATCTTGGCGACAAAACTCTACTCGTCAACTGGGGGGGCTCTCCTGCTGATGTTCCTACAGAGACAAATGTACAATTCTCTCTCTCTCTCTCTCTCTCTCTCTCTCTCTCTCTCTCTCTCTCTCTCTCTCTCTCTCTCTCTCTCTCTCTCTCTCTCTCTCTCTCTCTCTCTCTCTCTCTCAGAGCTGAGGAAAGGCGTAGCTGCTTGAGTCTTTGGGAGCACTTACCTACTTCATTACATCTTTCTACTACAAAAACACACATCAGACTCCCCTAATTACCAGAATAAAATGTGAACTGTGTGACACTACCATTGAAAATAAAGTAATGATAACGTGACCTTCAATCGAAAAGCAGTTAGTTTGAACTGAGAGAAATGCGGATTCAAATTGAGAGAAATGCGACATTAATGAGCTTGGAAACAGGAGAGAGAGAGAGAGAGAGAGAGAGAGAGAGAGAGGTGTTTCGATTCATTCAGTGTACTTGCCTTTTTCTCATAGTCTGTGAGTGAAATATTCTTGTAGTCCATTGAGTAAAATGCGCACATAGACTTGTCAAAAATGTATGTGTGAGAGTGAGACATAAAGAGAGTGTGTTATGTTTCGAACCAATATAAACGGGAGAGAAAAACAGATGTTTGTATTCCTAACAAAACTATTTCTCTGTAATTTTCTCTTGTGTTTAATTATTTTCTGTTGTTTGTAGAAAAAAACTTTAAATTAGACACAAGAGAAAATTACAGAGAAAAGACACCAGAGGACAGACATCAGAGGATAATCAGGCTTCCATTTATTGATTATTCTTGGATTCCATTTATTGTTTTTCTTGGACAACATTTGAATACTAACATTTGTCCATGTTTGCATCATTATGATTCTCTCAGCATCATTTCGATTTACTATGCTGGAATGGCTGAATGTCCCATCAAATAAAAGAAGCACTACAAATTGCCAAAGGATTCCGATCAAGGTTGATGACGCCAAGATGTCTTATTTTTTTCCATAATTAAATGGCCATACACACACACATATATATATGTAAATATATATATATATATATATATATATATATATATATATATATATATATATATATATATATATATGTGTGTGTGTGTGTGTGTATGCATGTGTGTGTGTGACTGGAAGGTTGATGTGTTCGAAATAAAAATTATTTGTACTTTTATCATCGTTGAATGAGCACAAAATAAATCAGATGGACTAGTCAAATCCTATTGCTTACCTTTTGCGATTCCTAGTTGAATCACATTTTTACATTCATCATTATAGTCAGATTTTTGATCCACGATTAAATAAGAAACAACTGTTTTTGTTTATTGGGCACGAAAAATAGTTTTATGGCTGTGAGTCAAACACGCATAGTATTTCGTTTTATATGATGGGTTGGATTTAAGAATGAAGATGGTGATGGGTTTCATTATTTATCTAAAATAATTGAAAGTCTTTGGAAAGATCTCACATTAATTATTGAATACCAAGAAGGATGCCATGGGCGCCAATAAAGGCAAACAAGATGTAATGGGCAACAATCCACCAGTAAAGATGTCATGGGCAACACTCCTTGGAAGGGCACCATCAAAGGTAGGCTATCCCAAGCTGGTAGCCCATCGCGTAAGCAAAACACACAAGGTTGTTCCAAGAAGAAACAAACGGCCTACGGTATGCATGACTTGGAAACCCTTAGGTCTTCCAGAATTATTTCTTCGAAGGTCAAACCATGATACTTGCTTGACTTTTTCCGGTTCCGTTCCCTAATACCAAAGATTGAGTAGGAGAAGTAGCATATGATTCAAGATTTCTTCGGAAAACTTCAATAAATGAACAAACTAATTGAGATCATAGCTCTTATTATGCATGTTCTTGGCACCCATAATAGTTTTGTGAACTATGGATGAATCTAAATGTGGGTTAGCATAGCAAAAGGGAAACATATTTGGAATTGATGTAAAAATAAGGCTTAAGCTTATAAAATGTAATCTCCATTCTATCAGTGTAACAAATTATAATATTGTTGTATTATTGTAATCACTATTTTCTATAATATCTGTATTTTTTTCTTCTATGTAGTACGTGTGTTTGATGAAAACTATTATTTTTAGGTTTATAGGAAGGATATTTACATTTATTTTATATTTAACCTTTATTGAAAATTTATCTATCGAGTGATGACATGATCATCACTCATGAGAAATTTATCATCACTACAACATATCGAGGGAATACCGATGGTGAGTATACAGACGGTCACGTATCAGCGTCTGTATAACCCTCGGACAATTTGGGAAAGCCTCTTTGCCTCGGAAAGACTGTGTCGATATAAGTGTCGGTAATTTGTTGTAACTACCGACGCTCTCTTTTTAACCGGGCCCGAAACCAAAATTCATCATTCTCAGCGTTTTCAATCTAGATCTTCTCCTGCCGGGTTTGTGCGCGCCAACAGCAGATCTCTGTTTGTCACCCTCTCTCTCTCTCTCTCTCTCTCTCTCTCTCTCTCTCTCTCTCTCTCTCTCTCTCTCTCTCTCTCTCTCTCTCTCTCCCTCTTTCTCTCTCTCCCTCCCTCTCTCTCACTCTCTCTCCTTCTCTCTCCCTCCCTCTCTCTCCCTCCCTCTCTGTCTCTCTAAATGGACCTCTATCTTTATAGATCTGAAGTTTTGGTAAGTAGACCGCACATATTGTAGCACTCTTTTTTCTTTCTTTATGTTTTTGCTTTACTAATATGTTCTCTGTTTGGTTTTGCAAGAGATTTTGCGATAAAATCTTTGGAAATTCGACGAAGGAGAACTTCAAGAGGATTTTGACGACCTTGATTCAAACAATTCTCTCTCTCTCTCTTTTCCTCTCCTTCCCTCTCTCTCTCTAAGCACACCTCTATTTTTATAGATATGACGCTTTGATAAGTAGATCGCACATATTGTAGCACTCTTTTTTCTTTCTTTATGTTTTTCCTTTTTTAATATCTTCTTTCTTTAATTTTGCAAGAGATTTTTGGGATCAAATTTTTAGAAATTCGACGAAGGAGAACTTCAAGTGGATTTTGACAACCTTGATTCAAACAATTATATCGATGTAAGTGAGAGATATATCGCTGTTTTTTCGTTCTTTATGTTTTTGCTTTTCTAATATCTTCTCTTTTTAGTTTTTTTTTCGATTGAGAGAGAGAGAGGGAGAGATATATACATATATACATACACACTCACATATTTATAAACACAAACATGCATACGAATACAAACATGCATATGCATATACACATGCATATGCATACACATACACATGCATATGCATACAAATATGCATATGCATACACACATGCACATGCATACACACATGCATATGCATACACATACACACATACACAATGCATATGCATACACATACACACATACACAATGCATATGCATACACACATACACAATGCATATGCATACACACGTACATAATACATATGCATACTCATTCATGCATATGCATACACATACATGCATGCATATATATGTATACACATACATGCATATGCATACATACATGAATATGCATACATGTATGCATATGCATACAAGCATGCATATGCATACATGAATGCATATGCATACATGCATGCATATGCATACAAGCATGCATATGCATACATGAATGCATATACATACATGAATGCATATGCATACAAGCATGCATATGCATACATGAATGCATATGCATACATGCATGCATATGCATACATGAATGCATATGCATACAAGCATGTATATGCATACAAGCATGCACATGCATACAAGCATGCATATGCATACATGAATGCATATGCATACATGAATGCATATGCATACATGAATGCATATGCATACATGCATGCATATGCATACATGAATGCATATGCATACAAGAATGCATGTATGCATATGCATACAAATATGCATATGCGTACACACATGCACATGCATACATGCATGCATATGCATACAAGCATGCATATGCATACATGAATGCATATGCATACGAGCATGCATATGCATACCAGCATGCATATGCATACATGCATGCATATGCATACATGAATGCATATGCATACATGAATGCATGTGCATGCTTGTATTCATATGCATGCTTGTATGCATATGCATGCTTGTATGTATATGCTTATGCATGCTTGTTTTTATATGCTTATGCATGCTTGTATGCATATGCTTGCATGCATGTATGCATATGTATACATGCATATGCTTGCATGCTTGTATGCATATGTATACGTGCATATGCATACAAGCATGCATACATGCATATGCATAGAAGCATATACATACAAGCATATGCATACAAGCATATACATATGCATACAAGCATATACATATGCATACAAGCATGCATATGCATACATGAATGCATATGCATACAAGCATGCATATGCATACATGCATGCATATGCATACATGCATGCATATGCATACATGAATGCATATGCATACATGAATGCATATGCATACAAGCATGCATATGCATACAAGAATGCATATGCATACAAGCATGCATATATATACATTCGATGAGATGAGATCTTCACCTTGTATTAGATGGGATCTCCACGTACACCTTGGGGTGCGCATGATCATGAAGAATCAAAGATATATCATATCCGTAATGGAGCTCCAGTTATGGATGCAGTCAGAAAGGCAATGCGTCAGCGCATTCGACAACTCTGCTCCATTGAATTCGGTCATTCAGTAATGTTAAAATGGACCGAATAGGATAGGGACTCTAAAAATCATATCACACAATGCATATATGAAGAGTACCGGCCAGCACCTAGGAATCCTATTGTAAGTTTCGAATGGATTCAACATACGGCACGCGAGGTAATGTCTCATCGACGATCGGAAGCTCGCGATGCTTTTAGAGCAGGCTTACCGAAGCGTGTATGGCTAGATGTCAAAGAATGGGAATCAATTCAGGATGAGCAGCAACATACTCCTGATCGATATCGTCAACAGAGAGATGCAGTGGCCACACGTTTAGATACGGTTAGAACGTTGCATTTAGGTAGCGGCGGATACGACAGTATGTGCTACGAATTTGTAAGTATCATGTTAATTATTGAAGTTGTTTGTGTTAAGCACATTATGTATGTTCATCTAATATTTTGCATATTTATTATAGGAGTTGGCAATGGGTCGTCCTCTGACGCGAAGTGAAGAATCATATGGATATCGACATGGACTGACTACATTGTTACAAGACTTAGAGGGACGCGGTGCAATCGTCTCATGGGAGAATATTCTTGATTAGGTAAAGTTATATCTTGGTTTCGTGTTTTTAGTTGTTATTTATAAATGTCATGTTAATTGGTCTTATTTTATACATATGTTTTGTTGCAGGATTGTAGGTGTAAATATTTTGATCAATGCCACAATTTTGTATCACACTCACATACGACAATGATGTAACATAATTTTGTATTCGATTCCTATATGGAAGTGTTTTGTCACATTGCCACAATTTTGTATTACACTCCTATGTGGCAATGATGTACCATAATTTTGTATTCGATTCCTATATGGAAGTGCTTTGTCACATTTTGTATTCAATTCATATATAGAAGTGGTTTGCCACACTTTTGTACATTTTTATTTATGGAATATACAACTTTCTGTACATGATTCATTGATCATTTTTGCTCATATAAGTTTATGTTTTGGTTGCCATTAGAGTACATAACACATGTACTCAGTTGGGCAGAGTGTATTGTCTTTTGCTAGACAACATCATGCTGTAGCAAAAGACAACACATTCTGTCCAAAAAAATTTGTGCAGATAAGGTCGTCGATATACGCGTCGGTAGCTCCAGTATGGACGTCGGTATAGGCATCGGTACGCCCAATGCGGGCGTCAGTATGTACGTCGGTATAAGCGTCGGTAACACCGAGGCATATACTGACGCTTATATCGGCGCCTATACCGACGCTTTCTTTCCGACACGTATACCGACTCTAACACCGACGTCGCGAAGAAATCACGCCCGTCCATTTTCCTCGATAGCATCCTCGGTATACCCTCAATATGTTATAGTGCATGCAGCTTTCCTGCCAGAAACCAGGTATTGAATATATTCCATGTCTATCTTAAAAAAAGAAAAAAAAACATAGGCATATTTTACTAACATCTTAGTATATATAATAAAAAAATGGGAACCTATTCTGTGAATTTGTGTGATTATTTTTACTATTTTCATACGTCCATGTGTGCTCAATAGATCTCTATGCATCATTTTACACCTTTCTCTTGAAATGTATTCAAAGAAAGTTTATCAATTCATCCAAAAACACCCATACAATGTGAGATTTATATCGATGATTAAAAAATAGCGAGCTTTGGAGGTTTCAATGGTACCAGTGCGAAAATGGAGGCAATTGATACATGTGTTTCATACAATTCTCATTCTATAAGCCTACCTGACAAGATCTTTAACAAACCGACATTATCATAAAGGAAAAAAACTACAAAGAGCCCATGAATCAAGAAAAAACATGTTGGCTTGGTAATAGATGTATAATCTCACATATTATGGAAAATATAAGGATGATATGCATGTGCAATTTAGGACTTTCAAGCCATCTCATAAGCAAAAATTTTGCATGCACATTTTGATCGTATGAATTTCACTAGGTTTCTACATCTACAAAGATTTGATATGGTGTCATATTTTCCTAAATTTAAGATACCATCTAACATCCATGTGAGCAATTCATTTCGGGTAAGATGTCGCATTATTCCTTTCATAAGAATGGTATAGTGAGAGTTTACCATATATTTTAATTTTTTCATAGTGATCTTTGAGGCCCTATGCAAACACCATATTTGAGAAGTTACCTAACTTTTTGACCTTTATAGATGCATTTTCTAGGCATGCATGTGTCTATCCACTCAAAGTTAAAATCTTAACTTTTACATGCTTTAAACATTTCCTAGATATGAATGAAAATATTTCAATATGTAAAGATAGGCCCTCCGGGACTATATATATTATTAATTAAATGTATTTTTGGTTGAGCATGGGGTATAAAAACAATGTATAGTCCTCTATAAATGAAAATAATATGGTGTTCGTAAGGGAGAAAACATTTCTCTCATGTAAATGGAAAAATATATGGTCAAAGTATTACCTCATAGTTTCTAGCTTAATGTCATGATGTATGTTGCATATGTATTTAATAGGTGACCGATTGAGGCATTATGTTGTATCAGTCCTATTAAGCTTGGTATGGTCACAAGCCATCCATTGCTCATCTTTATGCTTTTGATTTTTTGGCATACACATTAGTTCTTGTCACCCATAAAATAGACATATTTCAGTTAACCAAGTTGTATTTTTCTTGAAGGATGTATTTTAATCCCTAATTTCATGTATTAAAAAGGTTTCAATGAGTTTCAAGGATGTGTGTGCCATCATCTTTCCTCTTCTCCATCATGGGTAGTAAAGTGTATCTCCTAATAAGGTAATTTCTTAATATACTCAAGTTTTGAATGAGGATATAGACTAATCAATTTCTCACATGGATAATACTTAAACACTCATGGACGAGAGAGTAGAAATTGACGAGGCAAAATCTATTCCAAAATGTTTTATATAGTTTTTGGGAGATCGTAAGATGCATCTTTTCCTTATCATATTCACTTAGCATTTGGTGGTATTTATTTTTCTTCAAAATGCTATCCAATTGCAATTTCTAGATTTTATGAGGAGAATGAGTTTTTTTCTTTGATGAAACACAAAACGTCAGAATGTTGGATGGTAGCTATGCAACCAAAGATTGATGCTATTATGAAAAATGGAAAATGGTACTTGGCAGTTATGTGGATTTCCTCTTGGCAAGAAGTCCATTGGCACTAGATGCGTCTACAAAATAAAATGTAAGCATAATGGTAATGTTAATTAGTATGTGGTTAGTCTTGTAGCTAAAGGTTATGTTCGAGAGAAAGGCATTTATTTTGATGAGACCTTTGCTCCTATCTATTGCATGATAGCAGTTAAAAGGATGTGCACTTGAAGCTCAAAATGGTTGGAATGTCATCAAGTCAGCACCAAAAACGAGAATTTTTAAAGCAGAACTTCATGAGAAAGTGTATATTTTCAGCCCCATGGTTTTTGTTGGGTGTGTGTAGGAGTGCGAGAGACACACAAGAAGCACACACAAGCAGCACAAACGTAGCAAGACACACGGAGAAGATGATGGCTGGAATAGCTCTCTCTATTGATCGATGAACTGAACTGAAGTAAGAGCTAAATAATATCCCTAAGTACAAAGTACCACCACATATGAGAGTATCAAGTATGTGGTAACATGGGGAAAAAACCTCTAGCCAGCACTAGAGAAAAAAGTGCCCATGTATAGGGAAAAGGTTCACATCAAAGCTACACGAGGAACACATAAGTGTAACAAACCCCCGTGGAGCGAATGATGTGAACACATACAAGGAGTGACAGATCAGCCCCCACAAGGTAATAAGCCTAAAGCTTTGCGAAAAGCTTCAAACTTTTCCCGTGGAAGAGCTTTGGTGAATATGTTTGCCACATTATCTTGTGTAGGCACATATACCAAATCAATATCTCATGCATGAAGGCGCTCTCTCACATAGTGATAATGCACCTCAATATGTTTGGTCCGTGCATGAAACATTGGGTTTCGTGCAGCAGCCAAAGCACTCTGACTATCTGTGAGAATATGCGTAGCAACATCAATCTCCATGCAAAGATCCATCAATAGGCGTCTCAGCCATATATACTCCACTGTAGCTATGAAAACTGCCCTGTACTCAGCTTCACAACTCGATGTCGCCACTGTAGGTTGCTTCTTACTCAACCAAGATATGCACGAGTCTCCAATGAAAAATCAATTACCACTAGTGGACACGCGAGTATCATAACAACCAGCCCAATCACTATCTGTAAAAGCGTGCAAGCATGGCTGAACATCTCTGCCATAAAAGAGACCTAAGCTCAAAGTGCCTTGAAGATATCTAAACACACGTTTCACCGCTTGCCAATGCTTAGTGCCAAGGCTATGCATGAATCGACTCAACTGGGAAACTGCATACTGTATATCCGGCCTTGTGTTGTATGCATATATAAGACATCCCACAGCTTGCTGATAAAGAGAAGTGTCAAATGCATCACTGGAATCCTCAACTGAGAATCTAAATCCTATCTCAACTGGTGTGGAAACTGGCTTGCAATCCTCAAAGTCAAAATGCTGAAGTAGTTTTCAACATACTTTGCTTGATGCATAACAATTCCCCCCTCAACGGATACAACCTGGATGCCAAGATAGTAGCTCAAAAGACCAACATAAGTGACATCAAAAGTATGCTGCAAATCAGCCATAAGAATGTCAAGTTTTGCATTACATGACCCAGTCAAGAGTATGTCATCGACATAAAGAACAATCACTATAAGATCAGCCCCATTTTTGCGTACATAGAGTGTGCTTTCAATCGGACAACATGTGAAGCCAAGAGCAATCAAGTGCTTATGTATTTTGTCATACCATGCACGTGGAGCTTGCTTGAGACCATACAAAGCTTTATGCAAGCGACAAACCATATGCCTTTCCCTTTCATAGCAAATCCAGGAGGTTGCTTCACATAGACCTCTTCTTGCAAATCTCCATTCAAGAAGGCTGTTTTTATGTCCAATTGATGCACTTTCCAACCTCAATGGGCAACCAATGCAACCACGGTACGAATGGTAGTCATGCGTGAAGTAGGTGCAAAAGTTTCCTCATAGTCAATGCCATATTGTTGCGCATATCCTTTGGAAACCAATCTAGCTTTGTAGCAATCAATGCTACCATCAGATTTTCTCTTAATCTTGTAAACCCACTTTGTACCAATGGCATTCTTTCCTTTTGGCAATTCACATAACTCCCAAGTACCATTCCTATGTATGGAATCCATTTCTGATTGCATAGCACTCATCCATTGTGGATCATCACATGCATCTTCAAAAGAAAGTGGATCTTCATTACATGCTGTAGCAATAAGAGAATAATCCACAAAATTACTTGATGCATGGTGAGAGCTTGACCTTGTTCTACCAAGTAAAGGTGCACTCAATTTGCTGTCCTGCAAAGTTTGTTTCAGCCACTTTGGCATAGATTGTGCACTCTTGATAGACATGCATTCATTATGTAAAACATCTTCAATATGTACATCATGCGTGGGCTGAATTTCATGCTCAGTTTCAGCCATATTTTGTCGCATATCTTCAGCCATATGTGGCAGGAAATTTCCAACAGTTTTGACATTTTTTGGCTAAATTTTTTCAGCCATGTTTGGCTGAAAATTATCCACATTTTCAGCCCTATTTGGCTGGAATTTTTCAGCCCTTTGAACCTCAGTTGGCTGGTCTACATGGCCATAGTCAAGCGCACCATTTTGGAACAAAGGCATGAGTGTATCGAACACATCTTGTGAGCTAACTGTTGGCAGTTTTCTGCATTCAAGTAGAGGGAAAACTAAATTTTCAGCAAATACCACATCTCGACTCACAATAATTGTGTTCATCAATGGATGGTACAACCGATATCCCTTACTTTCAGCACTATAACCAGCAAATATACATTTCTTTGCCTTGTCATCAAGTTTGTGACGTTGTTGTCATGGCACAAGAGCATATGCCAAACAACCAAACACACGCATATGACTAACCATAGGCTTATGACCATTCCAAGCCTCATAAGGAGTGATGACTCTCAATGCTTTTGTAGGGCAGCGATTCAACACATAATTTGCACACATGACCGCTTCCATCCAAAACTTATGAGGAAGATGCTTTCCTTTAACCATACATCGTGCCATTTCAAGTAAAGTTCTACTTTTACGCTCGGCAACACCATTTTGTTGAGGTGTATATGGCATCATACATTGGTGTGAAATACCTCTTTCACGAAGAAAAGCATTAAACTCATGTGACATGTACTCACCACCACGATTCGTGCGTAGAGTCAAAAGCTTTTGTGAAGAAAAATTTTCAGCCATAGCTAAAAATTGCTTTGAAGCAAGAAAATACCTCATTCTTTGCTTTCATAGGATACACCCATGTATGGCGAGTAGCATCATCAATGAAGGTAACAAAATATACATGCTTCCCAAAAGATGGAGTCTTGACCGGACCACATAGATCACTATGAACAAGTTGCAATTTTCTTGTAGTGTGTGTCTGACTGTCTTTTGGAAAAGAAGCACGATGCATTTTTCCAAGAATGCAACCTTCACATGCATGCTTTTCAATGGACTCAAGTGTAGGCAAGCCAATAACCATGTCCTTCTTTTGCAAGTAGAACTATTGAAGTCTAAATGACCAAAATGAGCATGCCAAAGCTCCATTTCAGCCATGGAAGAAGTATGAGCAACCAAGGCATTCGAGGCAGCCCTCTTGTATGTATCCATGCGATACAAACCATCACATAATGTACCGGACATCACGATAACATCACCATTGCTGAAATACACTTATCATCAACAAAGTGTACATGAAGTCCTGCTTTGGCAATCAACGGAACTGAAATTAAGTTCTTCTTGATACCGGGCACATACAATGCATTTTTCAAGAGAATCACACCTCCATTGCAGCAGTAAGCTCAATTTCTTCTACTCCAATGATAGATAAGAGGCATTGTTTGCACACACCACATGTCCTCCTTTAGGTGCATCTTTCAAAGAGGCAAAAAATCTTTTGCATGATGTTATGTGCTTTGAAGCACCACTATCAAAAAACCAATCGGAATCAGCCTCACTCACAACCATACATTTAGAATGTAAAGAAGCATCATAATGACATGTAACAACACATGCCCAAAAATCTTGAGCCAAGTTAGCTTCATCATTCTTTGCATTTGCTGAATTTTCAGCAATAGACATGCCCGATTCCTTCTTCTTTTCATTGCGTTTAGCAAGCTTTCTACACTCATCAATAGTATGACCAGCCTTCCGGCAATATTTGCATCTCTTCTTCTTTTGCAAATCACCATCATTAGAGGAATGAGTGGAAGAGGAAGCTTGAGGCAAGCATATAGATACTTGAGTATCTATATGCTTGCCTTCCAATGAGTTTGGCATGGCTCACTAGAGAACCTACTTACTACTCCAACAACATAGGAGATGTTTGGTCTGTTATTGCATAAGTAGATGAGACTTCAAACTAATTTCTTGTACCTTCCAATATCCATTGGAGGTGATGCATCTTCAATAGATAATTTTTTGTTGACCTCCATAGGTGTAGAAATCTCCTTGCAATTCTCCATGTTGAATGCCTTCAAAATCTATCTTTCATACTTTTGTTGAGAGATGAAAATCTTCCTTGGTTCTGGCCATACTTAAAGGCCTAAGAAATAATGAATTATGCCCAATTCTATCATTTCAAAGTCTAAATTCAAGGTATATTTCATTTGTTGAAGAAAAGCATCATCATTTCCTATCATCACAAGATCATCTATACAGATTACAAGCAGAATCATCTTTCTTTTTCTCTTTAAAACATAGAAATTACCATCAGAAGCACATCTTTTGACACATAGATCTAAGATATACTTATCTATCCATTGGTACCATGCTCTAGGTGCTAATTTCAGCCGATATAATGCCTTCTTTAGCTTACATGCCTTGTTCTCTAAATGGGGAACTTCAAAACCTAGTGATTGAGACACACATACCTCCTCCTTGAGTTCTCCATTCAAGAGTGTTGACTTGAAATCCATGTGATAGACCAGCCATCGTTTATGCATAGCCACATCTAGTACTTCTCAGATAGTATTCATCTTTGTATTCGGGGGAAATGATACACAAAAGTCAATCCCTTCCACTTGTGAGTAGCCTTGTGCAACAAGTCTGCTTTGCACTTTTCCAAAGTACCCTCAACATTGTACTTTAGCTTCCAAACCCACTTGGTGACAATGTTTAGGGGGTCGATGCACTAAGTCCCAAGTTCCATTCTTCATGATATTGCTATATTTTGTTTACATGGCAACCTTCCAATTCGGATCGTGGAGTGCCTCTTCCACATTGGTTGGTTCTTTTGCTTGTTCTTGAATGACCTCAAGCATTCGGGCTGTATTTACAATATGGGTGCTTGCCCTTCTTTGACTCTCTATTCTCAATGATCCCCTTGGTCCATCTACAACTTTTTTTAGTGACCTATGGTATGGGGTTTGTAGAATTTTAGAGCTATCTCACCCAACGTGGCAATGGATTTTTCGCTTGGGTGACGATAGGTTGGTGACTTTCAGAATCATCATCTAAAGATGAGCGGCTTCCAACTCTTGTATAGAAGGGATAGCTCTTGGGCAAGGTTCATAGTGGATTGCCCCTTTTCCTGATGATAAAGTGGAAGCTCCATTTTCCTCCTCCACTACATGTGGGTACTCCTCCTTAAACACCATATCATGACTCACTATGATCTTCTTAGCCTTAGGCTCGTAAAGCTCATAATCTTTCCTATCCTCATTATACCCTAATAGGATATAATTGATGCTTTTTTGTTTGACGCCTATTTCTCTCCCTATCTGGAACATGTACATAACATTAACTTCCAAATACTTTGAGATGGGAAACATATGGCTTTCTACGAGTGTAGGATTCTTGTGGAGTCTTTTCATCAAGTGGCTTGGTGTAGCTTTGATTCAAGATGTAGACAACATTGTTGAAAACCTATGCCCAAAATTGATTTGGAAAAGCCTTTCCCTTCAACATGCACCTTGGCATATCCATGATGGTTTGATTAAAACATTCTGCAACACCATTTTGTTGAGGGCTATGTGCCACTCTGAGTTGATGCTTGATTACTTTTCTCTTGGAAAAATCTTCAAACTGTTGATGTAAACTTGCCATCATCATCTGTCTTGAAGTTCTTCATCTTCTTCCTTGTTTCAGTTTCAAGAAGCTGAAGTTATTCTTTAAATTTACCAAAAGCTTGAGCCTTATCACAAAGTAAGTGCACCCACATCTTCCTACTAAGGGCTATCCAGGAAAAATGGGAATTACACAGGATTTTGAGACAATTCTTTGTGTCCTAATATTTTACTCTTTGACTCATTCACATACTAGAACATGTTATTATCTCTTTATTTGAGTATATTAAATTAGGATAAGTGTATTTGTAAATCGAGTATCAAGATTGGGCTCAAACTTAAGAAGTTAACATAATAAGTAATATAAATGGGACTTGAATAATTCCCAAATTTCTTGAATAGGCCTTTACTATAGTGGTCAATGAGTAACATGAAGTAGGAAGATCCGCCCAAGGCCTGTGTAGGCATTTTTTGTACAAGTCAACATGCACCAATTCTAGAGGATAACTTGCTCTGTTCTTGCTTGCTTGTGGAAGCACCTTCCTCCATTGCTTGCCCATCATGCAAGCTTCACATGGTTCCTTCATCTCTGCAATTGATTGTAGGTGTGCAACCATACCCCTATGATGCATCTCCTTTACTATAGGATATCTAATATGGCCGAATCTCTCATGCCATAACTTACTTGTGCCCGCACTTATAGTGGCTATAAGAGAAGACAACTCATATAGGTTGTTCCTCCTTATACTAGTACCAAGAATGTTGTTGTTACTATCCATTATGTTAGCTCTTGCCTTACTAAAAGATACTAGATGACCTTGATCACTTATAAAAGCTACTGAAAGTAGATTTCATTTTATTTATGGAACATACAACATATTTGAAAGCTTTTTGATATCCCATTAGAGTTAATGAAAGAGGTTGTACCTTCACCCTTTGTAGGAAATCTTGCATTGTTGCCTACCTTTACTATGATGGGTTCCTTTAGAGGTTGTAAGGAACTGTAAAGGTATTTTTTGCTTGTCATGTGATGAAAGGTACCATTTTCCAACACCCATGATTCATATGTTCTTGAATTTTTTATTAAGGAGCATACCTCCTATATCATAACAAATAACTCATGCTATGCTTCTGCAATGTTGGCAAACTCCTTGCCCTCGCCACCTTTTGAAGAGCCATTCTTGTCTTTTGCCTTCTTGATGAAAATCTTGAATTCTCTAGCCTTTCTTCTTGTAGTGGAAACACTCTCCCTTGAACTTCCTTTTCTCGTTCTTCTTTTTTTCTCCATCTTTTGAAGAGTCCACTTTTCCTCTTTTGGCATTTACTATGAATGCAACATCTCCTTTGTTGCTACCACTCTTTGCCTTAAGCTTGAATTTCAAATGTTAGAGGATGAGGTCTAATTTGAGTATTAAGAGTAGTTACAAAACCATAAAACTTTGGTGGACAGATTTGAAGACAACATCAAGCTAGTTCCTTGCTTGACTTTTGTACACCTGCTCCCACCATTTGATCCCATAGATTCTTTATGTGAGTGATAAATGCTTATGCAGTCTCCCCATAAGCAAACCATTCTACTGCTAGATGATTCTCCAAGTTATGAATCCACATTTGATTAAAAATTTCATATTGATTTCTCAATATGTTCCATGATTCAAAAAACTTGGTGGTATGTTGAATGACAGTTAGAACACTATCAGTGGTCCTTGTAACTAGAGTAGAGAGTGCATCTACATTTATACATTTCTAGGCACATAGACGATCAACATTAGGAGGAATCATTCGGCCAAGATTATTTGGATCAGACATTTCTTGGGACTCATGATGAATCCAAAGAACATCCTCTAAAAGCTCAAATGAATCAAGAATTAAAGTGATTTTAAGCTTCAACATTGTCTAATTCATACCATCAAGCTTAACTTTCATGAAGGCTAGTGGTCATATCTGCAACATTGGGATGACTAGCATCATTGCTACTTTGGCTTGTGATCCACCAACTCTTCTTGACGAACCACCTTGATTCCCAGTCATAGGTGATAACGCACCTGAAAGGTTCTAACGCCCAAGGAGGAAGTGATTATACGAGACTTTATGATGATCAAAACCCCTCGCAATCGGTCTACTTGGATTACCTAGAGCCCACAATTATCTTGCAATGGATTCTTCCTATGCCTATGCACTAGCTCATAAATTCCCGGCAGACGCACCAAAATGTTGGGTCTTTTGGTCCAAGGGAAAGTGCCTTACGTACGCGTATATCTTGCTAAATTTTCTTGTACTATGTCACTTCCTTCTTGCTCTGAAGGCACACTATTCCTCGGATTTATTCTCTTTTGGGATCCCCAGTAGGATCATCAAAATATTTGGTCCCTATAGTCCAAGGACTCGATGTGAAAGTATGCTTGCGGTTTATTGAAGGTCACTTTGAATTGGCCTATTTATGCTCTGCTAAGCCCATGATCATACTCAAATGTAACTGTAGAGGGAAGACCCAAATGCCTATGCAACCCGATGCGCACTTCCAAAGTTGGCTCTTGGTAGCACTTTTCTCCTCTTGCTCACTCTTTCTGTTTACTTAATCTATCACACTCACTCATCCATCATACACTTATGCCCACATCCACTTCCCGTTGATTGTTTACACTCCCCATTCGATCACAAGAAATGCACCAACAGTCAACAAGTTTGGCTGCTCACAAATCACACACATCCCCTTGAAATCACTCATATACCCCCAAAAATTTATACTCCTTGAGGAATTCAGACCCAACATGGACTAACGAAATTACTACAACCAAGAGTTCCTATATTGTATCTCCAAAATTTTGCCCAAGTCTGTAATCAGGAAAATGCCGCTTAGGTCGACACACGTGCTCATACATTTCTGCTACTCTGTCCTTGTCCATCGTTTTTAGAAAAGTTCTCACATTCTATAGAACGATATGACATAAACTAAATCTATAATCATGATTCACACTAAGCTATGCCCAACAGCAAGAAGATTGCCTCCTAACCCACCACTAATCCATCAGCGGTTATATGCAAAAAGGTGGTAAGAGATGTTTATGCATTACAACAATCCTGGAGTACTGCTTGTAATATGCGCAAACTGGCAAAAGATGAATGAGTAGAGATGTGGAGTTTCAAAAAAAAACTATCCAACAGGCTTATTACATAAATTTCACAGATGATACGTTCGACACACATGCTCAAGACTATGTTGGTGCAACTCAGTCACCTGCGGTACACATATATTGTCACGAAGTTGATATGCACGAAAATGACACTCGGATATGTCCGCCAAAGGAATCTGTTCGTCGAAAAAGTGAAGAAACTTGCATATGCAAAGGCATGGCAAATAGCACATAGAATCTTATCATGCACATAACAGATTCATCGTCTTGCGTTAAAAATTAAGATACACAACTTCAAAGAACATGTTTACGCTCAGCTGATATCCTAGTCATGATTTCGGGACAATCAAAACACCTACTCGGAAAAGCTTACCATAAACCCGAAAATACTAGTGAGACCCATTTCGACTAGCACACACTATTCGAACCTCTATTGTAATGTGAATGATTCTTGCTAGGCTTACCAAGTGGATCCCTCCAAACAAACGTACTACGGTTCATCCATCGGATATGTCACAGATAATTAGAACACACATTCCTCTCACGAAGTTAAGAGAGACCTCCCTGACTGAACTCACATCCACAGATACAATCTTCAAAAGCATGTAATTCAAACACGTCAAGCACCTAGCACACCAAAATACTTTTTCCAATATAATTCCCATTGAGATATTTCAAGAACTTACATTCTCAGAGAGCTGAATGCCTCCCTTCCTGGACTGAATTTTCATCAGGAGCTCCTATAGCACACTTCCCATTTCTAACATGCACAAGAGGGATCGAGATACGGGTGGTCTTCGTGTATACTGATTTTGATCTCTTCATATCTATTGAGTCTCCAAGCAGCGGCTGCAATACATGGCGAGCTTTGGTTCTTTTGTAGGACCGACGACAGTTGGGGCTGGCACCCTTTGTAGTTTTGAGATGGAGGCTCTCAACACTTCGGTAAGAGCTTGTGGTAGAGTAAAAAAATGGTGCAGAATCACTCAAAACTTGCAAAGGAAACTCTGCTATCTCTCTGTCTCCTTCACCACAGCAACAAGGTAGTAGGACTTGGTTGACTGTGAGCTTCGCGCTTGTAGCAAGTGCTGGTGGAAGTGGCCATGTCTACTGCTTCTTCGCCTCCATCTCTGACTCCAAGCAAAATTGGCACCATCTAGGATGATCGATACTTGAGCAGGCAAAAAAATCCTCAGTCAAGGCTAGCGCAGGTGTCGAACAGAAGACCCCCCCAAAAAATGACAGCCGCCCCCCTCTTATCTGTACTTCGGTGCCAAAAAAACTTCCCGATGCGGGTCTAATAAACGTGGATATCCTTTCTCGGCATAACCCAAAATGAGAGAGTTCCATGTGACCAAGTCTTGACTTGACAGCTTGTCAAAAACATCTTGAGCTTTTGATACCAAAAATAAATTTACATACATACTGATCAAGGCACTTCCCAAAAATAAGGTCCTTGTTGCAAATCCTTGTCTTTCAATACCTGCATGCAACTCTATACCTATGTGAACCACTCCTTGAACAGCATAGGCTTTCAAAACACAACATATGTGACTTCATTAGGAGCAATTTTTTCATCTGCTCATAGCAAGCAAGATCATCCAATTTTTTGCGATGTTGTTCAGGCACTAGTGCATATGCCAAACAACCAAAAACACGGAGATGAGCAACAGATGGCTTGCGTTCATGCCAAGCCTCATATAGAGTGATAGACTGTAGCGCTTTAGTGGGACACCTGTTCAGTACATATGCTGCACACATGACAGCCTCAAGCCAGAAACTATGTGGTAAAGCCCGACTTTTGACCATGCACCACGCCATCCATGAGTGACCTATTCTTTCCTTCAGCAACTGCATTCAGTTGAGGTGTATACGGCACTGTACACTGGTGTTTTATCCCACGTTCAGCCAGAAATGCATTAAAATCAGAAGACATATATTCCCCCCCTCGATCAGAACGGAGGGTGCCCATTTTACATGCTGACAGATTTTCAGCCGAAACCAAAAACTGTTTGAAGCACATGAACACTTCGGACTTTGCCTTCAATGGATATACCCATGCATGCCTGGAAAAATCATCAATGAAAGTCACGAAGTAAAGATAATTTCCAAAAGAAGGTGTCTGCATAGGACCACAGACATCATTATGTACAAGCTGCAATTTTTGAGTAGCCTGAACTGAACCATCTTTTGGAAAGGATGAACGCTGCATTTTGCCCAAAATACAGCCTTCAGAAACATGTTTTCTAGGTGCCTCAAGTTTGGGGCAAGAGGACACCATTTCAGATTTTTGCAGGTGTAGCAAACTAGCAAAATTCAGATGACCAAAGCGTGCATGCCAAAGCTTTGCATCTGACATAGCCTGAGAATCATTTACTACACATGCCAAATCATTTACAGATCTTTCATAGTCTATGAGCTTATACAGCCCACGACATAAAATGCGAGAAGCAATAATCACATCGCCATTTGACAGATCATGAACTGTACACCTGTCATCAACAAATTTCACAACCAAGCCAATCTTGGCTAATGCAGAAACTAATAACAGGTTCTTTTTTATCCCTGGCACAAATAAAGCATTTGAGAAAGTGAAAGAACTACCATCAGCAGTAGTCAAAATGATCTTACCAACTCGCATAATAGGATAAGAGGAGTTGTTGGCGCATGTAACAGTATTCCCTGTAGGGGCAGGCTCGAGTGAAGAGAAGAAACTACGCTGCGAGGTAATATGTTTGGTTGCCCCACTGTCAAAATACCAAACATCTGAGTCTATTGCAGACATGCACTGATCATGAGAAGATGGGTCAATACTGCAGACAATAGTAAACGCCCATTCTTCTTCGTACACAAGATTTGCAGACTCTGTTTTTGGTGTAGAGACCTCTGCAACAACCATTCTAGCCTCTTTCTTCTTTGTCTCTTTAGCAGCCAGTTTTGGACACTTCTTTATGATATGATCATTCCCTTTACAGTACTTGCAAAACAATTTTTGCTTTTGTGATTTCTTCTCATCTTTATCTTCCTTCTTCGAATATGCAGAATTAGCAAATTTCTGCTTACTAGTTGAAGAGTTCCATTTTCGTTTGCCCTTCTGACTAGCCAGGAAATCTTGATCAGAAACTCGCATAATGGACCTATTTTTCCTGGACTGATCTTCCTGCAACAGAACAGAGACTAACTCCTCAAATGATAAGGCATTTGGATTGCCTTTCATCATCAACAGAAGAGTAGAAGGAAAACTCTGATATGAATCAAGAAGACCATTCAGAACGGTCTGCACAAGTGAGCTATCTGGTATAACCTCATCAGCAGAAATCAATTGTTCCTTCAAGTCTTTGATCTTCGTTAGGAAACTGTCCCTAGAATCACCTTCATTCATGTGCTCACTCTCCAACTATTTTCAGAGGTAACATGAGCCTCATTCCTAGCTTGGTACAATGTGGTAAGTGTATCCCAAGCATCCTTAGCTGTTCTGCAAGAGCGGATATGAGGAATAATGGCACGTTTGATAGACAAAGCTATCAATGCATGTGCCTGGGCATCTCTGCCATCCCAACGAATCTGCTCTACAGTAGGTGCAGCAGAAACAGTAGCACGAATAGGAATCTGCACAATATCATCTTCGACACCATCTTCATCAGCTCCAGCACTTGTATTCGCAGTACCTGTTATTACAGGTGTAACAGGACGTCTTTCAACACCCTGCACAATGTTCCACAATCCTTTTGCAACCAATATATGTCGCATCATATACGCCCATAATGGGTAGTTGGTACCATCCTACTTATCCTCAATAGCCAACATATGGAATACATCACTGCTTTCAGCCATGGTCGGTGACTAAAATACCTTGATGCAGAAAATTGATTGTATCTCAAAACGTTGAACGGAACTTCCCAGACGAGTTCTGCTAAACCTGTAGCAAACTTTGAGACGCTTATACTGGCGAATAGAAACAGGTATATACCTTTGGCACAAAAAGATGAAATAGCCTGCACAAGCACTATGATAGTGCGTTCGGAGGCCGAAACGAGCTCAAATCGCGATTTCGGCACCATAGAGCGAAGCCGTTTTGATCTCGGAAACACCCTGAGTATGCTCACCAAAATTTGTACGATTCTGAAATTGCAAACGAAGGAGTGTCGACGGCGCCATAGATGAAGCGATGACCTGCTCTAATACCAATTGTTCGTGATAGATGTTTGCAGAAGCACGCGAATAGCTCAAGGAAGAAGAAGAAGAAGCTTGGAGCATAAACACACAATACTGAATGTATTACTAGAGAATGTACAAAGATAAGTAGTCCATTAGGGCAATAGGTGTATATACAAGCCGGGGGAAAAAAGCCTCCTAAAGAGGGAAAAAAGTGCCCTGGCGGTCCTAGTGTGTTCACACACATCACTACCTAAATATATCAGCACAAGATAGAATTCTTTGAGCATCTCCTTTCTAAAATTACTCTAAGGAAAGAAGCTTGTAAGGTTGATGCCATTGAATTTTCCCTTCTCTCTCTACATAGAAGAGACTATTCTTTGGCCTAGTTTCTCAACAATAAGGGATTTGAATCCTTCATCCATCATATGTGATCAAGCGAGTGATGCACGATGTTCTAGATCTCTCAAAAATGCATTTACTTCATGACAAAGATGTGCACGATATTGTGAGAATTCCAGTGCAACACTCAAGAATGATGATGATGATATGATGAGGATGAAAAATATGAAACAAAAAATATGGATCACAACCTCCCAACAAGATCAGAAGCAAATGCCACGAAGCAATTCATGTCAGGTTCAAATGTGGAGGTGATCGCAATCCAGGTGGATCAGGTCTGGTCACGGCACAAGTAGAGTGTATGAAGCTAGTGAGTGTTGGAAGGTCTTTGTGATAAAAATGTGAAGGTGAAGATGAAGTTGGGTATGGGGAGGAGAGATGTTATGATTTAATTATGAAAGGGGAACATATGGATGTATGCATGATGAGAACAAAAAGAAAACCACAACACATGAATCCACTTTTGAAAGGAAGAATGGTCCATGAATGGAGCTTCTTATACACTTTTGAAAATCAATTCATGAGCATAGATTCTTCTGAATGTATGCATGATGAGAACAAAAAGAAAACTGCACACATGAATCAACTTTTGAAAGGAAGAGAATGGAGCTTCTTATACACTTTCGAAAATCAATTCATAAGCATGGGTTTTTGTGGGTGATATGAATGCATGTGGGTCATGATGTAAAAAATGAATAGAAAATTATTCTTTCAACCTTGATGGATCATCCTCACTAGCTCAACACAATACTGCAGAGCCATATCACGCATAGAAAGAGATAGAAGATGACATATAAAAACATATAAGAGACAAAGAGATAAGAGACATGAGACATGAATTAGAAGATATTGTTATGACAAACATATACATGAATGTTGTGAAACATCAAGCTAAGCACTCTACTTGTCAAAGGTTGTCCGCACGACCCTCTTACCATGACAGTTCAACCGAATGTCACACGTAAAAGGATAGGCTCCACTTCATTGATCCTATGTCTTTCTAGGATCGTAATGTGTTTCTAAAGAAGTCTAAGACACATAAAACCAGCTCTAACTCACTCACACACTCCAATGAGGGTGAGCAAAGAAAGAGAAACTAGGTTTATGAGCCTATCCTAGAGAGTCTAAAAATTGAATCTAGGAACTATGCTCTTACTAGCCCACCTTGGATCCTCACACGCTCAACTAAGGGTGATCGTCTCAAGGGAACCATGTGCTAGAAAGGGCCCTATGGATGCCTAACAATGATGCTCTAGCAGTTTGGAGGGGGGTTTATATAGTTTTTTGAATGAATTTGGGCCCTTGGATCTAGAGAAATCAACCCTCAACCCTAAGATCAACTTCTTTTTATTACAACCATTGGATTTATCAAATGGATGGTTAGGATTGGTTCTTTATATGATATCTAGGGAAAGGGGAGGAAAATAGGTGCCTTCATTCTCCATCATTGGATCTCGGGCTGGTTTGGACCGTTGGATTAGTGCTGACATCAATTTGGATAAGATGCCCTACTATTTTTGGACAGACTCTACATTGTTGATCTTTGATCGTCAAAAAAGGCTTATCTGGTGAAAAAACTTGTGGATCCTCCTTGCTTGATGCTTTAGTGCATCTCCACCCTTGAATATGATCGTATAACATGGTTGAATCATTGTTTGCCATGTGGCAGCCCTTCAAGCCTTCAATTTTCTTATTCTAGGAAACTACGATGACCTTGAAAACTCAATTTTGTGCTCTTTGACCCTTCAAATATCCTTTGATGAAGACGAAAATTTGTAGGGCTATGTTTTCAAAGGTCTCCTTTATGATTATGCAGAAAAAACTCCCATCTGAATCTTTCTTGTACAAGTTTGACTACATTTGGAAGCTTGCAAGGTGGCATTAAGGTGTCTAAGAAGCTCTGATAGCCTTAAAACTTTGTACAAATATGTATCCACATATGGTCTTTATAGATGTTGAACCATATGGCTAACGAAAATTCATATACAAGATTTTGTAGGGTCTAAGTGGAAAAATTAGATTTTTTACAAAATGCACATGGCACACCAATGTGCTAGAAAATCCATTTTCATGTAAAATTTGGGCTCTAGACTGCCTCTGATAGGCTTTACAAGTATATGAATTTCATGTGATTTGGAGACATTGAAATTTTTGCCCTAATTTCCAAAGTTTGACCAGCTTTGAGTGCTACCCAAGATTTGCTTGATTTCTTCCAAAGTTTGCATGTGAACTCCCTTTGACATCCTTGATGTATCATGGAATTCTCAAGGAATTCCAGCCACCTTCACCGAATGTGTTTCCTGTACGCCTTCATGAATGAGAGAGGAGAGAAAATCTTGACAATAGCGAAAAGCTTCAAACTTCTCCCTAGGTAGAGCCTTCGTAAAAATGTCTGCAATGTTCTCTTGAGTGAGCACATATGCCAAGCTGATCTCCCCAATGTGCTTAGTGCGAGCATGGAACATAGGGTTCCTTGCAACTACCAATGGTCCATGACTCTCAGTGAAGATCGTGGTGGCAAAAGACTGACCAACACCCAAATCAGCCATAAGGCAAATGAGCCACACAAACTCAACAGTCATTGTGAAAGCTGCCCTATACTCAACCTCACAACTGGAAGTGGCCACAGTAGGCTGCTTCTTGCTCAACCAAGATATACATCACCTACCAAGCATGAAGCAAAAGCCACTAGTGGACACACGAGTGTCATAGCAACCAACTCAATCACTCTTAGAAAAAGCATACAAATATGGCGGTAGTGATCCCCCCTTGGGATAAAACAATCCAAGTAGTTGGGTACCACTCAAGTAGCGAAAGATGCACTTAACCACCTGCCAATTCTTGACACCTGGGCAATGCATAAACCTGCTCATCTGTGAGACAACAAACTGAATATATGGCTAAGTAATGCATAAGTAAATCAAGCATCCAACAACCTACTGATAGAGAACAACATCAAATGCATCTCCAACATCATGAAGACTCAATTGTAAACATGCCTCTATAGGAGTGGCAATAGGCTTACAGTCTTCAAGGCCAAAACGCTACAATAATGTGTCAATATATTTCGTTTGACACAAAGCCACTCCACCATCAACTTGCATAAACAAAATGCCCAAATAGTGATGCAAATGCCCCAAATCAGACATCTCAAATGAGGCATGCAAATTAGCCTTAAAATCAGCAATATGCGTGTCATGAGGACCAGTGAGTAGCATGTCATCGACATATACCATAATGATCAGAAGCACATTAGTCACATGCTTAACATATATGGTGCTTTCAGTTGGACTGTTCTTAAAACCATGTCCAAAGAGATAGGCATGTATCTTTTCATATCAAGCACGTGGTGCTTGCTTTAACCCATATAATGCCTAAGTTAACTTGCACACCTGGTTTTCATGCCCTTTCTGGACAAAGCCATGGGGCTGAAAAATATACACTTCTTCATGCAAGTAACCATTCAGAAATGTTTTTTTAATGTCCAAAAGATGTACATTCCAACCATGATGAGTTGCAAGTGCACAAATGCCACGAACAGTAGTCATTTGGCAAGTAGGACCAAAGGTTTCATCAAAATCAATGCCTCTTTGCTGCGCATAACCCTTTGCAACAAGCCTAGCCTTATACTTATCAAATGTTCCATCCGGTTTGCGCTTTAGCTTGTATACCCACTTAGTGCCAATGGCCTTATTTCCATTAGGCAAGTCACATAAAGACCATGTACCATTTTTCATGATAGCATCATATTCAGATTGCATTGTAGCCATCCAATGTTTTGAATTTTGTGCTTCATCAAAGGAAACAGGTTTCGTCCTATCAAAAAGACTAGAGGCAGCCATATCATAGCAATTTGATGCAAAAGAGGCACTATGAGAGCTTGACCGAGTACGATATGACAGAGGTGCATCTGATTTTCTATCACGCAAAGTCTCCACGAGCCCTTTTGGCATAGTTTTTGCTTGCTCAATATGAGCTCTCTCATCAACAAGTGCATCACGTAAATTTGCATAAAAAATGGAATGATCTACATCATCACATGAAACTTGCAAAGCCTGAGAAGTTGCCTCATTAGGACGAGCACTAGACTGTCCACCTCTGAAAAGAGGCAGCAAAGTATCATGCATGTCTTTGGAGCTAATAGATGTCTCCTTAGTACACGAAAGCAATGGCTGAATAGCATCTTCCACAAAAACAACATCACCACTAACCAAAATGCATTTAGTCTATGGATGATACAGAGGATAGACTTTACTTTCAGAAATATACCAAACAAAAATACATTTTACTACTTTATCATCCAATTTTCTAGGATGTTGTTCAGGCACTAATGCATATGCCAAACAACCAAAAACATGCAGATGAACAATCAATGGCTTGCGATCATGCCAAGCCTTATATGGAGTGATAGAATCTATCGCTTTAGTGGGACACCTGTTAAGTACATATGCTACACACATAATAACCTCAAGCGAGAAACTATGTGGTAAAACGTGACCCTTGACCATAGACCTCACCATCTCCATGAGTGACGTGTTCTTCTGTTTAGCAACTCCATTCTGATGAGGTGTATACAATATTGTACATTGGTGTTTTATCCCATGTTCAACCATAAATACATTCAAATCAGAAGACATATATCCTCCCTCTCGATCAAAATGGAGGGTGCCCATTTTACATGCTGAGAGATTCTCAGCCAAAACCAAAAATTGTTTGAAGCACATGAACACTTCATACTTTTCTTTCAATGGATATACCCATGCGCATCTTGAATAATCAACAATGAAAGTCATGAAGTAAAGGTAATTTCCAAAAGAGGGTGTCTACATAGGAACACAGACATCACTATGAACAAGCTGCAATTTTTGAGTAGCCCGAATTGAACCATCTTTTGGAAATGAGGAACCCTGCATTTTATCCAAAATGCAGTCTTCACATACATGTTTATCGGGTGCCTCAAGTTTTGGCAAGGAGGACACCACTTCAGATTTCTGCAAATGTAGCAAACTAGCAAAATTCAGATGACTACAGCATGCATGCAAAAGCTTTGCATCCGACATAGCCTGAGAATTGTGTACTGCACATCTGAGTCATTCAGAGATCATTCATAGTCTCTGAGCTTATACAGCCTACAACATAAAATGCCAAACGCAATAATGATTTTGCCATTTGACAAATCATGAATTGTACATCTATCATCAACAAATTTCACAACCATGCCAATCTTGGCTAATGCAAAAACTGATAATAGATTTTTCTTGATCCCTGACACAAATAAAGCAACGGTCTCCCCACTATCAAAGTACCAAACATCTGAGTCTGCTGTAGACATGCACTGCTCATGAGAAGATGGGTCAAGACTACAAACAGTAGTAAACAACCATTCTTCTTCCTGCACAAGATTAGCAGACTCTATTTTCGGTGTAGAGGCCTCTACAACAACCATTCCGGCCTCTTTCTTCTTTGTCTCTTTAGCAACCAGTTTTGGACAGCTCTAGATGACATGATCATTTGCTTAATATTTGCAAAGCAATTTCTGCTTTTTTAATTTCTTCTCATCTTTTTCTTCCTTCTTTGAATGTGAGCATTTGCAGATTTCTGCTTACTAGTAGAAGAGCTCCATTTACCTTTATCCTTTTGACTAGCTAGGAAATCTTGATCTGCAACACGCATAATAGACCTATTCTACCTAGATTGTTCTTCCTATAGCAAAACATAGAATAACTCCTCAAATGAGAAGGCATTTGGATTGCCTTTCATCATCAAACAAATAATAGAAGCAAAACTATGATATGAGTTAGGAAGAGACCGATGAGAATGGTCTGCACAAGTAAGCTATCTAGCATAACTTCATTAGCAGAAATCAATTGTTCTTTCAAATCCTTGATCTTAAATTGTGAGAAAAGAGTCCATAGAATCAACTTCATTCATGTGCTCACTCTCTAATTGTTTTCAGAGGTAAGCAACAGGAGCCTCATTCCTAGCCTGGTACAATGTGGTAAATGTATCCCAAGCATCCTTAGTTGTTCTGCAAGAGAGAATGTGAGGAATAATGGCACATTTGATAGACAAAGCTATCAATGCATGTGCCTGAGCATTTTTGCCATCCCAATGAATTTGCTATGTAGTAGGTGCAACAGAAACAATAGCATGAACAAGAATCTACACAATATTATCATCTTCGACACCATCTCCATTAGCTTGAGCACTTGTATTTGTAGTACTTATGTTCGCAGGTGTAATAGGACATCTTTCAACACCTTGCACAATATTCCATATTCCTTTTGTGACCAATACATGATGCATCATATAAGCCCAGAATGGGTAGTTGGTACCATCTAACTTATCCTCAACAGCCAACATACGCAATACATCATAGCTTTCAGCCATGGTCGGTCACTAAAATACCTTGATGCAAAAAATTGATTGTATCTCAAAAAGTTGAACAGAGTTGACCAGAAAAATTTTGCTAGACCTGTAGCAAACTTCGAGACACTCATATTGGTGGACCGAAACTGGTATATACCTTTGCCACAAAAAGACAAAATAGCATGCACAAGCACTACGATAGTGTTGTTCATGTACTTCCACAGACGTCTAACTCCAACAATTGGTATCAGAGCAGGTTGCCATTTCATCTAGGGCATTGTCTACACCTCTCCGGTTTTAGTCTCAAAATCGCACGAAATTTGGCAAGCATGTTCAAGGTGTTTCAGAGATCAAAACTGCTTCACTCTATGGTGCTGAAATAATGATCTAAGCTCGTTTCAGCCTCCAAATGCATTATTGCAGGGCTTGTGCAGGCTATTTCACCTTTCTATGCCAAAGATATATACCAGTTTTGGTTAGCCAATATAATCATCTTGAAGTCTGCTACAGGTTTAGCAGAATTTGTCTGGGTAGTTCTATTAAACTTTTTGAGATACAATCAATGTTCTCCATCAAGGTATTTTAGTCACTGACTATGGCTGAAAGCAGTGATGTATTCCATATGTTGGTTGTTGAGGATAAGTTGGATGGTACCAACTACCCACTATGGGCTTATATGGTGCATCATGTATTGGTCACAAAAAGGCTATGGAATATTATGTAGGGGGTTGAAATACATCCTGTTACACTTGCGAATACAAGTACTGCAAATACAGGTGCTGGAGCTGATGGAGAATGTGTCAAAGATGATGATATTCAGCAGATTCCTGTTCGTGCTCCTATTTTTATTGCACCTATTCCAGAGCAAATTCGTTGGGATGGTAGAGATGCTCAGGCACATGCATTGATAGCTTTGTCTGTCAAACGTGCCATTATTCCTGACATTTGCTCTTGTAGAATAGCTAAGGATGCTTGGGATACACTTAGCACATTGTACCAGGCTAGGAATGAGGCTCATGTTGCTTACCTCCAAAAACAATTGGAGAGTGAGCACATGAATGAAGGAGATTTTATGGACAATTTTCTCACAAAGATCAAGGATTTGAAAAAATATTTGATTTCTGTTGATGAATTTATACCAAATAGCTCACTTATCAAGACCGTTTTGAATGGTCTTCCTGACTCATATCAAAGTTTTGGTTGTACTCTTTTCTTGATGATGAAAGGCAATCCAAATGCCTTGTCATTTGAGGAGTTAAGTCTCTATTCTCTTGTAGGAAGACCAATCTACGCAGAAGAGGTCTATTTTGCATGTTGTAGATCAAGCTTTCCTGGCTAGTCAAAAGGGCAAAGGTAAATGGAGCTCTTCTACTAGTAAGCAAAAATATGCACATAACAAGCATGTGGTGCTTGCTTTAAACTATATAATGCGTTCTATAACCTGCACACATGGTTTTCATGCCCTTTCTACACAAAGCCACGAGGCTTAAAAACATACACTTCTAAATGCAAGTCACCATTCAGAAATGTTGTTTTAATGTCCAACTGGTGTACATTCTAACCATGATGAGCTGCAAGTGCACAGATGCTATGAACAGTAGTCAATGCCTCTTTCCTACGCATAACCCTTTGCAAAAAGCCTAGCTTTATACCTATCAATTGTTCCATCAGGTTTACGCTTCAGCTTGTATACCCACATAGTGCAAATGGCCTTCTTGCTAGGAGGCAAGTCACATAAAGACCAGGTATTATTTTTCATGATAGCAATATATTCAAATTGCATCGCAACCATCCAATGTTTAGAATTTTGTGCTTCATCAAACAAAACAGGTTTAGTCTCATCATTGAAACTAGATGTAGCCATAGCATAGCAAATTTGATGCAAAAGAGGCACCATGAGAGCCTGACCGAGTATGATATGATAGAGGTGCATAAATTTTGCTATCACGCAAGGTCTGCACCAGCCCTTTTGGCATAATTTTTGCCTGCTCAATATTAGCTCTCTCATCAACAAGTGCAGCATGTAAATCTGCATCAGAAATGGGATGATTTGCATCATCACATGAAACCTACAAAGGATGAGAAGTTGCCTCATTAGGACGAGCACTAGACTGTCAATATATAAAAAGAGGCAGCAAAGTATCATACATGTCTTTGGAGATAACAAATGTCTCCTTAGTAAATGAAAGCAATGGTTGAATAACATCTTCTAGAAAAACAACATCATGGCTAACTAGAATGTGTTTAGTTTGTGGATGATATAGACGATAGCCTTCACTTTCAGAACTGTACCTGAAAAGGCTCTAAAGCCCAAGGAAAAAGTGATTATACGGGGCTTTATGATGTTCAAAACCCCTCGCAATCGGTCTACTTGGATTACCTAGAGCCCACAATTATCTCGCAATGGATTATTCTTATGGCTATGCACTAGCTCATAAATTCCCGGCAAACGCACCAAAATGGTAGGTTCCTATACCCCACGGAATTAGCCTCACACACGCTTGGGTTCACTCTTTTTCCTTGAATTATACCACTTTCTTTTCCTCTAGGTCATTCAATAATGTTCAACTGTAGACATGGAGACTTGAATCCGACCACAACCTAAAACCAAACTCCCAATGACTGCTTCTCGTGATCACAACCTTTTCTCACCCACACTTCCTTATTTCATTTACTCTATCCCTCTTCCTTTCATGCACTCTTTCTCACTCCCTCACACCCGTTTTGTGCACATACATGCATTTCCACCCACGCTTTTACTCTCTTTCACCTTTCTCTCTCTCTTTCTCTTTCCCAATCACTTACTTCCCGTTCAAACATCTTTTCCTATCCTCGCACACCCATGCTCACACACACTTTTGTACACGCATCCACTCTCCTATCCCTCTACCCACACACACACACATATTCGCACACACCACATCCACATGTGCACTTGCCCCCTCGTATATACACACACATTCCCTTCCTCTCTTATTTTTCACTACTTTTCTTTCTCACCCAATCATCCAAACAATTTCACACCCTTCTTCGTCCTCCATCTTGAATACCGTCTCCCTATGTCTCTATTTATGTTGTCACAGGAATCAAAGCCTACACACCGAGGGTAGTCTGTGCATGCCAAAAAATGGCCACAAGGGTTTGCGTTCAAGCCCTTAGGTTCACCTACAGAGTGATCATGAAAGGTGTGAAATGCGGGACAATGGTATGACACCAAACCGAACTACACTACATCAACATCTTGAAGTTTCCCATATGTTCAATCAAAATTAATCGTTTGTTTACCTCTCTCAAACGTAGAAATTAGCTCATACAAATGAGCAAATTGGTTCACAACCCTCCGCATCCAAACCCTCAAACCATAGAAAATCAATGAGTTATGCAGTCAATTATCTCAACATATCAACGAGTTCAAGCATGTAAACAACACCACCCTTATGAACTCTCAAGGGAACGACACAGAAAATCCTCCATACACTGGAACCAACCAAGAAAATTAATTGCTTAGTGTATCATACATACTTAAGTTCACAACACAGTCCAGTCGTATCAATTCATGAAGTGATCACTTGGTCCATTGGCGTGGCTTTGCTGTATGGCTCAAGAATATGGAGGGAACAAGTAAGACACAAAGTGTTTTAAAGCAAATAGAGCTCTGTTTCTACAATTGCCAGGTGCAGCCATTTATCACAGTAGTCATGGAAAACTCAACTTTTGGTGAGACAAAAACATAGAAAGAAGCACAGCAGATTATTGCATCAATTCGATTTCTTCTGTAGCAGAACAACGTTAAACACCACACTGATGCGTTCAGTTTACCGAATCGTTCACTATCTACTCTCGGACAGAACTCTGTTTCTGAGGCTTATAAGATCTCATATATGAGAGAACACAAGTATGGCGGGACTTTTAAATCTCATTATCCTCAGTTGAAGTAGCAGAAACAATGAATGCAGCAGCTATAGAAAGATTGAAGAGACCATACCGCATTGGCTTGTGTGCGAGCTTGTAGACTTCAGTCCTGGTGGGTGAATAGAGGTGACACCCGGTAAGGAAGTCTAACCGTGCTGGGAAAACGGAAGCCTTCAGCCAATATTGATATCAAAAACCCTGGAATGTCTCAAAGAGCTGCACGAATCGACTCGATCAACAAGAAAGGGAGCATCATTTTTTTAACGCTGTGGGCGTATGCCTTCCTTTGGCGAACAGACCACCTTCCCTACCTATACAAGAACCTTCAGGCACGACGCTATTTGCAAAATCCCTTCCACTACAGCGATGCACTGCATATCAAGCTTCCTCTTCTAGAGAGCAGTCCACAAAGTTTTGGAAACTGGGAGCTTTCGAAAACAACCGGCAGAGAAATCGCCTATGGTGGGGAGGTGAATTCAATAGTAGTAACCTTGCGAATTCCCTGAATTGATACACTAATCTGGCATCTGTCAAGCTTGCAAGGAGAGAAACAAGAAGAGGCTATACAAAAATCCTTCTTTGGCATGAGGTCCTGGGTGTAACCGGATGCAAACACAACATCAACCGCATCCTCACAACCAAATGAAGCTTGAGAAGCTTCCGCTCAACATACTTAAGTTGATGTGATCGCAGAAAAGCTCATCTTTGCAATAGATAAGTGTAAGCATTCAGTCAATTCACAAGCCGTCGACCTTGAAAGAGCCTGCCAGTGCGAGAGAGTTGGACTCTGAGTGTCTGAGAGCGGCTGTGGCGGAGAAAAAACTCCAAATTATGTAGAAAGGCAGCTCTATTCAATGCGTGGTTAACTGGACGCTTTCCCCATTCTGCTCTTGTATCTCCCTGGGCCGAATCCCCAGCAGCTCCCTTCTAGCTTGACACAGTCCTCCCAAGTTGCAGCCACTGCATCATGATGGGCGTGCTCCCCGACGCTTCTCTATCGCTGTCCATGCCATATCCACAACCCCGACTGCGGCTTCAACCATCTCCAAAGGATTGACATGATGGGGACTTTTTTCATGTTCCAAATCCGTGGAGCAAAAATGAATGCGAGCGTCCGATTATGACAAGTGTTGAATTGGGAAAACAGACAGAAACGAATTCCCCTTTTCTGGTGCGCTCGTCAGACCTGCACACAACGGACCTGCCCCCCACATTGACTCAAGCATCATGTTGCATAGTGGCCAAATATATTCTATCAAGTCTTCCAGAGGTTCAACCAATGGCTGGAAAATGAGGTTTGCCAGCTTCCTTATTGTACTAAACACCAAAAGCAACCAACGCAAAGCCTTCTGCCAATTTTGCAAGAACACGAAAGTGCCCAGATACTTGATTCTTGATACCATTCCCCAAGCCTCTATCCACTCAAAGAAAGGACCACATATACGAGCAGCAGTAGCCTTTAAAATTGGAACATTCTTGTACAAGTCATAGAAACCAATGATGACTGTGGTAATAGAGACTAAAATGTACAAGGTCTTTGCTAGCGGTCTCATCCAGGGCCTATAACACTTTCTGAAAACAGGATAAGATTGCAAAAAGATGACCCATGAAGGTAATCCAGATTCCAACATTTTAAGAAGTCTCTGATCTGCTGTTATGATCTCTTTAAGTTTGAAGGGTAATAATGGATCACAGAACCGAAAGATTAGCAGTGTATCCGGATAGATAAGTAATACTTCCTCATCCTCCTCTTGAAAACTGCTTGATGAACTAATATTGTCAGAAAGATCATGAGTCCCATGTGAATCGGATGATTTACTTTGAGATCTGACTAGAGCATGTTCTTTAAAAGATACACAGACAAATCATTATGATGTTTAAGCATTGTTCCCATGGTCAGTGGATCTTGAACCTTGCAGTTGACCCAACTCTCGAGGAATGACCCCATGAAGATCATTGAATGATAAATCCATCTTCACAAGTCCCCTTAAATTCCCCAACTCCACTGGGATTGCACCTGACAATTTATTCCTGCTTAAATTCAGTTCAAGAAGGTGCTCCAGTCGCCCTATAGAAAGAGGTACAAGGCCACTCAGATAATTGCTGATACAATAGCAAGCCCTTTTCTCCCCATCCCTACAATCAATATCCCCACATACTTCTCATCAATTATCAAATTCATTCTTCAAGTGCCTGCAATCAAGCGTATTTTCCTGCCAAATAGAACCGCATTAGTGCATAAAAATCAACCATTTTTAGGGCTAACATACTTCCCTCTTCTTATTTGCGAAGTCGTCCTCGACGAGCCACTCTATGCTGTCATATAATCCACACAATCATGAACATGTCAGTTTATAGCTTGGTCGCATACCTTTTCATCAAGCCGTCACTTCCATTGAACCTGCACTCATCGAAGCTATTAGTGCTAAAAAAATCACTCATGAATACATACAAATCAGTTACTTCCAAATGATCCAAGAACATGCACACATATGCAATTCCAATTCAGCCATGCATCAATTTGCTCACACATTCCATTTATGAAAAATGGTCTCAACCAAATAACACATGCACGCCTTTCCATGTTTTACACATGCAACTACTATTACAAAAACAGAAAAGAAAATACCGAAATAAATAACAACAACTGAAATGAACACAATCGGAGATGCAAAAATACCCAAAATGCCCACTCCATTATTGCATCTACTATTCGCTATGTACAATCATTTCATGACTAGACACTTCCAAAGAATCCCCCTCGTCGTCCTACAAAAGCCATCAAAACTCGAGTGCAAGTCAAGACATACATCAGAACCCTGGAGTGTCACACATACTAGAAAAACCTTGAGATAGAGCACACAAGTTATAAAGCAAGACAGTTGCATTACCTCGCTAAAGCCTCATCCATAAGTACATATAGAGTCTCCGTGCCTTCAAGAATGTTGATTCAAAGTGAGCTGATCTGTCGCAAGCCAACACATACCAATCACACAAAATAGCGTTCCCTTCCAGGCGATCATCACCCTCTCCTCTCTTCCTCTCCCCCTCAGGAGTGGGGAATAACTTCATATGAAAATTTTATTTTAATCACACGTTGGCCTACATTGACACTGGATGCGATTCGTGGACCTGACCACCCGACGAGGTTGATTCCACCCATCTACCAACACAATGCAGCGCACAACACACAAACATACAATGATGACACATAACATATATCAGCTAGCCCATAACGAAGCTGGATGCGGCTCATGGTCATGACTACCCAGCCACGATGGCTCCACCTGCCTACCAACCCGTTATGGCACGTAGCTAAGACACAATCACATACATCCCAAGCCTATGGCGAAACTAGCTGCGGCTCGTGGTCCTAACCACCCGGCGAGGATAAATCCACCCACCTACTAGCCCACCATAGCGCATTGGTACGATCACACAACACACTTTCTTTTTCTCTTCTTTTCTTTTCTTCGTTTTTCTTTTCATAGTTAATTAGTTCACCCAAGTCTTGAGAATTAGGGGGAGGAAGAAAGGGACTTTTCCCACTGTTCCCACACATACATGCAAACATATACACTCTAGCCTTTGACAGATCAACCACCTCTTCACTCCATTCTCTCAATTACAGACACTACATATGTATTCATCGAGTTGACTTTTCACTAGGTAACTACAACCAGCTATGCCTTAGTCCCTCGTATACCTATCCCTAGGTGTCCTAGAATGTGAGTCTCTGGGATGTCTCATGTAGTCTCACATCGTACTCGCATCCCGACAACTTCTCTAAGGCGAGTCAGGCTCAACTTCAGGAGCTCCGTCATCACTCCCTAGCGTTAGCACATCTGCCCAAGCCCATGTGATATCGTTTTCCTCGTTAGGCATTTCCCTGGAAGGATCAAAATAGTAGTATCGATCTCCTGCCCATCCTACATGTCGAGTCAAGTATTCCTCAAAACACTCAATGTAAAATGCAACACCCAAATCCTGGTTTATAAAGCATACCAGCCAATGTGCTTCCTCAACATCGTATTCCGTCTCAAAGTCGTCGACATCTATGTCCATGCGAGTGAATGTTTGGTCCGAGAAATATATCCTTAGCTCGTACAAGTAGAGTTGCGTAATTTGGTCTGCCATTTTGTTACTTAGGCTCTAACAGTCTCTGCATAACACAAAAAATATTAGAAGTCCAAAATTCTTGAGCTACCAAGGAAGGATATTTATGACACACAAATCATAGATTACATATGTGCATATATATATAATACTATACATGTATGTACAAAGAGTCTACTTCGTCACTTCATTTGGATCTCGTCTGGCTCCTCCCATCCTAACATCACTTGAAATATGGTTTAACTCGAAGCGCGTTAACCTTCACGGGAGCATATTCTTCTCCTAAATCTTGAATTTGCATGGAACCATTAGAATTGAGTTCCACCACCTTAAACGGTCCCGCCCATCTTGTCTGTAACTTCCCTGGGAATTTATAATACTTACTATCATAGACTAGTACCAAATCCCCTTCTTGAATCACATAGGTTTTGAGATTTTTGTCATGCCTTTCCTTACGTCTCTTCTGAATAGCTTCCAAACTTTGCTGTGCAATAAGTCTCTTTTCTTCCAGCTTGACCAGTTGTATGTACCTTTCCTTCAATGACTCTTCCTCGCCCAACCTGGCTTCGATGGCCACTCTTAATGTCGGCACTTCTTTTTCGATAGGGAAAATGGCTTCCTCGCCATATACTAGGGAGAACGGAGTGCTCTTGGTCGTCACTCGGTAGGATGTTCGATATGCCCACAAGGCTTCCAAAAGTCTCTCATCCCAGTCTCTCCTATGCACAGCTACTGTCTTTGTCAGAATCTGTTCAAGAATTTTGTTGGTGACCTCCACTTGTCCATTTGCCCTCGGATAATATGGAGTGTTTTTTCTATGTTTGATCTTATATAATTCCATTAATTCTTCGATCAATTCGTTGACAAAATGTGTTCCTCTATCACTTACTATTTCCAACGGGCATCCGAATCGAGTGATAATTTGCTCATACAAAAATTTAGCCACATCAACAGCTCGGTCAGTCTTCAGAGCTTTGGCCTCCACCCACTTGGTAACATAGTCAGTACAGACCAAGATATACCTATTGGATCTTCGTCGTGAGGGAGGATCAATAGGCCCCATAAAATCAATTCCCCATTTCTCAAACGGCTTAAGAGCCAACACCGGCGTAAGAGGAGCAGCATGTGCTAATGTGGGTTTTCCCATTCGTTGGCATTTGTCGCATTTCTTACAGTATGTGTACGAGTCTTTGAATAGCGTTGGCCACCAATACCCAGCTAATAAAATCTTTCTTGCCGTCAATTCACCAGCAAAATGCCCACCACAAGGTTCGTCATGCAAAGCCCTCAACACTAGATTTGCTTCTTCCTCCTCGAGACACCTCCGATAAATGCTCTCATGAACAAAATATCGATAGAGTTGCCCCCCAATGATGCTATGGTGCTTCGCCAATGCTAACAGTTTTTGCTTCTCTCTCTTGCTTGCTCCTGGCGGATATTTAGTAGTGCACAAGAAATTCACCAAGTCGGCATACCAAGGTACTTTCGCATCAACCTGGAATAGATGCCCATCTGGAGCATTGTCGGGCACACCAGAGATTGGCTCCTCATTAACAATTCGAGATAAATGGTTGGCCAATATATGCACTTTGCCGGGTCTGGTTACCACTGTGAACTGAAATTCTTGGAGAAGTAGCATCCACCTCATCAGTCGCCCTGATAATTCTGGTTTATTAATGATGTACTTAAGGGCTTCATGATCCACATAAAAAGTGAAATGCTTTCCCATCAAGTAATGCCGATATTTGTTCACCGCAAAGATCATCGAGAGACATTCCTTTTCTGTAGTCGTGTAGTTCCTCTCAGTGCTATTCAAATTGCGACTTGCGTAATAAATAGGGTGGTCCAACTTCTTTTCATCGGCTTGGCATAGTACTGCTCCAACCGCAGTATGAGAAGCATCGGTATGTACATGAAATTCCTTCGTCTAGTCAGGTGCTACCAAAATCGGTGCATTTATTAACCTTACCTTGATCGAGTCGAATGCAACCTGACACTCTTCATTCCATTGGTATTGTTGGTCTTTCCTCAAGAGATTCGTCAGTGGTGCCGCTATGGATGCAAAATTTAATATAAATCGTCGATAATAATTTGCATGGCCTAAGAATCCTCTGAGTTGTCGCAAATTTTGCGGAGGTGGAAGTTGTCCAATTTTCTCCACTTTGTCCTCGTCAACCGCAATCCCTTTTTCGGAAATAACATGTCCCAAAAGCAATCCTCTTCGTACTCCAAATGTACACTTTTCAGGATTCAATGCGATGCCTTTTTCAATGCTTCTTCTTAAAATCGCTTCGATCCTCTCCATCATGTTTTCAACGTCGCCTCTGATTGCGAAGTCATCGAGAAATATCTCCATCCAATCCTGCAAGTAGTCTTGATATGCAGCTATCATTGCTCTTTGGAATGTGGCCGGTGCATTGCATAATCCAAATGGCATCACCCGATATGCATACGTACCCCATTCTGTCGTGAAAGTAGTTTTTGATTGATCCTCTTCATGGATTTGGATTTGGTTGTACCCACTGAAACCATCCAAAAATGAGTACAACTTATGGCCAGCCACTCTGTCCAATATTTGATCAGTGAATGGCAAGGGGAAATGATCCTTCTTTGTGCGCTCGTTCAACTTTCGATAATCTACGCAAATACGGATTTTCTTATTTTTCTTTGGAACAACTACAATTGGTGATACCCATTCGCTAGATGCGATGGGATATATAAATCCTGCCTCCAATAATTTGGTCAATTCCAACTTGATCAATTCCAAGTAGACTGGGTTCGTTCACCTGAGTCGTTGACATATTGGTCGTGTGCCTTCTTCCAAGTCTATATAATGTTGGCAGATTCGGGGATCAATTCCTCTCAGATCACTGTATGACCATGCAAAGGCCTCGCCAAAATTTTTGAGTGTCGTTTTAATACAATCTCGTACCCTGTCTGGTAGCTCTGACCCTACACTCAAGAACTTTTCTGGAAAAACTTCCCATTTTTCCAACTAAGCTTCTCACGAATAGTCCTTATTTCTCGCTAACACTGTGATTGGAATGTGCTCTCCGATCATGCGTGTATGATGGGCCAGTAAATCATTGTCTTGTTCTCTTTCGATTGAACCTAATTTCTTTAATGCAACTTTTGCAATGGCTTCCGACACTTTGGTCCTACTCTTCGCTTCTTTTTCCGATTCTCGACTTCTCTTTAGAATCTCTGCTTCTAGCATTCTAACTCTTTCTCTCAACTGTTGCACTTCCATCGCCGGAGCTAACTCCAGTTTCAACTCTTCTCTTGAAGTTCCCTTCTCCAGGGATTGAGTAGCTTTGTTTTTACTTGAGTCTATACTCAACATGTAGCAATCAAATTTACTTGTATGTGTCAACCATCCCAGCAACTCCTGGTCCGAATCGTCGTTATAGAGCAATGGATTTTGATACTCTCCCATCTTCGTGTCTTGATTCTTAAAGAGCTGCAAGTTGAACCCGTCTTGAAGCAGATTCTTGTAGGTGTCCGTGTTCAAAGAAAACCTAGCTCGTGCACTCTCGTGCCTTGCTTTCTCCTTTTCTTTCTTTTCCATCTCATCGACTATTATTGTCTTCTTCTTGTTGCTCGAGGGTGGGGATACTTGTATTTGAATCCGATCAGGCTTTGGCCCTATCGAAATAAAACCTGTGCGCCAGTCATGCACACATTCGGCTTGCACCAGCCATGGCCGTCCAAGTAGGATCGAGAAGGTGGCCTCTGAGGTCCTTGGTCTTACTATCAGATAATCGACTTTAAACTCTAGACTGCCCACAACTGTGCTTACATTCTTCAAAAGACCCGCAGGCTTCACTTGTGTTTGATCTGCCATTCTCAAGGACATCGGCGTCTCTTCCATGTGGTTGAGGCCCAAAGCTTTCATCATGAACTCAGTCATCAGGTTGACTGCGGCTCCACTATCTAATTGAGCACCAGGGACTGCATATCCTTTAATTTCGACCGTCACAGCTGGAGCATTCGAGTCAATTTGCGTCGTAATACTTTGAATGATTCCTTGGACATCCTTATCTTGTCTATTTTTATCTCGAGCTTTCCTCGGCTTCTTAATATATTCGTTGTAGAATTGTTTCCTATAGGCGGGTGAACATTTCAGTAATGTACCAATATCCAGCGTGACTTCCGTGTCAGCAAGCAACTTTACAATATCTACTTCTTCCGAACTTTGTCTTTCCTTTCTACACTTCGGAGCCCCTAATCTTTCAGGGAATGGTGCTATGCCCGGCACAAACTCCTTGGTCACTGGTGGAAGAATCTCAACCTCTTCCCCATCCTCAAACTCTTGCTGCCCAACAAGTCCTCCAACTTGGTTTTCTACCTCTTCGTGTTCAGCTATCCTCTCTTGACTCCCTTCTTCACCTTTGCCTCCTGGATTCTTCTTCGAATATTCTTGAGTCCTTGTGACTACTGCCATAGTTGGATCTTTGTGTGGTTTCTTGGCCTCGTAAGCATCCATAAAGTGCATTGACGAGCTAGAGCCTTCTTGAGGGTTCGGTGTCTTGAACACTACTCCGATCGTAGGAACGTGCTCTTGAGCTCTCAATGTGGAATGCATCTGAGTATCAACATAGTTCGAGGACCCTACTGGTCCTTTTTCCTTGCCGGCGGCAGCCCTTCGTTTTGGACAATCTTCATCAAAGTGGCCCTCTCCACTACAGTACCTACATAGCGGGGTATAATCAATTGGCTTCTTTTCGTTTGGACATCTAGATTGAGTGTGGCCAAAGCCATGACATCTCCAGCACTGGATTGGACCATCTCTTCTTTGATCACGTACGGCTCCTCTTGGATAGTCTCCTCCTTGACCCTGAGCACCATATCCATAAGTCGGTCTGTTTCCCCAACGAGATGTAGGTGGTACACTTTGAGAGGGCAATCCCGTGTAAGGTCTTTCTCTCGTATCTCCGGATTTCATAGTCCTTTCTTCATAGGCTCTCTTGTTGTAACATCGGTCCTCTATGTGATTTGTCCTTCCACAAAAAGTACAACGCATCCTAGGTGGCGATCTATCTGTGAATACTCTCGAGACTGTAGGGCATTCTGAAGCCAAATGGCCGTAACCATGACACTTTCCACACCATGTATTCGATCGAAACACTTGATTCGGGTTTGTTGTGACCTCTGGTTTTACTGTGTATGTTTCCTGGGTTATTGTGGCAGCTTTTATAGCTTGTGTGACCAACTCCAATATTCGTTCTTCGGTTAGCGCAGGCTTTACCTCACCTGGCGTGCTAGTGGCAGCTACAAAAGCTGGGGTCGTCAATGCGGGACTTCCTTGGCCAGGATCTTTCATCGGTATGTTTCCTGGGCCTCCCATAGGCTCGTATAAGAGCTCCATCTTCCTTTGTTGGCATAATTGTACTTCCTCCCAAAGCCTTGCTTGTTCCTTAGCATCCATTAAGGTCGCAGGTCTTGTCAGGCTGATATGCTGCTGTGCCGTAGGATCTCGCAATCCTGAAATGAATCTACGTTTCAATGTCTCATCATTCGGGGCATTCACGCCCATCTTTCTTACTAATGTTTCCATTCTCTGAATGTAGTTATCGATGCTCTCGTTTACTCCTTGTCGCAAATAATCCATTTGTTGGGCCAATCTATCTTGGAAGCCTTGTCGTCGAAACTTTGCCAAGAAGGCTTCCTTGAGCATCTGATAAGTTCCACGTTCTTGTGGTGTCAGATTCCCATACCAATTGGCTGCCTCATCACAGAGAATAGCCGGAAAAATTCTCAACCTTTGATCTTGGTCAACTACATCATTGGCCTCACAGGTGACCTCAAACAACTGGATAAAGCTATCCGGATCTTCGTCCCAAGTACCTGAAAACTTGGTGAAGTCCCCCAAGTGAACCGAAATCCGCTGAGCCATTTCGAACAGAGGTGTGATGTCGATATCACTTCGATCCCAGAAGTTTAATGCACGTGGCCTCAGGATCCCTCCTTCAAACTTCCGTACTTGACTCGCGACTCTCCTACGGGAGTACACGTTTTTGATTGATTTCTTCGAACCAATCGAGGTCCACTCACCTGGCGGTTCCCACCTTCTCCTTTCTCTTTCAAGGGCTCTTCTCTAAGCGCGTTCCTCTCTTTAAGTTTGTGTTGCTCCTGACGATGAGCTCCCCTCGCTCATGTACTAGATCTTGGGTCCGCAAGCTCGGCCAACCTGTGGCGCTAGGTGAACCTATGGCACTCTCTTATAGAGACGTACCAAGCTATTCCCGGCAGACGCACCAAATGAAAAGGCTCTAAAGCCCAAGGAAAAAGTGATTATACGGGGCTTTATGATGTTCAAAACCCCTCGCAATCGGTCTACTTGGATTACCTAGAGCCCACAATTATCTCGCAATGGATTATTCTTATGGCTATGCACTAGCTCATAAATTCCCGGCAAACGCACCAAAATGGTAGGTTCCTATACCCCACGGAATTAGCCTCACACACGCTTGGGTTCACTCTTTTTCCTTGAATTATACCACTTTCTTTTCCTCTAGGTCATTCAATAATGTTCAACTGTAGACATGGAGACTTGAATCCGACCACAACCTAAAACCAAACTCCCAATGACTGCTTCTCGTGATCACAACCTTTTCTCACCCACACTTCCTTATTTCATTTACTCTATCCCTCTTCCTTTCATGCACTCTTTCTCACTCCCTCACACCCGTTTTGTGCACATACATGCATTTCCACCCACGCTTTTACTCTCTTTCACCTTTCTCTCTCTCTTTCTCTTTCCCAATCACTTACTTCCCGTTCAAACATCTTTTCCTATCCTCGCACACCCATGCTCACACACACTTTTGTACACGCATCCACTCTCCTATCCCTCTACCCACACACACACACACATATTCGCACACACCACATCCACATGTGCACTTGCCCCCTCGTATATACACACACATTCCCTTCCTCTCTTATTTTTCACTACTTTTCTTTCTCACCCAATCATCCAAACAATTTCACACCCTTCTTCGTCCTCCATCTTGAATACTGTCTCCCTATGTCTCTATTTATGTTGTCACAGGAATCAAAGCCTACACACCGAGGGTAGTCTGTGCATGCCAAAAAATGGCCACAAGGGTTTGCGTTCAAGCCCTTAGGTTCACCTACAGAGTGATCATGAAAGGTGTGAAATGCGGGACAATGGTATGACACCAAACCGAACTACACTACATCAACATCTTGAAGTTTCCCATATGTTCAATCAAAATTAATCGTTTGTTTACCTCTCTCAAACGTAGAAATTAGCTCATACAAATGAGCAAATTGGTTCACAACCCTCCGCATCCAAACCCTCAAACCATAGAAAATCAATGAGTTATTCAGTCAATTATCTCAACATATCAACGAGTTCAAGCATGTAAACAACACCACCCTTATGAACTCTCAAGGGAACGACACAGAAAATCCTCCATACACTGGAACCAACCAAGAAAATTAATTGCTTCGTGTATCATACATACTTAAGTTCACAACACAGTCCAGTCGTATCAATTCATGAAGTGATCACTTGGTCCATTGGCGTGGCTTTGCTGTATGGCTCAAGAATATGGAGGGAACAAGTAAGACACAAAGTGTTTTAAAGCAAATAGAGCTCTGTTTCTACAATTGCCAGGTGCAGCCATTTATCACAGTAGTCATGGAAAACTCAACTTTTGGTGAGACAAAAACATAGAAAGAAGCACAACAGATTATTGCATCAATTCGATTTCTTCTGTAGCAGAACAACGTTAAACACCACACTGATGCGTTCAGTTTACCGAATCGTTCACTATCTACTCTCGGACAGAACTCTGTTTCTGAGGCTTATAAGATCTCATATATGAGAGAACACAAGTATGGCGGGACTTTTAAATCTCATTATCCTCAGTTGAAGTAGCAGAAACAATGAATGCAGCAGCTATAGAAAGATTGAAGAGACCATACCGCATTGGCTTGTGTGCGAGCTTGTAGACTTCAGTCCTGGTGGGTGAATAGAGGTGACACCCGGTAAGGAAGTCTAACCGTGCTGGGAAAACGGAAGCCTTCAGCCAATATTGATATCAAAAACCCTGGATTGTCTCAAAGAGCTGCACGAATCGACTCGATCAACAAGAAAGGGAGCATCATTTTTTTAACGCTGTGGGCGTATGCCTTCCTTTGGCGAACAGACCACCTTCCCTGCCTATACAAGAACCTTCAGGCACGACGCTATTTGCAAAATCCCTTCCACTACAGCGATGCACTGCATATCAAGCTTCCTCTTCCAGAGAGCAGTCCACAAAGTTTTGGAAACTGGGAGCTTTCGAAAACAACCGGCAGAGAAATCGCCTATGGTGGGGAGGTGAATTCAATAGTAGTAACCTTGCGAATTCCCTGAATTGATACACTAATCTGGCATCTGTCAAGCTTGCAAGGAGAGAAACAAGAAGAGGCTATACAAAAATCCTTCTTTGGCATGAGGTCCTGGGTGTAACCGGATGCAAACACAACATCAACCGCATCCTCACAACCAAATGAAGCCTGAGAAGCTTCCGCTCAACATACTTAAGTTGATGTGATCGCAGAAAAGCTCATCTTTGCAATAGATAAGTGTAAGCATTCAGCCAATTCACAAGCCGTCGACCTTGAAAGAGCCTGCCAGTGCGAGAGAGTTGGACTCTGAGTGTCTGAGAGCGGCTGTGGCGGAGAAAAAACTCCAAATTATGTAGAAAGGCAGCTCTATTCAATGCGTGGTTAACTGGACGCTTTCCCCATTCTGCTGTTGTATCTCCCTGGGCCGAATCCCCAGCAGCTCCCTTCTAGCTTGACACAGTCCTCCCAAGTTGCAGCCACTGCATCATGATGGGTGTGCTCCCCGACGCTTCTCTATCGCTGTCCATGCCATATCCACAACCCCGACTGCGGCTTCAACCATCTCCAAAGGATTGACATGATGGGGACTTTTTTCATGTTCCAAATCCGTGGAGCAAAAATGAATGCGAGCGTCCGATTATGACAAGTGTTGAATTGGGAAAACAGACAGAAACGAATTCCCCTTTTCTGGTGCGCTCGTCAGACCTGCACACAACGGACCTGCCCCCCACATTGACTCAAGCATCATGTTGCATAGTGGCCAAATATATTCTATCAAGTCTTCCAGAGGTTCAACCAATGGCTGGAAAATGAGGTTTGCCAGCTTCCTTATTGTACTAAACACCAAAAGCAACCAACGCAAAGCCTTCTGCCAATTTTGCAAGAACACGAAAGTGCCCAGATACTTGATTCTTGATACCATTCCCCAAGCCTCTATCCACTCAAAGAAAGGACCACATATACGAGCAGCAGTAGCCTTTAAAATTGGAACATTCTTGTACAAGTCATAGAAACCAATGATGACTGTGGTAATAGAGACTAAAATGTACAAGGTCTTTGCTAGGGGTCTCATCCAGGGCCTATAACACTTTCTGAAAACAAGATAAGATTGCAAAAAGATGACCCATGAAGGTAATCCAGATTCCAACATTTTAAGAAGTCTCTGATCTGCTGTTATGATCTCTTTAAGTTTGAAGGGTAATAATGGATCACAAAACCGAAAGATTAGCAGTGTATCCGGATAGATAAGTAATACTTCCTCATCCTCCTCTTGAAAACTGCTTGATGAACTAATATTGTCAGAAAGATCATGAGTCCCATGTGAATCGGATGATTTACTTTGAGATCTGACTAGAGCATCTTCTTTAAAAGATACACATGACAAATCATTATGATGTTTAAGCATTGTTCCCATGGTCAGTGGATCTTGAACCTTGCAGTTGACCCAACTCTCGAGGAATGACCCCATGAAGATCATTGAATGATAAATCCATCTTCACAAGTCCCCTTAAATTCCCCAACTCCACTGGGATTGCACCTGACAATTTATTCCTGCTTAAAATCAGTTCAAGAAGGTGCTCCAGTCGCCCTATAGAAAGAGGTACAAGGCCACTCAGATAATTGCCGATACAATAGCAAGCCCTTTTCTCCCCATCCCTACAATCAATATCCCCACATACTTCTCATCAATTATCAAATTCATTCTTCAAGTGCCTGCAATCAAGCGTATTTTCCTGCCAAATAGAACCGCATTAGTGCATAAAAATCAACCATTTTTAGGGCTAACAGTACCCAACAAAAATACATTTTACTACTTTATAATCCAATTTCCTACGATGTTGTTCAGGCACTAATGCATATGCCACACAACCAAAAACACGCAGATGAGCAACAAATGGCTTGCAACCATGACAAGCCTCATATGGAGTGATAGACTATAGCGCTTTAGTGGGACACCTTTTCAGTACAGATGCTGCACACATAAAAGCCTCAAGCTAGAAACTATGTGGTAAAGCGTGACTCTTGACCATACACCTCGCCATCTCCATGAGTGACTTGTTCTTTCGTTCAGCAACTCCATTTTGTTGAGGTGTATACAACACTGTAGATTGATGTTTTATCCCACATTCATCCTGAAATGCATTAAAGTCAGAAGACATATATCCCCCCCCTTGATTAGAATGGAGGGTGCCCATTTTACATGCTGTGAGATTTTTAGCCAAAACCAAAAACTCTTTGAAGCACATGAACACTTCGAACTTTGCCTTCAATGGATATACCCATGCATGCCTGGAAAAATCATCGATGAAAGTCACTAGGTAAAGATAGTTCGCAAAAGAAGGTGTCTGCATAGGACCACATAGATCACTATGTACAAGCTACAATTTCTGAGTAGCCTGATCTCAACCATCTTTTGGAAATGAAGAATGCTACATTTTGCCCAAAATACAACCTTCACATACATGTTTACCGGGCGCCTCAAGTTTGGGCAAAGAGGAAACCATTTCATATTTCTGCAGGCAAAAGAAAACTAGCAAATTTCAGATGACCAAAGCGTGCATGCCAAATCTTTACATCTGACATAGCCTCAGAATCATGTACTGCACATGCCAAATCATTTACAGATCTTTCATAGTGTATGAGCTTATATATCCCACGATATAGAATGCCAGAAGCAATAATGATGTCGCCATTTGATAGATCATGAACTGTACATCTATCACCAACAAATTTCACAACCATGCCAATCTTGTCTAATGCAAAAACTGATAATAGATTTTTCTTGATGCTTGGCACAAACAAAGCATCTGGCAAAGTGAAAGAACTACCATCAACAGTAGTCAAAATGACCTTACGAACTCGCGTAACAGGATAAGAGGAGCTGTTGGTGCATGTAAGAGTATTCCCTATAGGGGAAGGCTCGAGTGAAGAGAAGAAGCTGTGTTTTGAGGTAATATGTTTGGTTGCCCCACTATCAAAGTACCAAACATCTGAGTCTACTTTAGACATGCACTGCTTATGCAAAGATGGTTCAAAACTACAAATACTAGAAAATGACCATCCTTCTTCCTACACAAGATTAGCAGACTCTATTTTTGGTGGAGAGGCCTCTGCAACAACCATTCTGGCCTCTTTCTTCTTTGCCTCTTTAGCATCCAGTTTTGGATAGCCCTTGATGACATGATCATTTCCTTTAAAGTATTTGCAAAACAATTTCTGCTTTTCTGATTTCTTCTCATCTTTGTCTTCCTTCTTCAAAAAGATATGTGCCTATCTCATTGCATATGGTTTTGACAACAGTCCAAATGAAAGCACCTTATATGTTAAGCATGCCAATGATGTGGTTCTGATCATTGTGGTGTATGTTGATGACATGCTACTCATTGGTCCTCATGACATGCATATTGCTGATTTCAATGCTTATTTGCATGCCTCATTTGAGATGTCTGATTTGGGGCATTTGCATCACTATTTGGGCATTCTGTTTATGCAAGTTGATGGTGGAATGGCATTGTGTCGAACAAATATATTGACACATAATTGCACTGTTTTGGCCTTGAAGACTATAAGCCTATTGCCACTCCTCCTATGGAGACAGGTTTACGATTGAGTCTTCATGATGTTGGAGATGCATTTGATGCGGTTCTCTATGAGCAGGCTATTGGATGCTTGATTTAGTTATGCATTACTCGGCCAACTATTCGATTTGTTGTCTCATAGATAAGCACGCTTATGCATTGCCAAGGTGTCAAGCATTAGCAAGCCGTTAAGCGCATCTTTCACTACTTGATTGGTACCCGTCTACTTGGATTGTTTTATCCCAAGGGAGGATCACTATTGCCAGATTTGCATGCTTTTTTTGAGAGCGATTGGGCTGGCACTCATGTGTCCACCAGTGGCTTTTTCTTCATGCTTGGTAGCTCATGTATATCTTGGTTGAGCAAGAAGCAGCCTATTGTCGCCACTTCTAGTTGGCAGGTTGAGTATATGGCAGCTTCCAGAGCGACTGTTGAGTGTGTGTGTGGCTCAGATGCCTTATGGCTGATTTGGGTGTTGGTCAATCTTCTGCCACCACCATCTTCACTGATAGTCAGAGCGCATTGGCAGTTGGGAGGAACCTTGTGTTCTATGCTCGCACTAAGCACATTGAATATCATTATGTCAGGGAGAGGTTCTCTGCCAAGGAGATAAGCTTGGCATATGTGCCCACTTAGTAGAACATTGTAGACCTTTTTACGAAGGTTCTACCTAGGGAGAAGTTTGAAGCTTTTTGCAAAGCTTTGGGCTTACTTCCTTTTGTGGATTGATTCCACATAGCTTGGCACTTCCTTATACATGAGTGCCAGCTCCTTGTTCACCGCATCTCTCCTAGGGGGATTTGTTGATATATTTAGGTAGTGATGTGTGTGAACATTCTAGGACCGTCAGGGCACTTTTTTCCCTCTTAAGGAGGTTTTTTTTCCCCGGTTTGTATATATGCCTATTGCCCTAACATGCTACTTATCTTTGTACATTCTAGTTGTAATACATTCAGCATTGTGTGTTGTGCTCCAAACTTCTTCTTCTTCCTTGTGTTGTTCGCATACTTCCACTGACGTCTAACTCCAACATAGTGATCCTCCCTTTGGATAAAACAATCCTAGTATCTAGGTACCACTCAAGTAGAAAAAGATGTGCTTCACTGCCTGGAAATGCTTGACAAATGGCAATGCATAAATGTGCTCATCTGTGAGACAACAAAGTCAATATGAGGCTAAGTTATGCATAAGTACTTCAATTACCACTTTGTAACAAAAAAGAAATGAGCTCATGTTGCTTACCTCCAAAAACGATTGGAGAGTGAGCATATGAATGAAGGAGATTCTATGTATAGTTTTTTGACAAAGATCAAATATTTGAAGTAGCAGTTGATTTATGTTGATGAAGTCTTACCAGATAGTTCACTTGTGTAGACTGTTCTTAATGGTCTTCCATATTCATATATAGTTTTGCTTCTACTCTTTGATTGATGATGAAAGGCAATCCAAATTTCTTAACATTTGAGGAGTTAGTCTTTGTTTTATTGTAGGAAGATTAGTCTCGGTAGAACAAGTCCACTATGCATGTTGCAGATCAAGCTTTCCGAGCTAGTCAAAAGGGAAAAGGTGAATGGAGCTCATCTACTTGTAAGCAAAAATCTACTAATTCTCCATAGTCAAAAAAGAAAGAAAAAGATGATAATAAATCAAAAATGTAGAAATTGTTTTGCAAATATGTCATAAAGAGTGGTCCAAAACTTGCTGCAAAAGTGGCAAAGAAAATAGAGGCTAGAATGGTTGTTGTAGAGGCCTCTACACCTATAACACATTCTCCCAATCTTGTGCAAAATGAAGAATGGAAATTTACTATTGCTTATAGTTATGACCCATTTTCTAGTGAACAGTCCAACTCAAAGCACCTTATATATTAAGTGTGCAAATGATGTGCTTCTGATCATTGTTGTCTGTTGCTCATTGGTCCTAATGAGAAGCATATTGTTGATTTTAAGGCTAATTTGCATGCCTCATTTCAGGTGTTAGATTTGGGGAATTTTCACCATTATTTGCACATTCAATTTATGCAAGTTGATGAAAAAATAACTATGTCAAACAAAATATATTAATACATTATTACAGTGTTTTGGCCTTGAAGGCTACAAACCTATTTCCACTCCTATGGAAATAGGTTTATGATCGAATTTCCATGATGCTAGAGATGTGTTTGATGCTATTCTCTATCAATAGGCTTTTGGATGATGGTGATGGTCATCCATGTGGAAACTATGTGGGCTTTTGTGTGTGGAAACTATGTGGGTGATGGTCATCCATAATCTATCGCCCATGTATAGATGTCCATGGAAGGTAGCCCATTATCCTATATATACATGACTTCTCGACTCCTCGAGAAATTGAATCGAGCCATCATACCTCTACCTCGTATCTCCCTATCTAGAGTTGTCTAGATCACCATTTAAGCTCTTCCTTGAGAGCCCACAGGTGGACAACGCCATCGTCTTTG
>CM035419.1:157558730-157603730 GCA_020310875.1 Ceratopteris richardii | reverse complement strand
GTCTTTTGTTGTAGTATGTGAGTCAAACAATCTTGTAGTTCAACATCATTTTTTTTCTTTTCAGAAAAAAACTTTTAATTAAACACGAGAGAAAATTACAAGCGAGGTAAAGGGAGATAAAGAGAAGCGAGATAATTTTATCGTCCCCTTCCACTTGCTTTTAATCTTCTTGTTTTTTGAAACTTTCGTGGGAAAATAGCAAGTTTTCTTCATAGTGTAGATGGTGAAAATAGTAGGTTTTCTTCATGACGTTAAAGTTTGATATGCATATCGAGCTTCAAAATCCCAACATGAAACGAAAAGTGGTGAAAAATATAAAAGTTTCTTTCATTTACTATGCACTTATTGGTCAACAAACTTATTGAATGAAATAAAAGAAGCGCATACAAATTGCCAAAGCATGCACGTCCAGCTTGATGATGGCAAGATGTCTTAGTTTTTGTCATAGTAAAGTGGTCAGAATATGGTACTTTTGAGACAAGGTATATATATATATATATATATATATATATGTATATATATATATATATATATATATATATATATATATATATATATATATATATATGTATGTATATATATATATATATATATATATATATATATATATATATATATATATATATATATATATGAAACAAATGTAATTTTTTTTCAATGAAAGAGCACAAAATAAATCAGATGGACTAATCAAATCTTAATTAATGATGGAAGTCTTATTTTTATCCAATATCACTAAATAAGAAGAAACGGTTAGTTTTATGGTTCAAGATGGAAGCGAATGGGGGATTCTCAAGAATAAATTAGTCAAATAAGCACAGTATTTTGATTAATCAAAGAAGCATTGTACTTCGAATACGTTTATGTATTTCTTCATTTTCTACATTATTGATCTAGTAGCATAGAAGAGATATGAAAAGATATTACGCCTAATTTCAAATATAGAAATTCAAAAGGACTTTGGGGGTCGATATAGAATCAAGATGGTGGCAGGTTTTATTGTTGATCCAAAATAATCGAAAATCTTGGGAAAGATCTCACCCCAATTATTCAATAACAAGCAAGATGCTATGGGCACCAAAAAAGACAAACAATATCTCATGGAAAAAAATAAAAACAATTCTCAAACCCGCGTCCTTCTTGGTCAAGAATCCCACCACTTGAAAGGCTCGAAGTAGCAAACTGGCAACAAAATTGAGTATATCCCTAAAATCAAACGAACTACTTATTTGAGTGGCAAGAAAGACTTAGGTCACTCTTTCTTCTCTTGTTCAAGGATCATCGTGCCTTGGAAGTGATCTAGGTTGCATTATTCGTTATTCAACAATACGTTGAACCCTTATTATTTGACCAAATTATTTGATACCATGTCAGCTTATTCTGATAGGAGCAAATATGTTTTGTAGGACAATTCAGAGAATCTTTTAATCGAAAGCATTTTCGAACAAAAATCTTCCGATCAAGAACTATTTCAATTGAAAAACTATCGATCGAATACTTTTTCGATCTAAAACGATTTGATCTAATATTTTTTGTAAAAGGATATGCTCCTCATCAGAGTGCCTTTGTTTTCTTACAAACTTACACTGTCATACAAAGAACAAGGTATAAGCTTAAAAATATTTAGTCATTTAGTAAAAACAATAAAGAAAAATATTTTTGTTTGTGAGTTAAAAACTATTGTGATTGTTTGAATCAACATTGATTCTTACTTCACAATAGTATATGCTTGTGTGTGTATGGTTGTGAGTAAAATTGATTCTTACTTCACAATAGTATATGCTTGTGTGTGTATGGTTGTGAGTAAAAATGTATTGTGATTGTTTGAATCAATATTGATTCTTATTTCACAATAGTATGTGTATGTGTATCTGTGTGTATGTCATATGATTGTGAGTGAAAATCTAATGTGATTGTGTATGTGCATGTGTATGTGCATGTATGATTGTGAATTAAAAACTATTGTATGCGTTGGAAAAGGTTTTATCTTTTTTTTATATAATTCAAGGGTTGAGAAGGTGTTAATAAGAGAACTACATTTTTCTAGGTCTCTAGATGACTTTATCTTGTAGAACTATTAGCACCTTCTCAGATCCTTGAATTGTAAAGGGATCCAACAAAGTTTCATCCGATAGTATTTGTATGTGCATATTAGTGTAAAATTGTGAATAAAAATCTATTATGATTGTCTGACTCAACATTGATTCTTACTTCACAATGGTATAACTATACGTGCATATGATCCAGAAATTGAAATCTATTGTGATTGTCTCACTCAACATTGATTCTTACATCACAATAGTATGTGTAAACGTATGGGTGTTTATGGTTGAGAATTAAAATCTATTATCATTGTTTGACTCAACATTGATTCGTACTTCACAATTATAGTATGTGTAACTATATGTGTGTGTATGATTGAAAATTAAAATCTATTGTGATTGTTTGACTCAACAATGATTCTCACTTCACAATAGTATGTGTAAGTGTATGTTGTGTATGATTGAGAATTGAGGAGATGGTTTTTCCCAAAGAGCTATAGAGCCTTCTAAAAGCATGAACTCAATTTGACATTTGGGTTATACCAATCATAAGACTTAAGTGCCACTACCTATGATTTGGGGGTTGCTTGGGAGCTACATGGCTTTTCTAATTGCTCTTTCATTACTCTTATTTTTCCTTAAGGATATCTTCTTCTTTGTAGATTATGTGAGCCCTGAAGTGGGTTCTAAACAATTTAGATGATTGCTTATCACCTCCAAAATTTACTTTTATGGTTGTCCTTAAATCTCCTTGGAAGATTATGTTAGGGTTAACTCTAGAACTTCTTGGAATATACTTCCATAGTTACATCTATAAATGGTTTCTTCTAGATATCTAGAAAAAACATCAAGAGAGACAGTTAGAAGAGACAAACATATGGTTGAATCAATACCAATGGCATCATACTCGTAGAATGAGATATTCTATCTACTGATCACTCTGGGAAAAGAGTAAATGAAACTTCAATGAAATGAATGGATATTTATATAAAAAGGTGGCAAAATCACTTTGCAAATTTTGATTTAAATCTTATGGTATTTTAATCAATGAAGAACATGTTGTACGAGATGCTATATTCTTCTATGTAGACCCTACAATGAGCTTAAAAGAATCTCATAAAAACTAGAAGTATTTCTGCAAAGCAAATGAAGATGAAGATGATGATGAATCTATACTAGTAATTGAATTCAAGTTTATTGTGCCATCTGTTGAAGAATCACTCACGAATTTGACATACAGACAGACATAAAGAAAAAGGAAGATAAAGAGAAGCAGAATCAAGTATTCAGAAAATCAAAGCCCTAGTGAAGGGACAAATTCACGACTGCAATGTACAGCGTAGAATCTTCCAGAATCAGAGTTTGTTAGAGTTTGTTACACCGGATCAAAACTGTATATAAAGAGAAATGAGAACAGAAAAAGTATGTAGAGTGCGAGCGTGAGCGAGCATGAGTGTGCGTGAGAAGAGCGTGCAATGCGAATAGAGCGCATATAGAAATCAAGAATAGGTTTAGAAGACGCCAGAGATCGCGTATGTAAAGATGAATAACAGAAACCTGAAATGTCAGGTATTCATCTGAGAGAGAGATGGTAAGGAGAAACTACTCAGTATAGGAGAGTTTCTATAGCTTGAGCAAGAAGAGGCCAAGCTAGTTTGTACTCATCTTCTCTAATAGAAAACACATGTTCATGTGGAAGTTTTGCGTGCATTCTTCGTATGTTGAAGAAACCTGAGTATTTTCATGTTACGGTATAAAGTTAGTTAACAGTTGCAGTTCTCTCAGTAAACAAATGTTTCCGTCAATTACAGTTCTTTCAGTAAATGTATTTTTCAGTCAGTTACAATTTTTCCAGTAAACGTGTTTTCCGGTAGAACAACGAAGTATATCTCGCAGAATAAATTAAAGTTGTGTATGAGAGATAGCTTATCTTATAGCTAGACATCTCTACTATCAGTTCATCAAAGATTTCGGTGAAATGGATATGTACACACAGTACAAAGTCTAACCGGAAAGAGGCATTCTGAACTGGTGAAGTTTTTTCCTTAAACTTCGGAAAGAGTTCATTCAATGAAGGAAGTTCATGCATCCTTCCTTAATTCTTGTATATTCACTTGAAGTGATTACAAATAGAATCGCAGTTGATTTCGGTAAGATTCCGGTATAATTACGGTGACAGTCTGGTGACAGTCCGGTGAAGTTCCAGTGAATTTTTCAGTAAATTCAAAACGCGTCTTATATGTTGAGTGATAGTAACTTTGCTGAGCTACTGCTAATTATAGAGGTGTTCTAATTTCACTCTAGCTTAGCCACCCTACGGTGACGCGGCGAATTCCGCAGGCTTGACAAGGTTCGGGCCTTTGTCGCGACATCCCAACAAGTGGTATCAGAGCAAGGTTAACCACCACAAGTGGTATCAGAGCCGTGAGATCCAAGAAGTGGTACCAGAACAGAAAAGATTCTGAAGAATGGAAAAAGTTTCTCAGAAGAAGAAACGGAAAGAGAATTTGAAGAATTCTCATAAAGGAAGGTGGAAGCTAACAAACGGCATCAAGAAACATTTCGAAGTCAATTTCAAGGGTAAAGGTTTGTAAAAGGTAAAACCTTTTAACGTTTACTCACCGAAAGTAACAGAAACAAGAAGATTATGGCAGATCATGTTTCAATTGACAAATTGGACAGAGATAATTATCCCGCATGGGTAATGCGCATGGAAGCCTTACTTATGAGTAAGGAATTAATGATGTATGTGATTGGAGAAGAAAAGAAGCCGACTTTCGAAGATGATAGTCAACCGAAAAAAGAAGAGTTAGAAGCCTTGAAGCTGTGGCAGAAGAAAGATGCAACGGCAAGAGCTTACATTTATAATACCGTTACAGACCATCTACAACCGCACATTAGAGGTTCGGAGAAAGCGGAGGACATATGGAGTGCGTTGGATAATCATTTCCAAAATACTACAAAAGCTAGGAAGGCTAGCTTATGGTCCGAATTCACAACGTTCAAAAAGAAGTCGAATCAAAGCATTAGTGACTATGTTACTAAAATGAAGGATCTAGCAGATAGTCTTGGATCCATAAATGAAGATGTCGAAGATCACAGATTGATAGCGCAAGTGCTCACAGGTTTGAGAGGAGATGAAAGGTGGAAACCTTTTGTACTCTCAACTGAACTTTCTTTAAATCATTTTGTACCAGATTTAAATCAGTTGCTTGGTTTGATGCTCACATATGAGCAAGACCTGAAAGGAGATGGAGATAAAGGACAAAGTTCTGCAATGTACATGAAGAACAAGAAGAAAGGAGATAAAGGCAAGTCAAAAGATGAAGAAGAGTCGAGTTCTTAGGCTTATTATGCAAGAGGTAAAGGCACCGGCAGAGGAAGAGCAAGAGGTTTTGGAAGAGGAAGAGGTAGCCAGAATATCAACAAGAAGGCTTGCTTGATTTGTGGATTAAGTAATCATCTGGCTCATGATTGCTGGCATAATTCCCAAGGATCAAGTGAGAATCAGAATAATAATAGTAGAGGCAGAAGCGGAAGATATCATAGTAATTTTCAAAGAGGTAGACAGAATCAAAGAGGAGGCTATGGTAGAGGTGGAGCAAGAAGTTGGGGACAGAATCAATCCTACAACACCACCTACAACAACTATGCAAATGACACACAGAATGAAAGTCATACGTCATTGATGATGAACTCAGTCGGCACATCAGATAACAAAGATCTAAAGGTATTTTACATTGATTCTGGATGTTCTAATCATTTGTCAGGAAATATAGAACTGATGTCAAAATTGGAAAAGGGTAGTTCTAGTCATACTGTTCAAACAGGTGACAATACGAGACATAGTGTACATTCAATTGGAAAAGTGAAATGTAAGAGTGGAGCAGATTTGCTAACCAATGTTTTGTATGTTTCGACAATACCTAAAAATTTTATTAGTGTGGGACAGATAGTTGAGAAAGGTTTTCAGGTCAGATTTACAAATGAAGGAGTATTTGTAGAAGATCCCGAGAATGGATATCATCAGATCGTCTTTGGTAAGAAAGAAGGTAGACTCTTTACTTTAAGACTACAAGGGAACATTGGTCAAGCATTGCTCACACATGGTGAAAAGGTGATTACAGAACTTGATCTCTGGCATAAGAGATTAGGTCATTTTAATGAAAGAGGAATAAAAGCTATGATTTCAAATCAGGCAGTACTGGGATTACCGGATGTACAGAACCAACATATGATTCATAAGTGTGAAGCATGTCAGATGGGAAAAGCCCACAAGTTACCTTTTCAGAAGAAAGGATTCAAACATGACGGAGTACTTGAACTCATTCATACAGATGTATGGGGTCCAACAAAAGAAGGATCAATGAGTGGCTCAAGGTATTATGTTTTGTTCATTGATGATGCCACAAGATGGATAACTCTTTATGTTTTGAAAGAGAAATCAGAAGTGTTTGGAGCTTTTAGGCATTTTCATGCATATGTTGAAAGACTCACAGGTCGAAAGCTTAAGAGACTGAGGTCTGATGGAGGGGGAGAATACTTCTCCCGAGAGTTCAATGATTATCTTTGGAATGCAGGTATTAAGAGAGAAATAACCTGCAGGTATACACCACAACAAAATGGTGTAGCAGAAAGAAGGAACCGAACTCTAGTTGAGTTTGCACAAGCTATGCTAAAGGAAAAGGACTGTCCAAATTATCTTTGGGCTGAAGCTGTAAATACAGCTACATACTTGGTAAACAAATTACTGTGTACAGCTTTAGATGGAATGACCCCTGATGAAGCTTGGTGGGGAAAGAAACCAACACTTGATCATTGCAAAGTGTTTGGATCAGTAGCTCATGCTTATGTACCATCACAACTCAGACATACGCTTGAACCAAAAGTAAAAAAATATGTGTTCGTCGGATATGATGAAAAGCAGATGGGTTACAGGTTATGGAGTCCTCTAACAAAACAGTTTACTGTTTCCAGAGATGTTACATTTGATGAACAGAAAAGTTGGTATACAGATCAAAGTCATACAACGGAAGAATTTGAAGAAGAGGTAAGAAGAAAAGAGAAAGGGAAATCAATTGTGAAGGTGAACAGAGATGAAGACTATATGCAAGCAAGTACGTCCAGAAATGGATTAACAAGAAGGAATGAAGAAATTCTTATATTTGATGAAGAAGTGTATTCAGACACTTATGAAGAATGTGAACCAAGAAGGTCAAGCAGGACTAGAAGACAACCAGAAAGGTATTCTTATGACACTTTCTACATAACTCAGAAAAATTATGCAATGGTCAAAGATGATGAAGAACCTCAGAACTATGACGAAGCTAAAGGCAAGAAACAATGGGAAGAAGCAATGGAAGAAGAGTTCAACGCACTAGAAGAGAACAAGACATGGGAGCTTGTTCCTAAACCAAATGGTAAGAAAGTAATTGGAAATAAATGGGTTTTCAAAGTTAAGAAACTTGCAGATGGAAGGATAGCCAGACACAAAGCTAAACTGGTTATCAAGGGCTATGCTCAGATGCATGGCATAGATTATGATGAGACGTTTAGTCCGGTGGCAAAGATGTCAACCATAAGGACAGTGATTGCTATAGCAACATCAAAAGGATGGAAGCTAAGTCAGCTGGATATCAAGAATGCATTTCTGAATGGATATATATCAGACGAAGTCTATATGGAACAACCTAAAGGGTTTGTAAGTTCCAGATATCCAAATTTTGTTTGCAGATTAAGAAAAGCACTTTATGGACTGAAGCAAGCTCCAAGAGCTTGGAATTACAAACTTGTGAAATATCTCAATGAACTAGGATACCAAAGTTCGAAGGCAAATGCAAGTCTACTCATCAAAAGAACAGAAGAAATGATCTACATTTGTATTTATGTAGATGACATTATAATCACAGGGACATCAGACGAAGGAATTAAAGAAGTAAAGAGATTGCTTGAAAAGGAGTTTAAGATCAGTGATCTAGGAAAGTTATCATACTTTCTTGGAATGGAAATCACATACACAGATCATGGTGTATATGTTTCGCAAGAAAGGTATCTCCTAAACTTACTGAAGAAGTTTAATATGGAGAATTGCAGAGAAGCTTCAACACCGCTTGAAGTAAATCATAAACTCAGTAAATATAGTGGTGCAGAGTTTAAAGATATGAGAAAGTATCAGTCGTTAGTGGGAAGCCTAATTTATGCTACGCTAACAAGACCGGATCTCAGTTATACAGTGGGAGTTCTTTCACAGTTTATGCATTGTCCGAAGGATCAACATTGGGTTGCAGGACAAAGAGTTCTTAGATATATCAAAAGAACCATAAAGGAAGGATTATATTATCCCTTTACGTCAGATATAAAGTTGAGAGCGTTCAGTGACTCAGACTGGGCAGGAAGTCAAGATGACAGAAAATCAACACATGGGTATATGATATACCTAGGAGATAAGCTAGTGAGCTGGTGTTCGAAGAAACAACACACAGTGGCTTTATCGTTAACAGAAGCCGAATATAAAGGACTTGTAGAAGCAGCTAAAGAAGTGATATGGATGCAGACCTTGTTCAAAAGCATGGGTATTGATCAAGGTATACCTATCATACATGGAGATAATATGAGCTCGTTGTATCTTGCAGCAAATCCAGTATTTCATGCAAGAACAAAGTACATAGAGATTCAGTATCATTTCCTGAGGGAAAAGGTAATGGAGAAGGAGATAGAAATAGTATACACTCCAACAAAAGATCAGATTGCAGATATTTTGACAAAGAGCTTGGATGGAACAAAGACAAGCAGATTCAAAGAAATGGCAAGTATAAAAGAAAGAAAAATATATGGAAGACAGGAAGAGTCAAATTAGTGATTGAGGGGGAGCTGTTGAAGAATCACTCACAAATTTGACATACAGACAGACATAAAGACAAAGGAAGATAAAGAGAAGCAGAATCAAGTATTCAGAAAATCAAAGCCCTAGTGAAGGGACAAATTCACGACTGCAATGTATAGCGTAGAATCTTCCAGAATCAGAGTTTGTTAGAGTTTGTTACACCGGATCAAAACTGTATATAAAGAGAAACGAGAACAGAAAAAGTATGTAGAGTGCGAGCGTGAGCGAGCATGAGTGTGCGTGAGAAGAGCGCGCAATGCGAATAGAGCGCATATAGAAATCAAGAATAGGTTTAGAAGACGCCAGAGATCGCGTATGTAAAGATGAATAACAGAAACCTGAAATGTCAGGTATTCATCTGAGAGAGAGATGGTAAGGAGAAACTACTCAGTATAGGAGAGTTTCCATAGCTTGAGCAAGAAGAGGCCAAGCTAGTTTGTACTCATCTTCTCTAATAGAAAACACATGTTCATGTGGAAGTTTTGTGCGCATTCTTCGTATGTTGAAGAAACCTGAGTATTTTCATGTTACGGTATAAAGTTAGTTAACAATTGCAGTTCTCTCAGTAAACGAATGTTTCGGTCAATTACAGTTCTTTCAGTAAACGTATTTTTCGATCAGTTACAGTTTTTCCAGTAAACGTGTTTTCCGGTAGAACAACGAAGTATATCTCACAGAATAAATTAAAGTTGTGTATGAGAGATAGCTTATCTTATAGCTAGACATCTCTACTATCAGTTCATCAAAGATTTCGGTGAAATGGATATGTACACACAGGATAAAGTCTGACCGAAAAGAGGCATTCTGAACTGGTGAAGTTTTTTCCTTAAACTTCAGAAAGAGTTCATTCAGTGAAGGAAGTTGCATCCTTCCTTAATTCTTGTTTATTCACTTGAAGTGATTACAAATAGAATCACAGTTGATTCCGATAAGATTCCTGTATAATTACGGTGACAGTCTGGTGACAGTCCGGTGAAGTTCCAGTGAATTTTTCAGTAAATTCAAAACGCATTTTTATATGTTGAGTGACAGTAACTTTGTTGAGCTACTGCTGATTATAGAGGTGTTCTAATTTCACTCTAGCTTAGCCACCCTACAGTGACGCGGCGAATTCCGCAGGCTTGACAAGGTTCGGACCTTTGCCGCGACATCCCAACACCATGGATAGATCTAAATGTGGGGCTTGTATAAGAAAACGGGTACAACTTTAAGAAATGTATGTAAAATTTATGCTGAATCTTGTGTGATGTTTCTTCTACCTGAAGACTTCTTGCAATGTTGTAATCTCTCTTTTCGATCACATCTGTAATTTTCATTCTCTATAATACCTGTGTTTGAAGGACCGTACAATTTCGTTCATATCTAACGTTCATTGACAATTTATCTATCCAGAGTGATGAAATGCTCATCACTCTTGAAATATTTATCATGCAGTTTACTTACTGAAAATCGTGTATTGCCATTATATTTTCATGCCTACTTTTTGGCATGGCAAAAAATTTCTGATGTGCGTGTATAACCATAAGAAATAAAAATTAGGGAAATTTAATTCTGATTTATGTGCTCATTTTTTCTTTGTGCACATGTTCACAGGTTTAGAATTTCTCAGCTTCGGAGGCTATGAGGGCATCGGTGTGAATATGTAGACCATTGATGCATGCATTTCATACAATTCTCATTCTTTCAGCCACCTTGACAGGATCTTTCACAAACCGACAGGCATAGATCAAGAAAAGTTCTGAAGAACAAAGAAAAAGAGACATTCAGGTAAATAACTCAATTGGGTACAATCTATCATCATGTGGTTGTTCAGACTTGTCTCCAAATGTACCTTTATGTATTCTTTATAGAAGTAATCTCAAAATCAAGGTACAACGACCAGAGGATAAAAAAGCAAATCCAACACTATTATAGTAGGGTTCATGTAAACTTCAAGATTGATGCTACGTTGAAGGTATTTACTTCAAAATCAATAATCTTTATGATCTACTGATGATAATTTAGATTTCTGTTCTTCTTCAGTATATATCTTCTACTAAAAAACATTGAGAAACAGTTGAAGGTACTTACTTCAAAATCAATAATCTTTATGATCTACTGATGATAATTTAGATTTCTGTTCTTCTTCAGTATATATCTTCTACTAAACTGAGAGAAATGCGGACATTGAACTTGTAAATAAAACTGTTGTACAAAATGCGACATTGAACTTCTATACAAGTTGCCAAAGCATGCACGTCCAGCTTGATGATGGCAAGATGTCTTGATTTTTGTCATATTAAATTGGTCAAAGTATGGTACTTTTGATAGAAGGAATATATATATATATATATATATATATATATATATATATATATATATATATATATATATATATATATATATATACGAAACGAATGTTATTTTTTCATCATTAAAGAGTACAAAATAAATCAGATGGACTAATCAAATTTTAATTAATGATGGAGGTAGTATTTTTATCCAATATCACTAAATAAGAAGAAGGGGTTAGTTTTATGGTTCAAGAAGGAAGCGAATGGCGGATTCTCAAGAATAAATTAGTCCAATAAGCACAATATTTTAACCACTCAAACGAGCACTATACTTTGGCTACTACATTTCTTCCTTTGCTACATTGTTGATCTAGTGGCATAGAAGAGATATGGAAAGATAAATTTATAAGGATTTTAGGGGTCGATATAAGAATCAAGATGGTGACATGCTTTGTTGTTGACCCAAAGTAATTGAAAATCTTTGGAAAGATCTCACCCCAATTATTGAATAACAAGCAAGATGCTATGGCCACCAATAAAGACAAACAAGATGTCATGGAACACAATAAAGAATATTCTCAAACCCACCTCCTTCTTGGTGAAGAATCCAACCAATTGAAAGGCTCAAAATGGCAAGTATAACCCTAAACTTAAATGAACTATTTGCAGGTATAACCCTAAACTTAAATGAACTATTTATTCGAGTGTCAAGGAAGACTTAGGTCACTCTTTCTTCTCTTGTTCAAGGACCATCGTGCCTTGAAAGTGCTTTAGCAAGATCCTTGGGATGCCTCATCATGTAGATTAAAAACAAGCTTTTCTTGGAAAAGCGATCAGGTGCTCTTCGGCTATGTGGAATTCCATTAGGATTGAAACCCTCTTGGAAATCTGGAAGGAAAGATGTGCAATGAATTTCAACAAGCCTCCCAAAGAATGTTCTGTAGAAAAATCCTAGTTTGTATAGATAGAAGGGTTTGTAATTGTGTGAGAACCCCCTTCTCTTCCTTTTAGACACCATAGGGTTTTTATTTTAGAGCGCAACAAGCTAAAAATCAAGTGAGCCCCCACAAAGGGGACAAAAAAGGTTGTAAACCATCTTCCAAACTCTCCCTAACTTTCTTGGATCTTTTCATTGTTTATGATATCAATGAGGATAGTACAAACGACCTTCCCATATGGTATGCTTGAATCTTGACTTGGGCACCCGTACAACTTTGGACAATACTTCTTGAAAGTTCAACCCATGCATTTATAAGAAAAATAAAGGTTTTGTAAAGAGAAAGGGACGATTGTAGTACATACAAGAGGTACTTGAAACAACCACAATAAAATTATAGATTGTTGTATTGCTCGAGAATTATTATTGTAGCATCCAGAACATCTAAACCAAGTTGAGTAAGAGCAAAAGCTATTTCTCAACAATGGTTGGAAATATATAAACAAATGGATAAAATGATTGAGTTCGTAGAATGATAATATCGTCGACAATAAGAAAATTTGGTAGAAGCATCTCATATTAATGATTTTTTTATATTCTGAATTTGGGACATAGGCAGATGTTATGAAGTAGGTTGGGAAGGCTCAAGATTATGATAACATAAGCTACTATTTGAGTACTAAACAAGATGGACACTTAGTGGATTGATTAAGTCTCAAGGATGGAAAGCAAGAGGTCTTGGGTTCAACCCCCATGAAAGCATGAGGAGATGTAACTCAAATTAACATTTGGGTTATACCAATCGTAAGATTTCTGAGGAGATCTACCTCTTTCTAAATTATGTGAGCCCTTAAGCATCTAATTAATTTAGATGATAACTTATCACCTCTAAACTTTACTTTTATGGTTGTCACTAAATCTTCTCGGAAGATTATGTTAAGGTTAACTCTAAAACTTATTGGAATAAACTTCGATAGTTACATTTATAAATGGTTGCTTCTAGTAATCTTAAAAAATCATTAAATAATATCTCTTTCTTACGACATCAAAGTGTCCAAATACAAGAGTAGTGTTAATGAGTCTTTTATAGCTTAAATTTTGGAGACAGCTAGAACGTACAATTTATATGGTTGAATAAACATATGATTGAATCAATACCAGTGGCATCATATTCGTAGAATGAGATATTCTAGCTATTGATCACTATGCGAAAAGATTAAATGAAAATTCCTTGGAATAAACGGATATTATATAAAAAAGTGGCCAAATCACGTTACAAATTTAGATTTAATTCTTATGATATTTTAATCAATGAAGAGCATGTTGTGCGAGTGCTATATTCTTCTATGTAGACGCTAAATGAGCCTAAAGGAATCTCATAAAAACTAGTAGTTCTACAAAGCAAATGAAGAACAAGAAGACGATGATGAATCTATACTAGTAATTGAATTCAAGTTCATTGTGCATATTCTTGGCACCCAAAATACACTTCCAGCTATGGATAGATCTAAATGTGGGGCTTGTATACTAAAACGGGTACAACTTTAAGGAATGTGTGTAAAATTTATGATGAACCTTGTGTAAGGTGATGTTTGTTCTGCCTGAAGACTTCTTGCAATGTTGTAATCTCTATTTTCGATCACATCTCTAATTTTCATTCTCTATAATTCTTGTGTTTGATGACGAACTTTACTGTCAGCTTTATAGGAAGGATCTTACAATTTCGTTTATATCTAACATTCATTGACAATTTATCTATAAAGAGTAATGAAATGCTCATCACTCATGAAACATTTATCATGCAGTTTACTTACTAAAAATCATGTATTGCCATTATATTTTCGTGCCTACTTTTTTGCATGGAATAAAATTTCTGATGTGCATGTACAATATTTTCTTCTAATATCTTAATATATAAGAGATAAAATTTGATAAATTAGGGAAATTAAATTCTGATTTATTTGCTCATCTTTTCTTTGTGCATATGTGCACAGGTTTAGAAATGTTCAGCTTCGGAGGCTATGGTGTGAATATGGAGATCAGTGATACATGCATTTCATACAATTCTCATTCTTTGAGCCAACTTGACAAGATCTTTCACAAATCGACACGCATAGATCAAGAAAAATTCTGAAGAACAAAGAAAACGAGACATTCAGGTACAAACGAAACAAACGTTATTTTTTCATCATTGAAACAGTACAAAATAAATCAGATGGACTAGTCAAATCTTAATTAATGATGGACGTCACATTTATATCCAATATCACTAAATAAGAAGAAACGGTTAGTTTTATGGTTCAAGAAGCAAGCGAATGGGGGATTCTCAATAATAAATTAGTCAAATAAGCACAGTATTTTTGACTAATCAAACAAGCACTATACTTTGACTACTTTTATCTATTTATTCCTTTGCTACGTCATTGATCTAGTAGCATAGAAGAAGATATGGAAAGATATCACACTAATTTTCAAATATAGAAAACAATACAATGGAATCGGATCTTTCAAAAAAGTTCTAAAAGGATCTTAGGGGTCCATATAAGAATCAAGCTGGTGATAGGTTTTACTATTGATACAAAATAATTGAAAATCTTTGGAAAGATCTCACACCAATTATTGAATAACAAGCAAGATGCTATGGGCACCAATAAACACAACAAGATGTCATGGAAAAAATAAAGACGATTCTCAAACCCTCCTCCATTTCGGTCAAGAATCCCACCACATGAAGGCTTGAAATGGCAAAATGGTAACAAAATTGAGTATATCGCTAGAAGATCACATAAAGATCAAGTACCATTCTTCATAATAGCATTATATTTTGATTGCATAGTAGCCATCCAATTTTTTGATTTTTGTGACATCAAAAGAAAGGGGCTCATTCTCATCACAAAAAATAAATGTAGCCATTGCATAGCAATCTGATGCAAAAGAAGCACTACGAGAGCCTCAACGAGTACAATATGATAGCATTGCATCTAATTTTCTATCTCTCAAAGTTTGCACCAACCATTTTGGCATAGTTTTTGCCTCCTCTATATCAGCTCTTTCTTCAACAAGTGCAACATGTAAATTTGCACCAGAAATGGAATGATCTCCATCATCGTGTGAAACCTATAGAGGATACAAAATTGTCTCATTTAGGCCAACATTTGATTGTCTACCTGTAAAAAGAGGCAGCAAAGTGTCATACACATGTTTGGAGATAAATGATGTCTCCTTATTACATGAAAGTAATGGTTGAATTGCATCTTCCACAAAAACATCATGGCTAACCAAAATGCATTGAGCCTATGGACGATATAGAAGATATCCTTTACCTTCATAAATGTACCCAACAAAAATACATTTCACTGCTTTATAATCTAATATTTTGCATTGTTGTTTAGGCACTAATGCATATGCTAGACAACCAAAGACAGGCAAATCAACAACAATTGGCTTGGGACCATGGCAAGCCTCAAATGGAGTGATAGATTGTAGTTCTTTTGTGGGACACATGTTAAGTACATATGCTACACACATAAAATCCTCAAGCGAGAAGCTATGTGGTAAAGCCTAACTTTTGACCATACACCTTGCCATCTCCATCATAAATATTCCTTTTTTTAACAAATCCATTTTTTTGAGGTCTGTATGGCACTCTACATTGACGTTTTATCCCATGTTTAGCTAGAAATGAATTAAAATCAGAAGACATGTATTCCCCCCTTGATCAAAATGGAGGGTGCTGAATTTACATGTAAACACATTTTCAGCCATAGCGAGAAATTGTTTGAAGCCCATAAACACTTTGGATTTTTCTTTCAATAGATATACCCATGTATGCCTAGAATAATTATCAATGAAAGTCACTAAGTAAAGGTAGTTCCCAAAAGAAGGTATTTGCGTAGGTCCATAGACATCATTATGAACAAGCTCCAATTTATGTGTAGCTTGAATTGAATCATCTTTAAGGAAGGAACAATGCTCCATTTTGCCCCAAATATAGCCTTCATAGAGATGTTTACAATTCATTTTTGATAGCTCCTGTTCTGATACCACTGATGGAGAGTTTTAATCTCCAAAAGAATAAGTTATCCTTGATGTTAGAGCACATCTATATCAAGAAAAACTCAAAACCTTAACCAATTTTGGAAGACCAATGTCAAATCATCAAGATTTTATTTAACTGTGATGAAAGTCATTTTATAGAAAATATATTGCACTTAACACATTCATTAGTTTACCAAATGTGTAAAGTTTCTAATGAAACTTTGTAGAAAGTGTTGCCTAAAGGTTTTGCACCTTCTTCAAGTTAAAACTTCTCAAGAGATTTAGTAAATCTTGAGAATTACTCCAAAGAATTCACCTATGTCTAAAACTATACTTCTATACAGTCGACTTTGACACCTATAACTTCTAATGCATAGTTCTCTCAAACTAGAATCAATTTATTCAAATGCTTTTAGCCATAGGTAGCTTACCTTCCAACTTAAAGAATGAGTGCTTATTTCCTCAAAATTTTACACCATGGAAGGAGAATTGAACAAAACATTATCATCAAATTTGCACCTATTGCAGACTTCTCGTCTTCACATTTACACATGTAAATGTTCCTACTCTCAATTCTCTCAACATGATCACAAATAGGATCTAAAAATTTGTACAGAGGTCATTCAACTATGGACTTAGACTTGTACAAAAGCATTTCACAAAAGGACAAGCATAGAAGGAGCATTGAGCAAAATATCGGGTGCAATTTTTCTTCTATTTAGGAAAACATTACATCTTATTGATGAACTATATTCTTATAACTTCTAATATGTCTAATGACTCTTAAAACTTGTCTTTCATCATTTCACTTACATGCCCTGACTTTTTACTTGTATATATAGGAATATATGTCCAAACTCTTAACCATAACAAAGGTATAAGTGAGTTAATTACAAGTCTAGTGTACATGTATATACAAGACTTCATTCTCTAATCATGCATTAACTTCAAGCTTCATATATTGGTCTTTGCTTCATCCTTTGACTTCAAACCTTTGTCTAAAACATCAATTGATGGTTGTCATGCACCAACATGTATGTGTGTGTATGCATATGTGTGTATGTATGTGCATGTGTGTAGGCATGTGTCTATGTATGTATGCATATGCATATGTGTGTGTATGCATATGCATGTGTGTGTATGCATATGTGTGTGTATGCATATGCATATGTGTGTATGCATATGCATATGTGTGTGTATGCATATGCATATGTGTGTGTATGCATATGTGTGTGTACCTGCTTGTGTATGTATGTATACATATGCATGTGTGTATGTATGTATACATATGTATCTATGTGTATGAGTGCATGTGAGTATGTATGCGCATGTGTGTACCTTTGTTCTCTCAGTTCTTCACGCTTTTTTGCTCTCTTTCACTTGATCCCGGCCTAAATGTGCTTTGAGAAATCATTTTTTTTCAATTGTCAGTGCATTGCTTATGCGATGCTAAAGCATTGCAGCTAGTTTTCCACTGTTGCTACATTGCTAGGCTTCGATGCTATTAGTGATGGTCATTACGAGCATTGTATAAGTGATGCTTGACATCACTTATGCAATGCTTTGGGTTTATTTTTTTATTATTCTTTTGCAATGGCACTTATGCAATGCTTTCTAATGGGAGCATTGCATAAGCGACAATCCCTACTTCTTTTTCGATTGGGGGCATGGCTATGCCCCCATTATTCTTGTAGTGATACACACCATACACACACATACACACACATATACACATACATACACACATACACATACATACACACAATGCACATTCATAGATACACACACATGCATACATATACACAAATACACAAACATATATATATACATACACTCACAAACATACATACACACATAAACACACACACACAGAGTTTTCAAGTGAATTGTTATTTTGCAAGTAGCATGTTTTCCTGTAGGTGAATTGTTATTTTTGTAGGTGGAAGAAAACTGATTTAGAATTGTTTCTTTTAGCCCATGTGGCTCTTATTATGGCCATCGTGCCTTGTTTGCTTAGAGGCATGTGTGCCTTTATGTAATTTTTTTAGCTCCATATTTAGGGGAAATGTTGCCAAATAGTTTTCACCATATGGGATTATATAAATTGTCCAAGTATTTAGATATCACTCAAGTAGAGAAAGATGCACTTAACCAGCTTCCAATGATTTAACCCTAAGCAATGCATAAATCTGCTCACTTGAGAAATGACAAACTAAATATCATGTCGAGTCATGCATAAGTAAATCAAGCATCCAACAGCCTGTTGATAGAGAAAAATATCAAATGCATCTACAACATCATGAAGCCTCAACCATAAAACTATCTCCATAGGAGTGGCAATAGGTTTGCAGTCTTCAAGGCAAAAACACTACAATAATGTGTCAATATATTTTATTTGAATCTTATCCTCCATCAACTTGCATAAAATGAATGCCCAAATAATGATGTAGATGCCCCAAATCTAACATCTCAAAAGAGGCATGTAGATCGGCCTTAAATTCAAAAATATTGTTCTCATCAGGGATATATACAACAATGATCATAAGTACATCATTTGCATGTTCAAAATATAATGTGCTCTTAGATGGATTGTTCTCAAAACCATGTGCACTCAAGTAGGCATGTATCTTTTCATAGCAAGCACATGGTACTTGCTTCAAACCATATAATGCCTTCTTCAACCTGCACACTTTAATTTCATGCCCTTTCTACACAAAACCACAAGGTTGAAACACATTCACTTCTTCATGTAATTCACTATTCAAAAATCCAATTTTGATCTCCAATTGATGTACATTCCAACCATGACGAGCTCCAAGTGCACATATGCAATGAACAATGTTCATTCGGCATGTGGGAGCAAAGGTCTCATCAAAATCAATGCCTCTCTCTTGAGCATAACCTTTTTCAACAAGCCTCCCCTTATACATGTCAATTTTTCATCATGTTTATGTTCCAACTTTTGACCATACACCATGAGAGACCTATTTGTTCTTTTAGCAACTCATTCTATTGAGGTGTATGTGGCATTATACATTGCTGTCTTATCCCACATTCAATAAAAAATCTATTAAAATCAAAAGACATGTATTCCCCCCCTCGATTGGAATAGAGGGTGACCAATTTACATGCTAACATATTTCTAGCCATAACCGAAAATTGCTTGAAGCACATACGAACTTTGGATTTTGATTTCAATGGATACACTCGTGCGTGTCTGGAGAAATCATCAATTCACAAAGTAAAGGTAGTTCCCAAAACAAGGAGTCTACATAGGACCACATACATCACTATGAACAAGCTACAATTTATGAGTAGTTCAAATTGAACCATCCTTTGGAAAGGAGGAGCATTGCATTTTGCCCCAAATATAGCCTTCATAGACATGTTTATAATGTGCCTCGAGTTTGGGCAAAGAGGACACCATTTCAGATTTCTACAAGCATAGAAAACCAGAAAAATTCAAATTACCAAAGTGTGCATGCCAAAGTTTTGCATCTGAGATAGCCTCGGAATCTTGAACTATACATGCTGAATCGTTCATAGATTTCACATAGTCTATGAGCTTATACAACCCATGACATAAAATGCTAGAAGTAACAATAACATCACCATTTGAGATATCATGAATTGTACATCTGTCATCAAAAAATCTTGGGTAATGTTCAAACTAATAAAAGATTTTCTTGATCCTTGCCATATACCAAGCATTTGACAATGAGAACAAACTACCATAAGCAATAGTCATAATAATCTTACCAACTCTCATTATAGGATAAGAGGATTTGTTAGTGCATGTGATAGTATTCTCTATAGGGATAGGCTCAAGTGAACTGAAGAAACTGCACTATGAGGTATTATGTTTTCCCCACCATCAAAGTATTGAGCATCTTAGTCTACTGCAGACATACACTGCTCATGAGAAGATGGTTCATAGCTACAAATAGTAGTTAACATTCATTCTTCATTCTACACAAGATTAGCAAAATTTGTTTTAGGTGTATAGGCCTCTCCAACAACCATTCCAGCCTTTTTCTTCTTTGCCTCTTTTGTAGTCAGTTTTGGACAACTCTTTATTACATGATCATTTCTCTTATAGAATTTGCAAAACTATTTTTGCTTTTATGTTTTCTTTTCATCTTTATCTTGCTTCTTTGATTATGCAGCATTAGCAGATTCTGCTTACTAATAGATGAGCTCCATTTACCTTCGCCGTTGTGACTAGCTAAGAAAGCTTGGTCTGCAACATGCATGATTGACATGTTCTACCTAAATTGATCCCCCAACAACAAAACAAAGACTAAATCCTCAAATGTTAAGGCATTTGGATTGCTTTCATCATCAAATGAAGAGTAGAAGCAAAACTTTGACAAGAATCCGAAAGACCATTAAGAACAATCTACACAAGTAAACTATCTGGTAAGACTTCAAATCTTTGATCTTTGTCAAGAAATCGTACATAGAATCTCCTTCATTCATATGCCCACTCTCCAATGTTTTTCAGACAAAAGTAGCAAGAGCCTCATTTCTTGCCTGATATAGAGTGGTAAGTTTATCCCAAACATCCTTCACTATTTTGTAAGAGCAAATCTAAGGGATGATAACATGTTTGATAGACAAAGTTATTAATGCATGTGCTTGAGCATCTCTGCAATCCCAACAAAGCTACTCTATAATAGTTGTAGTAGGAACATTAGCACGAATAAGAATTTCAAGATCATAATCTTCAACACCATCTATATCACCTTCAATAATTGTATTTGCAAGTGTAGTAGGACATTTTTCAATACCATGCACAATATTCCACCAAACAGTTGCTACTAATACATGATGCACCATATATGCCCACAATGGTAAATTAGCACCATCCAACTTATCCTCAACAACCAACATGACATTGTAGAATTAATCATTGCTTTCAGCCATGGCGAGTGACTAAATGCCTTGATGTAGAAAAATGATTGCATCTAAAAAATTTAAACAAAAACACCCTATCAAGCTTTGTTAAACATGTACCAAACTTTGAGGTCTTTATATTAGCAAACTGAAACCTACATATATGTTTGGCACAAAACGATGAAGTTTCCTGCATAATTGTTACGATAGTGCATTTGGAGGCCGAAAGGACCTCAGATCAAAATCTCAATGCCACATAGAAAAGACATTTTAAAGTCCTAAATGCCTCGAGTATGCACACCAATTTTAATGCCATTTTCATACTATAATCATAGGGTATCGACAATGCCCTGGATGACACTATGATACCGATTGTTGGAGCTCCAAGTTTGTGGAAGCACATGAACAACACAAGGAAGAAGAAGAAACTTGGATCACAACACAACATTGAGTGAATTACCAAGTGAATGTACAAAAGGTGAGTCACTCGTTAGGGTTATAGGTGTATATACAAGCCGAGGGAAAAAAACTCCTAAAGAGAGAAAAAAGTGCCCTGACTGTCCTAGGTATGTTCACACTCTTCACCCTCAAAATATATCAACGCGCCCTCCTCTTCTTTGAAGGAATTGAATGTTGATATATTTAGGTAGTGATGTGTGTGAACACACTAAGAACGTCGGGGCACTATTTTCCCTCTTTAGGAGGTTTTTTTCCCCCGGCTTGTATATACGCCTATTGCCCTAATGGGCTACTTATCTTTGTACATTCTTTAGTAATACATTCAGTATTGTGTGTTGTGCTCCAAGCTTCTTCTTCTTCCTTGTGTTGTTCATGTGCTTCCACAAATGTCTAACTCCAACAACTGGTATCAGAGCAGGTCGTTGCTTCATCTAAGGTGCCGTCGACACTCCTCCTTTTGCAATCTTAGAATTGCATAGATTTTGGTGAGCATACTCAGCGTGTTTTCGAGATCAAAACGGCATCGTTTTGTGTGCCGAAATTGCGATCTGAGCTCGTTTCAACCTCCAAACGCACTATCATATAGCGCTTGTGTAGGCTATTTTGTCTTTTTGTGCCAAAGGTATATACTAGTTTCTGTTCGCCAGTATAAGCATCTTGAAGTATGCTATAGGTCTAGTAGAATTCATCTAGGTAGTTCTGTTCAACTTTTTGAGATACAGTCAATTTTCTGCATCAAGGTATTTTAGTCACCGGCCATGGCTGAAAGTAGTGTTGTATTTCATATGTTGGCTGTTGAGGATAAGTTGGATGGTACCAACTACCCGCTATGGGCTTATATAATGTGACATGTGTTGGTTGCAAAAGGACTATGGAACATTGTGCAGGGTGTCAAAAAACGTCCTATCACACCTACAACTGTTACAATTGCAGGTACTGAAGCTGATGCAAAAGGTATCGAAGATGATGATATTCTACATATTCTTGTTCGTGTTGCGGTTACTGCTGCACCTATTGTAGAGCAGATTCGCTAAGATGGCAAAGATGCCTAGGCACATGCATTGATAGCTTTGTCTATCAAACGTGCCATTATTCCTCACGTTCGCACTTGCAGAAAAGCTAAGGATTCTTGGGATACACTTACCACATTGTACCAAGCTACGAGTGAGGCTCGTGTTGCTTACCTCCGAAAACAGTTGGAGAGTGAGCACATGAATGAAGGTGATTCTATGGACAGTTTCCTAATGAAGAAGACTTGAAGGAACAGTTGATTTCTATTGATGAGGTTATACGAGATAGCTCACTTGTGCAGATCGTTCTAAATGTTCTTCTTGATTCATATCAGAGTTTTGCTTCTACTCTTCGGTTGATGATAAAAGACAATCCAAATGCCTTATCATTTGAGGTGTTAGTCTCTGTTCTATTGTAGGAGGATCAGTCCTGGCAGAAGAGGTCCATTATGCGAGTTGCAGATCAAGCTTTCCTGGCTAGTCAGAAGGGCAAAGGAAAATGGAGCTCTTCAACTAGTAAGCAAAAATCTGCTAATGTTGCACATTCAAAGAAGGAAGATAAAGATGAGAAGAAATCATAAAAGCAGAAATTGTTCTGTAAGTATTGTAAAGGGAATGATCATATCATAAAGAACTATCCAAAATTGGCTGCTAAAGAGGCAAAGAAGAAAGAGGCTGGAATGGTTGTTGCAGAGGCCTCTACACCAAAAACAAATTTTGCTAATCTTGTGCAGGAAGAAGAAAGGGTGTTTACTACTGTCAGCAGTTTTGACCCATCTTCTCATGAGCAGTGCATGTCTGCAGTAGACTAAGATGTTTGGTATTTTGACAGTGGGGCGACCAAACATATTACCGCGCAACACAGTTTCTTCTCTTCACTCGAGCCTGCCCCTACAGGGAATACTATTACATGCGCCAACAACTCCTCTTATCTTGTTATGGGAGTTGGTAAGATCATTTTGACTACTACTGATGGTAGTTCTTTCACTTTGTCAGATGCTTTATTTGTGCCAGGGATCAAGAAGAACATGTTATCAGTTTCTGCATTAGCCAAGATTGGCTTGGTTGTGAAATTTGTTGATGATAGGTGTACAGTTCATGATCTGTCAAATGGCGATGTGATTATTGCTTCTGGCATTTTATGGTGTGGGCTGTATAAGCTCATAGACTATGAAAGATCTGTAAATGATTTGGCATGTGCAGTAAATGATTCTCAGGCTATGTCAGATGCGAAGCTTTGGCATGCACGCTTTGGTCATCTGAATTTTACTAGTTTGCTACACCTGCAAAAATCTGAAATGGTGTCCTCTTTGCCCAAACTTGATGCACCTAGAAAACATGTTTGTGAAGGCTATATTTTGGGCAAAATGCAGCATTCTTCCTTTCCAAAAGATGGTTGAGTTCGGGCTACTCAGAAATTGCAGCTTGTACAGAGCGATGTCTGTGGTTTTATGACACCTTCTTTTGGGAATTATCTTTACTTCGTGACTTTCATCGATGATTTTTACAGGCATGCATGGGTATATCCATTGAAGGCAAAGTCCGAAGTGTTCATGTGCTTCAAATAGTTTTTGGTTTTGGTTGAAAATCTGTCAGCATGTAAAATGGGCACCGTCCATTCTGATTGAGGGGGGAATATATGTCTTCTGATTTTAATGCATTTCTGGTTGAACGTGGGATAAAACACCAGTGTACAGTGCCGTATACACCTCAACAGAATGGAATTGCTGAACAAAAGAACAGGTCACTCATGGAGATGGCAAGGTGTATGGTCAAGAGTCAGGCTTTACCACATAGTTTCTAGCTTGAGGCTGTCATGTGTGGAGCATATGTACTGAACAGGTGTCCCACTAAAGCGTTGCATTCTATCACTCCATATGAGGCTTGGCATGATCGCAAGCCATCTATTGCTCATCTGCGTGTTTTTGGTTGTTTGGCATATGCATTAGTGCCTGAACAACATCGTAGAAAATTGGATGATAAAGTAGTAAAATGTATTTTTGTTGGGTACAGTTCTGAAAGTAAAGGCTATCCTCTGTATCATCCATAGACTAAACGCATTCTGGTTAGTCATGATGTTGTTTTTGTGGAAGATGATATTCAGCCATTGCTTTCATGTACTAAGGAGACTTTTGTTAGCTCCAAAGACATGTATGATACTTTGCTTCCTCTTTTTATAGGTGGACAATCTAGTGCTGGTCCCAATGTGGCAACTTCTCAACCTTTGCAGATTTCATGTGATGATGTAGATAATTCCATTTTTGATGCAAATTTACATGATGCACTAGTTGATGAGAGAGCTAATATTGACTAGGCAAAAACTATGCCAAAATGCCTGGTGCAGACTTTGCCTGACAGCAAATTAGATGCACCTCTGTCATATTGTACTCGTTCAGGCTCTCATAGTGCCTCTTTTGCATCAGATTGCTATGCTATGGCTGCATCTAGTCTGTCTTATGAGAATGAGCCTATTTCCTTTGATGAAGCACAAAATTCAGAAAATTGGATGGATGCTATGCAATCTGAAATATGATGCTATAATGAAGAATGGTACTTGGTCTTTATGTGACTTGCCTCCTGGAAAGAAGGCCATTGGCAATAAGTGGGTATACAATTTGAAGTGTAAACCGGATGGTACAATTCACAGGTATAAGGCGAGGTTTGTTGCAAAGGGTTATGCACAGGAAAGAGGCATTGATTTTGATGAGACCTTTGCACCTACATGCCATATGACTACTATTTGGAGCATCTGTGCACTTGCAGCTCATCATGGTTGGAATGTACATCAGCTGGACATTAAAACAACATTTCTGAATGGTGACTTGCATGAAGAAGTGTATGTTTTTTAGCCCCGTGGCTTTGTGCAGAAAGGGCATGAAAACCAGGTGTGCAGGTTAAAGAAGGCATTATATGGTTTAAAGCAAGCACCATGTGCTTGGTACCTCATTTGAGGTGTCTGATTTGGGGCATTTGCATCACTATTTGGGCATTCAGTTTATGCAAGTTGATGGTGGAATGGCTTTGTGTCAAATGAAATATATTGACACATTATTGCAGCGTTTTGGCCTTGAAGATTGTAAGCTTATTGCCACTCCTATGGAGATAGGTTTAGGATTGAGTTTTCATGATGATGGAGATGCATATGATGTTGTTCTCTATCAGCAGGCTATTGGATGCTTGATTTACTTATGCATTACTCGGCCAGATATTCAGTTTGTTATCTCACAGATGAGCAGGTTTATGCATTGCCCAAGAGTCAAGCATTGGGAGGCAGTTAAGTGCATCTTTCGCTATTTGAGTGGTACTCAATTACTTGGGTTGTTTTATCCCAAGGGGGGATCACTACCGCTAGATTTGCATGCTTTTTCTGACTCTGATTGGGTTGGTTGCTATGACACTCGTGTGTTCACTAGTGGCTTTTGCTTCATGCTTGGTAGCTCATGTATATCTTGGTTGAGCAAGAAGCAGCCTACTGTGGCCACTTCCAGTTGTGAGGCTGAGTATATGGCAGCTTTCACAGCGACTGTTGAGTGTGTGTGGCTCAGATGCCTTATGGCTGATTTGGGTGTTGGTCAGACTTCTGCCACCACCATCTTCACTGACAGTCAGAGCGCATTAGCAATTGTGAGTTACCTTGTGTTCCATGCTCGCACTAATCACATTGAGGTGCATTATCACTATGTCAGGGAGAGGTTCTCTGTTGGGGAGATCAGCTTGGCATGTGTGCCCATGCAGGAGAACATTGCAGACCTTTTCACAAAGGCTCTGCCTAGGGAGAAGTTTGAAGCTTTCCGCAAAGCTTTGGGCTCATTTCCTTTTGTGGAGTGATTTCCACATAGTTTGGCACTTCCTTATACATGAGTGCCAGCTCCTTGTTCACCGCATCACTCCTAGGGGGGATTTGTTGATATATTTAGGTAGTGATGTGTGTGAACACACTAGGACCGTCAGGGCACTTTTTTCCCTTTTTAGGAGGTTTTTTTCACCTGGCTTGTATATACGCCTATTGCCCTAATGGGCTACTTATCTTTGTACATTCTCTAGTAATACATTCGGTATTGTGTGTTGTGCTCCAAGCTTCTTCTTCTTCCTTGTGTTGTTCGCGTGCTTCCGCACACGTCTAACTCCAACATTGAATTTCTCCTTGTCTGATTTTGGAAATCACGTATTTTGTGATTACCTTTCTATGCTATTCAAAAATTTCAATTGTTTTTTTAATATTTTGTCCTATTCTATGATTTCTTCAAGAGATCACATTCCAATACTGATGAATGCTAATCCCATACATAAATGCTTCTAAAAACGCTGTCTTATGTACTTCATGCCCTTATATATATTGGAATATCGTGTTATGTGATAATGAGTGCCTTTTTGTGCATGTACGTTTGTGCTGGAGCAAGAAATTTGATTCTTGCCTCCATTTTTGTGCGCTTCCCTCTTCTTGTTTATGAGTCTCTATAGGTGGAAGATTTTTCTATTTTCAATCATTCCTCTTCAAAACAAATGGACATAAGAAATGTAAGTGACAATGTATAACTCCACTCGAAGCCGAACAATGTTTGAATTGAAGAATTGCAAAGAGGATTTAATTTGAACTATAAGAATTGAATTGAACAATGTATAAGTGGAAGATTTATCTATTTTCAATCATTCCTCTTCTAAAGAAATGGACATAAGAAATGTAATTACCAACGTATAAATCCACTCAAAGCTGAACAATGTTTGAATTGAAGAATTGCAAAGAGGATTTACTTTGAATTTACTCAACCAATGCTCTAAATCATGATGTAGCATATATTGAAGAACGACTACCTTATGAAATTTGTAGGAAGATGCATAAGTCAATCCACATCTATTGTATAACTATGGGTCCAAGTGGCTAAAGACATGGGTTTTGAGGGTCCAAAGTCACTTGGAGGACCCTTGGAGTTCATTGAAAAACCCTTGGGAAAGTGTGTCCAAGAGTATGGTTTGAACCCTTGAGCTATATGGATTTATTTACTTCCAATTAGAGTGTTTTGACCCTTAAGATTGATATATCCTAAGGCTATGCTATTTGACTCTTAGGTAGGCCTCTCAAGCCTTTAGACTTGCACGTACAAGCTTGGGAGGAATCCTTTTAGAATCCATGTGAAAGCAATGTGATTTCATGCAATTTCCAAGGTTATAAGGCCTTGGATTAGAATCCATGTGGATGGGGCACATGGCAAGCTCTCTTCACATCCCCCAATTAGCTTATATATATATATATATATATATATATATATATATATATATATATATATATATATATATATATATATATATATATATATATATATATATATATATATATATATATATATATATATATATATATATATGTGTGTGTGTGTGTGTGTGTGTGTGTGTGGATATGTGCTCTCTCTTACTTGAGGTGGTCATACTAGTTCGCTTAGATAGATTATCTACTTGCTAGGATTTGTTGGTAGAATTTGTATTCATATTGCATTAGTATCTCAAATCCAATTTAGAGGCTTCATGTCCATTAGTTAGTGTGTATAAAGTAGAAGTTCCACATGCACATAGAAAGGTGCATAGGTTTACTCATCTAAATGATGTAATAGAATAAGTTGTTTTAGTAAGGAATGGATTCATCTCATAAAGCTCATTACAAGATGAGCCTAGAATGTTCATTAGAGCATGGCATGAACAAGAATAGAACTCACAAGCATGTCTTAGATGGATGCACTATCATGCATAAAATGGAATTCCAAGATGAAATTTTGTTCATGCTTTAAAGAGAGGTTCAATTTTTTAACCTTATGCATGGTCAACATCTATCTATGTGTTCTTGACATACACCAGTTATGTAGAGCAATGAGTGCTTTTGGGATATGTATGGGTTAATGGATTAATATGAAACTTAATTTAATTAAAATTTTAAGAGAGAAAAAGACTTCTTTATATGTACTCAAAATCATAAAAGTGTAATGGTACATTGATAGTATGTGTTTCACTAAAGATTAGACTTTTATGATTTTTATATGTTGGCTTAATCCAAAAGCCAACAAATTTTTTAACACAGATAGAAAAACTTAAGCTTTGATTCCTCTTTATGGATCCTTAAGTTCCATTAAACTCATGCCATGCCTGATCAGCAAGGCCAAGGACTTAGGCTACAAGACATATCCATGAGTTAGTTGTAATAAAAAAAATGGATTGAAACTATCCAGAAGGGAAAATGGAGCCTATATGAGGCCCTACACACAGTAGCGATATGATTCTTATTAAGACTAGTGACTAGCATGTCATCAGCATATACAACGATGATTGGAAGGACATCATCTGCATGCTTAACATATAAGGTGCTCTCAGTTGGAATGTTCTTCAAAACTAATTGCAATCAAGTAGGCATGTATCTTTTCATACCAAGCATGTGGTGCTTGCTTCAAGCCATATAATGCCTTCTCAAACCTACATACTTTGTTTTCATGCCCTTTTTGCACAAGACCATAGAACTAAAATACATACACTTCTTCATATAAGTCACCATTCAAAAATGCAATTTTAATGTCCAACTAATGCACATTCCAACCATGATGAACTAAAAGTGCACAAACGCTATGAATGGTAGTCATTTGGCATGTGGGAGAAAAATTCTCATCAAAATCAATGCATCCTTCTTGAGCATAACCTTTTGCAACAAGGCTAGCCTTGTACCTATCAACTATTCCATCAGGCTTACATTTCAGCTTGTATACCTATGTAGTGCCAATGGCCTTTTTGCCTCGAGGCAAATCACATAAAGACCACTTACCATTCTTCATAATAGCATCATATTCTGATTGCATAGCAACTATCCATTTTTCTGAATTTTGTGATTCATCAAAAGAAACAAGCTTATTCTCATCACAAAGACTAGAGGCAACCATAGCATAGGAATATGATGCAAAGGAAGCACTATAAGAGCTTGAATGAGTATGATATGATAGAGGTGCATCTATTTTTTGATCTCTCAAAGTCTATACTAGCCATTTAGGCATAGTTTTTTCTAGCTCTATATCAACCCTCTCATCAACAAGTGCATCATGTAAATCTGCACAAGAAATGGAATGATCTACATCATCATGAACGGTTGTAGAATTGCCTCATTTGGACCTGCACTTGAGTGTCCACCTATAAAAAAAGGCATCAAAGTATCATACACATCTCCAGAGCTAACCGAAGTCTCCTTGCTACATGAAAGTAATGGCTAAATTGCATCTTCCACAAAAACAACATCATGGCTAACCAAAATGTGTTTACTTTGTGGATGATACCGACGATAGCCTTTTCTTTTACAATTGTATCCAACAAAAATACATTTCACTACTTTATCATCCAATTTCTTGTGTTGTTTCTCAGGCACTAATGCATATGCCATACAAACAAACACACGTAGATGAACAACAGATGAATTATGAACATGCCAAACCTCATATGGAGTGATCAATTGCAGTGCTTTGGTGGGACACCTCATAAGTACATATGTTGCACACATAACATCCTCAAACCAGAAGCTATGTGGTAAAGCTTGACTTTTGACCATACACCTCACCATCTCCATGAGATTCTTATTCTTTCTTTCAGCAACTCCATTTTGTTGAGGTGTATATGGAACTATACACTGATGTTTAATCTCATGCTCAGTCAAAAAAGCATTAAAATTAGAAGACATGTATCCCCCCAATAAAAAAAAAGTGTGCCCAATTTACATGCAAACAAATTTTCAGCGATAACCAGAGACTATTTGAAGCACATAAACACTTCAAACTTTGCTTTCAATGGATATGCCCATGCATGCCTAGAAAAATCATCAACAAACATCATGAAGTAAAGGTAGTTCCCAGAAGAAGGTGTTTGCATAGGACCACAAACATCACTATGAACAAGCAGCAATTTATGAGAAGCTGGAACTCAACCATCTTTAGGGAAGGAAGAATGCTACATTTGGTCCAAAATATAGCCTTCACACGCATGTTTACAAGGTGCCTCAAGTTTGGGCAAATAGAAAACCATTTCAGATTTTTGTAGTCATAGCAAACTAGCATAATTCAGATGACCAAATCATGCATGCCAAAGCTTTGCATCTAAGATAGCATAAGAATCTTGAACTGCACATGTTGAATCAGTCTTAGATTTTGCATATCTATAAGCTTATACAACCCATCACATAAGATGCCAAAAGCAATAATAACATTGCCATTTGGAAGATCATGAACTATACATCTGTTATCAACAAATTTGACAACCAAGCCAATCTTGGCTAATGGTGAAACTCACAACAGATTTATCTTGATCATTGGTACATTCAAAGCATCTAACAATGTGAAAGAACTACCATCAATAGTAGTAAAAATGATATTAGCAACTCCCATTACAGGATAAGAGGAGTGGTTAGCACATGTGATAGTATTCCCTACAAGGGACGGCTCAAGTGAATTGAAGAAAGTATGCTACAAGTTCATATGTTTGGTTGCCCCACTATCAAAGTACCACACATTTGAGTCTATTCTAGACATATACTTCTCATGACAAGATGGGTGATAGCTGCATATAGTAGCTAATGCCCATTTTTCATTCTAAAGAAGATTAGTAGACTCGGTTTTAGGTGTAGAGGCCTCTACAACAAACATTCTAGCCTCTTTCTTCTTTGCCTCTTTTGCAACCAATTTTGGACAACTCTTTATGAAATGATCCTTTCCCTTATAGTATTTGCAAAGTTGTTTCTGCTTTAGTGTTTTCTTCTCAGCTTTGTCTTCCTTCTTCGATTGTGCAGCATTAGCAAATTTTTGCTTATTATTAGATGAGCTCCATTTACCTTCGCCCTTCTGACTAGCTAGGAAATCTTGGTCTATAACATGCATAATGGAGTTGTTCTACCTAGTCTAATCTTCCCACAACAAAATAGAGATTAACTCCTCAAATGTTAAGGCATTTGGATTTCCTTTCATCATCAATTGAAGACTAGAAGCAAAACTCTAATATGGATCTAGAAGACCATTAAGAAACAATTTGCATAAGTGAACTATCTGGCAAATATTCATCCACACAAATCAATTGCTCTTTCAAATCTTTGATCTTTGTCAAAAAAATATCCATCAAATCTCCTTCATTCATGTGCTCACTCTCCAACTATTTTAAGAGGTAAGCAACACGAGCCTCATTTCTTGCCTGGTGTAAGGTTGTAAGTGTATCTCAAGCATCCTTTGTTATCTTGCAAGAGAAAATGTGAGGGATAATGGCACATTTGACAAAGAAAGCTATCAATGCATGTGTGTGAGCATCTCTACCATCCCATCAAAGTTGCTCTATAGTAGATGCAATAGGAACCGCAACACAAACAATAATCTGAAGATCGTCATCTTCAATGCCATATGCATCACCTTCAATAATTGTATTGTAGGTCTAATAGGACGTTTTTCAACACCCTCCACAATATTCCATAGCCCTTTTGCTACCTATACATGACACATAATATATGCCCACAATGGGTAATTAGTACTATCCAATCTATTCTCAAAAGCCAACATACAGAATACATCATTGCTTTCAACCATGGCCACTGGCTAAATACCATGTGCAAAAAAATGATTGTATCTCAAAACGTTGAACATAACCACCCTTTTGAGCTCTGCTAAACCTATAGCAGACATTGATGCACTTGTAGGAGTGAACCAAAACTTGTATATATGTTTTGCATAAAAGGATGAAATTTCATGCACCAATTTTCGTGTGATTGTAAGACTATGACCGGAGGGCTGTTGACGATGACCTACTCCGATACGAGTTTTTGGAGTTGGAGGTCTATGAAAACACATGAACAACACAAGAAAGAAGAAGAGATTTGGAGCAAACACAACACAAAATGAATTACCAACTGAAAGTACCAAGGTAAATAACTCGTTAGGGTTATAGGTGTATATACAAGCCAAGGGGGGAAAAACTCCTAAAGAGGAAGAAAAATGCCCCGACGATGCTAAGTGTGTTCACACACATCACTATGAGAATATATCAAAAAGTATTTGAATCTTTGGATAATAAAAACAAGTGATTCAAAAATTTTCATTAAGTTCTAGAAGGGTATGGGATATGATACCAAGAAAAAGTATCTTTTCTTGCAAGACCTTGGAACTAAAAGCAAAGAAGACTTGTTAAATGACCATTCAATAGATAGAAGATCTAGCAAGAAGGTATCTTGATGGCTTGATAAGTATTTTTCTTCAATTAGTATGAAGATTCAAAGGAATTGATTAAGTATGAAATGAGTTGTTCCTCTTTGCAAAGCATTGGTGACCTTTGAGATTAGTATACATAACTATCTAGGGTATGAACCAAAGTTGGTTCAAGATAGTTAGTGCTAATTCTCTTTGGAGAACCGATGCTAAGAAAAACAAAGAACTTGGGTAGAGGCCAAGAAGAACAATCGACCAAGTAGTTCAAATTCCTAAAAGTCTATGATTGCAATCTTTGGATTAATCAAATCTTGGAGATTAAAGATTTTCTAGAAGGAATTAAACCATACAAGAACAAGGAAATTTTCTAAGGATTAATCTAGGAAAAATCAAGAAAGATTTGGAAAAGGATCCACTAGTAGAAGTGAACTTTCAAAATTGGGTGTATTATCTATCACTTAGAATACTTGAACAATATGTTTCTAAGAAATGTTGGATGATTGACACAAGTCCACCTAGCTTTCCAAGGAATGAAAAGATAGTATTTCTCCTCATTTTATTGAACATATTCTGGCAGGGAATCCATAGATCCACTTTGCTAATCTTCATTAAGTCCCAGCAAATACCAAATTGAATACATTTGTATTAGAAAGGGATTAGAAAACAGTAAGTCAAGTACAAAACATCTAAAGATTAATTTCAATAGTGTATTGCTGTGATGCTTTAATTTTGGTCCCAATAATCTATTGCTTTGGTTCCATTGTTTGTAAATGGTGCAGAATTCTAAGAATATGAAATTTTTAACATGTCAAGGGCCCTAGAAATAATGTTTTAGATGCCATATTAAGGCACATAAAGATAAAATGTTGACCCAATGAAAACCATAAATACCTTCATAGCGATAATTTTTTTCACATCACTTGTTAGCCTTGACAATACCAATGTGGGGAGCTCAAGAAATTTTGGCATCCCAATAATCTATAGTTTTAGATCTATTAATTAAATCTTGTAAGAGTAGACTATTGCCGAACTTCCTTTTGAAAAAACTACTCTATATAGTTCTAGTTCCAATACGTTTTTTTATAGTCCTATCTTGCGTCTCTCTATATCCTTTTCATCTTGTATCTTGTAAGCTTATGGTATAAAAACTTGCTTGGTTTCATCTTGTATCATGTTAATCCTTGTCAAAGGATATCTTGTACTCCAATTATCTTATATCCACACCAATGATCTCACGTTCTGTGATCCATTTCTAGTTCTATAATATCTTGCAATACTTTTTGCTCTTACCTTGTGGGTGTTTTTGTGATAGCTCCGTAGTATTGTATTGTAATCCCTTGTATGAATCATTCTAGAATAAAATTTTATATTGTAGTAATATGATTTGATTATAGTCACGATGAGTATAGTTTAATGCTCCCACCACACTAGTTTAACAAAGAAACAAAATCATAAAGATGATAGAAAATAGATTATTAAAAAGCTTAACGAGCCTATAGTATTGATTCACATTTAATTTCATTGTCAACGATGAGGATCATTTATGTTAGAATAGAATTTGTCTTGTACAAAAGGCATATTGTAATGGTGAAACCATTCTAAAAAAATCATATCCCTTATGCTACAATGCTTTCATGGTTATATTTAGTTTATAGGTGGTATTCATATGTCCACTTGCCTTTTAACAGAATACTATCATTTAAGTAATTTCAACTGAACAAATTTGTTTCCACATTATGTGAATATATATAGGTATAATGGAGCCAAAAAAGTAGACTGTGTATGATCTCATAAGTATGGAATTGCTTTTGTATATCAGTCCTTGAAACTCACTTTTAGCATAGTATTTAGAAAGTCTTGCTATGAAATCCCAAAAACGTCTTTTTTGATAAGGGAAATACAAATATAAGCATTGAATTGTCACTGCTTTCCTCCAAGCCTAAAGCTTGACATCCATTATAGCTATACATACTATAGATAAATCAACAAAAACACCCAAGAAGCCAAGATCCTTGTGTGAATTTCCAGGGGATAAACTCTTACAGTTAGGTGGGACGAAAATGTATACTTTCCAGAATATTCATTTTCATGTTTTCGTGTTATGAGCTGCAATATTTATGTTTCCCTTAATTAAGTAGTGATCATACTACCAAGGTCGATATGGATAGATTGTCCTTGAGGCGAATTTGACCAGCTAGATTGTGTAAGTCTCAAAGCTTGTTAACATCAAGCTCTTGTGTGAGATACAAAAGAAAATATTGGAAGGGATGTGGACATCAGAATAAGATAGATTGATAATAGTACAAAAGTATATATTCCAAAGAAGTTTGATTATCTTGAATTATACATTCAGCGACTGTTAAAAGGTTGTTGCAACCTCTCACAATATACATTGAAGGAGACATGATGGTCTGTTTGAAGAAGCATCAAATGCTCTAGAAGCTGGAATGGATTTTGCTTTTTTTTTTTTTTTTTTCAAAGAGACAATGCAGAGTCTAAAGTTTGCTCACCACTAACATCTCCATCAACTATCACTATCTGAAAAAAATAATAATAATCCAAAGTTCCCATTAAGTGGAGAACTTTAATTGCCTGGTACTTTGACACGTTATGCAACACTTTAATGATCCCATTGGCGTAGTCTTTAAAAAAGTACAACCATGTTCACTGAAGTCTTACAATAAGCATACATATGAATTCCAAATGTACACATTATTTTTCCACCTTTTTAATCCAGAGTAATGGATGGATATAGTAAAAGAAAGGTTTCCATGACCAAGTGATGAAGTGAGTGAGGTAGATGAATGCATGGAATATGTTCACATAGATAACACAGAGGAGTATTTATATTTATTCAAAAGTGAAATATCTCTTTCACATTGAATTTCTTCTTTATGTTGCTCCATGCCCAACACACAATTCATATTCTTAATCATGTGTTGAAATAATGAAGCTAGGAGAGGGGATAAGAGGATATCACTTGACACATGGGTTAGTGAAAGTATTGTAGGGCCACCCACATCCTGCTATCTCCCACTATGTGTCAATATAAACTGAAACTCTAAGAAAATTGAGTAAAAACAGCATTTTGTGGAGAAAAATATACTCCATACATTGAAAGTAACCGGATGATCCATAACTTTATAATTCTATGAGGAAAGAGTCACACGAGAAAACATACAATATTCATATGAATGTTCAGATATCGATAATAAGGTTTTGTTTATTGAAAAGCCAAAACAAGGAGAGATGTTAGGTGTAGGGTGGCTTTGGGGAGACACTATGATCTTGGAAGAATCCTAAGGCTTGTTAGAAACATGTGTCTCTTTCATAAGAAAAGCTTCTTATTATGGGCTTATGAGTTTGTTTTTATATGCTCTAACTTTTGAAAGTGGAAGACTTTTTAGACCACATCCATAAAAAAAAATATCTTCTTATGTGGTCGGAAGACTTTTTAGGCCCATGATTACAATTAGCTTCTACAAGGTGATATGTTAAATAAACTTCTACATGTGGCTTCCAATGTTTATCTAGCTTCTATAATGTGAAATGTAGAAAAGATGAATATTTCTGCAATGTAGAGCTGCTTTCCCTCCTTCACTTTTAAGGCATAGAAGGAAATTATATGGGAAGATTTACCTGTAGAAAGTTCCCCATCAAAACCTATACATTTGATCCATCATAACCTATACATTTGATCCATATATTAATTTTAAAACCAAGAATCTGTTATCATAAACTAAATTGAGCCTACTATTTCTAGTTCTTTGTTGTATAACATAAAATAAGACCACCATTTCTTGTTCTTTGTGTTATAATCATTCCATCCCAATATCAATACTATGTGCAGGTAAGATATGTTCAACATTCCATCTATGACATGCATTGTGTACCTAAAAACATGGGGAGGTAGGTGTATCATATAAAGGTTTGCAATTGTCTTCTGTTATGATGTAATTGTGACTCATATTGTTTTTGTTTTTATGATGTAATTGTGACTCATATTGTTTTTGTTTTTAATCCAGACTTTAATGACTAAAATTCTTCATCCCAATATCAATACTATGTGGAGGTAAGATATGTTCAACATTCCATCTATGACATGCATTGGGTACCTAAAATCATGGGGAGGTAGGTGTATCATTTAAAGGTTTGCAATTATCTTTTATGATGTAATTGTGACTCATATTGTTTTTGTTTTTAATCAGACTTTAATGACTAAAATTCTTGGGCACATTATTGGGGTTCATAGAGACTTAGGAGAGAGACTCAAGCTCTCAACGTTCTACCAGAGACTTGAGTTTGATACCATTGAACTACACTTCCTCCATAAGTGACTCATGTTATTCTACTCAATTTTACTTACAACATACTAAAACAAGGTGTCATCTTTTGATATAGCTAAACTTAAGAAGCTTATTTAGATACAAACATGCGGAAGAAAGGTGCTACCTAGAGTGTATTTAATATCCTTGATGGCATTTTAGAGCATAATCAAGAGAGACAAAGTTAGGGACATCTAAGCCACATTTGTCCTCATTGGATAATTTTCATATGAATGTGGACCATCATAAATCAAAGTTCTTTTGGAGGCTAAGAAAAAGTCTTGTCGAGCATATCATAGCCTCTTGATGGCCTTGTAAAGCGAGCAACATGTGCATGCAAAGGCATTCAACAATGGGAGGGGCCTGAGGGGGGCCTTTCATGTTCTTGGCTCATATGCGTTTTGCCTTTTTCTGCTTTTATTTTGCTTTTTTCTTCTTTTCGTTTCTCCCCCAAGTCAACCGGAAATCATTAGAAAGTTTCAATGGCTTGCTTTTCTCAATAAGAAACGTGTCGGCTCACTTCCAACCAAAATCACAAGTCTGATGTCGCATCGAGAACGGGTCTCAAGAATTCCGCTAGACTTCTGTTCTTAGATCCACAAGAATTTGACGTAGCTCCCTCGACGACTGGAGTGAAATCATACCGGCGAGTTCTCAAAAAGCTCTCTGCACCTCGAAGCGCTGCTCTTCTCATGCAAGATGAAACCCTGAAGTCTCCTCCTCGTCGTCTCTTATCTCTATATGAATACTGTTCGTCTGCCTTCTCTATTGCAAGGTCATCGCGAGGGTTCCGCTGAAAAGAAGTAGCTTTTGCAAACCGCAGTACATAACACTCATCTCGCGTTCTTGGTAGTTCTCTATTTGCTTCGCTTCTTCCCTTTGTAGAGAGCTATTCAAGAAGCTCTCGCTGAGGATGTTCCCCGCAGCAGAAAGTCTATTTTGCTGCGGTGGAACTTGCTTCCCTCTGAATCACCTTGGTCTCTTTATGGCTATGTCTGTACCTTCCGCTTCCATGTAAGGCAAGCTTTGAATAAATTGCAACAGAAGCACTTCTGCAAAGCAGGGCCTTGTTTGTCTTTCCATGGCGGAACTTTCTTGCTGTTGAAACGAGCATTCTCTTCTATTTCTTTCTTTGCGCCGCTTCAAATTATACGTAATAATGCCCCTGGGTCAGCCCAACCTCTTCGGTCTTCGCCAGTATGACAATCAGACAAGCTTCTTCAATGGCCAGACCATCTTCTCCCCTGTAAGCTGTTCTCCGACGGAGGCGTCTTTCCACTTTCTGTATGGATTTTTCTGTCCTAACCTCAGTGTAACCGCCTCACGGTTTGGTCCTAACTATCTAATCGTTGGGTCACTTGGAAACACACACACACACACACACACACACACACACACACACACTCACACACACACGCACTAACACACTCACATGCACACACACACACACGCACTAACACACTCTCTCTCTCTCTCACACACACACACACACACACACACACACACACACACACACACACAGAAGCGAATACTGGAATTCTACAAAAGAGAGTCACAGTCGCTCCAGCCGCCCTCAATACAAAATCCCGTAGCATATATAATGACTCTTTCAATTCATATTTCGAATGGAGGTTGCCTTAATTGAAAACGAAGTTCTCGACCGTTTCTTCCGTCACAAAGGAAGAAAGAAGCATTGCTTAGAATGCACTCATGCATTCATCACCACATAGGGAAAGAGACCAAACAAAATCTCCTCTCCATTGCGGAGGAGAAACAAAGAGCGGAAAGAAGCATTGCTTAGAATGCACTCATGCATTCATCACCACACAGGGAAGAGACCAAACAAAATCTCGAATGGAATCTCGTCCTTTTTTATTTACTATTTTAGTTCTTATGAGCTTAAACTTCAGGGGATCTTCTGTTCACTTTCAGTTTAAAGAATTGGAATTATGAGTATGCCAAGTATAGTGCAAGGACTGGTTTAGGCCCTCAAGTCAGTATTTACAGCAAAGTGGATACGTGCATAACTTTTCTATTTCCTTCCAGTGGCGTAATTACAATCTCCATGGAGAGTGCGTTTACACAAGGATTTATATAATTCGCTTGTATTTGAAAGCGTTGTTGTCAGTCCTCTTCTGCTAGCCCCCACCTGTCATACTTTACTCCTTATTCATGGAACAAATAGGGATATATCCACGGATAGCATGCACCTTTTCTGGTGTGAGTGCTATGTTCTCTCTTTCAAATTTAAACTGGCCCAATAAGCGTCAAAGGAAAAGGTCAAGTCACAAATTTGGTATGCTTTATCCTGTGCCATTGTCAGTTAACAATATTAACCATTCTTTCTCTTGGGCTTGACTTATGGAGAGATTAATGCTTCGAGAATGTGTTACGACCATAAAACTTCTCTCTACTTTTTGACAGGGTGTAGGATACGGTCTTGTTTTTGGATACGGAGTAATTTTTGCTCTTTTGACAATCATTATTACCGTACTCGATGGAAAATATGGTGGAACAAAATATGACTCAGAAGAGTTCAATACTGCTGGGCGGTCGATCAAGACAGGACTTGTTGCTGTTGATGTGGTCAGCCATTGGGCCTGGTAGGAAGAATAAACTAGTTCATGAATGGAAAATGTTTTTCATGTTTTCAGAACTACGGTGCTGTTTCCAGAATCGGTCATTTTAGAATTGTCTTTTAGCTGTGCCTCATATGTGTACATCCTTTCCAGTTAACAATTCTTTCTCATAAGTTTTCCGCAATTGTTCTACAATAAAGCCTCTGTTTGCTAGTACTCTGCCTAATAAGTACATATCTTTGCAGAAACTTTGTAATAGAACCTTTCCTAGTTACAATTATATCTTATGAAATATTCATGTTTCACCTAGTTTCTTTGACAATTTCTGAGATCGATATAATCTGAATGCAAGTGCATGGTGTGGAGACTCAAATTTTCAAATAGTTGCCTAACTGCTTATTAAGTTGATATCATTTACATTTTCCTATGGACATTCCAGTTCACCAATGTCCTTGGCGAGTTTGGTGAGGAGGAAATCTTTTATTTCATATTGAAGGCCAGTAATATAACAGGGCTGTCCCATCCAAGTGCAGGCCTTGATATTGGATTGCTTGATTTTCAAATTATCTCTGCAAGAATTCAATTCCTTAAGCTCCTTATAATAAAAGCAGACAAGTTTACAATGGCTTGTAATTAAGCAGCATAACGTTTATTTTCCGTTTAATCAGACAAACAAGAAGCTGAAGAAGACCGGAATCGTAAAATGATATAATATGGATTCATTTGAGATCATAGCTAGGAGAGCTGGAAGATAGGGTAAACGTCAAGAATTATAGCAAAGAGAACATAAATGAGCTGAATAAAAAATCCTCTCTGCTTTATTAACCTGACATTTAAAACATTGACTTACATAATTGTTTACATCTCTGACCATCTTTGGCCACCAAAAAGTGCGTATGATCAACTGCAAAGTTTTCTCAAAACCAGGATGTCCTGCACAAGGTACATCGTGGTTCTCGAAAATAACCTCTTTTTTAAACTTCCCTTCTTGGGAATTAGGCACACAAATCTTTCCCTTTTTTTTGAGCAAACCTTGCTCCACTTGAAAATTTGAGAATGCTTGATTTTTATCATTTTGTGATAACTTATTGATTATAGACTTACAATAATCATCTTCAATTTGTGAATCTTTGATCTCTTGGATCAAATCGCTATCAAGAACTGTGAAACTAATCTGATGCAAAATACGAGATAATGCATGTAACTGTATTCATTTTTCCTTTTCTATATAGAATTTCTGTATGAAATTCTTGCATCAATTCAGCCCATCTAGCCTGTCTCCCCCGAAGATCAGGCTGAAAATAGAAATACTTCAATGTGTGATGATCTGTGTATACTTTAAAAGCTGCACCATATAGATAGTGTCCCCAAATCTTCAAAGCATGAACTATTGCATATAATTCTTGTTCATGGACAGGCCAGTTTCTCTGAACCGGAGAAAGTTTCTTACTTTCAAAAGCTACTGGTCTGCCATCTTGAATCAAAACTGCACTGATTGTGATGCCACTAGCATCGGTTTCTATTTCAAAAGGTTTATGGGGATCTACCACCAATAAAATTGGGGCACTTGAAACCGCTTGTTTCAATGTGTCAAAAGCTTTCTGTTGTGCACTAGTCTATATAAACTTTTGATTATTCTGTAAAAGATCCGTCAATGGCACAGCTATGTGCGAATAGTTGGCAATGAATTTCCTATAGAAGTCCGATAATCCTAAAAATGATCGCAACTGGCGCTCATTCTGAGGAATCGGCCAACCAAGGATGACATAAACTTTCCGTGGATCCATTCTAATTCCATCTGCATAAATTATATGTCCTAAGTACTCAACCTCAAATAAACATAGTTGTGTCTTCTCTGGGTTGACGTACAAAGTATTGTCATCCAACATTTGAAAAACTATACGCAAATGACATTCATGTTCTTCCAAACTTTTACGATAAACCAACATATCATCTACAAAATCGACCACAAATTGACCAATAAAAGGACGAAAAATATCATTCATGAACATCATAAAAGTAGCTGGAGCATTAGTTAAACCAAAAGGCATTACAAAATATTCATAATGACCAAATCAATTACGAAAAGTTGTTTTATGTACATCATTGTCCTTGACTCTTATTTGATGATAACCACTTTTTAAGTCTATTTTACTATATACAATAGCACCTCCTAGTGCATCCAGAATATCATCAATGCGAGGCATCGGATATCTGTGTTTTATTGTAACTTTATTTAATGCTCTAAAGTCTATACATATCTTGAAAGATCCATCCTTTTTGCGAACCAAAAGCACTGGGGCTGCAAAAGGTGAATAACTGGATCTGATGAGTCCTTTGTCAAGATACTCCTCGACGGTACGACGTACTTCTGCCTCCTCTTGCAGACTCATTTGATACGGCTGTCTGACCGGTGGATGAGCTCTTGGTACTAGCTCAATCCTATGCTCCACTTTTCTACGAGGCGGAAGACCTGAAGGTAACTCTGAAAGAAACAAGTGTTGGAATTCAGTTTTTATTCTAGAAGCTAGCTGAGCCTCCAGACTAGTTTGAATCTATAAACTTGACAACTCCTTACGCTCAAAATATAAGAAATACAAATACTTACACTCTGCTTTTACCATCGCAGAGGTAGATGCTCGTTTGTACACCTTTACGTCGGGCTCTCCACATATGATGATGCCGCGACCATTATGATTGCATTTATATATGTGAGTCTTAAAATCAATAGTTGGCTTCTTACTTGCATGCCACTGTTTACTGAGGACGAGATCAAATCTAGCCAACCTGGCGATCTCGAAATCTAGTTCATCTCTATAAGTCCATATCTGGACTGGTAATCCAACAACTCGTTGATCCCAAGTCTCAGATCCCTTCCGATCTGCCAACTCTACCTTGTAGGTGTATTCAGATGGAGTAGTCTTCAACTTTAGTTTCTTCACTAAAGAAGAGTTAATAACATTGTGTGTGGATACTGTATCAAATAGAACTTTAACGAGATGTCCATGAACTTCCCCACTCATGACAACCAACTCGGTGTTTGGAAACTGATATCCTTTCTGAGCAACCGGGGATAACACACCTGGAACATTCTTAACCTTCTTAGTGACTCTTATATTTAAGATGGGTTGTTTATCTTTAGATGGAGGATCCATCTCAGTGCCTGTAGCTAGAAGATCAAAATCCGAAGGAGATGATGGAGTGGACGGTGAGGAGTGCTGCCTCTCCACCACCGTTGCTGCAGATATCTTCTTCTTTTTCTTAGGACACATCCTGTAAGCATGCCGACCTAGGCATTCATAACAAAGGCCCTCACGGCGAGCCTTTTCTTTCTGTTGTTGTGTCAAACTGGATCTCTGAAAAGCTTTATCTGCCATGGATGCGCTTACTTTTCTCTTCCCACGGCTCGAAGTTTGAATGACATTCATCTGTCTGTTAGTGTTGGCACTGAAGCTATGGGCTTCTTGAATCTTCTCCAAGTATTCTTTTGTCCAGAAGGTTGCAATCGAGAGCGTCGCCCATTCTCCAACACCAAAGCAAGTTCTACTGCCTCATTTAGGGTGTGGCAACGCTCCTTGCGTACAAGTGGACGCAACGTCTCCCTAAGCCCAAGCACAAACTTGTGTACCTGAAGGAACTGAGGCACTTGATCCGGTAACTTTAACAAGATTTCCCTACATATTCCAGTACTGAAAGCTGGCTCTGTTGCAGGAAGAACCGGGCATCTAAAGCCCTGGTACGCTCATAAGGAGGAACAAAATTATTGTAAAATATAACTTTAAATTGTGCCCAAGTTGCAGGTTCGGTCTTATCTTGCTCAATTTTTCTCCACCAACGATGAGCAACATCCATCAAACTATAAGTTGCATGTTGTATTTTTTGCTTTTCATCCTCAATTATTACAAAGCCGAAAACACTGTTCCCACTTACTTATCCATTGCTTCACCGCATCTTCCGTCCTGGCACTAGCTTGTCCTTGGTACTTAGGTGGATTTAAATCTTTCACTTGCCATATGACATCTCTACCAGAAGAAGCCCCCACATCTTCCAATGGTATTTGTGAACTAGATGGTTCAACAGATGGAACTTCCACCTGCATAGGTGTCTCGATGGGTGGCATCTCTGGTTTATTAATTGTTTGGAGGATCTTCTGAAGGGTATCCTCCATGCCTCTAACTTTAGCATTGAGATTTGTAATCTCTATAGTATAAGGTCGCTCAAGCTTGACCTCTTCCATGGGAGTTACAATCTCATTGGGATTCATTCTCCTGCACAGAACAGCCGACGGATGTTGGCTACGTGAGCTTATGTGAGCTTTTGCTTCCTTTGCTACACACGAATGGAGGTCGTCCCTCTCTCCCAAGACTACGAAAAAATTCTCCACGCGAGTTGCTGCCTCGTCTTCACGCTAGCTCCACGAAATTTTCTTACTAAAACTCTTCTTCCAGGAAGATGATGAGATGGCTTATTCTCCAAGACTTTCCCTTCTCTCACTCTGGCTCAGATACCAAATGAAAGATCCCAATTGGCTACCTGCCACTCTCCTCCCAACCTTAAATAGCCCTTGCCCTTGACACCTCTAGAATCTTCTCTAAGGTCCAAACACTCCTCATATGGCCACTCTGAGGAGATGGAATAACCTCGAAGATCCGTGCTAGAGCCTTGGCTCCCCCAAGCTCTGGTCCATGACCCGGCTAGGGGCCTCGACCAAATGCAGGTAGACCAATGGTAGACCATGGAGGTCTAAATAAATCTAACAGCTATGGACTTGGCTACTAACCCTTATCCCATATATAGCCTTCTTGGGTTAATGTCCAACAATGAATGGTGTTATTGTTTGATACAAAAGATCAAAGAGACCTCCATAACCTTTTTTTGGTTGTTGATTATCTTAATGACATGAGTTGTTGGGGCCTCGACTTTGGTACTAGGAAGCACACTAAGATCCTCCAAGTAAAAGATATGTTGTCCATGACTTGAATGTGACTCACATAAAATTCCATCATTTTGCACAATATAGAATGAAACATAGCCCTTTTGTCATGTTGGTTAAATTTAGTGTGTCTATGATTGTCCATACTATTCGAAAACCTATGTACAATACAAGATAATCCACACTAGTTTCCCTAGTGCAAAATCCATCCATTGAGTGTGTGACCATCACATCTTCTTTTGTATGGTATAATCTTCATTGTTGCTAGGACTTCCAAGGTTTCATTCATTTCACAATGAACACAGTCTCCAAGTATGTAAAATATTGACATTAAGAGCTTTCTTGTATCTTTTAGAACCTTCATGGCTCAATAAATTCTTAACTTGTACATTATTGTACTAAGCATTAGACCTTGGTAGTTTAGTTGAG
>CM035419.1:157521230-157538730 GCA_020310875.1 Ceratopteris richardii | reverse complement strand
TATGTCTCTCTTTCAAGAAAGCTTTTCAAAACTTGTATCACTAATTCAAGATATTTTCTATCTAGTAATCTTAGAAATCATGTATTGAAGCTAAATAATTTCATGTATTAGAATTATTTCGCTTCAATACATGTATTGAAACTATCTACTAATCTTAGAAATCATGTATTGAAATCATGAATGATGAACCATATGAACTTGAAACGATGTGAAATTGGCATCTCAAATCATGATTTTGATTTATATAATTTTGGAGTTATAATTAATATATATAAATCAAAATCATGTATGTATATTAATATATATATGTAGCATGTATGTATATTAAATTATATATATAATTTAATATACATACATGCTACATACATATAGTAGAGGACAATTTAGAATAAGGGTTGTGAGTTTCGGTTGGGTCTATTCACATGATTGGCACCTTATCTACAACCTTTGTCTCTTAGGAGGAGACTTGAGACCAACTATGGTTCTCAATACTTGAGCACATTAGACTTTTGAGAGAAGAGACTACACCTACTTGCACTTTTCCACTCAAGTTTTAGGGGATGAGTGTGCTTATTTTTTCAAGAAGACACTTCCACACTGATGTTATTCCTAAATCTTAAAAAATGTCCCTATGTGCATTATAGTGTACTCCCCTAGGACTTTGACTACCACCAGCGTGTTCAACAATCTCACCCAAGTCGACCTATCCAATAACCTGGTTGACGTACCTTGCAAGTTGAATGACTTTCAATCATGGTAGACTTGTTTTCAATCACGGACAACCTATTTTGTTTCTGGTTGACTTACTCTCCTTGGGACAAATTGGTAGGGAAGTGGGTCGATTTTGTTTGCCTTCGATCGAGTTGACATCTCATGATATGAGATTAATTTTATTCCCATACGCCTGGTCGACTTCCTTCCGAAGTTAGTCCGCAGCTGTCCCCCCACCCCGTCCTCCAAGTCGACTCCACAATCTTGCCTCCGATGATTAACTACTACAACTTTCCTTAGCTGGTCCAGCACATCAAGATTATTCAGATGCTTCCTTTACATTTCTTTAAGTCCAGACACATCCCTACCAGCATGCTATAGTGCCCCACATCAAGAGATTACACCACTTCAGTGCGTGCCAGCATGGCAAGTCGAAGTAGTCAACTTTATTAGTCAGACGTATAATCTTGACATGCAGTCAGACTATTACGACCTAGAAGAAAATCGAGACTGCCAAGTAGGAGAGAAAGGGGGATTATATTCCATGAATGTGGTTCGGTTGAATTGGTTTTAGACACAATAAGCCTTCACTTTGGATATATTGAAGAAAGGCAACATGTTTCCATGTAGTGTAGCTAATTTCAATGTGCTCTCAAGGAGTACCTTAAGGACCTGTCTACTTTGGTGTCATTTTATTTTGCACTCAAGGGATCTGATAGAGCAACCAGGGAGTCAATGTGTGCAGTAGGTCTTTCTTTTCCTAATTCCTCTTTGATCAAGAATTCAAAAGGTGCCAAAGCTTAGTGGGATTGTCATTGATGACAACTGCAGTTTACCTGCAATGAGATCTATGAGGTATTAGTGGGATTGTCATTGATGACAACTGCAGTTTACCTGCTATGAGATCTATGCAGTTACCTGCTGTCATGGCTGCTCTCCTGATTTTTTCCTAAGCTACTAGTCTCTTTACATGAGGGTCAATGTGTGCAGTAGTCCCTTCTTTTCCTAATTCCTCTTTGATCAAGAATTCGAAAGGTGCCAAAGCTTAGTGGGATTGTCATTGATGACAACTGCAGTTTACCTGCTATGAGATCTATGATGTTTGTTTGTGGATGTTGGAGGACATTTTCTATCCCTATCTATGTAGCCTTTACAAGAAGATGGACCCAGATATTTGACTTTGATCCTCTGTGACAGCAGTAAACTTTGGCCAATAAGTCTCCACTTTGATCTGCTAAATTCAGCCAACTCTGACTTTATAATTTGATCCATTCTTTATTTTCCAGAATCATGGCTTTTATATTATAAAAAAATTGAAGCTTCTAATTTTTTAGTTTATAAATATAAATATAGAAAAAGCAGTTTGTGCAGCTTCTATTATAATAAGACATCATCTTTATCTTTAAAGAATGGGGATCATACACACTGAAAAAGGCAGGCTTATAATAGCAGCTCCTTTGTTCTTCTGAATGCTCTATAAGGAGCAGCACACTAATTGCCCGGCCTGATCACTTGATATTTATGGACAACTATAATCTGATTTTCTGTGGTGTGAATATACTTCACATATTTCTTGGGCAGGATTGTTTATGTGGAGTCAGCATATGTATCTGCTAGGCTAGCTCAAAGTTATTATTTGCTCGGCTTGATTTACTGAGTCATTGTTTTACTTTTGCTATACATATCTCCTGTGAGACTCTTTTCTATTTGCTCGTGGTATCACCTTCACAAGAAATCATATCTGTTGGAGATTGATTGTATAGATGCTTCATATTTCTGGAGACACCTACATATTGTGTGATATTCTACATTAAGTATATACTAGAATCAATACCAGTATCTTAGTATCTGCGGGTAGCAATTTATCATTGGAGCTGCAGTTCATTTATCTCTTGGTGTTTATCCAATATATATGCAAAGCATTTCTGTATTGCTGGCCATTGTTCCTTTCTAAATACACTTGGAGAACATATACTTCACATGGAGGTCATTCAATGATCATCTATGCATGTAGGCTCAAATTTCAGAGAGGAAAGATCTACATATTTGGCATGTTTATTTAGGTATCTGCAGATTGCTTTGTTTGAGGAACTATCCATTATAAAGAGAGCGGCTATGTGAACACCCTATCTATAACCTATGTATGAAAACATCATTTTTTATGAATCAATTTTTACTTAACTCCATGCAAGAAGCATGATCTACAAGTTGAACCACCACAAAAAGGAGAAACTACTGCCATTTTAAATAGTCACAAAAGGTGTTGTTACCAAATTTTCTCTTAAAGATTTGATGTGCTTCTCTTGAGCTAGAGAAAGTTTTACATATTTGTGAAGTTATTACTCATGAATCCAATCTGTATCATAAGGTAAGAAAAGGAAATTAATAAATTTACATGACATACACATTGTGTTACGATAATAAGGTATGTTAAATTTGGGTACCCGATAGTTCACAACATGAGGATTATTCGGAATTCCTATTCATGTTTTGTTAGTTAGAATTACAATGTGTAAATTTTTGTTTCCTTGAGGCTATAATTTTTATATTATTTTATTATTATTATATTTTATGTTCTTTTCTTTTTTTAAAATTTATATTCACATCTTTTGAAGCAATAATTGGCATTCTTCAGGTGTTCTTGTATCTCTGTTATTTGAACAACATTATTACATGCGCAACCTTATTTTTAGGAGCTGGAAATGTTCTTGTTGCTGCTACTGGTGTGTACACATATGACACTCTTCAGTTCCCTCTAATTTAAGATAGATAAAGAGATGTCTTTAATTATTTTCCGTGGACTGCTGCAGGTATGGATATGTATGCTGCTCTTATTTTAATTCCTGTGAGTGTCGTAACATATACTGTTATCGGTGGTCTGAAGGCAACATTTACATCCTCATACTTGCACACTGTCATAATTTACGTAACACTTAACCTCTTTGTCTTCAAGGTAAGATCTAATCCAAGGTTTAAAACTTTTATACAGCACATCTATAAGTTCTTTGAGCTTGATATTGGATCCCCAACAGGTATACGCATCAGATTCATTTCCAATTGGAAGTATCCGAAGGGTCTGGGAAAATCTTGGGACATATGCAAGAGCAGCTCCTGTACCTGGTAGTCAGTCATAGCTAGCAGATGAAAATTGTTGATGCTGCACAGTTTGAAAGCTCTACTGTAAGTGGGTCTCTTTCTTTCAGGTAACAAAGGTGGGAGTTACATGACCATGTTCAGCAGGGGTGGTTTGGAGTTTGGAATTGTAAGCACAATTTCCTCATTCGGAAACGTGTGGGCCGATCAATCTTATTGGCAGGTTTGTGAAAGTAACCCTTCTGAGTATGTCATCTAGAAATTAGTTGTTGAAAAATTAATGGATATGAGAATCAATGATACAGAATGGAAATAAGTTTCTCGTATGCTTAACAAATTTGAAACATTAAGATATTTCAGAAGTACTAAACATTAAAACATTGCAGAGTGCCATTGCAGCTAAGCCTAAAGCTGCATTTCAAGCATATATTTTAGGTGGACTTCTGTGGATCCCTATACCACTAGCATTAGCAACATCACTGGGGTTGGCAACAGTAGCACTTGATCTACCTGTTTCTGAAACTGAAGCAAATCAAGGGCTAATTTCTGTTGCTGCAGCTCAGTATGTTTTGGGAAAAGGTAAAACCTGAAAACATGTTACATTTGAACGTTATTCTTTTCTACATCTTTTGTTTATTATGCCTCAACTTGTCTTAATTACCTAAATTGGTGATTGAGGATCTCTGTGCATAACTTTTACTGAACGCTTGCTTGTTTTCATGATTGAAAGCATATTTGCATGTCTAATTTAATACGTGATGTTGTAAGTGAACATACTCAGATACGACTGCTGAAATCAGTTTTTTTTGTATGCTTGGATTTCTTTTGTGGCTTTTCTCATCTTAAGTTCTGTAATCTTAAATATAAATCATGGTTGTTTTGCATGTTTATATGTTTATTAACCAGGGGGAGCACGTGCACCTTAATTCCCTACCATTGTTCCTCTATAGATTACCTGTGATTCGAGTCATTCAGTGGACATGGCATCCAATTTAGCAATATGGTGCTACCCTCTAGCTCACAGTGAGCTCTGACATGTTCACTTTAAGGTGTCTTTTATGTTATAGTGGACCAGACAATAATTAGTATAATTCCTTGTTTCTCCTGTCTCATAAGAGGTGGAGCCAGAAAGCACAACTCAGCATCCTAGCAATCATGCATTTTGGGACGAGTTGGAAAGGATCATGCAAGTAGCCTGTAACATCAGACAAAAAAAAATGTAACCCCCCAATATGCTCAATGCTCTAAAGAGAGTGAAGTAGATAGTGATTGTCAACAGCAGCTTGATATCTCTGCCTGAGAACTTAGGTTTCATTTCTTTTTGTCAGAGGGCAGATTGGATCATCAAACCTATTGTAGCCATCACAACCTTTCTACAGATGTGAAGCTGTTTGGTATACCTTGACTTCTCTTATATTGACAAGGAAAATAACTATTCCTTTGCATTGCAGACATTGGAAGTTTGTAATATAGAGATGAGGAATCCACTTCTCATATGGATATGCATTAGTATATGGGATCTATAACTCTATGATTCAGTTCTCAAAAACGCACAAGTCACTTAACTGAATATCAGTAATGCTTTTATTAGAGGATGATGGAAACTGGTCTGTCTATCTTAACTTGTAAGTTGTTACTTTATATTGTGATTCAGTTATCTCTAATAAAGCGTTGTTAAAATTACACGTTTGCTTCGATCTAAAAATCCATATGTTGTTAACATGTATGGTGAAAAGTATCGAACATATAATGCATCTAACTTCCTTGATCATCCTGCAACCATGTTTCGTATGCGTATTAACTATTATTTATTGATTGAAAGAATAGGAGATTGTTAGAAAATATGTCATTGGGGCCACTAGGGACCCCGCATGTAGGCTTATGATTTAAATAAATTTAATTCTTGGAAATGGTCAGAAATGGTCCCATTTTTGGAAAGTGGTCAAAATAAAGTCAAAAAGTTTTATTACATAATGTGATAGAGCTCAATGAGAGCTATCCAACCATATATAACACTTGTGTTTGGCACCTAAACCAAGGTCAAAACTCGAACCTCAATTTTCAGATTTAATCTGAAAAGCAGCTTTTGTTTTATTGGTGAAAAGAAGCTTTTGCTTTATTAGGGAAAAACAACTTTTGCTTTATTTTTACTTTGCTAACCCGGGCAAACATAGCCTATATAAACAACACACATTCGACACTAATATCATCACATCTTGGAGCCTTCTTCATGGGCTAGCCTGGAGGAGATGGTCCTTTCAACTTGAAGAGGAGTGAGATGTTTTCTTCATCATCTACAAGGTGTGCAGCAGTTTCAAGCTTATGTAGTTTTGGAGGAGATCATCTTCAGCCTTTGGAGGTTATTGGACAGCTTGTATTCATCTTGTGTATCTTCTATCCTATCTTGTACCTTCAAATTTCAATCATGGAATGTACAAATTATATTTGAAGCTTTGCTCCTTACATCTCTCTCATCATGTGCTTTTTATACTCCATGTTGTCTCTATTTTTTCTGCCTCTTTATTGATTGTGGACCTAAAAATTAACAACCGGTATCAGAGCAAGAAAATTTAAAGTACATAGAGAATTCAACCACATGTAGAAAGATCAAACCTACCAGCCATCAAGCTTAGTCACATATTCAACAATTGTCATAAAGTCATAAATCTATATGAAAAAGCTGAATACTAGTATGAAGAGATACACTCCAAGATGGGTGACAGAGAAGAAAAACAAGACAGATTGCAGCTATTATAGCATCAACAAAAGTGTGGACAATATATATATGTAGGGGTTTTATATTAATTGCCGGATTATGCGCTTGGAGAGCATTGCTTCCTTGTGTACGTGTGAAGTTATGTTCAGCTATTAGTCGACCTTCTAGTGCTCCTTGAAGTTAGTCATTCAATCATATATGAGTATCGGCATCTACATTTTGGTGGTCGTGGAGGAAGACTTATGTGCGCAAGCAGAGGTTTCATCTTTGACACGAAGAAACTTATACGTGTTCAACATGTGGTGGAACTAATACATCTTCTTGTATTTGTGTGTGTGTGTTTGTATAATTGGTGTGATGAAAGCATATCACCTTGATTGAAAGGGATTAGCCAACCTTAATAATCTTGGGGGTATGTTTGAGTCTATATCCTATAATAACATAGCATCTTGTAGTTGCATCTATCCTTCCAAGAAATACCTAGTTTAAAAGAGTGGGGATGTGTGAGTTTTCTTGTGACGTGCATTTGAGAGCTCTCCAAAGGTCCTTGCATATGATTGTAGGATACTTTGCATGATATGTGAAAAAGATAACATAGCATCTTGTAGTTGCATCTATCCTTCCAAGAAATACCTAGTTTAAAAGAGTGGGGATGTGTGAGTTTTCTTGTGACGTGCATTTGAGAGCTCTCCAAAGGTCCTTGCATATGATTGTAGGATACTTTGCATGATATGTGAAAAAGGTACCTGAAACAAATAACAAATATACCTATTTAGCACATTCCCCTAGTGTCAAGTTAGGAGGGGATTGTTAGAAAATATGTCATTGGGGCAATCTTCCACTAGAGAACCCACCTATAGTTTATAATCTAAATATATTCAATTCTTGGAAATGGTCAGAAACACACGTGTGTTTGCCACATAAATAGTCCGCCTATAATTCTTGGAAATGGTCAGAAACACACGTGTGTTTGGCACATAAATCAAAGTCAAAACTCAAACTTTAATTTTCAGATTTAGTGTGAAAAGTAATTTTTAAGTCAAAAACAATTTTTGCTTTATTAATAAAAAACAGCTTTTCCTTTATTAGTGAAAAGCAGTTTTTGCTTTATTAGTGAAAAGAAACTCTTGCTCTATTAATGAAAAGCAACTTTTGCTTTATTTTTACCTTGCTAACCAAGGCAGACATAGCTTATACAAACAAGGGCATTAATATCATCACATCTTGGAGCCCTCTTCATGGACTAGCTTGGAGAAGGTGGTGCTTTCAACTTGAAGAGGTGGAGTTGTGTTTTCTTCATCATCTACAAGGTGTGCAGCAGCTTGAAACTTATCTGCTTTTGGAGCAGATCATCTTTGGCCTTGGAGGTTATTGGAGTTATTGGACAGCTTGTATTCATCTTGCATATCTTCTATGCTATCTTGTAGCTTCAATCATGGAATGTAGAGAGTATATTTGGAGCTTTGCTCCTTACATCTCTCTCATGTGCTGTTTATTCTCCATCTTGTCTCTATATCCTCTGTCTCTATATTAATTGTGGGCCTAAAAATCAACAGCCTTTAATAGAGTTCCCTCTTTTGGTCTAAAATAGCATTCATTTGTGTTTTTTATTAGGGTGCAATGCATTCTTCTACGTTGTTAAGATTAATTTATTTCAATGTCTTCTCATCCAATTTTTTAAATGTTATTTGTATTTTAAAAATGCCTTTTGGAGAAACTTGCAGTACTTCCTGCAGTCTGCTATTCATGTTTCCTTGTTTATTTTTAACATGCATTTTGTGTTTATTTTGAGCCATGCATTTTGTAATTAGAAATGTTTCTTCAATATAGTTTTTGTATTCCACTTTATGTTATGAAGTTAAATCATGTATATAAAGCTCTCTGATGTTCCAACTGTACATATTCATGTTTAAGGTAGCTGTCAATTCTTTCTTTCATTGAAATGAACACTTCAGTTTGATATTCTAGATTGAAAGCTCTTGATGAACCAGCACTGTAAACTTCTGCAGGAGGTGTGATTCTGATCCTGTCTATTGTGTTTATGGCTGCTACCTCCTCTGGTTCTGCAGAATTTATTGCAATGAGCTCATTGTTTACGTATGATGTTTATAAGGTATAATTGGTTGAAGGATTGTTTTCCAGATGTCTTTTGGATTATGTATTTCTTATACAAGTGGCTGAAATTTTGTGTGTGTTTTGAGCAGGCTTACTTAAGGCCTCAAGCAACAGGTAGAGAGCTCTTGATAGTATCACGCATAGCAGTTGTGTTACTAGGAATTGGCATGGGTGCATTCTCTTGCTTCATCTATAAGGTACAGTTTCTCGGTTTCTATTTCGTGTGTAATCATCTCGCTTCACAAAGCTTGAATTGGGTCCAAACAGTATGGTGTCATGTATCACTTTGAATGGATGTGAATAATATGGAAGCCTAAAGCCTGAAGATACAGATGCAGATAACCTATCACTTAGAAGACCAATGAGACAGAGCTTTGTCATTATAATCAGCTAGCATGCTACAACTCTCATAGGAATCAGTTGTACTAAAAGTGGTTAACCACCTCATGGTATCCTTACTTTGAAAGTTACATGAAAAGTGCTGCTGAAATTGACTTTTCTCTCATGCATGATGAAAATCAACAGCCAGTTTTTTAAAAAAAGTAGCATTAACATGATTTTATTTTCAAACACCTTGTAAGAAAAACACTACATTCAATCATTTATGCTTAGATATTTAATCGAAAGTCAATGCAGAGCAGCAGCTCCAATAAAATGAATTTCCAATCTTCTTTTTGAGGCAACAGACATGAAATGTGAACATACGCATGCATACAAAACAGGTTTTAGGCATCAGGATTCATGAAGATAAGTCCCCTTTGGAAGCCATTTAGTTGCAGATGCTGTTTATCAGCAACAGCAAAGAAATTATTTCATCTACTTATATAGCCTAAAGTCAGTTAAATTTACTGCAGCCTTCAAAATTTATCAGGAGGTGTGAGTCAGTATCCTGGTAGACTATTTCGTAGGGTTGCCATAGTCAACTTTGTATACATAAGTTTTACAAGAAAGACAGCAATAATAGAGGCAAAAACCACTATCCATGCAAGATTGTATCTAATAATAGCTCCTTATTTTACATGAACACCAATAGTTGCCCTGTATTGTAGTATGTGCTTCTACAGTTGATCTTTATGGTGATATCCTTTTGTAATATAATCATGAAAAAGAATGATTCTCCTCATTTGAGAGAAGTCTTATAAATTAGCTCATCTAGAGGCACTTTCCCCCAGAAAAAGAAGCGCACAGAAATTCATGCCCAAGCAAGGTGGTAAGGTTCGTAAGGTTCGGTACTCATTCGGTTTGAGCAAAGAACCTTACCTCAGAGGTAAGGTTGTAAGGTTTGTAAGGTGCATCCACTTATATAATATAGGTTATAGGTCTTATATCATTAAAATTGGAAAAAAAAAATTGGGGTTTGCAGGATCTTTCTGGATGACATTAGCCTATTATAGTGATCAGTTTAATTGGGGTCTTATATTAGAGGTGCATTCATCACTCTAGCTCCTATATGATGACATTAGCCTATTATAGTGATCAGTTTAATCCAGTAGCCTATCATATGATGATATCCTAGGTACAGTTGATAAGGTATTCACATTACTGCTTTATTTATGATCAATCTCTCTCTCTCTCTCTCTCTCTCTCTCTCTCTCTCTCTCTCTCTATCTGTGGCTTATTTTGGCACGCCATGTACGATACCTTGACTTTCCCTAGCTATTGTTGGTTTAGCCTTATACTCATGAAATTGTACCCCCTGTGGCTTATTTTGGCACACCACATTGAGGAGATCCGACACAGACCGATGCGAGATTTCCTTTGAGATGGAGGATTGCCTACACCTTGATCTTTCCCTAGCTAATGTTGGTTTAGCCTTATACCTCATGAGATTGTACCCCCTCATTGTATCACTCAAGCCTCTAGCCATCATTGTATCATCTAGAGAGTCTCTAGACTATATTCCCTCCCCTCCTTCTCTATCTTTTTCACCACCACACTAGGTTTTAGAGTAGTTGTTTAGTCTACACAGATTTTGTATCAGACTTTGTATTAGATTCACCAGATCTGTAAGTTTTTGGGCTCATAGGTCATTTTGGCCTTTCGAAGACGTAAATATATCATTTCATATCTCTCTCTCTCTCTCTCTCTCTCTCTCTCTCTCTCTCTCTCTCTCTCTCTCTCTCTCTCTCTCTCTCAAAGTCAAATATTTCCTCATACTTACAAAGGATAAGAGGATAATTCTGAACATATGCCTTGTTTGTGTTTGCAGGTGAATGTAGATGTAAACTTTCTATTCTTAGTGGTTGGCCTACTAATTTCATCCAGTGTCCCTCCTCTATCATTCATGCTTATTTGGCCAGCAATGCCAAAGAATGCTGCTATTTTTGGAGCTCTAGGTGGTCAAATCTGTGCCGTGATTGCGTGGATTGCCCATGCCAAGGTATCACTTTCAGTATAGCTGGTGCTATTTCTTATCTAAATTTAGTTGACATAAATACCATTCTTTGATTATTTGATTCAAATGTGGTGCAGATAGTTTATCATGAGCTGTCAATATCAGATTCTCTGCAAGAATTGGGGCCAACAATGGATGGTGCTATTGTTGCAGTTGCAACTTCTTTCATTATTTGCACTGTTTGGACAATAATAGCACCTGACACAACAGGAAGCTATAACAGGTTTACTTACATGTCCATTCCATAATTTTCATTTGGTATTGCAACAAGTTCGATTAGAATAGATCACATGTTTTTGTACCTCACCTAACACATGTCATCATGGTTCCACATGCATCCATGCAACCCCCCATCTTACTAAAATCTTTACATGGAGTAGACTTACACCTCTCACTTGGATGCCATCCTATCTATTGACGCGTCCACCACTATTTACATGGTGCCACTCTTTGAAATCCAGATTTTCACACACAAACTGTTCACAGCACTCAAGGACTTGGACTCGGAACAAGAATGAATGATATGATGATGAGTGTAAAGAGATCTATTGCTATTTAAAGGGCTGTAGCTCAAATGGAAGATTGGCTGTACCACGATATGCAGGAACATACGCACAGTGTGTTTCACAAGAAGATACTTTGTCCAAGGAGTCTATATGTGTCTTTATTATATGATTATATGCTAAGACTACACCATTGCTTGGGGAGTCAGGACCATTATAAGAACCCAGATCTGAGACTTCTATTGAGGATCTTTATGTATGGCATGCTTATAAAAGAAAGTGTACCATGTTCCTCCACAACCATCCATACGAAAGGCACCCACAAAACATCAGATGGTGGGCTCTGCTCAGATGCCATATGATTTCTTGAGTCACCTTAAGATTGTAGCATGTGAGAGTGACATATGATATTAACTTTTAACCCAATTACCACTTACCTCTTGAACTTGCTTCAAAGAAGGGTTTTTTTTTTTTAGCTTAATGAATGATGTCCATAGTTGACCGCACCCGATAAGGGAAGTGAATTCACTGAGCAAGAACATTATGCATAATTTGCATGTACGATGTCGAGATGGCATATGAGACAAGTTGATTGCTACTAACAAAGTGATGCAAAGGTGCCATCTCTCATTTTGTTTGTTTGGTATGCTCATAATTGAGAAACTTTGTTCGTCATGAGACGAGGAAATGATAGAGCCAAGTCATTAGGGATTTGGATGCATGTGATGCTATATGAAGGTGATACTAATTTGAAACCAAGCTTTTGGTCACATCTCAAAACAATCAATGACTTGTGTAGAGAGTTGCCATAGTGAATCTAGGCAAGACTTGGAAGATATATCTTTTTAATTATATTCACTTTGGCACAATTTGGATACATTGGAGGTAGATCCATTTACGAAAGCCTGGTCTTGTGGGTTCAATAGATCCATTTATGAAAACCTTCTTCTGAGGATTCTTGCATGTGATTGTGCATGGGAAACTAACAAAAGACATAATCATGCTTTAGATCGACTTCCCGAAAGCACTTGATGTTGTCCGAATCATATCCACCAATCAATCAAAAAATTAGGCTTTCAAGAAAGATGGCACATTAGTGATGTAGACCATTGCATTTTTGTCGATTGCCCTCTCGCCCAACGTATTCAAATTCATTAAGGAATAAAGAAATGGTGCCTGTTAAGCCCTCTTCTCTTCGCTATTGCTGCTCATCCCTTTCATTGCCTACCTAGGCCAACATCACAAATGCTACTCTTCATGCATTTATCCGAGAGATACAAGATTCTCAAATGATACTTAACTCTTTCTTCTCATCATGATAATGTGAGGAGTTATGTGGAAAGATTGTAGACATTTTCCATTGCTTTAAGACTAAAAGCAAATCTTATGAAGTCTATTGCTGTCAATTGCACCTTTTTCTCCCATGTATTTTGGTAAGGTCTTAAGATCTTGAAAGGCCACATCTTCCAAATATTTGGGTCACCCCATGGGTATTAATATAGCAGACAAGGAATAAGCTTCTTGAGTCTTGGATAGGGTGCTTCCAAAAGCAAGTAAATGGAAGCCCAATGAGTGGTGTTTCATGTCATAATTCACACACTAGTAACTACAAAACATTATTACTCCCTATATAATGTATTTCTTAATTTTATTTGATTGTCGTGTGTCTTCTGTCCAACCCTTTCTTTAGATCCTAGAATTTTGAGGAAAAAATTTATTGAAATGTGGTGCCTTATGGAAACAAATGTGGCGCCTTATGGAAATTGGTCCACCATCCACCAATCAATGGGGATTTAGTGTATTAGATCTTATTACACACATGTATGCCAAGCAGTGTATTTTGTTGAAGAAAATTTTAGATAGAAAGCATATTTGGTGCAAGGTTTTGTAGAACTCCATAGATCAAGGAACTACGATTCCAAAGGCTCTTGGGAGGTCGACTCTTGGACTAAGCCATTTTCACATGCCTCTTTTACTACAAGCAAGCTCATGTTCTCGTGGAAAAATTTAGTTGCTCACTTGTGGTGGAATGGTACACAAAGACTAATGGGATATTCAATGGGAGCTAAACCTCCCTTTTGGACCCTAATGCTTCAAGCTCCTCTAGTTTATCAACTTGGTATACATGCCAATTATTTTCATACAAAAAGAATCATTGCTTTACATCACTATTACCATGCCTTAGGTACATGGCTCACATTTCCAATCACGAGAAAGAATATCATCCTTGGAAAAAACCATAGGATGTCATCAATTGAGCTTGGTAAGTGCTTAAGGGACATGAACCTTCCCATTCGTAATTGTAGAAGTTCAAGGTATAAGAACTACATGTTAGAAAGGCAAAAACGTTGGGTAAACACAAATACTTCATCATTGTACAAAATTCTTCTCCTTAACATCAATCTTTGCATTTTGTGCAATTATCGATCGGGATGACATGAAGACAACATGTGGTGGCCCACTTAAGCTAAGGCCATTTGGATGAAGCATATGCCATTGCATGATAGAGTTTTGGGCCATAGGAAAACTCATCTCTTTCTGAAGAGACATTGACCCCCCAACAGCTGAATTTCCTTTCACTCAATGTAATTATGCTTGTGAGCAAATAAGGCATGCTTTTTGGAAACTTCAATACTTTAAAGGTTTGTGGGAATCGGAGGCACATATCACTAATCTTGCTCCATGAAGTTGGCATTTTAGCTTCAAGTAAAATATGTTGATAACACAATCCCATCCTTGATTTAGAAAAACTTGCAACCCCATGGGGATACCCATGAACCTAAAGATGCATGTAGTATCCTATTATCATAATTTGAAATCCCTTGTCCTATATCCATTATGCTAGTGGATTATCGAGTGTCAACACCATCTTCTTGTGGCTGATTTTAGAGCTTGATGCCTTGCAAAAAGTATTAAGATAATTCCAAAGCTCTCTAGCATAGAGTCTCCAAAAATCCTAAGGATTAGGTGATTGGAGATCCCTACTTCAAAAGAGTAATAGGGTTTTCCTTTCAAGTCCATCTTTGTGACGATCACTCAAACTACTCGTAGAAACAGCAAATATGGGGACAATATGACACCCTTGTCTAATTGAGTGCTTGAGATCCAAGGGGTTAAAAAAATTTCCATTAATCGTGCTTGTGGACACTTTGCATGATTTGTGAAATTCATACAGGCACCAAATATACCTACTTGCCATACATACCTAGTGTCGAGAATGGAGGGGAATTGTTAATAAATCAACACAAATGGGCAAACCTTCCAGTAGGGGAAGCCCAACTTGCACTTCTAAATCAAACATAGGAAACTCAAAAATGGTAAAAAATGGTTCCATTTCTAGGAAATGGTCAAACTTGTCGTAAAAAAAATCATCACATATTCATGTAAAGCTCATTGAGAGCTATCCAACTATGCATATGTTGCTTTATGGCCCACAATCAATATAGAGACAACAAGAAAATAGAGACATGACGAAGAATATATGACACGTGAGAGAGATGAAAGGAGAAAACCTCCAAATATATTCATTATATATTCCATGATTAAAGCTACAAGATAGCATAGAAGATATACAAAATGATGAATACAAGCTGTCCAGTAACTCCAATAACCTCAAAGGTTGAAGATGATCTCCACCAAATAGATATAAGATTTTGCAACAAACCTTGAAAATGATCAAGAAAACACAACACCACCACCTCCAAGTTTAAGGGACCTCCTTCTCCAAGCTTGTTCATGTTAAGAGCTCCACAAGTGATGATAATAGTTCCCCTAATCTTCTCTTTATATAGGCAATTGTAGACTTGCAAAAATCAGCCACAAAAATCACAAAACTTGCTTTATTGTAATTTGGAAGTTATCAAAGCCAATTTTGGCGTTAATTTCTTTTACCCATGCTTTTGGATGTTAGGCACCTTGCTTTTCTTGTGAGAAATTATAGCCATTAGATTTAATCTTCTATTTTTCATAGGATTGTGACACATGTCACTTTTACTTTTCACACTAAATCTGAAAAATTAGGGTTTGGGGTTTGATCATGATTTTGGTATCAAAACTCAAGTGTTATATATGGTTGGATAGCTCTCTATGTTGTAAAAAAATTGGCCATAATTTTTACCACTTTTGACCATTTCGAAGACTTGTTTTCCAAGAATTTTGACCATTTCCCTAGTGGAACGTTTTTCATTGACATATTTTCTAACAATCCCCTCCTAACCTAACACTTGTGGAATATGCTAGGTAGGTATATTTGTTATTTGTTGTAGTTATTTGTTTTAGGTACCTCTATAATTTGCACGTATCATGCAAGTATCCTACAAGCTTACACAAGGGCCTTTGTCATGAAGAGCTCCCTCCCAACACACATCACAAAGAGAACTCACACATCTCCCACTCTTCTCAACCAAGTACTACTTGAGAGGATAGAACAACTATAGGATGCTATGTTATTATAGGATATAGACTCAAACATTCTCCCAAGATTATCAAGGTTGGCTGGTCCTTTTCAAGTCAAGGTTATATGCTCTTATTTACACCTTTAAACAAACAGAGATACAAGGGGTTACATATAATTCCCACATGTTGATCTTGTATGCAGAAATGAGTTTTTGCATGTAGAAGAAATAACCCCTCCTGGGTCACACATGTCTTCCTCCATAACCACCAAGATGTAGATGCTAACTCTCATATATGGTTGAGTGACTAACTTCAAGGAGCACTACAAATAATGTCCACGCTTGCTAGGTCAGTCGGTAGGGTACTCCGCCTCTCAAGGTTGGGGCTGGGCACCAGGATTCAATGCCCCCCCTCTCCCCCCACACACACCAAGGCCGCAACAAGACAATCCTCATCATTTGTGGTGAGAAGTCTAAACCCCGCAACGGGACACCCCTCATCATTTGTGGTGAGAAGTCTAAACCAGCCCCTTTGAAGGAGTGTGGGCCTTGGGTTCGGGCTACCCAATTCAAACCAGTCCTCTTGTCTGGCTTTAGGCCCATCCTTCTTGGACCCTACTTTAGCGGGCCTTCGGAGTTAGGGTTTGGTATCCTTGCTTTGCGGGATACATGGGTCCCATGGGTGCTATGCCCACCTTCACTTGTACTTTCAATCAATCCAAGCGTAATCGGAAGAGTAGATCTCTACAATCGAACTTCCTTAAAAAAAAAAGCCAACAAATAATATAAAAATTAAAAAAATGGATTGTCACTTATTGAGAAAAGGAATCTCTCTCTCTCTCTCTCTCTCTCTCTCTCTCTCTCTCTCTCTCTCTCTCTCTCTCTCTCTCTCTCTCTCTCTCTCTCTCTCTCTCTCTCTCTCTCTCTCTCTCTCTCTCTCTCACACACACACACACACAGAGGGAACATAAGAAAATAGATATTAGAAAAGAACTGTAATCTCCGCTTTTTCAGGGAAGGAGGAAGAGAGAAATTCGCATTCAAGATGAATTTTTCTGTCTGCCATCTCATGCAGCTTGCATGACGATCCCAAAACGTTTAAGCACATAGACGGGCAATGATTTGCGTGTTGAGCAAGGAAAAATGACCATTGACTATCCATTCTTTGGTCCTATTCTCTAACATTAAATGCATGAATATGTTTTAGAAGTATGCTCTCGATGTGATTCAGGGCTGAGAAGAAAGTAAATGCGCCTATGGATCTAGTAAAGGCTAATAACATGTGATTCAGGGCTGAGAAGAAAGTAAATGCGCCTATGGATCTACTAAAGGCTAATAACATGTGACATGCAGCGGGCGACTAATATGATACCAATAAACTGTACCGAGCATCATGCTTATAAACCATAACCTAGCTATGTACGAATCGTTTGTGTGATATAACAGCTCATGATATTAGAGTTCATTATGTATGCAATGTCCTTCAGTTCATTTTCCATTGACAGTGATGTTTTGGTTTACCCCCAGGTTTAAGGAAATTGAACTGGTGGAAGGAACGGAAGAAAAATCTGCA
>CM035419.1:157431230-157516230 GCA_020310875.1 Ceratopteris richardii | reverse complement strand
TCACTACTTGTGAGAGAGAGGGTAAGTTGAGATTATGGGAGGCAAGTTGGATCATTATAGAGACATCTCATCTTCATCTTGAGCATTTTGTGGAAGTGAGAGCTATGCAATTGGAAAGTTTCTAAAAGACAAAAGGGCTTGGAGCTTCTCCTTCTTTATGCACGTGGGGAGGTTCACCTTGGCATTCGTGTAGAGGAAGCTTGAGTAAAAAAACTACTTTATTTCTATCATTGAGAGCAAGCAACCACCTAGCATCAAGGAGGTAAGATTTACAGTAACTTTCACACACGTCACTGTAGCATGCCCCTCAATAGGGGCAGTTGCCCACCCACATGAGGGGGAGGCCACTGAGAGCTCTTGCTCTATGTCTTCCTGTATTGTGGAAGGACTTAACCTCCGCACACGAAACAACTAATTAACTAACTAGAAAGCTCACATTAAGGAGAGAGATGCATGTATCCACCGAACCAACACCTCCAATATATAGCTCCAAGGCCAAGGGGTAACTCACCCTCAAGGTGACATGTGTACCTTCCATCACATTGGTTTCCAAGCTTAGGATATCACATGAAATCACATGCCTTCTAAAAGAAGACCCTCCAAGCTCTCACATACAAATCAGGTGGCTAGGAAAAGCTTCCAATTAAGCCTCAGGTACCCTAAGGTTCAAGACCCTTCAAATGGGCAAAAGTCATCATCAATGCTTTGTGGGGGGTCCCATAGGTACTATGCCCTTCACCTTTACAATTGTTATATCAATCTAATTCAAGCAAGGGAGATTAGGTTTCCATGAAACATCCTCTTTACAAAGAAGTCGCAATGCCCTCACAATTCATGATGAAGTCAATGCTTAGGCATCTAAAACATGTGCCTGCACTCATGCACATTAGTCTGCAAAGGTGTTAGAGCGTCCCCTACTACCTCTTGTTTTTTCCTCTAGAAAATGGCCAAGGATAGTGTTAGCATCGATAACCCACGCCACCAATGTTGTATGTTCAAAGCACAGACCAAGCAATGGTTGGCTTAGAAGACATGCCATTAGGGAAAAAATGAACCTTGCATGGCCCTTGTAATGATCCCTAATTTTTAGGGATTAAGCTTAATTTTGTTCTTGTTTAAGGAGATAAAGTGCATTTAATAGGGCTCTTTTTAGTAGGCTAGAGTAGGCTATTTTTTAGGCTTTACTAGGCCTCTCTCTTTCTTCTTCTAGAGAGAGAGCAAGAGAATCTACTTTCCATATCATCAAACTCGTGCATGTATTTGAATAAAAAATGATTTTTTTTTAAGTCTCATTTTCATTGTATATTAACTCAAAAGGGCTCATTTTTTTAAATATATATGTTAGAAGTCACTTTTTTGGGCCCATTTTTTAAAGTTTCTTTTAGAAAAATTATAATTTTCAAGATCCCTCCAAAAGTAAGTGCCACATCATCAGATCCATGACTATACTTTCCCCAGAAAATGACTTTTTGCAAATTTCATCATTTTCAGCCAATACTTAGTAGTGGTATGTGAATGTGTAGATAATTGCTTGCAGTAATCTAATAGTCCAACTTCACCTACACCAATGAACTGAAGTAAAGTTGAGAGGTTATGGAATGTTGGATGGTAAGAAGATAGTTGATCAGGAGGATATATTGAACCATGAGTCCAAAGATCAATACTTTTTTCTCCAGCTGCATGGCGTTCATTTTGAGAATCGACATCATTGTTGCATTCTGTATTTGGAGCAAACTCTTTAGGCACACAAACATGGATACTTGTTGATGCAGGAGCATGAGGATGTTCTATTGTGTATTTGGAGCAAACTCTCTAGGCACACGAACATGGAAACTTGTTGATGCAGGAGCATGAGGTTCCAAAAATATCAACTCCATCATATGAGGGTGGTCACTTTAGAAAGCACAATCATATCTTTACAAAAACAACTTGCACATTTTGAACACGATATGGAAGCAAAGGAAAGCACAATTTCAAAATTAAATGCCAATCTCCAGCAGCTGAAAGCGACTCCACTTGGTATGAGATATAGGAAGAGAGTATTTTCATCCTTTGAAGCTCTTTTCAGTAGGTGGTGGAGCATGCAAACAATGTATATATGCAACAAGGTGAGTGTTTATTTTACTTTTATATGATTTGATAAAGATTTGTAATGGAATCTTTCATTATGTAGATCATTTATTCAAGACATAAGTGTTTCATCCACAACACAAGACCAACTCAAACTGATGAATAGTTTTATAAACAGCAAAGAGATCACTTCTGCTATAGACGCACCCATAGAAAAGTGTATTAGAGTTGTTGTTGAAGCTGAGTTTTCAGAGAAATCAAAATACCTTATCAAAGTGCAAGATGTACAGGCAATATGTGATAAAGCGGGCATCAATAGAAATGGGTATATTGCAATGTACACCCTTCTAAGGCAAGCCTTGTCATGGACAAAGGAAATCATCCTGAACCTTAGATTCCATGTGAACCCTGTATCTCTTGATTGGTTCAGAATTTGGAGAAACCAATGCTTCCATTGCCTCCGAAACGTGCCAAAACCCTAAGATTGACTATCTACTTGCCTGATTCGGATATCGAGAGCTCATGTTTCGAATTGATGACATCATCGATGACATCATCAATTCGTAACCGCCTTTCATGAACCGCCCTTGAAAACCTATATAAGGAGGAGTTGGCCACATTCATAATCAGTCTTTCCAAAATGTCAAGGGAGCACTAGATTGTGCTCTCTGACTACAGTAGACAAGATTTCTGAAATACACTTATGATTACAAGAACCCCCACATAGGGAAGATAATACAAGAAGATGTAGTCGATACAAGACGTCCCACAACCTGGGACCAATAGGTATGGAAAACTGGACTAGGGATAATACAGGAGATCCCACAACCCGGGATCGTAAGTATGAGACAAGATATCTAGATTACAAGAACTCCCCTCTGGGAGATGGACTAGATATAAGAAAGAACTCGACAAGATCTCGTACTACGAGATTACAAGAGGACAAGACTAGATGTCCAGGATACAAGACTAGATAGGACTGGAACAAGGAACAAGAGAAGAACAGGAAGTGGAACTTGGAGAGTACTTACTTGGTGGTCACGACTCCTTGAGCTCCCAAGAGTGGTATTGGCAAGACTGATTATGAATGTGGCCAAACCCTCCTTATATAGGTTTTCAAGGGTGGTTCATGAAAGGCGGTTACGAATTGATGATATCATCGATGATGCCATCAATTCAAAACATGAGCTTAGGATATCCGAATCAGGCAAGTAGACAGTTGATCTTAGGATTTTGGCACGTTCTAGATGCAATGGAAGCATTGGTTTCTCCAAATTCTGAACCAAGCATGAGATAGAAGGTTCACATGGAATCTAAGGTTCAGGGATGTCATGGACAAAGGAAACCATCCTGAACCTTAGATTCCATGTGAACCCTATATCTCATGATTGGTTCAGAATTTGGAGAAACCAATGCTTCAATTGCCTCCGAAACGTGCCAAAACCCTAAGATCGACTGTCTACTTGCCTGATTCGGATATCTAGAGCTCATGTTTTGAATTGATGACATCATCGATGACATCATCAATTCGTAACCGCCTTTCATGAACCGCCCTTGAAAACCTATATAAGGAGGGATTGGCCACATTCATAATCAGTCTTGCCAATACCACTCTTGGGAGCTTAGTCGTGACCACCAAGTAAGTACTCTCCAAGTTCCAGTTCCTGTTCTTGTCTTGTTCCTTGTTCCAGTCCTGTCTAGTCTTGTATCCTGGACATCTAGTCTTGTCCTCTTGTAATCTCGTAGTACGAGATCTTGTCGAGTTCTTTCTTGTATCTAGTCCATCTCCCAGAGGGGAGTTCTTGTAATCTAGATATCTTGTCTCATACTTACGATCCCGGTTTGTGGGATCTCCTGTATCATCCCTAGTCCAGTTTTCCATACCTATTGGTCCTGGGTTGTGCGACGTCTTGTATCGGCTAGATTTTCTTGTATTATCTTCCCTACGTGGGGGTTCTTGTAATCATAAGTGGATTTCAGAAATCTTGTCTACTGTAGTCAGAGAGCACAATCTAGTGCTCCCCTGACATTTTGGCAAGACTGGCTTCCATCCAAGACCAGTCATCATGGAGAATGCTTATGAACAGATTGTAGCATCACTTCAGAGTCTCCAACAACAAGTCGAAGACCTAACTCATCGATAGACACAAATCGAGATGGGACATCCAGGGCATGTAGGTGCACTCCTCCAAGAATTACAAGAATGAATCGGGAGTCTTCAGAAAAATAGTGAGATGAGTGTATGCCCGAACCTATGCAGATAGATGTAACTAGGTTCCAGCCTCTAACACCACAAGAGAAACAAAGAAGTGGAGGGATAACAAATTATGTCTATATTGTGGAAACCCTGGCCACATTGCAATTAATTGTCCCAACAAGAGAACGAACTCCAAAGTCGCAGCCACCCTTGTAGAGCAGGGAAACGAGGAAGTCTAGTTGTAAAAGAGACCATACAGCTCGACCATGATATAAGAAAGGGTCTCATAATTCCATCCACACCCGTAGAAACATGTCTTGCCCCTGTCAAGTTAATCATGTCTAAGAAGACCCTTTCCCTTGTAGCTCTGGTAGATTCAGGCGCATCCTCATGTTTCATTGATGAAAGACTCGTTAAGAAACATGGAATTCCAGTACTTCGGAAGAACAGACCAGTAGTAGCTAAAGTAGTAGATGGACGGCCTCTAGCATCGGGGAATATAACCATGGAAAACATACCACTAAGAGTACACCTTGGTGACCATGATTCACACATATGTTTCAATGTAATATCGAGTCCAGTAAATATGGTTATCATTGGAATGCCGTGGTTAAAGAAACATAATCCATAAATTAATTGGGAGAATAATAAAATCACCCCTCGAGATATCCAGAAGAACCCATCATATGTCGGAGCCAAAGCCTTCATACATGCAGTAAGGAAGGAACCGACGTATATGATCTATGCCATACCAGCTCAAGAATCCAGGAAAGATGATCCAGTGCAGCTACCCAATCAATACAAAGGCTTTGAAGATGTTTTTTGAAAAGAAGAATGCAGACATCCTTCCAGAGCATAGACCCTATGATTGTGCCATAGAACTTCAAGAGGGAGCACAACCGCCCTTTAGACCAATCTACAGACTATCCTCAGAGGAACTTATGGAACTACGCAAGAACATTGATGAGAATCTAGCGAAGGGGTTTATCAAACACTCAAAGTCTCCAGCAGGACCTCCTATTTTATTTGTAAAGAAGAAGGATGGGACTCTCCGGATGTGTGTAGACTATCGTGGATTGAATAAATTCACTATAAAGAACAGATATCCTCTACCACTCATATCCGAGCTCTTGAAACGCCTTGGAAAAGCAAAATTATTCACGAAGATTGACCTTCGAGGAGCTTACAACCTTGTCAGGATCAGAGAAGGAGACGAATGCAAGACAGCATTTTGGACAAGGTATGGCCATTTTGAATATGTAGTTATGTCATTTGGTCTCACAAATGCTCAAGCTGTCTTCCAACATATGATGAATGATATCTTTCGAGAATATTTAGATGATTTTGTTGTAATATACCTTGACGATATCTTGATATTTTCTAAAAATCTAGAGGATCATGAATGTCATGTAAAGATAGTCCTAGAGAAACTAAGAGAAAAAGGATTATATGCAAAATTGGAGAAGTGCTCCTTCCATAAGACAGAAGTGGAATTTTTAGGGTACATTGTATCAGATAAAGGAATTTTTATGGATCCTAAGAAGATTGAGACAATCCTTGATTGGCAACCACCTTCATGTGTTCGAGATGTACAATGTTTTTTGGGGTTTGCCAATTTCTACAGGATATTCATCAGAGATTACTCCAAGATAGTGACACCTCTTACCAAGCTTACAGGGAACCCCAAATTCTCATGGACCGAAGAAGCAGAAAAGGCCTTCCAGACCTTGAAATCAGCATTTACTACTGCCCCAATTCTAGTTCATGCTCATTCCAGTAAGCCATTCTTCCTTGAGACAGATGCATCAGACTTTGCTCTAGGGGCCATTCTTTCCCAATATGGAGATGATGGACACCTACATCCAGTTGCATATCATTCAAGGAAGTTTTTCCCTCCAGAAAGTAATTATGAAATTCATGATAAAGAACTTCTTGCCATTGTAGACGTGTTTGATACATGGCATCACCATCTCAAAGGAGCAGCTCATAAAGTCACTGTGTATTCAGATCACAAGAATCTAGAGTATTTTATAACCACCCAGATCCTCAATAGAAGGCAATCTCGATGGAGTAACTTTTTATCCAGATTTGACTTCGTCATCACATACCATCCAAGACGTCAACAATGTCAGTTAGATGCCCTGTCGAGAAGATCTTACCTTGCACCAAAGAAGGGTGAAGAGGCCTTTGATCAATAAGAGAGTGTATTACTCAAGCTTGAGCATCTCCAGTTAGCAGTTATCTCTTCAAGCCATCATGAAGATTCAGCCTTGAATCAATTGATCCATGAGAATCTACCACGGGATGAATTGTTTTGTAACGTTAAGTAAAAAGCTCAAGAAGGAAAATTCCAAGAAGTAAATGAATTTCAGGAAAAGGATGGGTTACTACTCTATAGGAACCTATTGTATGTCCCTCTAGGAAAGCCTAGGATCCAAGTACTTCAACAACGCCATGACAACCTTGCAGCAGGACATTTTGGAGTGAATAAAACAATAGAACTCATATCAAGGGAATTTTGGTGGCCTCATATGTGGAAGGAAGTCAAAGAATACATTCGAACCTGTGATACTTGCAATAGATCTAAGGCACCCCGACATAAACCTCATGGCCTCTTGCAACCTCTATCTATTCCAGAAAGGCCATGGGCTTCATTGTCTATGGATTTCATCACAGATCTACCAAAGTCAGATAAGTATGATGCCATTCTTGTTATTGTGGATAGATTTACAAAGATGGTACACTTCATTCCAACTAGACTTTTTCTCAGGTATATATTTAGGCTTCATGGATTGCCCGATGACATTGTCAGTGATCAAGGTCCACAGTTCATATCCAGCTTTTGGAACAGTATTTGCAAGCTCCTTGGTGTTCAAGTTAAACTATATACAACAAATCATCCACAAACTGATGGACAAACAGAACGGGTGAATCAAGTCCTGGAGCAATATCTCCGCTGTACTAGCAACTATCATCAAAATGATTGGTTTGAGCTTTTACCCTTTGCAGAGTTTGCTTATAACAATAGTGTTCATGCATCTACCAAGCAGACTCCCTTCTTTGCAAATTATGGACAACATCCAAGGATGGATATACAACTCTCAAATCATGTCAAGAACCCGACTTCTAGAGACAAGGCCCAGAACCTGATGGACATTCACAAAGAACTCAAGGAAGAGATCCATAAAGCTCAAGAACAATATAAGTACTATGCAGATCAACATCGTGTCCAGAATCCATCGTATCAAATTGGGGATAAAGTATGGTTACTCAGAAACAATTTGCAAACCTCAAGACCTTGTGCAAAGTTAGATCATCAAAGATTTGGTCCATTTACCAGCTTGGCCAAGATTAATCCAATCACCTTCAAGATCCAGCTACCAAGTACTATGAGAATACATCCAGTTTTCCATGTATCCATGTTGGAACCATATCAGATTTCACCATTGAGGGGTGAGAGACCTAGTCCTTCACCACCTATCGAGATTGATGATCATGAAGAATTTGAAGCTGAGCATGTCCTAGACTCCAGAATATCCCGAGGAAGAATAGAATACCTTATTCATTGGAAAGGGTATGACATCAGTGATCGTACTTGGGAACCTGCAGAAAACCTTCAGAGGGCACCAATCAAGGTTCGAGAATTCCATAAGAGAAATCCAATGAAGCCGAGACCAGATAACATGACCGCTCCTCATGGAACTCGTCGCTTGAGGGGGAGGTGATGTCATGGACAAAGGAAACCATCCTGAACCTTAGATTCCATGTGAACCCTGTATCTCATGATTGGTTCAGAATTTGGAGAAATCAATGCTTCCATTGCGTCCGGAACGTGCCAAAACCCTAAGATCGACTGTCTACTTGCCTGATTCAGATATCCAGAGCTCATGTTTCAAATTGATGACAGTCTTGTTCCTTGTTCCAGTCTTGTCTAGTCTTGTATCCTGGACATCTAGTCTTGTCCTCTTGTAATCTCATAGTACGAGATCTTGTCGAGTTCTTTCTTGTATCTAGTCCATCTCCCAAAGGGGAGTTCTTGTAATCTAGATATCTTGTCTCATACTTACGATCCCGGGTTATGGGATCTCTTGTATCATCCCTAGTCCAGTTTTCCATACCTATTGGTCCCAGGTTGTGGGACGTCTTGTATCAGCTACATCTTCTTGTATTATCTTCCCTACGTGGAGTTTCTTGTAATCATAAGTGTATTTCAGAAATCTTGTCTACTGTAGTCAGAGAGCACAATCTATTGCTCCCCTGACAAGCCTTACAATCACAATGTATTTCTCAAAGTATATTTCCATGCCCATATAAAGTGTATATAGAAAAAAAAATTATAATGAGGATGTGACTCGTATTATTGGACAATATTTATTCATAGAAGACACTATGCCTATCTCTGTTTATCATCCAAATATTCCCAAGAAGCAATCAAAGATCCTATCTACACAAGGCTTTACTTACACTAAATTCAACAATATATTTGTGGAACTTCAGAAGCTTCAACAAGCAATAGTAACTTTTATAGTTCAACAATCAAAGGTACCCCTACTACATTTTATTTGGTGTTGAAGTTTTATTGCACTCAAGTGTCATATTAAGGTAATGTTTCCTCTTTTGTGCAGAGTGTAATGATAAGTTAAAGTTCATACTAAAGCTTGATGAGTGCCAAATCATAAAGGGTTGGCGATAGGAAAGGTTGAGTGTGTAAGACAATAGTTACGCAATATAACACAGGAGCAATAGCAGAGAAGATAACAGATATAGGAGAATCTCAACAATTTTCTACTAGCAGCAAGTACAAAGATGATGGCGTTGTCCACCCGTGCGCTCTCAAGGTAGAGCTTAAATGGTGATCTAGACAACTCTAGATAGGGAGATACAAGGTAGAGGTATGCTGGCTCAACTCAATATCTTAGGTAGTGCAGAAGTCATGTATATATAGGATCATGGGTGGCCTGCCATGGACGGCTATACATGGGCGGTAGAGCGTGGGCGGCCACCGCCCGCGTAATTGCCATACACGGCTTATACTGGTTGAGCCGACCTAACAAATATAAATGATTTCTGACTCCGACAGGGAATATTCCATGGAATATTCCCTTTACCGTCGCGCCGGGGGCGCTGCCCCCGGACCCCCACCAGGGGGCCCGCTGGCCCCCTGGGACCCCCCAGCCAGGGGGCCCGCTGGCCCCCTTGGACCCCCCAGCCGAGGCTGCTCACCGCTGCCCCGGACCCCACAATTGGGGACCCTGGTAACTCCCTTTCCTTATAATATCTTACATGGTCCAATATGACCTTCATCCAACATTCAAGTTGGGATTCCCATCAATTGGGTAATGCACGCTTGGCTTCTCCTCATAAAGGGGGCCTTACAAAATGTGCATACAATCATGAGGGGTAGACATTGATCATACTCTAACAGAGTGTGATGCTAATGAATGGAGTTATGGACCATGCAATGAGTGATGAAACTTTAGGATCCAGTTCCCAGTTTACTTATAGTCTGCAATCAGAGAGAGAGATATTTGGTGGTTAGGTGCTATAGAAGTTCCCAAAGAAACAAACAATGTTATTTTCGTGGATTTTTAATAGGATTCCATGGATTATAGAAGTAATCTCTTCTCAAATACATGGACAAAAGCTTTTTGTAGATGATATAAGTGATTTTGAGGTAGAATGGCATTTGGTTGGAGACCTTAAGGGTATAAAATGCATGCTAGGTTGTAAATAAGGAACATCTTCTCTCTATCCTTGCCCATATTATACACAAGGTTACAAAGGATCTAAGAGACAATCTAAACATGCAAGGGCATTGATGAGAGTTGATGACTCTGAAGAAATTGATGACATAGACTCATGGAATTATAGGGAATGGGAGATATCACTTTTGAGGTGTCCAATGTTACAAGAACCAACTGGTGATAAAATAAGCAATGATTGGAACCCCATTATTCCATTTCCATTAGTCAATGTTCACTTTTGTACTTTGCATGCATTCATGAGGATATTTGATAGGCTTTTGAAGCTCCATGTTCAATATGCATTTGCAATGAAACCACTACAGAGGTCTACAATAGCAATCCAAAAAAATAGAAGATCTTTTGAATTCTGTTGGTTGTCATGGTGGCCATGTATCTTTAGTTGTTAAGAAGTATGGTGAGTCTTAAGAGATTTTACAACAAGTTTGAATGACTGGGAAGAAGGCAAGATGCTTCTTTAAAAGAGATGTGAATAGTCAGGTGATGGGAAATGGGAGCTTTGGAAGTACATTTGTTTGATTACGATAGACAATGATAGTCACGTTGATCTCATTAATAAGTGAAAGAAGGTTTGGTCATCGTTAGATCAATTGTTACATTTGATGGGTTTGTTTTCCACTAATGCTTCACAATGAGAATTATTCCAAGTGACTTTGAAGGAGTTTCATAGTCATTCATCTTATCATGGGGAGAAAGTAACATTACACATTACATAGTAAGTTTTGCTTACATTTTTTTATTTGGTCTTAAATACCATGTGTATATCTTATTGGCCAGACCATAGCATATTCTTTTTGCACATGGAGCATATTTTAGGATCGATATGGATCACTGGACATTTTTAGTACACAAGGAATGGAGAAGTCACATTATAGGGATAGAGGTGTTTACTTTAAAAACACCCATCATGGGGATGGTCTACTGCAATCAAACTATTTAGAAGAAATGTTCAACTAGTTTTTCGTACGACATTCGCTATAAAATATGTAATGGAACGAGCATGTGAGTCATGAATAGCAAAGATTTCAAGAAAGATACAACAGGATATTGCAAGAGAGAAGTGGATTTCATCATCAAGACTGCTACATCATGCCCAATGGCATGCACAAAGAGTCTGCGAGGGTCCTACTTGGAAATAGTTTCCCAACTCTTTAAATGCATTATTTCTTATGAAAATTTTTTTCAAGGTTTTTATAACTCCTTTCTCTTAAAATAAATTTTCAATGTTTTTTTTAATATTCTTTTGATGTTTTAAAACTAATTTTTATCCATTTAAATGTGAATAGGACAAATCTTAAGTGAAAGGCTATAAATAAAGGTTTGCTTCTTCATTTTACCACTTTACATCCTAAGAGAATGGCATGCACAAAGCAGACTGCTAGAAAGGATCATGTCATCTATCCTAGCCATGTGCAAGGTACCCAGTGCCCACCATGGATGACACCCCACAAGAAGCGTCAAACCACAAGCCACTCTTATAGATGAAACTCGGGTGCAGGGACACACTCTGCCAGCATTCCATCGTAGGGGAATGAAGCTTCACAACAAGAGAGAGATGTAACGCAAGAAACGCAATGTTCCCCTTCTATATCTGATGATGAGCCCCCAAACAATAAGGACGGAGACAAATTGTATTGGAGACAACATCAAATTTAGAGAGTTCCTCAGATAAAGAAAGTGTTAACGAGCCACCATGGACCAATGATCATATCCCGATGAACCATCGAGTAACACAGGGAGGCAAGAAACTCCCCGAGGACAAGGACAAAGACCAACCGATGAAGAAAGAGAGAAAAGTCAGGCAGAGCAGTTTAATGATGAGGTCGGACCATCTAGGCGTGCTCCAAGAAGAAAGAAGAACTATCAACCACATCGTAGACCACAAGGACCACAACCCAACATCCCTCCAAATGGAAGAGCACCGCAAAGGCACAGAAAGCAAACCAAAGCCTTTGCAGAGATTCGGCATTATCAAAAGTCTGTGGAGCTTCTTATTCCATGAAGGTGTTTTGCAAGTGTTGTGAAGGAAGAGATCCAAAGCTGTTGCGCTGGACTTTGTATTCAAGGGATAGCCATTGAAGCCCTCGAAGAAGTTGCAGAGGTGTATCTAATCTCAATGTTGGAGGACTCTAACCTATGTGCTATCCATGCAAAGAGAGTGACAATACAACCTAAAGATATGCAATTAGCTAGAAGGATTAGAGGGAATAAGCCTTAACATTTGTAAACTCTCTTGTTTGGAGAACTTTTTGTATATCCCAAATGATTAATATAAACTTCTTCTTATTATATTTGCTCTCCCAAGTGTTTGTCTCTTAGTGTACATGTTTTGAAGTCTATTTCTCCTATGTATCTAAAAGTTTCTTTGAAGTCATTGCACATGAGTATCCTAGTCTTCCATACATTTTATCAATTTAAGGAAATATTTCATGTACATGGGGCGTTTATCTGGTGATTAGATTGCTTGCAATGGCCTAAGAATACATAAAAAAGGCATGCCATAGAAACGTGGGATTGGGCCCTGCAAACGTTTTGCAGGGCCCAATCCCATGTTTCTGTGGCAGGCCTTTTTTATGTTATTCTAGGTGATTAAACCATATGCCATCCACACTAGAGCATATGGCATGCCTTAGGTAGGGTGGAATTCATGCAAACCCTCTGACCAATAGAGCAATAAGCTTGATGAACACTCAAATGTACTTATAAATTGATGCATGTTTATATGCACCCAAAGGAGTCTAGATATTCTCTAATCATTGCCCATCAAAAGAGTCTTCCACACTTCTCCAAGTTTAGGTTATAATTGATGTACATAGACTTTCAATATTGTGCCCATAGTGCATGCAATGGGCTTGAAATGCAAAAAAAAAAACCTACCACAAAAATGGGGGGATGGGCCCTGCAAAAGCTTTGCAAGGCCCATTCCTGCATTTTTGTGGCAGGATATTTTTTGCATTCCTAGGCCACTAAAAGCATTCTGGGCAACATCAAGGAACTATTGGAAAAAGAATGAGTTAACTATGCAAAACTTATCAAGTTGTCAAAAACATAAAGACACAATAGACAATTTAATGCACATGGAAATTGAAAAAAGAATAATTGGTATTATAAAAATTTACAACTGACTCTTGGGCTTGAGCCTCTCCACTCCATTCTTTCTTCTCTGAAAAGATAGCGGCAATTGGTAAGTCAAAACTAATTGGGATATTAAATGGGGGTCTGTCAACCCAAGACCCAAAGCTATTCCTATTTGACCCAATATTTTTCCTCTAAGGTTAACTCCTAGGGTAGTAAGGGCAAAGGACTTTCTAACCAAAATTACATAGTTGGTCCCTTGCATTATTGTAGATAGGCACAAAAGTTTGCTCAAGGCCTTCAGACACCAAGTCATGAAGTGTCCTTTAGGGGAAAAGTCCTTGTGGATTATAACAAAATCTTCCTTTGGCAATTTTCCAATGTAGTGTGCCAAGGAAGAGACATTGCCACAAGAAACATGGTCACCACCACTCTTTGCTGCGAATTTATCGACTTCAATTGTTTTGTGCACATAGAAAATCATAAAATTCATTAGATACTAACATCTTGTACAAATATGAGACAAAGCCAATCAAAAATGTCATTAGATACTTACATCTTGAAGTGTAACTTCATCCTTTCCTCTTCCCATTGCATCTACTGGAATGGAAGAGTGATCCATGCCACTTTGCTTCACAACAGGGGATGTTGGAATCTTCTTCTCCAAAATTCTTTCCCTTGTTGCGGCCAGATCTTCTTTAGTGGCATTTTGATTGGCATCACTCAAAATCTCTTCACACACAAATGCAATGGTGTCTGCAATTGAATCACCAAATGGAATGGTTGTCTTTTCAACTTTTTCATAAGCATTGTCCATGGGAACATCCGAGATCGAGCAAAAAATACTTAGGCATTCGTTAAGGCGTAGACCGAATGCCTTCTCAATATCATGTAGGAGCAAAAATTCTTCCTTCATCGACAAGTACCACTAAAAACATTTCCATCTCTACCTGAGGTAGAGTGGGTCCCATGGACTTTAAGTTGGAGGGTGGACTATTCTGTGCACTACTGGCTTCCTTCAATTTGTCCATTACCCCTTGTGGAAATTATCTACGAATTTTTCCACTCTCTTCTAATAAGTTGAGAGCTTCTGTTTGTGGTTCCTTTTTTTCATCTACAAAACCCCCAACAACAAGATGGGGTAGGTCCATGGGTGTAGGTTCCCATCTTCCTCTTCTTATTTAATTGCTTAATTAAAGGCACTATGTCATCTAATAGGTGTTGTGCATCCTCATCAACAGCCATGAAATGCTTTAGGCGCTTTGCAAAGGCCTCATCTCCTTTATGAATGTAAAAAAGTATGTCACAAGGGACCCATTTACACTCAAGTGCTGGAATATCTATAGCATATCTTAATATATAGAATTCCAGAAAATCCATAATGTCATCGAGCACATCGGAGTTCATGGCTAGTGTCCCTTCAAGATTAGGGACTCTATAGACTAGGTCATACAAATCCGTATGACCATTGCAGTCTATAGTATCCAAGAACTCCATGAATAGATCTCGAAGAGATTTGATGGGAGTGGAAGTGCTTGCATCCATTGCTTGTGCGCGAGAATTCTATAGGCTGGTTTGCGCTTTCTAGCTCTTTGTGAGTGCAAATGTGAGAAATGAGCACATAGAACCCATTTTTATAGCAGTTTCAAGTTTTCAAAGTGACTGGGCCCACTTTTAAAAGTACATAATAAAATAGTGAAAGTTAAGAAAATGAGTTTCTGATGACAAAATGATGCACAGAACACCAAACAATATGAATTTTTTTGCATCAAATCAAATGTTTAGACATAACACAACAAAAAACATGACCAACCACATTTCAAAGGAGTGAACATAGACTTTTGAAATTCCAAAAGTTTTGAAATTACCATTGCAATTAGAAGATATATACAATATCGAACATGAATTGTTTGTCCTACTTTTTACAAGTTTCTTGAAAGTGCAAAAACCATGAGATACAATGACGAGGACCCAAAAAGTGACATTATCAGGTTGCAAAAGAACTATGACAATGAGAGTTCAGTTCCATCTTTGCTCCAATCTACAGGGACTTTCGTTTTGTATTCCAATCTTCTTCCCACCTGTAATCAATTGCAAGAAATTGAAGTTGTAAAACTAAAATAAGTAATAATGAAAAGATTACTTTAACAAAATCACAAAACATTTCTCACCTTATGTCCTTGTATTTTGAATTTGGATTGAGTTAGTCCTTCAAACCCCATAATCACCAAGTGTTCTCTCAGATTAGCCAAGGTCCAATGATGATTCACTAAAATAGTTTCTATTTCATTGCTGGGCAATCTAAGCTTTATTTCAAATGAATGTAAAGATCCCTCTGAACTTTGAAATGGTATCCATTCGTGAAGTTTGCACATTCAACGATCATAGTAGAATCCAATGTATAATGAAGTAAATTGGAAGGTAAAAAAATGGTCCATGAATGCTAATGTAAGAATCCCTTTTCTATCTCTCTTTTCTCACTACACATGTGTAGCCCTTGTTGATGCAGAGGACTCTACATTCTCTCTCAAACTATCTTTCTACACAAGTTTTCATGACCAACATTACTCTTCTTACCTTCCATAGAGATGCATCACATTGAGTAATGAAAATACAAACACTCCTTTCTTGTTTAAATTCATGGGGATGCTAATATAGAAGCCAAACACAAAGGAAAAGAACCAAATATTATTAACAAAGTGCAAACATTATGATAATGATGGGAAAATTGAATGATAGGGGAAAAAGCGTAGAGATTTTTTTCATTTTCAAGAAGGAGGGTGGTGTTGGAAGCTTTACATATACAAGGATGATGATGGAAAAACAAAAAAATAGTTTGCACATTATTCCATTCACCCTAGTGAGCTACAGTGATGAAATGATTATAGCCATGCACTCTTCCTAATTAAGAAAGGCACTCCTTATATCTAGTTGATATATCTTTTATATTTTATTATAGCTACATCCAATAAAGTTCTCATTTGTGAACATGTTTGCCATTAGACTAAACATTTCAGCATAATCCAATACTTGAGTTTGAGCATATCCTTTTGCTACAATTCTAGCTTAGTATCTTGATAAACTATCATCAATATTTCTTTTAATCTAAATAAAACCATTCATAAGTAATCACAAAGACTAGAGACAACCATTGCATAATGATCTAATGCAAAAGAAGCATTATGAGAGCTTAAACGAGTGCAATATTGCAAAGGTGCATCTAGCTTGCTATTTTTCAAATTCTACATGAGCCGTTTAAGCATAGTTTTTAACTCTTCAATGCCATCTCTCTAATGAATAAGTGCATCATGTAAATCTACATAAAAAATAGAAATATTTTCGTCATCATTTGAAATTGTAAATGCTGAGAAATTGTCTCACTATGAGCAACATTTGACCATCCACCTATAAGAAGAGGTGGCAAAGTTTCATCAACATCCTTTGAACTAGCTAATGTCTCCTTGATACATGAAAGTAATGATTGAAATACATTTTCCATGAAAACAACATCATGAATAACTAGAATACATTTAGTGTGTTGATGATATAGACAATATCCTTTGCTTTTGCAATTGTACCAAATGAAAATACATTTTATAGCCTTATCATCCAATTTTATGCATTATTTTTCAATCACTAACATATATGCAAAACAATAAAACACCCATAAATGAGAAAAATATGGATCATACAAAGACTCATTAGGAGTGATAAACTGCAATGATTTAGCAGGACAATTGTTAATTACATATGTTGCACACATAAGAACCTCAAGCCAAAAGCTATGTGGTAAAGCCTGAATTTTGATCACACAATGTGCCATTTCCATGGGAGATTTATTTTTCGTCTCAGCAACTAAGCTGTAATTTATATGTAGCTCAAACTAAACCATCTTTGGGGAAGGATTGACATTACATTTTACTTGAGAAACTGCTTCACAAATGCTTAGAAGGTGCCTCAAGTCTGGATAAAGAAAAACCATTTCACATTTTTCAAAACAAACAAGTTAACAAAATCTAGATCACTAAAAATGCATGCCAAAGTTTTTCATATCAAAATAGCCTAAGAATCTTCAATTGCACATGCAAAATAATCCACATATTTTCCATAATTTGTGATCTTATACAACCCATGACATATCATTTTAGATGCAATGATTTTTTCACCATCAGAGAGATCATGAACTATACATCTTTCATCAACAAATCCTACTACTAGTCCAATTTTTGCTAATGGTGACACTAACATTAGATTCTTTCTGATCGCTAGGATATATAAAGAATATGTCAAAGTGAATGTGCTACCATTTGCAACAATAAGAATAAATTTCCAAACTCCCAAAACAAGATAAGAGGAGTTTGTTAGCACATGTGACAATATTCACTATAGACACACGCTCAAGTGAAATGAAGAAATTGCATTGCAATGTAATATGTTTGGTTGCACCACTATCAATTTATCGAACATTTGAGTCCATTGCACACATACATAATTCATGAGAAGATGGATCATATATGAAATGAGTGGTAAATGCCCATTCTTCAATCTGCACAACATTAACAGATCTAGTTTTAGGAGTGGAAGCCTCTACAACAGCCTCTTCCTTCTTTGCCTCTTTTGTAGCCTATTTAGGAAAATTCTTAATGACATGATCATTTGACTTAAAATATTTGAAAATTTGCTTTTATTTTTTTTTTCTTGTCATGTTTATCTTCCCTTTTTTATTGTGCAACATTAATAGATTTTTGCTTGCTTGTAGAGGGAGTCAATTTAGTTTACCCTTTTAATTAGTAGATTTTTTCTTACTAGTAGAGGAGCTCAATTTACCTCTGCCCTTATTCATGAAGCAAATAAAAGGCTAACCTCTCAAAAACTAAGGCACTTTGATTCTGTTTCATAATCAAATGAAAAGTAGAAGCAGAACACTCATAAGAATATGCAAGAACATTAAGAACAATTTTCACAAGTCATATCTAGCAAGATTTCATATGCAAAAATCAACTTCTCTTTCAAATTCTTGATCTTTGTAAAAAATGTGTTCATTGAATCTCCTTCATTTGTATGATTACTATCCAAATCCTTTCAAAAGGAAGCAATATGAGCCTCATTTCTTGTGTGATATAGTATGGCAAGATCATCCCAAGCATCTTTGACTATTTGGCATGAGTGAATATGAGGGATAGTGGCATCTTTGATAAACATATATATATATATATATATATATATATATATATATATATATATATATATATATATATATATATATATATATATATATATATATATATATATATATATCAATGCAAAATTTATATCCCAAAGAAGCTACTTTTCATTAGGTGAAATGTGAACTATGGTAGGACCAAGAACATGAAGATCATCATCTTCAACACTATTTGCATCACCTATTCTCATAATATTTGCATGTGTAGGGGGATGTATTTCAAAACCCTGCACATTATTTTGCAAGCTTTTGCTACCAATGGTAGCTAGAACCATCCAATCTATCCTCAACAACCAGCATAAGAAATACATCATTACTTTTAGCCATGGCTAGTGAAAATACCTTGCTGTAGAAGATTGACTATTTCTAGAAAAAGTTGAGCCAAAATACCCAATCAAGTTTTGATATACCTATAGAAAACTTTGAGATGCTTATACTAGCAAACCAAAAAATTATATGTGCTTGGTAGAAAAGAAAAAAAATGCTTGCATAATCACTAGAAAAGTGCATTTGAAGGCCAAAAATGAGCTCAATTCGAAATTTTGATGCCATAATATGAACTAAATTTGAACTACTAAGGGAAACAAGTATGCTCACCAAATTTCATGTGATTTTGAGTCTATAATCAAAAGGGTGTTGACAATGCCAATAGGAAGCAATGAACTGCTCTATTACCAATTATTGGAGTTCAAGGACTACAGAAGCATGCAAACAACATGAGGTAGAAGAAGTGTGGAGCACAAGATTGATTGCATTACTAAGTGAATGTACAAGATAAGTAGCCCATTAGAATTGTAGCTGTCTACACAAACCAAAGGAAAAAACTTCCTAAAGAGGGAAAAAATTACCCCAATAGTCCCAAGTTTGTTCACACATATCACTACCAAAATATATTAATATCCATTACACTTATTGTATGCCATTGTGTTGTCCACATTGGGTATTATCTTTGGGTTGAAATTTTATTGATGAGTGTTGATCTATTTTCTACAATGGATAAACACTATCACATATGATGCTAACAAATCCCCCAAAATGAACCCAAAGTGAGTGAAAGAAATATAGTGACAAGCATCTTATTAGCTCTAGAATTCTACACCATTCTCATTGTGCTCGATGAATACATAGATAAAGCAAGTCACTTTTATGAATTTCCATGCCTCCTCATATAGAAGTAATTTGGAATCATCCTTATGTATTACAAGATCATAACCTAAATGATTTTCCAAAGAGAAGATGAGCATTAATGTCAAATTTAGTAACACAAAGAATGGTGTAAATCCTCATCTCTTATATCATCTACTTCTTGTTGTTGTTGGCATTTGTGTGACAAAGAATTGCAAAGGATGGAGCAAATATGTAAATGTTTCATTTGTGTGGGTGATATGAATAGGAGGGGGTGTCGAGAATCAAATGGGAATTTTTCTCAAGCCCACAAAATGGATTATCTAGGCATTATGGACATGGTCTCCTCAACAAACAAACTTGTGGCCAAATGGATGGTCAAGTTCTCATGTAATTGTGGGGCATTTTCGGCCAAGCTCATCTTCAAGAAGAGTGGTGCCCCCTCTCTCATAGGAATCCCAAAATTGAAAGAAATCAATCATATCATGCTCTTCTTCTTGACTTTCCCAATTTTCCCAAAGAGCTTGGATATGACATTCTCTTTGTGGAAAGTTTGGAACAAGATGAAACCCTCTTGTTCCATCAGTGATGATTGGAAGTGGATTGCTAGCGCTAGACAACACGATTCAATTTGGTTCCCATTTTGAGGTATCACAAGAGTGGAGAATGTGATCCTGAAAAGAGCCAAGAGACTTTGGAACAAATGTTTTCGCATATGGAAGCACCTCTAGAACCATGATAGAGGGTTTATGCTGAAAGTAGTGCACATGGAGAGAACTCTTGAGGCTTCTTCTATATTCTATCTCCAACACTATGATTGCTTCTCCTTTGCTTTCATTCCTTTTAATCCCATGGTTATTGAGCTTGAAGAAATTTGTTTTATTAACCCCATACCACAAGCATTATATATGCATAGTTCTTTTGTATGTGTACTTCTATCTTTGTGCCTCTATCAGCATCAAAAACTCCATTCTCTATCTTTGTTGGCTTCATAACAACCACCAGCTCCTAAATTTTACTCTCTCTTCCATATGTATATCGACTCGCTCCATCTCCATGTAGCCTTTACTTTTCCATCTCATCCTCCATGTAGCCCATGAGGCTAACTCCTTGGCCTTCAAACTATATCCTCCATTCAGATCATTCATCGCTAGTCTCCTACTTTTTTCTTCTCTTCTACATTTAAATATATCCAAGGAGAAATATTTTTTTGACCAAGAACATATGCCATTGCTTAGTTCCCATGTTCCTCTTCTTTATCAGATGCATCCACTTTCTTTAAATCTGCCCCTCCTCATTTTTTTTACCATCATTGCCTTAACAAACTCCTCATGTTTCCCAAACTTCCATTGCTTGCTTTTCCATATTTTTGATACCTCCCAAAATTGCTTCAATTCTATAGTTGAGGTGAAAGTATTTTGTTTCCTTTTATGTTTGGTGTGTAACAACATCCATCCATTGATTTCCATCTCACACTTCTATCAATTTCATAGAAATATCCCAAGAAAAATTATATATCAATAAGATTAATAAACACCTAGAACAATACTTCATAATCATCCAAAATCAAGGTGCAACTGGATAGAACCATTGAGCTTTAGGCTTAACAAAAGATTAAGAAATTTAAATCAACTCCTATCATCCAAAGAGGGAAATTGTTTACTTCAATTTGACTTGGAAGATCATCTAAGATCAAATTTCTTGTGCTGGAGGAACCTTCTTTAATGCATCCACTACACATGTTATTTCAAAGGTATTCTTGAGCATAGGTGATGAAATTGTCACGACATCCATCCCTTCCAAATCAAAGCTTCATTTTGAAGCTCCAACAACAATCAAAACATGAATATCTACACATCTTCAATGCATAGAAAATAGAATGGTTCATAGGAAGGCAATTGATATCTCATGTCAAGGTTTATCCACTCAAAATCAAGGTTTAGCTTTATGCATGTAACTTATGCTAATGTAACCATACAAATGGACATGCATTTATCAATCATGATAATCACGTGCAATATATATCCAAATTATGCATACTTTCAATGCAAGTAATCTCAATATGGTTTACATAGAGAAAAATTTACTAAAGGTTTTCTATTCTAAACGGCTTCTCATCAAGATTGATCTAATCATCTTCTCTTACTAAATCAAATCTTGTTCTTCCATGATCAATTCATCATCCACATCATAGTCTTGTAACACAACTCAACTTGACAAACTCTTGAGCACCTTTACTTCCATTAAAAATTTGTATTAGAAAAATTTGCAATAAAACACACATATTAAATTTACTTCAAAATCTACATCTTATTCTATCTTTGAGCATGAATTGCAATTGCAATCCATGACAATACTTTGTGATAATCCATCTAGACAAGAAAAATAACAATAAGATCAAAATCAATAACTTTCGTGATGATCCATTCCAACCTCAAATCTTGGTTTCTTCTTTGACCTACGTCCACAAACTCAATCATTTGCTTAGAACAATCAAATTTATCATCTTCTATCATGAAATTATGAAACGAAATCTCCACATAAATTTCACAATCATCCTCTTTATGTGCATGCTACAAATGGAAAACATTGGTTTCAAATATATGTTTGTAAATAATATACTATAAATCATCCATAGAAAAGTACATTTGAAGGTTGAAAATGAGCACAATTCAAAATTTTGATGCCACAAAATGAACTACTAAAGGCACCAAGTATGCTCACCAGACTTTGTGCGATTATGAGTCTATGATAGAAAGGGTATCAAGGATACCCAATAGGAAGCAGTGAGCTACTCTATTATCGATTCTTGGAGTTCAAGAACTAGAGAAGCATAGAAACAACATGAGGAAGAAGAAGTGTGGAGAAAAACATTGAATGTATTACTAAGTGAACATACAAGATAACTAGTCCATTAGGATTATAGTTTTGTATACAAATTCAAGGTAAATAACTCCTAAGGAGGGAAAAAAATTGCCCTAGTTGTTCCAAGTTTATTCACACATATCACTACCAAAAGATATTAACATCCATTGCACCTATTGTATGCCATTGAGTGGTCCACATTGGGTATTATCTTTGGGTTAAAACTTTATTGATGAGTGTTGATCTATTTTCTATAATGGATAAACAATATCAACATTGTTCACTATTTAATCTCCACCTACACTCCTTGTGAAGTAGAATGATAGGCTATCTTCACCAGAAGTGCTTCCATATTCATGAGGCTGCTAAGAAATCTCCCCAAAAAAAGCCAAAGTGAGTGAAAGTAAATCAAGCAACAACCATAAATATTGAAACATTTATATCTTATTAGCTCTAGAATTCTTCACCATTCCTCTTATGCTCCATGAATAGATAGATGAAAGCAAGTCACTTTTATGAATTTCAATGCCTTCTCATATAGAGCTGATTTGGGATCATCCTTATGTATTACAAGGTAATAACGTGAATGATTTTGTGAAGAGAATATGAGTATTAATTTTAGATTTTGTAACACAAAAAATGGTCTAAATCCTCATCTCTTTTATCATCTACTTCTTGGCTTGTTGGCAACCAAGTAACAAGGAATTGCAAAGGATGGAACAAATTTATAAAAGCTCTGTCGGTGGGTGATCTAAATAGGAGGGGGTGCCAAGGATCAAATGGATTTTTCAAGCCCAAAGATGGGATGATCTAGGCATTTTGGACATGTTCACCTTGGGAAACAAACTTATCATCAAATGGATGGAAAAGTTTTGGTGTAATGGCAAGGCTTCTTTAGTCACGCTCATCTTCTAGAATAACGGTGCCCCCTCTCTTGCAAGGATCTCCAGATGGAAAGAAATCAATCTTATCATACTCTTTTTTTTGCCTCCTCTCTGCTTGGATAAGCCTTAACACTATTTGGGATTGCTCCAAAGGTCCTTCACTTCACTCCATATGCTTGAATGGCCTTGGTTGCACCTTCTTCATGAGAATATGACTATATAGACCTTGTTGTGACCTTTTACATACTCTTGTGTGACTCTTGGCTCTTCATCTAGCCTTGGCTTGTCTTTTAGCTTTTCATTTGACATGAATGTATAAGGATTTGTGTTTTTCTATCCATTGGAGTCTTCTTTAGCTTTGACAACACCTTCGTTTGCTCTAAGGTTGATGGGCTTACTTAATTCATAATTTCAACACTCCATCTCAAGCTCATGGTGGTTATCTCCATCTCCAAGAGACTCATTGCTTTGTTGAACTTATTTAACTTTGTAGCATCCAATCCTTTGGTGAAACTATCAACAACCTATACCTTTGTACCTATGAAATGCACAAACACATCTTTTCTTACAACCTTTTCCATCACATAATGATAATGTACCACTATGTTTTCTCCTTGCATGGTACATGGGATTATTTGCTAGATATATCTTAGAGGTGTTGTCTCCATAGATGGGAATTGTGTTAGCTTGCATATCCAAGTCATTTAGTAGTTTCTTTAAACACATAGCCTCACATGTAGTGAGTGCTAATGCCCTATACTTAGCCTCAATTGATGAAAATTCCAATGTAGGCTTCTTACTAATCCATGAGATGGCTTTTGTTCCTAGCATGAACACATAGCCAAATGTTGACCTCCTATCATCAACACTCCGTACCCAATTTGCATCACCCCATACTTTGAGTTGTAGCTCCGCTTCATACCTATTGAGAAATCACAATTGATTGTGCTCTTCATATACCTTAGTACCTTCCTAGATGCATTTAGGTGCACATTTGTGGTTGCATGTATTGTAAGAGTACTCCTACTACATGACTCAAATTAGATCTTGTGAGAGTTCCATATATCAATGATTGACTTGCAATCTTCCATGCCATATTTTTAGAGCATATCTAGGAGGTACTTCCTTTGGCATAGCTAAACACCTTCATTTGCATCTGCCTCATTGGTAATCTTGTATCTTGAAGTAGGAGAGGAATAATAACCCTTACCTTCATCACAGATTCCACGAGCATGTCCCTTCGATGTTGATGCCTCTGCTCCACTCAATGTGATGGACTCTTGAGATCTAACCTACAAATCATAACATGCATGGTCATCATAATCATCTTCAAGCACTTTCTCCTTACCCTTGTCTACATACCATGGCCTTATCTCATCAAAGACCACATCCCTTGACACATGGAGCTTCTTGGTCAGAGGATTCTAGCACTAGTGCCCTTTTTGTTGTGTGGAATAGCAAATGAAGACACATTTCTAAGATTTAGGCTTAAGATTGGTCATTAGCTCTTGTTGTATGTACACATAGTATACACATGCAAACACTTTCAAGTGTTTTGGCCCTAGTTTCTTCCCATAATAGGATTCATAAGGTTTGAGCTCATGCACTCCACTTGTGAGAAACCTCTTCATAAGATACAATGATGTATTTATAGCCTCAACCCAATAAGAGGATGATAATTTACCTTCATTTATCATACACCTAGCTATCTCCACAATGTGCCTATTCTTCCTTTCTGCCACACCATTTTTTTGAGGGGTGTACCTGCATGTGAACTTCCTTTTGATGCCATGATCTTGCAAGTCCTTTATAAATTCCTTAGATGAATGATCTCTTGCTCCATCATACCTTAGGTTTTTCACTTGATTAATTGTTCCTTCTCAGGTTCATTCTTGAATGTTTGAAACATGGAGAGCACAATTTGATTTCTCTTTATTGATATAGATCCATACCTTTCATGAGAATCCATCAATGAATGTGACAAAGTACCTTCCTCTACCTAAAGAAGCCTCCTTTTCAGGACCCTAAACATCTGTGTGTATGAGATCCAAGGTCTTTGTTGATCTGTGAGTACTCCTCTTGAAAGACGGTCTAGCTTGCTTACCTAGTTGACAAGCATAAAAAACTCATGCATAGATTGGCCATCAAAAATTGGTAAACCTCTCACCAATCCCGCTTTGCTCATGTTCTTGAGCTTAGGAATATTCACATGCCCTATTCTTGCATGCCAAAGATCAATAACTGGAATCTTGCTAATCCCAAACATGACATAACATACTTGGCTATGTGTAGAGGCAACATCAAGAGTGAATAGCATGTCTTCTCTTCTTTTCTTTGGCTACAAGATTTCCTCCATCCTTCATAAGATAGTGTTTGTCATTGAATATGACTTGCAATCCCTTTTCTACCATCTGTCCTATACAAATAAGGTTTTTATTTATGGAAGGAACATGAAGTACTTGTTGTAATACCTTTGTAGACTTGTCTTCTCCCAATCTGATATCCGATACATACTCTATGGGGTGTTCTGTGTTATCACCTGCTTCCACACAACCCTTGGTCTTCAAAATCATACATATTGATGAAAACATATCCTTGTCATGCCATGTGATTGTTGCAACCAGAATCTATGTACTGTTTTTGGTCCATGGCACCCCTATCATATTGATGCCTCATGGCAAGGAGTTTCTCATTGCCATCATTCTTTGAAGTGGTGCTAGCAAAATTCCCTTGGTCCTTCTTCTTACCTCCTTTGCCATCCATCAACCAAAAATATGAAGCAATGTGATTTGGCTTACCAAAAACATAACAAATCATACCTTTATGTGGATTCTTGTCCTTGCCCTTGCCTTTGGTCTTGGATTTGGCCTTGGGGTCTGAATCTGATTCTTATTCATCTTCCTTTGATTGTTTGCCTTTGCCTTTACCTTTCTTGCCTCCTTTTCCCTACCCTTTGTTGGCATAGAGTGCTTGAATATTTGCATCCTTGCTCCTTGGTGCATCTCCCATTGCAACTTCTTCTGCCACTAGATGAGGGACGACATCCTCCAACAATGGGAGAGGATCTATATAAAGGATAGTGGTTATCAAATGCTTCCACTTATCTTCCCCTCTAATTCCATTGAGGGTGATCTATAGTATGTCTTCTTCATCAACTTTTCAATCGATGGATGCAAGATGATCCCTAAGTTCTTTGACTCTTCGGGTGCAATCAATTGTGGATTGACCAATAGCTGTCTTAAGTGTGTGAAGCTCATTTTTTAGATGCATCTTTCTACTCCTTGTGGACGTAGCATAGACCTTCTCAACATCCTTAGTATGATTAAGTTATAAAATATGCCCAATCATATTATTGGAGATCACCTGAGATATCAAGAAGATAGCTCTCCTATTCCTCTCCTCCAATTCCTTCAAGATCCTTAGCTCTACATTTGTAGTCTTTGGTGTCCTTTGGGTTGACCTCAGGGGATTCTTCATCTCCACACACAATAGGCTAGAGTCCTTTGCTCATAAGATATTTGGAACCTTCTTTTGTTTGCCATACTTCCATGCCTAAGAAGTAGTGAAATAGACCAAGATGTATCATGAAATACTCAAGGTGAATCTGTGTAATCTGAATCGGATGTCTTCACCATCTGAACCTATCAAAATCAATTCATCTACATAAAGGCTGATTGTTGCAATTAAGGACCCTTTTTTATACATGTATAATTTATCATCAACAGTGCCCATTTGAAATCATTTAGCTTCAAAGAACTTATGAATCTTTTCATACCAGGCATTGGGAACTTGCTTAAGTCTATAAAGTGCTTCATGAAGTCTATATACATGGTCTTCCTTTCCTTTGATCTTGAAACCTTCATGCCATTTGACATAGACCTCTTGTTGAATATCACCATTGAGGAAAGCACTTTTTACTTTGAGTTGGTAAATTGGCCATTTGAAGTGTACATTTAAGGCAATAATAACTCTTATAATTGTAAACCTTGCACTAGAGGGAAAGGTTTCTTCATAACCAATGTCGTGCATTTGCTTATACCCCCTACTACAATTCTTTCTTTGTACTTGTCTGAAGTACCATCTAATTTGTGCTTAACTTATCTAGTTTCCAATGCTTAACTCCTAGTCGATGTATAGATTTACTCATTTGAGAAATAGTAAACTGAATATGAGGCCAAGTAGTACATAACCAAATGAGGCATCCAAGAGTTTGTTGATAGATTCCAACATCAAATGCATCTCCAACATCATGAAGGCTCAATCTTAAACCTATTTCAATGGGAGTGGCAATAGGTTTAGGGTTAAAATGTTGTAATTAAGTGTCAATGTATTTAGTTTGACAAAAGGAAAAGCCACCATTAGCTTCCACAAATTTAGTGCCCAAATAGTGATGAAAACACCCCAAATCTGACATTTCAAAAAAGGGATGCAAATAAGCCTTAAAATATTAAACATGTGTCTCCTTAGGACTAGTGAGCATCATGTCATCTATGCAAACAAGAATGATAAGAAGTGCATCACCTACAGGCTTTATATACAAGGTGTTTTTAGTTGAACTATGTTGAAATCCATGTGCTACTAAGTATGAATATTTTTCCTCATATCAAGCACGTGATGCTTGCTTTAATCCATACAATCACTTAACCTGCATACTTTGTTTTTATGTCCTTTTTGGGAAAAACCAAATGGCTGAAATACATACACTTCTTCATGAAAATCACGATTCAAAAATGTATTTTTAATGTCTAGATCATGTACAATTCGATCATTATGAGTTGCAAGTATAAAGATGCTATGAAGGATTCAACATATGGGGGAAAAGTTCTCATCAAAATCAATGCCCTTCTCTTGAGATAACTCTTTCCTACAAGCGGGGCCTTATATCAATCAATACTACCATCAAGTTTTTGTTTCAATTATTTACATCCATTTAGTGCCAATGAGCTTTTTTCCAAGGGGAAAATCACATAAAGACCAAGTACTATTCTTCATAATAGCATCAAATTTTGATTGCATAGCAATCATCCAATTTTTTGAATTATGTGATTCATCAAAAGAGACAAACACATTCTCATCACAAAGACAAGAAACAACCATTTCATAACAATTTGATGCAAAAGAAGCACTATGAGATCTTGAATGTGCACAATATGGTAAAGATGCACCTAACTTGCTATTTGTCAAAGTCAACATCAACCATTTGGGCATAGTGTTAGCCTCTTCAATATCAGCTCTCTCATCGACAAGTGCATAATTTATATTAGCAATGCTTTCATGGGGAACTTGTTTTCAGGTTTTTTTTGGTGAAGCAAGGTAGCAAAATTTAGATGATCGAAACATGCATGCCAAGTTTTATCACCTAAAATACTTATAGAATCTTCAATTACACATGAAAAATAATTCATAAATTTTTCCATAATTTGAGCTTATACAACCCATGACATAGCATTCGAGATCGCCACCAAAGAGATCATGGACTATACATCTATTATCAAGAAATTTCACTACTAGGCCAATTTTTGCTAATGCTGACACTAATAAACGATTCTTTTTTATACTTGGTGCATATAAAGCATCTGATAAAGTGAATGTGCTAACATTTTCAATAGTAAGAATAATCTTCCCAACTTCCATAATAGAATAAGAGGAGTTTTGAGCACATGTGATAATATTCCTTGTAGGACTGGACTGGAGTGAAGTGAAGAAACTACGTTGCAGAGTAATATGTTTGGTTGCACCACTATCAAAATACCAAAGATCTGATTCCACTACACACATACATTTTTCATCAAAAAATGAATCATAATTGCAGTGAGTGGTTAATTCCCATTCTTCATTCTAAACAAGATAAGCAGACTTGGTTTTAGGAGGAGAGGCCTTTGCAACAAGCACCCTAGCCTCTTTCTTCTTTTGTAGCCAATTTAGGATAATGCTTGATTAGATGATTATTTGCCTTACAGTACTTGCAATACTATTTATATTTTTTGTTTTCCTCTTATCTTTATCTTCCTTCTTTAGCTATGTAGCACTAGCATAATTTTTCTTACCAATAGATGAGCTGGATTTACATTTTCCCTTCTGACTAGCTAAAACAGCTTGATCTATAACACACATAATTAACGTATTTTTTCTAGATTGGTCTTCTTGCAACAAAAACAAAGATGAAGTCCTCAAAATTTAAGGAATTTGAATTTCATTTCATCATCAAATGAAGAGTAAAAGAAAACCATTGACAAGAATCTAAAAGACCATTAAGAATGGTTTGCACATGAAATATCTAGCAATATTTCACCTACAACAATCAATTGCTCTTTCAAATCCTTGATCTTTGTTAGAAAAGTTTCCATTGAATCTCATTCATTTGTATGCTCAATCTCTAACTGTTTTGGAAAGTAACCAACATGAGCCTTATTTCTAACATCGTATAGTGTGGTGAGAGTATCCCACACATCGTTGGTTGTTCTAAGTGAATGGATGTGAGAGATAATGACACATTTGATAGAAAAATCTATCAATGCATATGCATGTGCATCTCTAGCATCCCAACAAAACTAATCAATAGTAGGTGCAATAGGAACTATATTAGGATCATGAACATGAAGATCATCATCTTCATCACTAGTTGCATCATGTGTCATCACAATATTTACAAGTGTAGGAGGATGTATTTCAACACCCTACACAATATTCCACAAGACTTTTGCTACAATTACATGATGCATCATGTATGCCCACAATCAATACTTAGAACCATCAAACATATCCTCAACCACCAACATACAAAGTACATCATTGATTTTCATCATGGCTAGTGATTGTACCTTGATGTAAAAAAATTATTTTTTTATAAAAAAAAAAGAACAAAAATACCCAACCGACCTCTACTAAATCTATAGAAAACTTTGAGGCGCTTGTACTAATGAACCAAAAATCGTATATATATTTAACACAAAAGACAAAATCACCTACAAAGTTGCTATGAAATGTAGTTGGAGGCCAATATGAGGTCAAATTAATTATTTGACAAGTATGCTCACCAAATTTTTTGTGATTTTGGGACTATGATCATTAGGGTGTCAATGATGCCCTATAGAAAGCAGTGACCTACTCTGATACCAATTGTTACAACCCAAGGACAAGGGAAGCACACAAAGACCATGAGGAATAACAAGAAGCTAGGACCACAAAATTGAGTGTATTAATAAATGAATGTACAAAGGATCAATAACCCTTTAGATTTATAGGAATAAATACAAGCCAGGGAAAAAAACCTCCTAAAGGGGAAAAAAGTTCCTTGAGGATTGTAAGTTTTTTCACACACATCACTACCCAAAATGTACAAACAATGGGGCTTTTGAATCAAGACTTTTGGGCTTGATCTATGTGAAGGCTACCTTCCTCTAGGATTTTTTTATGAAAGTTCAAATAATTTCTTGCACATTCTAAGCCTTTCTTTCTCTAATTGGGCATTCAAATAACAAAGATGATGAAGTTCAATACCTAGACATTATTTATCCTAGTCTAGTATGCTTTGAACAACATCGCTAGCTCTTTTGGGAGAGGGTCAACTACCACTAAGCCTACTTTATGTCTCACGGATACTCAGTCAAATACATGAGGTATGAATTTTTCTTTGGAAGCTTCAATAATTGTCTTACAAATCTTTTTCTAAACTATCCATTTCTCATTATTCTTCTCTTTTCTTTGACTTCAAGTCAGATTCTTTTTCTCATTTTTATTATCACCTAAAAGTTCATGGTCTATGGACTGAGGTGGAAAGATAACATCCTCATTGCTTTTCTTAGCTTCCAAAATTTGTGGCTTTATCCCTAGTGATTGCTTGAAGAGGAACTTTCACTTTAGAGTCACTACCACTACCAATAATTTCCACCTTTTTAAGTGGTGTATGCATTGCGACTTGAGGGATAAATAGAAAATATCTCATAAGATGCCCTTTTTCACACCTTTGAATGCCTTTTGCTCCACCACATCCCATTTGGATGTGGTAGAAAGGGGTGGATGGGAGGGCCAATAGAATTCAAAATGCTCTCAAAGCATGAAGTAGACAATGAAACAACTTCACCACTAGAAGAATGCTAACAAGATCACTAGAACCACCTCCAAAAGAACCACCATAAGAGGAACCACCAAGATCTCCACCTATTTCTCTCATACCATGTATACAATACACATGTGGAATCAAAATTCAAAGAAGAGTGTACTCACAAAGCAAAAGAGTGTGAGAGACTCAAAATGAGTAGACCAATAAATGGGTAAACTCATATGGATTAAAAATTTGCTTGCAAAGAACATGAAGTAGGCTCTACAAGATTCTAACCAATTACAACATGTGACCTTATATAGATTTGGAGTAGGCTCTCCAAAGTACATCATATGCAAGATAATTCCCCCTGAACAACAATGAATACGATGGTTGAAGCAAATGGAAAGGTACCCAAATACAATGAGACAATATAAAATGATATGAAATGGAATGTCTCTTGGATACAAAATGGAGATGCACTCATGGGGTACAAATGGAAATGAAGTAGAAGAACTCATGTCTTCAACACAATTTCCCCTAAGATATTCCATCTCTCTATGGAGATCCTTTGGACCACTAGCAAGGTGAGGGATTAGCTTTTGAGTCTAATTCATTACACAAATTTCCTCAATTTACTACATCATGGGAGTCTAAATCAATCCACATGAGAGAACCTAGAGTTTTGTTTAGAAATCATGACTCAATTGTTGAAGATTAGGACTCGATTATCCCGAAAAACATTGATGCACTGGGAAACACAATGTAGTGGCATCTCACTTTAGAAGAGTTGTTAAAGATAAAGCTAAATCTATTGAGGCATATAGAATGTCAAGTTCGAAAACTAGATTTGACACATCTCATGGCCAGCTCCAAACAAAAACTGCATGAGATCCCTCTAGACAAGGTAGATGGCATGAGTAAAGTCGAAAATGGAAACGGCTATCTTCCCATAATTTATAAGGGATACACCACAAAAGAAATCATAGATACAGATGTAGGCATTGCTTTTGTACCACATCATTATGGATACTATGGGAAAATCAGCCCTAAGAACTATAAGAATGAAGCTCAAAAGGTCAACGATCATATAGAGCGACCATTAGGATTGCTTGAATGAGTCATGCTCTCAACATGTGGGGTAGATTTTGAACATGCTTTTGCAATATGTGAGTTTGGAAAGACAAACACAAATGAGATGATTCTTGGGAAATCTTTTCTACATCAGCTACATATTTTACAAGATTGTGATATAGCCTCCTTATGCTTGCAACATTTAGGGGCTACAACCAAGGTGAACTTAAAACATTACTCCTTCAAAGATATCCCACTCCTACAGTGGAATCCCATTCATAAGACTCATGAAGATTTGATGTGTATCCACTCTCTGATCACTTTGCTTCATGGGTTCATGAAGATACCCTCTTAAGGATGTGTAAAGTAGTTGAAGCCGAAGAGAAATGATTAGTACCTAGTGAACAAGGATAGTATACTAATCCACAACCTATACAAGACACAACTTACACGTCGATGATTTTTCTAGATGAGGAATTAGAGCCCCATGGTTGGGCAAAGATGCTTGCAACAAGGGATATTAACATCAATGAGAAAGACTATACCTAGTAGGAGTGACAAGATCATAACTCCTGAATTGCCCAAGAAATCAACAAGAAAGATGATGATGAATCAATCATCATGTATAAATTTGATGAGTCTGAGGTAGATTTCTTATACCTAGTAAGGGTGACAAGATCGTAAATCCTAAATGGGCTGACCTAAAGAAGAAAAGTAAGAAACACTTGAAGGAAGAGAATGAATCTCTATTTGAGGTGACAAAAAGTTTCAATAAGTATGATATTGATAATAAAAAGATCCTAGTATGGATGCCTAAGGGACAAGCTTTGGTTGGAGAGACATATGATAACAGGGAGAGTACAAAAGAAATTATGGTGATCATTGAAGATCAAGAGGAGAGATGTACTCATATAGGTAATTATCAAAGCCCAAAAGAAGAATAAGAATTGATAGCACTACTATGAGAATAATGAGACATATTTGCATGGACATACAAAGATTTAAAAGGGGTAGAACAAAAAATATGCTCCAATAGAATACCCATGATGCCAAAAGCAAAACCCACAAAATAGAGACCAAATAATTATAATGATACTTATGCTATCAAGAGGAGATCAATGGACTGAAGGAAGCAAGATTTATTGAGATTGAACATATTGAATGGATATCCCAATGTTAGTAGTTCTTAAGAAAAATGGTAGTTGCATGCATGTATCAACTTGAAGAAAGTTAATGTTGTCATTATTAGGGATAGCTATTTATTTCCCTTCACAAAACATCAATGGGCCATTGGCAAGGAATTGTACAGCTTCCTTGATGGATTTTCAAGCTAAAATCAAGTATCTATCACTCTCAAAGAACAACATAAGATGGCATTTGCTACTGAATGGGAGATTTATGCTTTTATGGGTGATGCCTTTTGGGATCACCAATGCATCAACCACATTCTATTAATGGATGTGCCATGTCTCCAAATTGTTGTTCAGAAAAGACTCTAGAATTCTATATAGATGATCTCTACGCACACTCAATTGAACATAAGAAACATCTACCTCAGATGTGATAAATCTCTGATAAGTCCAGAGAGTACCGAGTGTGCCTTAATCTAGAGAAATGTGTATTCATGATATGGTAGATAAGATCTTGTGTCATATAGTTTCTAAGAATGGGATCTCAATAGACAAAAATAATATTAGATTCATAGCCAAATTGCAAAAACTTAAGAATGTTAAAGAGGTACAAGCCTCTCTGGACCATTGTGGATATTATATATGATTTATCCACATGTATGTTATAATAGCAAGGCCTTTTTGTAAGCTCTTAATGAATTTAAAGTGGAGGAACAAATGTGAAACAGGAGAATCATCACAAGGAGTGTCATACAGACTAACTGATGCCTATCTCTTGAATCTATAAGCAGTTCTAGAATGGATCCAATTTATGGTCCCAGTCTTGACATTTGGCCCCTCTCATAAGTATGTGAGAATGAAAGAGAGAAAGGTATTGAAATCATAGCAGTACCAATTGCTCACATGAAGTACATGTTGACAAGACAACTATGGTATTTTTTCTTGTGTTGATGATGAAGAACGTGAAAGCCTATTACAACAAGCACACAATAGGGTTGCTAGATAACCACTATTCTAAATAGTGAACACTACAAAATCTTAAATACTTAGGACTGCATTGGCCTTTGATGGAAAAGGTTGTACACTTGCTTTTGAAGGAATGCCTTGTCTACTCCACCATACCTCCCATGGAACATGCTACCTCTATCATGTCTCTTTGGCACCATAGTGGAGCGCTCCATTGGTAGAATATTTATGATTAAATGTCTTCTCATCTAGGACTAATTAGGCTAGACAACAAAGTCTTGCTCAAAAAGATCAAGACTATATTTTTATTAGAGATAACCTGTATAAATGAGGGTGATATAGTTTTCTGAGATTGTGCATACATGATAATAGATGATGAACTCTATTTTCTATCCTATCTCTGCACAAAGCCCGAGGCCGACGAGCTAGGAAGAGATTAATAAGAGATTTTTGGTTCGTTTCTCCTCCCAGTTGCATGATTACCTAGATTTCCCTTTCTCCATGCATAGGAACTACATAAGTGATAGTTCACATGATTTCCACAATAGTGCAAGGATGATGCCCAGAACCTATACAGAGTAGGTTTGTGCCTATGAAGCATGTTGGAACAAAAAATAGCCTTGAAACTATAGGAAAATCTTTGAAAATAGCATGCACTCTTTTGCTCTCTCTCTCTCTCTCTCTCTCTCTCTCTCTCTCTCTCTCTCTCTCTCTCTCTCTCTCTCTCTCTCTCTCTCTCTCTCTCTCTCTCTCTCTCTCTCTCTCTCTCTCTCTCTCTCTCTCTCTCTCTCTCTCTCTCTCTCTCTCTCTCTCTCTCTCTCTCTCCCTCTCTCCCTCCCTCCCTCCCTCCCTCCCTCCCTCCCTCCCTCCCTCCCTCCCTCCCTCCCTCCCTCCCTCCCTCCCTCCCTCCCTCCCTCCCTCCCTCTCTCTCTCTCTCTCTCTCTCTCTCTCTCTCTCTCTCTCTCTCTCTCTCTCTCTCTCTCTCTCTCTCTCTCTCTCTCTCTCTCTCTCTCTCTCTCTCTCTCTCTCTCTCTCTCTCTCTCTCTCAAATGAGAAGAATGGAAGTGAAGGGGTGTTTTTCCCTTGGATGCAATTTTTGGCGAAGCAGCAGACAAAAGGGGGGAGGTATGGGAGGATGAATTGAGTTATAGATAGGATGTAGAATAACATAAAAAAGAAGAAAAAACCCTAAAAAACCTTACAAAATGCCTCCAAAATCTCTTCTCAACCTACTCTTACCATCACATGCTCATCCTTTGAGTAGATCCCTTCAACAATGGTGCCAAAAAGTGTTTACAATCTCAATTTAGAACAATGTTGAGATTACCAATGTCAATAAGGAGGGTCATGTACATGTGCACATAACAAACAACAAGAGGTGCACACATACACACACTTGCAAGGAAGAGCAAGAAGAGTGGAACAATGGAGCATTCAATTATTGAGCCTCAATATCACAAAAAGAGTTAAGTTTTATAGTTATCTCTACTAAATAAACTTTCAAAATGAGCCTACAAGCTCTACTTATAGTTTCTAGACTAGTGTTGATTAATTTCATAGCTAGTGTCAACATAATTAACAAAATAGGTCCTAACGGTTATTTTGGGGTCCTAATAAGCTCTAAAAGTTAAATTAAGATCCCTAATCTTGAGGACTCCTCAACATGGACAAAATGGAGTCAAGAATTACAAAATAGAGTTTCTATACAAAATTGCAATGATAAAAATCACTATTTGTCATGACATAGTTTTGAGAAAAATGATGTAGGGCTTCTTCTATAACAATCACCATTGTCATGACATAGTTTTAAGAAAAATGATGTGGGACTTCTTCTAAGTACTACCTCTTCTTTTATGCTTGCACTTGTGCTTTGTCCTAAAGAACCTTTTCCAAGACTCCCCTCCCCCTCACTGCTATCATATTTGACAAAATCTTGATTGCAAGAGATGTTGATATAGTTCTAAAGGAGGTACAAGGTTGTAGTGTGCTCATCAACCCTAATGCCTTGTGCTAGATCTAGCTCCATTCATTGTGAGTTAATTGCTTTTGATTTTTTTCATGTGTAAGTGATAATGCTTTGAGTAATGGTTTTTTTCACAATGAATAGATGTAAGAGGTTTGTGGGATCAGAGATAAATACTTTCAAATGATACTTCCAAAATACCATAGTGAATGCATCTTGGAAATTCTTTTGTAGCATGTAAGGAGACACTTGATTCCATGCATACAATCTTTGATAGCTTGATGTGGTGCTCATGTCATAGACTAAAATCAAAGAATACATGTCAAATGAGTTTAGCAATTTTCTAAAAAAAATCATGGAATTCGGCATCAGTTTTCATGCAAGTACATACCACAATAGAATGGCATTGTTGAACACAAAAGTAGACATATTGCAAAAATAGCAAGAGCCTTGATGGTTGAGAAGAATATGCCTCATTATTATTGCGCAGAAGTTGTGCATACAGCTATATACATCATGAACAAAACTCCAACTCCTCTTGTACATCAAGTTACACCTGAAGAGAAGTTCACAGGTAAAAAGCCAAACTTATCACATATGAAAGTTTTTGGTTGTATTGCATATGTACATGTTCCAGATGAGTTGAGGATGATGCTTGACCCAAAAGCAGAAAAATGTGTCTTCATTGGATACTCCCTTGAGCAAAAGGGATATAAATGCTATAACCCACTCACACGACAGGTGAAGGTGAGCAGAGATGTGGTATTTGATGAAATGTCAAGCTTCTATGCAGATGCCAAAGATGGACTTAATCTTGAATCAAATGACAAAGAAAATGCTAAAAAATCAAGTGCAGAATATCAAGTTCTGAGTTCCAACTCAAATCCATGGAGTGGAAGATTGCATGGAAATTGCAGTCCAACAAATTCATCAAATACATCCAAGAAAGGTAAAGAAAAGTTTTTTGCTGGTAGTAAAACATGTGCAGGTTTTGAAGATGTTGATGGAGATTCAAGCAGTTCAGAAAAGAGTCTTGATGAGGAACTTGGATTGCCCTCTGTGAAGACTCCAAGAGTAAGAAAGGCGCATGCAGATGATACAAGAAAAAGTGATCCGAGACCAAGAAGATTTGGGAGGATGCGGAATTCAGTGCAAAGATTGACGTATGACAGTTATATGGCTCATCATTGTGCCTACATGACCAAGGTAATACAAGATGTTGAACCTTCTTGTTTTGAAGATGCAATAAGAAATGCAGATTAGAAAAAAGCTATGGATGAGGAGATGGCTGCACTTTATGGAAATGAAACATGGAAGCTGGTTCCATTGCCACAAGGAAAGAAGCCCATAGGTTGCAAGTGGGTTTACAAGGTAAAGCACAATGATGATGGTAGCATAAGCAGGTACAAAGCACGATTGGTAGCAAAAGGATATGCACAAACATATGGAATTGATTATGAGGAAACATTCATCCTTGTAGCTAAAATGTCTACTGTCAAAACACTTGTTGCATTAGCTATCGCAAAAGGATGGACTTTGCATCAGATGGATGTGAAGAATGCTTTCGTACATGGTGAGTTACAAGAAGAAGTATACATGGACCAGCCACAAGGATATGAAGATTCAAAGCATCCAAAATATGTTTGCAGGTTGCAAAAGGCTTTGTATGGGCAGAAGCAAGCTCCTCGTGCATGACATGCAAGGATTGTTGATTACTTAACCATGATTGGGTTTTCTATGAGTGATGCAAGTCAATCACTATATGCAAGGAAGGGTGATGATGGCATCACAATTGTGGCTATTTATGTTGATGAATTTATTTTAGGTGGCGATAATGAAGAAAGCATTAAAGAGGTAAAGCAACTTCTTATGCAAGAACTTGACATGAAAGATCTTGGTGTGCAGTGTTATTTCTTGGGCATTGAGTTTATACATACAAAAACAGGTATATGGATGTCACAAAGGCAATATGCCTTGAATATGCTGCAAAAGTATGGTATGGTTGATTGGAAGCCAATTTCTATGCCATTAGATCATAATTTGAAGTTGGATACTACATCAGGTGAAGCATTGGAAAATGCTACTATGTACAGGAAAATTGTGGGAAGCTTGATATATCTCACAATTACAAGGCATGATCTAACCTACACTATTGGACTTGAAAGTCAATTTATGCAGGTTCCTAGGAAGCCACATTTGGATGCTTTGAGGTGTACTCTACGTTATGTGAGTGCTACTTTGGATTATGCATTGTTTTATGAAGCTGGTGTAGATTTGCAGGTTCACGGATACATCGATGCAGATTGGGCTAGTAGCATTCCAGATAGAAGATCTACTAGTGGTTTTCTATTCTCACTTGGGAGTGCATCTACTAGCAGTAAGAAGCAACCCACTGTTGCTTTGTCAAGTACAGAGGCTGACTACAGAGGTGCTGCAAAGGCAGCATGTGAGGCATCATGGCTAGAGATTGATTTAGTTGTGGAAGTGCAAAATCCTATCACCATCTATTGTGATAATCTTAGCAGCATACAGTTAGCATGGAACCTTGATTTTCATGCTAGAAGAAAGCATATCGAGGTACGTTATCACTTCATCAAAGAGAAGGTATTAATAGGTGATATCGATCTTGTTTATGTGAGAACGGGATGAACAGGTTACTAATATTTTCACTAAAGCACTTGGAGCAGAGAAGTTGAAGAAGTTTCGAAAGATGCTTGGATTAGCGGACATGGCCTTGAGCTTGAGGGGAAGTGTTGAGATATCAAGCTCAACATGTGATGATCTAGGATGACATGTATCGCTTTTTCATTTCTCTGACATGTATAGTAGTCACACCGATATATGTGAAGGATACTTCATTGAGTTGTACTAGATTTATCTATTGAGAGTGATAGCACATTTGTTTCTTGCTAGCTCACTCATGCACGGACATTAGGTTTTTCCTTATGTGTTGTTCTTTATATATTGCACTTGTTGTATTCTTGTTTTTAGGTCATTCTTGTACATTCCTTTTATGTAATAGAAGAAGAAGATCATTCTTCCTTGCCTCAATCGGTGTGTGTGCACTTCTCTTTGATTGTGAGAGTGTGTGTGAGCTCTCTTCCTTATCTTCTTCCTCGTGACAATGTTGGCGATCAAGGCCAAACTGGAAGAGGAACAAGTGGAGGAGAGGGCTCAATCAGCCATAGATGAAGAGGAATTTCATGAGGCAAGACCCACAATTCACCCTTTGCATAAACATACAATTACAAGTTTCTATAAAAAAATGATTTTTATCACTAACCCATTGTATAAAAGTCCCACATTTGTAAATTTATGCTCCATTTTGTACAAAGAGCTTAGGTAGAAACCACATTTCAAATTTTATTATTTTTGGAGCTCATTTGAGCCTTCAAATTAGCATTAGGACCTAAATTTTAAGTATGCTAGACACTAGGTTTAAAACTCACCTAAAAACTATAAATGGGTCTAGAGAGCTCATTTTGAGGGTTCACTAAATTGATTATTTGAAGAGAGAAGCTTGTGTGAGAAAGTGAGATATTGTAATCCTGTTGATAAACAAAATCCTCCATTTTTCCTCTCTATCTCTCTAGCTTGTATGTGTGTGTGTGTGTATCTTGTGTGCTTGTCACCTTCACATCTACACACTTCACCTACTCATGATCTTCATATCACCCTCACATCTCCATGGATCAACAATTACGAGGTGGATCTCCGTTGATGTTGATACATATCATTGTTCTATGAGTGACACATGGAAAGAAGCACCAAAATCTAGTAACCATGTGTGGGAAAGAGAATTATTCATAACATTTACAAAAAAGTGATGTCTAGGACATAGTTAATTAGCTGGAAAAACTCGATCCTTCTTAGCTGAACCTCATGCAATAGTTATTGAAAGAGAAGTAAAAGCGAGGTGGTGGGGCAAGAGTAGGCCGCAGTATGCATGCTGGAGCGTGTTGCATTCATGACGTGGGTTTTTCCACTTGTTGCATGTTGGAGAGTGCGCAACACAAAATTGGAGGCTTTAATCAGCTCTAAAGAATCAGTTCTCACATTTGCTTCTGCTCATTGCACTTCAGGTTCCCTAACTTTCATGCTGCCAAGAATAGGGTCGACCTAGAAGCTCTGTATTGGATATGATTAGCCCACGTTGAAGTAGAAAATCAACTATGTTAAGAGCTAGAAACAGACTTTGGAAGCCAGCAATAGCATGTATCCTTAGGACAGAAAAGACATTACAAAGCTTGATGCGATTTCTGTGGATTGCAGAGTAGGAATGCTTTTCCAACTCCCTGTGTGGAGTGTTCATGACGTGAGTTTTTCTGTGTGCTGCATGTTGGAGAGTACGCCGCAGTACCTCATCTCGCCTCGAAGTTTTTCTGTGTGCTCCATGTTGAGTGGGGAACAGTGAGAGGGACTCCATCACTATAGGCATTTTTTTAGCACGTTGCATCCTCAGTGGGGAATATTGATAACTATTTTTTTGCATGTTGCATGTTGGGGAGTACGTCACAATACCTCTTCTTGCCTATGAGTTTTTCTACGTGTTGCATGTTGAGTGGGGAACAGTGAGAGAGAATCCAACATTATACATATTTTTTCTACGTGTTGCATCCTGAGTCTGTACAGATAACTATTTTTGTGCATATCACATATTTTGGTTTGGAGATCATTCCTAAAAAGGTAATCCACTTCTTCATATTTGATGACAAGAAGCATGATACCTTTTTTGTGCAACAGTGTTTCCAATTACATTGGCAATGGCTGAGAGAGCTAAACCTTGACTTAAGCCAACATTGGGTATGGTCAGATGGTGCAGCTTCTCGTTGTAAAGATTGATGACATTGATTTTATGGTGGTGTGTGGGCTCTTGGCCCCTGCACATTTTGTACAATTCCCTCATCTACTTTTTTCATGTTCTCTAAAGAAAAAAGGGAAGTTATATACGAGTAACATCTCAGACTGTGGATGATTGTTGTAGGTTTAAAAGTATGCCTAACAATGTCCATTTAGTTTCACATTGTTCATTCATTGTATCTAACATCTGAGGTTTTGGATGATTGTTGTAGGTTTAAAAGTGGTATAACAAGTCTACATACGTAAGTGATGGAGCACATAATGATATCAGATAAGCATACTCAATGTAAAGTCAATATAATAAAGTGGATTGATGAGTGGTAGATGTTATTGTATTTATGGTTTCTTCATCATTTGTGGTGTGTTGATGCAGGGCAATCTCGGACAAGCGAACTGATGGAAGTTAATACAATACCAGTAGTGGATAGTGATCAGCAAGCATTAAGATGTTATTGGAAGGAAAAGAAAAGGAAATATAGAGACACAATAACGTCAAGGTCAAGCACTAATGTGGAGGGTAATGCTAATTGCAGTTCAAGCTACTTGGATGGCATTGTGAATAAGATCATCAAGTATTTTAAAAATCAAACTAGAAACTTATGTTGTGAAGATAAAATCAAGGCACTAAATAGGATGTTGCAAAGTCCATGTATTGGGAAACTTTTTGATGCAATGGGCAGTAACAAAGATCATGTAGCATGTGCCCTTTTCACCAATCTTCGGAATACACTACAAAGTATGAGAAAGAATTCTGATGACCTTGTGTTGAAGGGATCAACATTGATGATGGCTCTAAATAGTGATGCATATTCATCAACAAATCAGATAAATATTTCAAGACTTTCTAGGGTATTGGGAGTAAGTAGGAAAGTCGTTTATGATATGATCGGATGGTTAAGTACAGTTGAGTTTGATCATAGTTTTTTGAAGGTAACTAGTAGGGCAACACATACCACATGTATCGCACAAGAGGTCAAGCATCTGATTATCACGTTTTGGACAACAGAGAGCAGGGTGTCACCAAATAAGAAGGATATAAGCAGGACCCGACTTGGCAGAAATCAATATTTGGAGCATCGTGTTCAACCTTAGCTAATAGTAATAGCTAACTAGTAGCAAGCTATTTAGAAATAGCTTATTACAAACAACTAACCAAGAAACTAGCTCTTAAGTAATAGCCAATTAGTAACAAGCTAATTAGTGTTAGCTAATTACTAATAACCATCCAAGAACTAACTACTTAGTATAGCTAATTGGTAACAAGATAATTAGTAATAACTATTACTAACAACTAACCAAGAAGTAACTACTTAATAATAACAAACTCTTAACAAGCTAAATAGTAATAGCTAATTACTAACAACTAAGAACCAACTACTTAGTAATAGGTAACTAGTAACAAGCTAATTAGTAATAGCTAATTACAAACAACTAACCAAGAACCAGCTACTTAGTAATAGTTAATTAGTAGAAGCTAATTAGTAATAGCTAATTACAAACATCTAACCAAGAACTAGCTGCTTAGTAATATTTAATTACTAACAAGCTAATTAGTAATAGATAATTACTAATAGATAATTACTAATGACTAACTAAGAACTAGTTACTTAGTAATAGCTAATTGGTAACAAGCTAATTACTAATAGATTATTAGTAATAATTAATTACAAAAAATTAACCAACAACTAGCTACTTAATAATAACTAACTATTAACAAGCTAAATAGTAGTAGCTAATTATTGAGAACTAACTAAGAACAAGCTACTTAGTAATAGGTAAATAGTAACAAGTTAATTATTAATAGCTAATTACAAACAACTAACCAAGAACCAGCTACTTTTTTATAGAAAATTACTAACAAGCTAATTAGTAATAGCTAATTACAAACACCTTCCAAGAACCAGCTACTTCGGTAATAGCTAATTACTATCAAACTAATTAGTAATAGCTAATTATTGAGAACTAATTAAGAACCAGCTACTTAGTAATAGCTAATTAGTAACAAGCTACTTAGTAATAGCTAATTAGTAACAAGCTAATTAGCAATAGCTAATTACAAACAAGTTAATTAGTAATAGCTAATTACAAATAACTAACCAATAACTAGCTACTTAGTAATAGCTAATTACTAACAAGCTAATTAATAACAAGCTACTTAGTAATAGCTAATTACTAATAAGCTAATTAGTAACAAGCTAATTAGTAATAGCTAATTACAAATAGCTAACCAAGAACTAGCTACTTAGTAATAGCTAATTACTAACAAGCTAATTAGTAATAGCTAATTAGTAACAAGCTAGTTCGTATCAATCTAATTAGTAACAAGCTAATTAGTAATAGCTAATTAGTAACAAGCTAATGAGTAACAAGCTAGTTAGTAACAAGTTAATTAGTAACAAGCTAATTAGTAATACATAATTAGTAACAAGCTAATTAGTAATAGCTAATTAGTAACAAGCTACTTAGTAATAGATAATTACTAACAAGCTAATCAATAATAGCTCATTAGTAACAAGCTAATGAGTAACAAGATAATTAGTAACAAACTAAATAATAACAAGCTAATTAGTAATAGTTAATTAGTAACAAGCTAATTAATAATAGCTAATTACAAACAGTTAACCAAGAACTAGCTAATTAGTAATAGCTAATTAGTAACAAGCTAATTAGTAATAGCTAATTAGTAACAAGCTAATTAGTAATAGCTAATTAGTAACAGGCTAATTAGTAAAAAAACTAATTAGTAATAGCTAATTACAAACAGCTAACCAAGAACCAGCTACTTAGTAATATCTAACTAGTAACAAGCTAATTAGTAATAGCTAACTACAAACAGCTAACCAAGAACCAGCTACTTAGTAATAGCTAATTACAGATAGCTAACCAAGAACTAGCTACTTAATAATAGCTAATTACTTAATGATAGCTAATTACTAACAAGCTAATTAATAATAGCTAATTACCGAGAACTAACTAGTAACAATCTAACACCGTGTAACAACTAACCACCAACTACTTAGTAATAGCAAATTGATAACTAGCTAATTAATGACTATTAATAACCACTTGTTTTTGTAATGTAGATGGAGCTATTTATACGCATCAAACAATTGCATCCAATGATAAATATCCAGCTTCGGAAGTTCGAATCATTGAAGCCATATTTTGTTAAGAGATGGAAAGACAGATTCACATGTTGCTACATTTATCACGTTCAAATGTCATACCTTAAGGATACAATCAATCTCCTATGCCAATCAAGCTCGGTTGTGCATAGCTATCTTTGTAAATGTGATTGTTCTATTTGTCAAGTAGGGAAGACATCAAGGTGCAATGCTTCAGCAACTACATTTCGATTGATAAGAAGCATTATAGAGAGTATTCTATGTCCACATCAAAATGATACCACATTCCACCAGTACAAATGTGTGACGGGTGAGTGCTCTGGTTGCGGAGTAGGACATTTTAAGTGGTGTCCAAGAGAGACTAGCATTGAGGAATATCATATTCCTGTAAAGACCTTTGAAGATGCCGAGTCACTATATGAAGGACAATTTCATAAAAGGAAAGAATTGATAAAGAGGGAGATGAGTCCTAAAGTTGTAACAGGATTATTTGAGAAAACTCGAAAGAACTTCATCAAGCACAATTTCATTTATTTATGGCAAGCGAACCAGTTTCAAATGTGTGTCTCTGAATTCCCAGGCGATGTTGTGGTTTTAGTGGTTGCTTTTGCAGAAAACTATACATTCCGTGAGCAAAATGAAATACAATCTATGCATTGGTGGTCTGTACAGGTAACTATTTTTTGTGCATATCAGATATTTTTGTTTGGAGGGTATTCCTAAAAAGGTAATCCACTTCTTCATATCCGATGGCAAGAAGCATGACACCCTTTCGGTGCAACATTGTTTCCAATTACATTGGCAATGGTTGAGAGAGCTAAACCTTGAATTAAGCCAACATTGGGTATGGTCAGATGGTGCAGCTTCTCAATTTAAAGCTACACGTCCATTTTACTCGTAGGAAGATATCCAGGGCTAATACGCATGACTATGATAGGGAACTTCTTTGAGTCAGGGCATGGGAAGGGAGAACATGATGGTGCAGGTGCAGTTGTGAAAAAGGCGCTAACCCATGAACAACTGAAACCTAAAGGTGCAATGCTGACGTGTCTTGTAGATGTTGTGAAATTTCTCAGGGGACATTTGTCAGAGTCAAAAGGGAGAGATGTCACACGGGTCTTCTGGGAAGTGAAGATTGACAAAGTGAACAGGGAGAAGGCTTGGGATTGTAATGGGATATCTCAAGTTTGATCCTTGCATTTGATCTGTGGCTATTCAAGGTTAGGTGGACATTGCATTGGTGTCAAACAACTAACATGTTATTGCTTTCATTGTATCTATGGTCAGTGGAGAAGATGCTTCAACAGATGCCATGTTCAAAATTGGGCGTAGCATACTTTGACTCCTACCAGTGAGTCAAATGAAGCACAAGACTCATCCTTTTCCAATTTTACATTTGAAGGTGATGGCAAATACCTATCAGATGCACTGGCAGTGGATGACAACTTTGCAATCAATGTGGAAGAGGACAATGATGAAGGTGCAGATTACTTTTTTGTCTGGCCCTATGTAGTACACGATTTGACTAGATAATTATAAACTAGTTTCCTCAGTAACCATTTCTGTGCTGAAAAGTTCAATCAAGTGGAACATTTGCTACCTCCCTAATAAAGTTGTTAAATGGATAGCTAGATCCCTGGATTCTTCTGACATAAGGGGTAACCTCATAAAAAGAAACACTAAACATTTTTATATAGAAAATTATAAATCCTAGCAAGATCATTCTTCATGGGATATTATTGTGTCTCCTCACTCTTTTGTTGTTGTACGCTGTTCCCTTTGTTGTAGATTAGGAAGGCTTGGATGGAGGTTAAAAAGGCAAGTTTCCCTAATGAGAAGTACTTTACTCATTTTGACTTTTTCAAAAAAGCATCTGGATTGGATGGCTATCTCTATGGAACAATAGCAAAATGGGAATCAAAGAGCACAAGTGTTGCAAGAAGGGATACTCTAGCTGGAATGACCTCACTGTCAATGGTGGGGCCATTCAGGACTCTGTTATAATGGATATCACTAACTTATCTCCTACTTGTCTTCAGGTACTGCTGCTGCACAAAAAGGTGTTGCAGGAGAGGCTTCTTGAATGCACTTCCCACAGGCCTGTTCACCTTGCTGATGTTGTCAGATACATGTTGCAAAAATTCAAGAGCTGTAGAGGGTTCAAAGACATTGCAGTGATGTGTTATCTTGCTATCAAGACAGCCCCTCCTGAGGACTTTCAACTGTCTAAACATCTGTATAACCCCTCCCCCAACCAGTGGAGAGACTCATTACTTAAGTTGCACGCTAGTTCCAGATTTGACATGATTTTCTCATGTACATGAGCTTGTGTAACAGGAACCTTTGTATCTCTCTGACTTGTATCCTGCCAGATGTATGTCCCCTGCTCCAGTAGTGTTTGTTGATTATTTATTGTAATATGGAACCCTTGTGTGGGATCCTGCCCTCTATACACTTACACATACCATCATTAATCTAATCTTCTTGTTGTCTCAAAAAAAAATGGTGGAGTGCTTATCTGTATTTGGTGAGGGTTTGCCCCTAGCACAGTTTGTAACTCTTCTATATTGATATTCAATTTTTTTGTTCTCTCAAAAAAAGATTGTGGCTCAGTTCAGTTGGATTGGCTCTTCGCCTCTTAAGGCGGGGGTTCAATCCCTGACTATGGCAAGACATTATGTAACTCGTCTAACCCTTGCTTTGTGGGATACGAGGGGTCCCATGGGTACTATGCCCGTTCACTTGTACAATTGCAATTTCAAAATTAAAGTCCAAGGGAGTAGGCTTCGGCTGAACCTCCATTTCAAAAGAAAAAAAAAAGTGTGGCAGCTTTACCCCCCTCATAACAAAACACGCACCCTTGAAACAGATGAATTGATGTGAGGTTGGAAGCATGATTTTGGAAGGAAATTCCATTTATGTACCATTGGAATAGTTTGAATCCATCCATAGACTTAAAATTTTTTTTTTTATGGAAAACAGAGATTAAATTAAATTTAGGAAATATTGTACAGTTGTGCAGGGGGCAGGCCCTCTTGGGACAATACATCTTAGAGAGAGTGACTCTCCACTGTTGGTATCTAACATTACATATGATTTTTGAATACATGGCTTGATGCATAGGAGCATCAGAGATACCAGAAAGGTAGGCCTGTCCAGCAAACTTCATTTCTTTCCAACAGTTGTAAATTTGATTCCTACTACCATCTCCAAAGCATCTTTTATTTCTTCCAACCCAGATGTTCCATAATATTTGTGCTCTCCATGTGTGCCAAAGCAAGGGGTACAACCCATTATTGGTCTATCAAGGGTGAGGCAGAGATTATTAAGAGGGGACCATAATTTCTGAGCATGAAAGCATTCCATGAATAGGTGAGAAAGATCCTCCAACCTGACACAACTGTTACAATTGCCATTCCCCAAATTTAATTTACAAGCTCTGCTCCCTGTCCATAGGCCCTGGTGAATGATAAGCCACAATAAGATGGAATGCTTATTCACAGGAGAAAGGGCTCAAATGACCTTAAATTTGTAGGACCATTGATGAGCATTCCACTGGAGATTCCACTTTTGATTCAGCCTCCTGACCAGCTTGGGAAAGGAACCTGTTTTTTTCTTGAAATTCTAGAACATATCCATAGCAATCGTATTTAGCTCAAGCTCTTTGTAGTGGTTGCACTTCTTCGTGGTTTTCAGAAGCAGCTCCCTCTGATCCATAAGCACATGTTTACAACCAAGAGATAAATCAGCAATGTGATTAATGAAGAAAGGATCCACAATATCTTGCCCAGACATAAGGCTATTCCATGAGTTAAAACCTTTTTACCTGCACTTATTCATCTTAACAGGCAAAGGAGAAGCTTCTTCAGCATTCACCCGTCCAGTCCATAATGAGTCATGTGACAAAAACCAGAGATTAGAAGCAAACACTAGATTTAAGGTATAACCCTATTTAACTTTCATCCAGGCATAGAAATACCTCTAATAATTCCTTGTTCAATTTTATCTTTGACTAACCATCCCAGAGCATCACTAGAAATAGCAAACAGAAGAGAAGCAAGGGGTCAACCCTATCTGATAGATCTATAAAGATTGAAGGGTTGAGAAACAGAACAATTCATAGCCACCCTAGACTTGGCATTACTTATTGTTTTTGTCTGTAATCTCGATTATGGTCTCGATGTATGCCATGATATATAAACAAACTCTCTTCATCAAGAGGAATTAATCTGGAAATAATATTTGCATACTCAATACGATTTGGGGCTATTAACCATTGCCAAAGTTGATCACAAGGAGTTCCTGACAGATAGTTAAGTCTTTCACTGATTGTCATCTTTGGTAACGTTAGACAACATCTTCTAATGTTGTAAAATAACCTGTAAGCAATAGTATCATCAATGTATTGTCAGGCTCGTACTCCATATTCTTGTCCCAGAAATGAGCCAGATTCTTGAAATGGATTGAAAATTTCCAAAAACACTGATCCCTCCCCCAAATATCCATAAATTTCCTCCTAAACTCAACGAAGATTGTATCAATACATTTTTTTACCTCATCTAGATCATAGGCACTCCAAATCCAGAAATTGAAATGTTCAAGGCACCATTGGAGAAAAGCATTACTGTTAGGAAAGGCCTGCTTACTTCGGATATTCATAAATACTTCAACTTCCAGAATCAGAGCCCTAGGTTGTAAATCCTTGTGAATAGGTTGCAATTCTTGTATCTCCTCCTCTTTCAGGCAACATTGAATCTTTGGAGGGTCCTTTTCTATCTCAATAAATTCAGGCTCCATTATCACATGATCCAACCTCTTTCGTTTTTTTGACTTGCCTAGTATTTGTTTAGGCTCTTGATTGCCTTTTGGTGTAAACACTAGTACAAGATTAGTTTGAGTTGAAACTGATACTTCCTGCTCAATTGTTGTTGCAATAAGATCAGTTTGAGTTGAAATAGGACATGTTTGAGTTGAAATAGGATCAGTTTGAGTTGAAACTGATAGTTTATTTAGTTTTTTTTTCTTTTTGGGCATCTTTGTGCTCAACTTCTGAGGATGTAAGACTGTCTTTTGCGGCAGTTGTCGATGGAACTTTGTTCTTTATTTGACCTATAAGACAAACATCATTACAACTTACAATCAATGATAGTAAGTTGTACAGAATAGCATAAATACAATCAATAACATCGAAAATTGTACAGAATAGCATAAATACAATCAATAACATCGTTACAAAATAGGCTAAATACAAAATCCTATGAGAGCTAATCGATTTGGACAATGTCCCACGTGGATAGTAACCATTACAAAGAGGTGCTATAAGAAGGTGCACAGTATAACTAAATAGTGAAATCAATTTCCTCATTCTGAAACTATTTACTAATATCCAAATCATATCATTGTGAAAAGGCATCATGAGAGGAACGATTGTAAAATTCATACAAATCATTTCCTAATGTTTATGATGGCATTAAGACTTCAAATTATTTCCAAATTGGTGCTTAAGTTATGGACAAATGCCATTTTTCCCATATAATACCAAAAGAAGAATTATTTACATCATTACAATCAATGACACAATTGAGCTATCAAATATGTACAGGGTATAAAATATGAGGCAGAGACAACAAAATATTTTAATAACATTGATACAAAATAGGCTGATCACAAACTTTGATGATAGCTAATAGATTTGGATGATGCCACATGTGGGGATAGTAACCATTACAAAGGACAATGATGTAAGAGGGTGAAAACTGGTACTATTCTTTCAAAAGATCCTCTATATCAGGTACATCACCTCTATTCAAGTGTGACCGAGTAGTCTACCGCCTTGTAATTGGGTGCAAATGGCTTGGCTTCTTCTGTCGTTTCACAAGTGCTTGCAAATTTCTTTTTGCATTTTCCATAAACTGCTCTAGAGTAGCATCCTCTTGTACATGAACACCTACAGCCTTTGTTGGGGACCACACATGTCAGAAATTGAGGCTGGGTTACAATAGTTTTGCTTCGAGGAGGTTTCATTTGTAGCATTCGTTTGAAGAACATCTGTATTTGGACTTTGATTAGGATCAAAAGTTGGATTCTACAGATGACCTTTGTTTGAACAAACCGGATCATTATCAACTACAGAGTTGTGACTAGCTAGATGAATATCTAAGCTGCTAACTGGATCAAGAACATTTTCAATCATTCCTTCTATACCACTATGAAAGTCAATGCGTGTGGACTTTGCATCATGCATGTTGTCAATTGGACAAGGATCGACACTAGCATCCATTGCAGATGGTGTTTGGAGGAAGGATGGAATATTTTCTTTCTCTTTCAATGATGAGGATTGGGCATAAGTCTTACTTTCCGCAAATGGTGTATGTCCAACATTCTCACTTGTCCCAAGCTCCCTATCATATGCAGCATTAGCATTGTTGGTAATTGTTCCTATTGAAGTGCGAGCAACTTCTTAGCACAATGAAACCAACTAGATTAGTGTTCCACTAGAGGGTTAAAGAGTAAGAAAGAGATAGTTGATGGATGACTTATTGCAAACAACTAACAAAAACTTAGATCCTTAGTAATCGTGAATTAGTACCAAACTAATAAGTAATAGCTAACTACTAACAACTATCGAACAATCAGCTACTTAGTAATAACAAACTAATTAGTAATAGCTAATTACAAACAACTAACCAAGAACTAGTTACTTCGTAATAGCTACTTAGTAACAAGCTAATTAGTAATGGCTAATTCGTAATAGCAAATTAGTAATACCTAATTAGTAATAGTTAACTAGTAATAGCTAATTAGTAATAATAAATAGCAATAGCTAATTCGTAATAGCTAATTCGTAATAGCTAGTTTGTAATAGCTAATCAGTAATAGCTAATCAATAATAGCTAATCAGTAATACCTAACCAGTAATACCTAATTAGTAATAGCTAATTAGTAATAGCTAATCACTAATAGCTAATCAATAATAGCTAATTCGTAATAGCTAATCAATAGTAGCTTAGAATCAGTAATAGATAATCAGTAATAGCTAATCAATAATAGCTAATCAATAATAGCTAATCAGTAATAGCTAATTAGTAACACGCTGTAGAGGAGGTACTGGGGTATCTGCCTTTATCAAAAGTAGAGAATAAAGATTAAACACATCCAGTACGTCGCCTACTCAAGGGGGGTTCTCTTTAGGGAAGTATACCCTTTAACATTTCTGTGAGCAGACAGAGGAGTTGTACATACTCTAGAAATATTAATCAACTAATGACCACAGAAGACCATCTATTTCTTGATTCGAATCAGATGATTACAAGGTTGGGCAGAGTGATGCTCAAAAGTGCAAACTTTGTGCTAACGAGCCGCAAGCTTAGGGCTAACAAGCCACCCTAAAAGTAAATAACTCTAACACAACAGATTCTTCCCATCAGCATAAGGGGCCACTGATACGCAGACTAACTCAGAACAATACAAAGAATTTCTCAAGAGGATAGAACCTAATCAACAACACTGACTCACAGAAAAGAAGAAGAATCCAAGCTACTCTCTTACACTATAGTGCTCAAAGCCCTCCACTGAGAAGCCTACCCTCTGTATACACACTACAGAGTAGCTCCTACAATAGGCTTGAAACCACCAAGTGCAAGAGAGGACTTTTGCACGTATACACAAACCTCTGTATCTCTAAAATTGTACCCCAAATGAGCACAAATCCATTGTTTTTATAGGCCCCAATAGGTCAAGAGGGCCTTGCCGATTCTTCACGTCCACTGATCACGCGCCGGTTAATCACCCAAAATTGGGGGGTAGGTCAAATATTCCACTTGATTTGAATTAGATCCACAAAAAATAGGTAGTCGCCTTGAATAGTTGGTAGCAAAAAAAACTTTTCCCTGCTTTCACTTTTTACCCTGCACACAGAAATCTTCTGACTCCCATCATTATTCTCTTCTTTAAGGTCATATTTCTTCTCCTTTGTCCTTGTTGAGATCTCATGCCTTTTAGAGCACGTCAGGTCCTTGTTCCCTAAAATCCGACTTAAATTTCCTTATAGAATGAGATAGAAATGTTGCCCTTTCCTTGTATTGCATTCACGACTTCTGAGAGTCTAGATCTGCCATTGCTGTTCCAATTGTGTAGGTTTTGACCTCCGTTCCAAGGTTTGAATTACGGTGCTCTCTGTGTCATTGTGTGTGCGTGTGTGTGTGTGAATGTGTGTGTACACATGGGGGGTATGTGTGAATGTGAAAGTGTGAGTGTGTGTGCACTTGTGTGTATGTGAGTGTGTAAGGGTATGTGTGTGAGTATGGGGTGCATGGGTTGCATGTGTGTGAGTGTGTATGGGGGTGTATGTGTTTGTACGGGTGTGAGAGTGAGGGTGTGTGCGCGGGGGAGTGTATATATGTATTTGAGTATATGCGAGTGCGTGTGTGTGTAGGGATGTGTGTATGTGTGGGAGTGGGTGTGTGTGTGTGTGGAAATGTGTGTGTGTGTGTGTGGCAGTAGATGTATATGTAAAGATGTGTGTGTATGTGATTGTGCATAGGTATGCATGTATGAGTGCGTGCGCATGTGAGCATGTGTGCAAGCATGTGTGTGTGCTGCCTGCGTGTGTGCTGCATGTGTGTGTGGGTGAATGTGTGAATGCATGTGAATGTGCGCATGTGTGCATGTATGTGTGGACGTGCATGTGTGCATGCATGTGTCCTGCGTGCATGAGGGATAGGTGGAGAAGGGGGGAAAGCGTGGGAGTGAGCGGGGGCGGGGGGTGTGGGAGGCAGCGGGGCGGAGGGCTGGCGGGGGCTGCGGGCTGTGGGGGCTGCGGGCTGCGGGCTACGGGCTCTGGGGGCTGGGGGCTGCGGGCTGCGGGCTACGGCGGAGTGGCTGCGGGGGAAGCTGCGGAGGGATGGCGGGATGGGTCAGCGGGGGGGGTCAGCGGGGGTGGCGGGGGGCTGCGGGAGGGGTCAGGGTCAGCGGGGGTGGCGGGGGCTGCGGGAGGGGTCAGCGGGGGGGTCAGCGAGGGTGGCGGGGGAGGTGAGAGAAGGAGGGGAGGAAGAAAGAGAGAGAGAGAGAGAGAGAGAGAGAGAGAGAGAGAGGGCACGCGGGGGCGGGGGAGGAGAGAGAGAGAGAGAGAGAGAGAGAGAGAGAGAGAGAAAAGAAAGAAGGGGAGGGGGTAGGCCGTGAGAGAGAGGAAGGGAGGACGGGAGAGAGAGAGAGAGAGAGAGAGAGAGAGAGAGAGAGAGAAAGAGAGAAGGAAGCATGAGATCGAATACCGCCATCATCAACAACAATTCAAATCCAATTCCAAAGGCCAATCACACCTTCAGAAGCCTTGCATGACATGAGCCCCCATGAAGAACAACCTGGTTGTAGGCTTTCGTCACTGATGCCATGAACTTGCCCCGAAAAAGAGAGAAAAATAGCACAACAGAGAGAGAGAAAGGAGGGGTACTACAGACCCCCACATCAGGATTTTGCACCGCCTCGGTGCAATTTCCTTCTTATCCGCTTATTGAATAAACGAAATAACTGCCCAAAACTTGAATGACATGTGGTATGTACAGTGGTTGAAATCCTTCCAAGTCGAATTAGTTTAGATACTTCTTCACCCTGGAGATGTTGACCAGGGGAATCCTTTTTCCCTGCAAATCTTCCAGATGCACTACGCCATGTGGTAATACCTTGATAACCTTATATGGTCCTACCCATTTGGGTGCCAATTTAGTTTGAATTGCTGGAACCTGATGCACTAAAACCATGGACCCTTCCTGAACTTCATTGGATCTCAGATACCTGTCATGCAATCTCTTGCGCTTTTCTTGTGTTACCTTAAGTTTCTGCATTGCCCCTTCTCTGTACTCTTCTAATGCCACCAATCTTTGAATGGGGGGTTCAATTCCAATGGTTTTGATTCCTATTTCCTTTCTGATAATGAACTCGAACGGTGCCAATGCCTCTTTCCCATAAACTAAACGAAATGGAGTCTCGCCTGTGGTTCCCCTCTTCGTGGTTCTGAAAGCCCAAATTGCACCAATCAGTGCTTGTGGCCAGGAGCTTTGATGATCGAAAGATAATTTGCAAAGCAGTCCAATCAAAATCTTATTGGAACTCTCTTCTTGGCCATTTGCCCTTGGATAGTAGGCACAAGATTTTTTATGGAAGACTTTGTACCTGTCAAATATAAACTGGAGCAATTGATTTACAAAATGTGTGCCCCTATCACTAGTTATTTCCAGTGGGCAACCAAATCTTGAGAAAATACGTTTATACAAGAATTTGGCTACTGTTAAAGCCGTGCAGTCCACAATAGCTTTAGCCTCTATCCATTTAGTGGCATAACATGTGGCCATCAAAATATACTTTTTACCTCCAGGTTGACCAGTTGGACTAATTGGTCCTATGAAATCAAGACCCCATCGTTCAAATGGAAGCCATCCGGTAGATATGACCAATGGTTGGAAATTCAATCTGGTTGGCGCGGGAGCACACCTCTGGCAGATGTGGCATTCTTTAGCAAACTTGATTGCATCCTTGAAAATGTGAGGCCACCATAGACCTTTGTGGATGATTCTATGAGCCAACTCTTCCCCCCTTAGATGTCCTTCACTGTGTGCAGCCTCTAGCAGAAGATTTACCTCCTCTGGATAGACACACCTTCTCAATATATCATCCTGACAGTATTTATATAAATTTTCATTTATAAGAGAATATGCTTTGGTTTTCAAAAGTAATCTTCTTTTTTCTACAGGTGTCAAATGTTCTGGGATCTTTCCAGTAGTAAGAACATGGAGAATTTCATCATACCAACCAGTCCGAATTGCTACCAGGAAAAGATTGCTATCCACCAGTTCGTCATTGATACCTGTTGCCTTCTCGCTCATTGCTGTCCTGGACACTTGATCTGCCATGTAGTGCTCTTTTCCTGGCTTAATATGAATATCAAAATTAAATTCTTGAAATAAGAGTAACCATCTCCAAATCCTTCCAGCTACTCTAGGCTTGTTTATCAAATACTTCAAGGGCTGATGATCAGAGATAACAATGAAATGTACACCAAGGAGATAATGTCTAAACTTCTGAAGAGCAAATACGATAGCCAAACCTTCTCTTTCCGTTGTACTGTAATTTCTTTCAGCTTGGTTGAGTAGTCTGCTGGCATAAGAGATAGGTCTATCCACTTTGTGAGATGATGGTTGAGCTAGAACTGCACCAACAGCATGAAGACTAGCATCTGTATGCACATGAAATTCCAATGACCAATTAGGAACACTTAAAAGTGGAGCAGTACATAGCCTCAATTTTAGTTCACAAAATGCTTTGTCGGCTTCAGCACTCCATGAGAAAGGGATCTTTTTACTGGTAAGCCTTGACAAGGGTTTAGCAATTTCTGAATACATCCTAATGAATCTTCTGTGATACCCTGCATGGCCCAAGAAACTTTGCACTTCCTTTGGGCTTTGTGGAATTGGCATGGAAAGAATAGCTGTAACCTTTGCAGGGTCAACAGTTATACCTTCAGCAGATACTATGTGACCAAGAAGAGTGCCCTTAGTGACCAAAAAGTGACATTTATCAGGATTCAATTTCAAACCTGTTTTGAGACATTGCTCAAAAATTTCTTTTAGATTTTCCAAATGATCATGGAAATCTTGAACTGCTGCCCTTCTATCTGTACCTGAAAATACTGAAAAGTCATCCATGAAAATTCGTAGAAATGTTGTTAAGCATTTGCCCAATATCAGATACATTGTTCTATTAAATGAAGCCGGTGCATTCTTCAAACCAAAAGCCATTCGAGTATAGACATAAGTGCCCCAGGGAGTGACAAAGGCTGTTTTGTCCCTATCATCAGGATGGATCACTATCTGATTGTAGCCACTAAAACCATCCAAGAAACTATACAAAGTGTGACCAGCTACTTCCTCGAGCACTTGCTCTGTGAAGGGCTGAGGAAATCCATCTTGAATAGTCACTTTATTCAAAGCACGAAAATCAACACATACCCTTATTTTTCCACTATTTTTCTTGGGTACAATAACCATAGAAGAAAGCCACCTGGAATGTTCTACTGGAACAATTATACCTGCTTCCTCTAGTTTTGTAATCTCCGCTTTTACCGCCTCTGCATACTTCGGATTGAGACGATATGGCCTACTTCTTACAGGCACAGCTCCCTCAACCAAGGGTATCCGATGTAATCCAAGCTCTTCTAGTATTCTTGTTAGATCTTTGTAGGACCATGCGAAGACACTTTTGTAAGTAAAGAGCAAAGAAGTTACCTTCTGTAGCAAAGGAGGATAATGCCACAACCAGGATGCTAAGTGGACTACTTGAGGGTTCTCTTCATTTCCTGTTAGATGTATCCGATGTAATCCAAGCTCTTCTAGTATTCTTGTTAGATCTTTGTAGGACCATGCGAAGACACTTTTGTAAGTAAAGAGCAAAGAAGTTACCTTCTGTAGCAAAGGAGGATAATGCCACAACCAGGATGCTAAGTGGACTACTTGAGGGTTCTTGAACCAATGTTTCAGGACTGGTCTTGTTTGAGAAATCATCTCCACTATATGCAGGAGTGGATTTTAATTTATATTCTGCAACATGTTCTTTTATCCAACCTTGAGGTATATCTGCAAAAGGGAGATCTTCTCTGCTCTTAGGTTCATAATCTTCCCTCTCTGATACTTTTATATTGGTAGCCTCCTCAAAGATTGTATTTTCCTTCAGTTGCTCATTCTCCAACACCTTGTGGTCTTCATTGCCCTTTTCTGTAATTTCCTTATCTGCAACTTCTTCCTCAATTTCATTGATCTCCACTGTGCAACACTCTGCACTTCCCATCATCCAATTTAACAATGTATCATCTTCTTGGGGTAGAGAGGGCATTACCTGAGTATCCACAGTATATCCAGTGGTTTTTCCTGAATCAAATCCTTCTTCCAAGTGTAGTTGCAGTTGGCTATTGGTGCTTGTTGAAATCCATAGTTTATTTTTCCCCCAATCTTGCAAAGCTTTTGCTTGTCTCAGCCAAGGTCTCCCCAGGAGCAAAGGATAGGAAGTCTCCTGTGGAAGTGCAATAACAACAAAATCCAACACAAAGTGGCAACCCTGTACTATCATCCGTACCTTTTCAATAATGCCAAGAGGCGCAACCCGATGTTGATCTGCTAGTGTAACTGTAAATGGTGCCATTTTGGTGGGGTTCAAATTTAGTTTCTTCATTGTGAAATCTGGCATCAAATTGATACCAGAGCCTCCATCTATGATCACACCTGTGAGAGTTTCATCCTTTATACAAACAGATAATCTTGAGCTTTGGTAGTCTGCTAAGGGTGCAGGGGGAAAATCAACCATGAAACCATCTATACTAGGTGATTGGACTAAGTGAGCAGAGTGTATAATCTTCAGTAAGTCACTTCTTATTTTTGAATCCATCCTTATAAGTTCATATAGACTAACCTTGTGATGAATACCTTTCAAGATCTGTTCAATGTTTACCTCCTGAGTGTTTTCTTGCAGACTTGTTGGTTGGCCCTTTAGAGAAGTAGTCATCTTATTATAAGCTCCTTCAATTTCTGCTTGGTCCTTCCATCCAGACTCCTTTTCTTCCTCTTTATCCTGAAATCCTTGTTGTTCATCTCTCTGGGTTGTAGTTGATTGCCTAGCTCTAGTCATCATGGGCATTGCAGAGGATGAAACAGCATAAGTCTGAGTGGTTTTTCCTTCTTCATGTGGAGAGACTGCAATCATGTGAATTGGAGCAGGACGACCTCTTGGGCAATCTTTGGTATAATGATCCTTGGCCTCTAGACAATGTTGACAAGGAGGTGCATCTTCTGGAAGAGAACACCTGTTTTGCATGTGGCCGTAGTAACCACAACGATAGCACATCAAAGGTCTATTATACCTAGGCTTTGCAGGCCGATTCTCCTCTCTATTAGATGTATTTGAAGTACTAGCATAGTATGAATCCAAAGTTTGAGGGTTACTTCTTTGTTGTGTACCCTTGAGGTAGTAGCAATCTCTAGCTTCATGACCATCCTTTCCACAAAATTGATAGCTTACCTTGTTAGGGCAATTAGCATTGGAATGTCCATTGTTGTTACAGATCGTGCACCAAATTTGTCTCCTTATATCTTGTGTGGTCTTCAAATCTTCTAACTCACGGCGAAGTTGGGCTACTTCATCATCCGTGCGTCTCAGTGGTGGCAAGACCTTCTCTTCTTGTTGATTTTGTTGCATTTTTAATGCCTCCAGTTCCCTCCTTAGTTGCTCAATAGGATCCAGGTCTGCAGCATACTTAGGTTGTGTATCCCCTTCAAAATGTTGCCTTGCTTCTTCAATGCGTGATGCCGCTGCAACAAAATCATTGAGGGTGGCATCCAATCTAAGAGACTCACAAAGCTTCTGCTGAGATGACCTAGGCAGAGCCTTCTCTATCCACTTTTTAACCAAAAAGTCACCTGGAGCATGTGGCAGACGTGCAACAAGTGCTTTTGTTCTAGTGTGAAGTTCATGAAAAGATTCACCTGATCTTAGCTTCAAATTCTCTAGCCGATCTAGAGCTCTTTCTGAGGAATCACTTGGTCGGAATGTCTGTGAGAATGCCGCCTTCAGAGCCTCCCATGTAGTGAAATGGCCATCTGCATATTGACTATACCATTTATCTGCAAGACCCTCCAATGTGGATGGAAAAAGTGCCAGCATTGCATCCTCTCTATTTTGCAGACCTCTTCCACGGCATAAAGAGATGAATGTCCTCACATGATCATCAGCATCCTCATAAGTTTGTCCCTTGAAGGTAGGGAATTTGATGTTTAATCTGGAGAGCAAATGAGAGAGGTCCTCCATTTGTACTGGTGTTTCTTCGGACGTATCTGAGGAGAAATCTAGGGTTCTCCTATACCTCTCTTTTGACAATGGTGTCGTACCCAAATCAATAGATAAATTTAGGGAAGGCAGAGGGGAGGTAGACTCACTAGCCCTGGTTATTGCTAACTTGTTAAGGCTCCTCCGAACACGAAGAGACTCCTTATCTGCTCGTGTATGGGTCATGTACCTACTTGCCAATGTAATAGGGCAAAAAATACCTCTCACAGAAATGCAAAGGTCCCACCGGGCGTGCCAAACTGTAGAGGAGGTACTGGGGTATCTGCCTTTATCAAAAGTAGAGAATAAAGATTAAACACATCCAGTACGTCGCCTACTCAAGGGGGGTTCTCTTTAGGGAAGTATACCCTTTAACATTTCTGTGAGCAGACAGAGGAGTTGTACATACTCTAGAAATATTAATCAACTAATGACCACAGAAGACCATATATTTCTTGATTCGAATCAGATGATTACAAGGTTGGGCAGAGTGATGCTCAAAAGTGCAAACTTTGTGCTAACGAGCCGCAAGCTTAGGGCTAACAAGCCACCCTAAAAGTAAATAACTCTAACACAACAGATTCTTCCCATCAGCATAAGGGGCCACTGATACGCAGACTAACTCAGAACAATACAAAGAATTTCTCAAGAGGATAGAACCTAATCAACAACACTGACTCACAGAAAAGAAGAAGAATCCAAGCTACTCTCTTACACTATAGTGCTCATAGCCCTCCACTGAGAAGCCTACCCTCTGTATACACACTACAGAGTAGCTCCTACAATAGGCTTGAAACCACCAAGTGCAAGAGAGGACTTCTGCACGTATACACAAACCTCTGTATCTCTAAAATTGTACCCCAAATGAGCACAAATCCATTGTTTTAATAGGCCCCAATAGGTCAAGAGGGCCTTGCCGATTCTTCACGTCCACTGATCACGCGCCGGTTAATCACCCAAAATTGGGGGGTAGGTCAAATATTCCACTTGATTTGAATTAGATCCACAAAAATAGGTAGTCGCCTTGAATAGTTGGTAGCAAAAAAAACTTTTCCCTGCTTTCACTTTTTACCCTGCACACAGAAATCTTCTGACTCCCATCATTATTCTCTTCTTTAAGGTCATATTTCTTCTCCTTTGTCCTTGTTGAGATCTCATGCCTTTTAGAGCACGTCAGGTCCTTGTTCCCTAAAATCCGACTTAAATTTGCTTATAGAATCAGATAGAAATGTTGCCCTTTCCTTGTATTGCATTCACGACTTCTGAGAGTCTAGATCTTCCATTGCTGTTCCAATTGTGTAGGTTTTGACCTCCGTTCCAAGGTTTGAATTACGGTGCTCTCTGTGCCATTGTGTGTGCGTGTGTGTGTGAATGTGTGTGTACACATGGGGGGTATATGTGAATGTGAAAGTGTGAGTGTGTGTGCACTTGTGTGTATGTGAGTGTGTAAGGGTATGTGTGTGAGTATGGGGTGCATGGGTTGCATGTGTGTGAGTGTGTGTGGGGGTGTATGTGTTTGTACGGGTGTGAGAGTGAGGGTGTGTGCGCGGGGGAGTGTATATATGTATTAGAGTATATGCGAGTGCGTGTGTGTGTAGGGATGTGTGTATGTGTGGGAGTGGGTGTGTGTGTGTGGAAATGTGTGTGTGTGTGTGTTTGGCAGTAGATGTATATGTAAAGATGTGTGTGTATGTGATTGTGCATAGGTATGCATGTATGAGTGCGTGCGCATGTGAGCATGTGTGCAAGCATGTGTGTGTGCTGCCTGCGTGTGTGCTGCATGTGTGTGTGGGTGAATGTGTGAATGCATGTGAATGTGCGCATGTGTGCATGTATGTGTGGACGTGCATGTGTGCATGCATGTGTCCTGCGTGCATGAGGGATAGGTGGAGAAGGGGGGAAAGCGTGGGAGTGAGCGGGGGCGGGGGGTGTGGGAGGCAGCGGGGCGGAGGGCTGGCGGGGGCTGCGGGCTGCGGGCTGCGGGCTGTGGGGGCTGCGTGCTGCGGGCTACGGGCTGTGGGGGCTGCGGGATGTGGGCTACGGCAGAGTGGCTGCGGGGGAATCTGCGGAGGGATGGCGGGATGGGTCAGCGGGGGGGGTCAGCGGGGGTGGCGGGGGGCTACGGGAGGGGTCAGCGGGGGGGTCAGCGGGGGTGGCGGGGGGTGGCGGGGGGCTGCGGGAGGGGTCAGCGGGGGGGTCAGCGGGGGTGGCGGGGGGCTACGGGAGGGGTCAGCGGGGGGGTCAGCGGGGGTGGCGGGGGAGGTGAGAGAAGGAGGGGAGGAAGAAAGAGAGAGAGAGAGAGAGAGAGAGAGAGAGAGAGAGAGAGAGAGAGAGAGAGAGAGAGAGGGCACGCGGGGGGCAGGGGAGGAGAGAGAGAGAGAGAGAGAGAGAGAGAGAGAGAGAGAGAGAAGAAAGAAGGGGAGGGGGTAGGCCGTGAGAGAGAGAGGAAGGGAGGACGGGAGAGAGAGAGAGAGAGAGAGAGAGAGAGAGAAAAAGAGAGAAGGAAGCATGAGATCGAATACCGCCATCATCAACAACAATTCAAATCCAATTCCAAAGGCCAATCACACCTTCAGAAGCCTTGCATGACATGAGCCCCCATGAAGAACAACCTGGTTGTAGGCCTTCGTCACTGATGCCATGAACTTGCCCCGAAAAAGAGAGAAAAATAGCACAACACAGAGAGAGAAAGGAGGGGTACTACACAAGCTAATCAGTAATAGCTAATCAATAATAGCTAACCAATAATATCTAATTAGTAATAGCTAATTTGTCATAGCTGATTCGTAATAGCTAATTCGTCATAGTTGATTAGTAATAGCTAATTTGTCATAGCTGATTAATAATAGTTAATTCATCATAGCTAATTTGTCACAGCTAATTCGTAATAGCTAATTAGTAATAGCTAATTTGTAATAGCTAATTCGTAATAGCTAATTTGTAATAGCTAATTCGTAATAGCTAATTCGTAATAGCTAATCATTAATAGCTAATTAGTAATATCTAATTAGTAATAGCTACTTATTAATAGTTGATCAATAATAGCTAATCAGTAATAGCTAAATAGTAATAGCTACTTATTTATAGCTAATTTGTAATAGTTGATTTGTAATAGCTAATTCGTAATAGTTAATTCGTAATAGTTATTTCGTAATAGCTAACCAGTAATGGCTAGTCAATAATAGCTAATCAATAATAGCTAATCAATAATAGCTAATTAGTAACAAGCTAATTAGTAATAGCTAATCAGTAATAGCTAATTAGTAATAGCTAATTCATAATACCTAATTCGTAATAACTAATTCGTAAAAGCTAATCAGTAATAGCTAATCAATAATCGTGAATTAGTAACAAGCTAATTAGTAATAACTAACTACTAACAACTATCGAACAATCAACTACTTAGTAATAGCTAATTAGTAACAAGCTAATTAGTTATAGCTAATTACGAACAACTAACCAAGAACTAGTTACTTTGTAATAGCTATTTAGTAACAAGCTAATTAGTAATGGCTAACTCTTAATAGCAAATTAATAGTACCTAATTAGTAATAGCTAATTAGTAATAGCCAATTAGTATTAGCTAATTAGCAATAGCTAATTTATAATAGCTAATTCGTAATAGCTAATTCGTAATAGCTAATCAATAATAGCTAATCAATAATAGCTAATCAGTAATAGCTAATTAGTAATAAGCTAATCAATAATAGCTAATCAATAATAGCTAATTACTAATAGCTAATTCATAATAGCTAATTAGTAATAGCTACTTAATAATAGCTACTTAGTAATAGCTGATTACTAACAAAATAAATATTAATTCGTAATAGATAATTCGTAATAGCTAATTCATAATAGCTAATTAGTAATAGGTGATTAGTAACAAGCTAATTAATAATAACTTACTAATAAATTAAGTAAGAACCAGCTACTTAGTAATAGCTACTTAGTAATAGATAATTAATAATAGCTAATTGGTAACATTTAAATTATTAATAGCTAATTACGAGCAAGTAACCCAGAGTTAGCAACTTAGTAATAGCTAACTAGTAACATGCTAATTAGTTACAAACAACTAACCATAACCATATACTTAGTAAAAGCTAATTAATAACTAGTTTATTAGTAATAGCTAATTAGTAACTAGCTTAGTAGTAATAGCTGATTACTAACAACTAACTAAGAACCAACTACTTTGTAATAACTAACTGGTAACAAGCTAATTAGTAGTACCTAATTACAAACAACTAACCAAGGACTAGCTACTTAGTAATAACTAACTGGTAACAAGCTAAATAGTAATAGCTAATTACTAACAGCTAACTAGGAACCAGCTACTTAGTAATAGCTAATTGTTAACAAGATAATTAGTAATAACTTAGTAACCTAGTAATAGCTAACTAGTAACAAGCTAATTAGTAATAGATACTAACAAGTTACCGAGAATCAGCAACTCAGTAACTAGTATTAATCTAATTAGTAATAAATACTATGTAACAAGTAACTAAGAACCAGCTACTCAGTAATAGGTAACGAGTAGCAACCTAATTAGTAATATCTAGTTACAAACAACTAACCAAAAAGCCACAGCCATGGATAAAAAGTAATATAATTAATATTAATCAACACGACAAGCTTACCTCTGTGAAAGTTGAATCCACCATCAAAGAATCCAGCGATTGTTTGTCGTACATGTGGTATTTCAACACCACATTCAAGTCCTAAACAGTTGACTGACATAGGACAATGTGCTACAAAACAAATATAGTGATATGCATGGTTGCATGACATAAAGTGCACTATAAAACTCACCCTCTCCTCAATATTCAAACCACATGCTATGCACATGGATGAAACACTAAGTAAGAGGGCTGATGATAACTCTGGGGGAGGTAATGGAAATAATGGTGACAATTCATTTGAATCCTTCATGCTTAACATGTTCTTTACAAAGGACAGATGTTGATTTGCACTCTTGAGCCAATTCTCATCAACTTATATTCAGCATGTGTATGTAACAATCCAATTGATCAGTATTGAACCTTAGAAAAATGTTCCAACCAATGTCAATAAAGCTAAATATTACCTCCAGTTCAGGCACCTTGTCATTCTCATCTAGCTCAACCCCTAACAACTCCATATTAACAGTATATATCTGAATTTGCATCTCCAACTGAATCCTCCTCTCAAGAGACATTCCCACATCACATTTCAATTCATCTATGGATGCCTGTAACTTTTTTCTCATATCAATGACTGTTGTAGTCACTTTAGACTTAGCAGCCTTTGATAGCTTGGCTTGACCCAAATCAAGTTTGACCCTATCCAACTTATTATGTTCACTATCAATTAACAATTCTAAAGTACGTATAACCTTAGTACCCTCCACTCACCTTATGGCAGCAACTACCATACCTTGTCAAGCATATAACTCAACATCTTCTTTCTGTTCCTACAAGTTCGCATCCAAAGGCTCTAAAAGTGGTGAAGCATCATAGTTCAAATAACTGTAAAACCTTTGCATCTTTGATTGCAATGTACCCATCTTCCTGCATCTTTCAATAGAAGCTTCTACAGCTACAGTCCATGCCACTTGGTACATAGCTAGATTTTTTTATGTTTGAGCAGTGGTACAATTTTCAAATGCAAAGGCTCTAGCGAATTGTACAGAAAATTCGTAGTTTGTTGGTACCTCTTGGTAGACTTTCTGATGTAACACGATCAGTGCGTCATTGAACTCTTGCCTCACATATTTAACTTTCATCTTCCACTTGAGTTGAGTTACCTTGAAGACAGACAACCAATCTGCCTCACTAGCCGATTTTTCTAATATAGTACCTGGATCTATACTAGCGATAGATACGCCGTAAATGGTGTGGAAATCCTCTTTTTTTCTGGCAGAATATGCTATGGTATAAAACTTTTGGATATGTTGGATATATCCACCTGCATTAACAAGGCAAATTGTTTCATAAATGCATGCCCATTACTCCAGTCATAGCACCAAAGATTAAGTATAGAGTCCCTATATCTTTGTGGTTCGTGGATGCAGAAAAGAAGGGCCCTACACAGGCCTGCAGATAACATAGAGATTAATGATTCAATATAGCAATTACATACATGCGCATCGTTACATCATGCGACACATGAGCGAGTCGCAGTTGTTAAGCCATTATTTCTTGGACATGGTGTTTGGCCACATGGTTCATACGTGGAACATCCACGTAATCGTAGTTAAGCTGCTTCAACACTCCCCTATAACTAGAGTACTAGAATGTGACACAGATGTTACTTGATTTCAACGATTCCAAGATTTTTCCTGCAAAGGATGAAACCCACATGCTTCGTAAGCATATCAGCCCACATTAGATGAGTTGATACATATGCGAGATGAAGTTTTTCTACTCTACAAGATCACGTATAAAATGAAACTTTAAATCAACATGTTTTGTTTTCTCTGAGTTTTTGGGGTTTCTAGCTAAATGTATGCATGATTGGTTATCACACATAATCTGCAAGGGAAATTGATGTCGTCGATAAGAGCTCTTGCATGACCATTTGGAACTTGAGGCCTTCTTTTGTCGTGAGAGCTAAGGCGACAAATTCAGCTTCTCCTGATGACAATGCAACTATTGTCTGCTTCTTGGAGAACCAAGTGCTACTTGCCATTTAATTTGTTGTAAAACTAGCCTATTAAATTACACAGGATTAGACACACCGATTGATATCAGATTTGGAAATAACTCTATAAAGTCTACACTAGGTATGGGAACAGGCCCCCATCAAACTATCTGATGGTCAGATGGCTCCCCGCATTCATTAGGTAGGGTGGAATGAGTATGCAAGCTTACTAATGAGTTGAATAAATCGAATCAACTAGGAGCTTACGTGGTCCATTGCTTCCGCTTCAATGATGGACTCTTAACGGATGGCATCTCTCCTCTGCCGAAAATAGTGGCTCTTACATTAGAACCATAGAAATTACTCCTAGCCATGCGATCACCTAAATGTTGCATGCATGGATGCCAGACCCCATACCTACTCATACTCGTTCCCAGAGATTGCATTTCACCTTCGTCATCTAATGGAACAGCTTTGTTGATGGTAGCTTTCTCTCGCGACTGACAAAGTCGCGCGGACCTTATGTGCTCCACTGGCGCAAACTCCATAGATTCGCCACCTTGTGGAGTACATGAGGAATAATGACATTTACTATCGATGTTCCAGCCATGATACCCAGCAGGCTGCCACATGAGTAGTGATCGTACGTCTAGCAAATTGATATTATGAATTTATTTTTTCGTTATTTAAAAAGGTTTTGAAATAGCTAAAAAGTGACGGGCGTAAAAGCGATAAATACTCCTAAAAAGTGTTCACATTAACATGCTTTTACCCTACTGGCAAGTGTCAACACATCAACATCATCAGTAATATGATTAATTTCTTCCATCTTCACATTCAAATAGATGGTGCATGTAATTGTTTAAAATGCCCGTCAACATGTTGTCCTTCATGTTTAGCATTCATTAATGCATAGCAGTCTTTCTTCATGTGTCATTTCTTATGACAATAATGGCACTCAATGTCCCTCTTCCTTGATTTACTTCCACTCTTAATTAGTTGATCATTTTTTTCCTTGTTCTTGTTCCTTCCACATTGTTGATTCTTTCCTTGGTAAGAATCATGAACACTATATGCATTGTCACTGAGTGATAACCATAGACTCACAAAATGAAAGAGTCTGAGACTCAAAAGTGAGTAGACCATGAAATGGGAAAACTCACATGGATTAGAGTGAGCTTTCCAAGAGCATGGAGTAGGCTCCTCAAGCTTCTAACCAAGTACAAATGAAGGGAGAGGCCCTCCTCATATAGAGTTGGAGGGGGCTCTCCAAAGTACATCATATGTGTGATCATTCCCCTTGATGGAGAATGAATATACAGGTAGAAGCAAATGGCCAAATACGAAGCAGATACAATATAAAGCGGATGCATGTCGGAGTAACTTGCAAAACACCAATGTCAAATAATAAACGTTGAAGCTAGATGGCCTCACATGCTGCAAAGCCGGATGCTCGATACTCAACCTTAGTGGATGACAAAGCAATTCTCTTCTTACTTGCCCATGGGATGGATCGTGAGCCAAGAAAAAATATGTATCCAAAGGTAGACCATCAGGAATCAGGGTCACTAGCCCAATCTGAATTTGAATATCCGATGAGTTTGATGTCCCCTCTATACCAAAGACTATGATGTCGAGTGAGGACAAGATATCGAATTAGTCTTTGAGAAGCATCCCAATGTGTCTGACGAGGCTTGTTGAGATATTTAGGTAATGATGTGTGTGAACACTCTAGGACCGTCGGGGCACTTTTTTCCCTCTTTAGGAGGTTTTTTTCCCCCGGCTTGTATATACGCCTATTGCGCTAATGGGCTACTTATCTTTGTACATTCTCTAGTAATACATTCAGTATTGTGTGTTGTGCTCCAAGCTTCTTCTTCTTCCTTGTGATGTTCGCGTGCTTCCGCAGACGTCTAACTCCAACAATTGGTATCAGAGCAGGTCGTCACTTCATCTAGGGCACCGTCGACACTCCTCCGGTTGCAGTCTCAGAATTGCACGAATTTTGGTGAGCATACTCAAGGTGTTTCTAAGATCAAAACATCTTTGCTCTGTGGTTCCGAAATCGCGATCAAAGCTCGTTTCGGCCCCCGAACGCACTATCGTAGCGCTTATGCAGGCTATTTCGTCTTTTTGTACCAAAGGTATATACCAGTTTCTGTTCGCCAGTATAAGCGTCTCAAAGTCTGCTACAAGTCTAGCGGAATTTGTCTGGGCAGTTCTATTCAACTTTTTGAGATACAGTCAATTTTCTGCATCAAGGTATTTTAGTCACCGGCCATGGCTGAAAGCAGTGATGTATTCCGTATGTTGGCTATTGAGGATAAGTTGGATGGTACCAACTACCCGTTATGGGCTTATATGATGCGACATGTGTTGGTTGCAAAAGGACTGTGGAACATTGTGCAGGGTGTCGAAAAATGTCTTATCACATCGGCAATTGTTACAACTGCAAGTACTGAAGTTGATGCAGAAGGTGTCGAAGATGATGATATTCTGCATATTCCTGTTCGTGCTGTGGTTTCTGCTGCACCTACTACAGAGCATATTTGTTGGGATGGCAGAGATGCCCAGGCACATGCATTGATAGCTTTGTTTGTCAAACATGCCATTATTCCTCACATTCGCTCTTGCAGAACAGCTAAGGATGCTTGGGATACACTTACCACATTGTACCAAGCTAGGAATGAGGCTCGTATTACTTACCTTCGAAAATAGTTGGAGAGTGAGCACATGAATAAAGGTGATTCTATGGACAGTTTCCTAACGAAGATCAAAGACTTGAAGGAACAGTTGATTTTTGTTGATGAGGTTATACCAGATAGCTCACTTGTGCAGACTGTTTTGAATGGTCTTCCTGATTCATATTAGAGTTTTGCTTCTACTCTTCGGTTGATGATGAAAGGCAATCCGAATGCCTTATCATTTGAGGAGTTAGTCTCTGTTCTGTTGCAGGTAGATCAGTCCAGGCAGAACAGGTCCATTATGCGAGTTGCAGATCAAGGTTTCCTGGCTAGTCAGAAGGGCAAAGGAAAATGGAGCTCTTCAACTAGTAAGCAGAAATCTGCTAATTCTGCATATTCGAAGAAGGAAGATAAAGATGAGAAGAAATCAAAAAAGCAGAAATTGTTTTGTAAGTACTGTAAAGGGAATGATCATATCATAAAGAACTGTCCAAAACTGGTTGCTAAAGAGGCAAAGAAGAAAGAGGCTGGAATGGTTGTTGCAGAGGCCTCTACACCAAAAACAGAGTCTGCTAATCTTGTGCAGGAAGAAGAATGGGCATTTACTATTGTCTGCAGTTTTGACCCATCTTCTCATGAGTAGTGCACGACTGCAGTAGACTCAGATGTTTGGTATTTTGATAGTGGGGCAACCAAACATATTACCTCACAACGCAGTTTCTTCTCTTCACTCGAGCCTACCCTACAGGGAATATTGTTACATGCACCAACAACTCCTCTTATCCTGTTATGGGAGTTGGTAAGATCATTCTGACTACTGCTGATGGTAGTTCTTTCACTTTGTCAGATGCTTTATTTGTGCCAGGGATCAAAAAGAACTTGTTATCAGTTTCTACATTAGCCAAGATTGGCTTGGTTGTGAAATTTGTTGATGACAGGTGTACAGTTCATGATCTGTCAAATGGCGATGTGATTAATGCTTCTGGCATTTTATCTCGTGGGCTGTATAAGCTCATAGACTATGAAAGATCAGTAAATGATTTGGCATGTGCAGTAAATGATTCTCAGGCTATGTCAGATGCAAAGCTTTGGCATGCACGCTTTGGTCATCTGAATTTTGCTACTTTTCTATGCCTGTAGAAATCTGAAATGGTGCCCTCCTTGCCCAAACTTGAGGCACCTTGAAAACATGTTTGTGAAGGCTGTATTTTGGGCAAAATGCAGTGTTCATCCTTTCCAAAAGATGGTTCAGTTCGGGCTACTCAGAAATTGCAGCTTGTACATAGTGATGTCTGTGGTCCTATGCAAACACCTTCTTTTGGAAATTATCTTTACTTTGTGACTTTCATTGATGATTTTTCCAGGCATGCATGGTATATCCATTGAAGGCAAAGTCCGAAGTGTTCATGTGCTTCAAATAGTTTTTGGTTTTGGCTGAAAATTTGTCAGCATGTAAAATGGGCTGCCTCCGTTCTGATCGAGGGGGGGAATATATGTCTTTTGATTTTAATGCATTTCTGGCTAAACGTGGGATAAAACACCAGTTTACAGTGCCGTATACACCTCAACCGAATGGAGTTGCTGAACGAAAGAACAGGTCACTCATGGAGATGGCGAGGTGTATGGTCAAGAGTCCGGCTTTACCACATAGTTTCTAGCTTGAGGTTGTCATGTGTGCAGCATATGTACTGAACAGGTGTCCCACTAAAGCATTGCAGTCTATCACTCCATATGAGGCTTGGCATGACCGCAAGCCATCTGTTGCTCATCTGCGTGTTTTTGGTTGTTTGGCATATGCATTAGTGCCTAAACAACATCGCAGAAAATTGGATGATAAAGCAGTAAAATGTATTTTTGTTGGGTACAATTCTAAAAGTAAAGGCTATCGTCTGTATCATCCACAGACTAAACGCATTCTGGTTAGCCGTGATGTTGTTTTTGTGGAGGATGCTATTCAGCCATTGCTTTCATGTACTAAGGAGACATTTGTTAGCTCCAAAGACATGTATGATACTTTGCTGCCTCTTTTTACAGGTGGACAGTCTAGTGCTGGTCCTAATGAGGCAACTTCTCAGCCTTTGCAGGTTTCATGTGATGATGCAGATCATTCCATTTCTGATGCGGATTTACATGATGCACTTATTGATGAGAGAGCTGATATTGAGCAGGCAAGAACTATGCCAAAATGGCTGGTGCAGACCTTGCGTGATAACAAATTAGATGCACCTCTGTCATATCGTACTCGATCAAGCTCTCATAGTGCCTCTTTTGCATCAGATTGCTATGCTATGGTTGCATCTAGTCTATGTGATGAGACTGAGCCTATTTCGTTTGATGAAGCACAAAATTCAAAAAATTGGATGGCTGCTATGCAATCTGAATATGATGCAATAATGAAGAATGGTACTTGGTCTTTTATGTGACTTGCCTCCTGGCAAGAAGGCCATTGGCACTAAGTGGGTATACTAGCTGAAGCGTAAACCTGATGGTACAGTTGACAAGTATAAGGCTAGGGTTGTTGCAAAGGGTTATTCACAGGAAAGAGGCATTGATTTTGATGAGACCTTTGCACCTACATGCCATATGACTACTGTTCAGAGCATTCTGTGCACTTGCAGCCCATCATGGTTGGAATGTACATCAGTTGGACATTAAAACAACATTTTTGAATGGTGACTTGCATGAAGAAGTGTATGTTTTTCAGCCCCGTGGCTTTGTGCAGAAAGGGCATGAAAACTAGGTGTGCAGGTTAAAGAAGGCATTATATGGTTTAAAGCAAGCACCACGTGCTTGGTATGAGAAAATATATGCCTATCTGATTGCACATGGTTTTGAGAACAGTCCAACTGAAAGCACCTTATATGTTAAGCGTGCTAATGATGTGCTTTTGATCATTGTTTTCTATGTTGACGACATGGTGTTCACTGGTCCTATTGAGAAGCATATTGCTGATTTTAAGGATGATTTGCATGCCTTAATTGAGATGTCTGATTTGGGGCATTTGCATCATTATTTGGGCATTCAGTTAATGCACGTTGATGGTGGAATGGCTTTGTGTCAAACGAAATATATTGACATATTATTGGAGCGTTTTGGCCTTGAAGATTGTAAGCCTATTGCCACTCCTATGGAGACATGTTTACGATTGAGTCTTCATGATGCTTGTTGGAACTGAAGGACTCACTAGGCAGGGAAGCTTAAGAAGGGAGTCAGAGAGAAGAGAAAGTACAAGCAGACAGAGCAGTCAACGACGACCTGGCAAGTAGGCCAATATTTTTTCAAGACACTAACGCATATAAGAGAGGTGGACACACAAGGAGAAGGAGCAAGTAGGGAGCTCCAGGAAATGTATGTCAAAATGTTAGAAGAAATCCCTACAACAATAGTAATTTTCATCACTAAAAACCATTGTAAATACCATTTCATATTTTTGTAGCTCCATTTTGTGCAAGCCAAGGAGTCCTTGAGCTTGAGGAGCTTTAGAAGTACCTACCTGTCAGTTTTCACATTTTTTAGACTTCGTTTGAACCTCCAAATAGGGTAGAGAACCTAATTTTTAACTAGGCCGGACACTATGTCTGGACAAGGCCAAAACCTAGTCAAAAACTATAAAAAGAGCTAGAGAGCTCATTTTTGGGGGCTAGCTTGTAATTGAAATGAACTTGTAAGAACTTTTTGAAAGGAATCTAAGAACTCCATTGCTTCTCACTCTTTGTCTTGCCGTGTGTGCACGTGTGTGTGTATGTGTGTGCATGTTTGTGTGCTTCTCACTCACGCACTTGTGCCTCCACTTGCTCGAGGTCTTCATACCATCCTCACGTCTTCCCGGATTGACATTAAAGGAGGTGCTACTCATCACTGAGCTACACCAAATTTTGGCACAAGGCACATCCACAACCACGGGCACCGCACACACTGTCCACGATACTGAGGAAACCCATGTATCAAGTGCACCTCCGTCACCCCCGTTGCCACCCCTGCCTCCATCTCCACCAAATTCATCTCCCACAACCAGTGTAACCACTACTATCACCGCCTCCGAATCCACTACCCATACCGAAGCACACACCGTCACTCAACCCACACAACCCACACACCCTATCTCCACTTCGTTTGTCCATACAACCACTGAAACAGTAGTTCTAACTGCTACCACAGAAGATCTCAACCCCCCGATCACACTTCCGGGCAGTTTGTATTCACAATTGCACACACCACTGTACACTTTCACCACTATCACCGCACCCACAATTCCACTATTCACAATCACTCCCACTACTGCATCCACCATTGATCTTATGGACATCTCACCCACCTCCCTGCCTCTCCCTCCCCCCATGCACCCACCATCTCCCATTCCCCCACCTCCCACTTCACCATTTTCCAGCACCACATCCACACTTCCATTCCCCTTCCCCTTTCCCTTCCCCTCTGCATTCAACACCCTACCAGCATCCACCCCTATCAATAATGTATTTAATAATATGTATCAGTGTATGTCGCAACTACAACAGCACTACCAACATCTTGATAACCAACACACACGACTCTTTCGAAGCCATGAGGAACTTCAACTCCGATTCATTGATCTCGAAAGGGAAAAGCGGCTACTACACAACAACATGCCACTTTACAGGAACAACATGAAAAGTTAGTAGCCAATCCACCTCAGGCAGATGCAGAGGAAAGACAACATATGGATGAATTGCTACACTCCCAGATAACGGAGAATCTCAAACTTAGACGCAACCTGGCCCTCCTACGAAAACACATGTCTATAGCTCTCGAAGAGAATAAACGGCTGCAGAAACAGAATGAAGAGAACTTGGAAGCAGCCATGGAGGGATCCCCGCAGGAAATCGACCCAGAAAAATTCAAGGCCATTCCCTCAGAGAATATGAAAACTGTGTTAGAAACCCATGCCGACCTCCTGGAGGCCCATGCAGCGCTAGAACAAGAAAGGGATGATCTACTTAAGCAACTGGCAACTCAGCACGAGTCACCAAGCAAAGCCACAGCCATAGACGACACATCCGAAGAAGTCACAAAACTCAGAGCAGAACTCGAAGAATTACGCAGCAAATTCATGCAATACAAACGTCAGCCCTCTCCCCTTGTCGAGCCCGAGCCTGAAGATCTAGTGCCAATCGAGATAGAGGAAACTTTCGAAGACCCGTATGTTCCCATGCCTGCACCAGGGGGCAAGCAAACAGATGAGGGCATGGACACCATTGAAATAGAGGCTCCTGAATGGATGCAGAGGTTAGAGAAAGTGGCCACAACCCATGATGATAGAGCGGCAGTTCAGATAGCATCTATGTCACGCTTGGAAGAAGTAGTCATAAAATTGGATTACTTTAGGGATCTCTCCCATCATAGGTGGATCGACACATCCGACGATTTGTATGTTCCTTTCTGTGTCCTAATGGCGGATTACAATGCGGAAATCAAGAGCCACACATCAAAAGAACCAACCTCGGCTACACAGTTTGCACCGGAAGACATCCCAGCGAGTGCCAAGCAAGGCAATATTCATCAACCGATGTGGAGGATTCGTCTACTGGAAACCTACCCAGAAATGGTCAGAACATGGAATAACATGCCCTTGTACATCAAATACAACCCATGCTACTGCCCTGTGTTTCGAAGAAGGTCATGGCCGGAATACACAAAAACGGTGCTGACAAACAAAGGATGTGAGAAATGGCTCAATTATGTTTACTTAGCACCACCCAAAGGCCAACCTACCATAGGCTACATGATCTCGACGATTCGGCATTGGGGGGTCAGGTTTAAAAATGTGCCTGACGTCATGGCCCAAATGTGCTTGAAAATTTTTGAGCTCATGTTGGTCACATTCAGGACTTTCAAAAATATCAAGGAACCTCATCTGTCAGCCCTTGGATTTAATGAAGGAAATCAGGACCTCGTCTACGACATGAGTGCAACACCATCTATTAATGTTGTATATGCATGGCATGCGCGCATCAAGTATCTCCGAGCCTGCTTCAAACAGACGTTTGAAGAAATGTTCGTCATGGGATTCTGGGAATATCATTCAGAGATATTCATTCCCAGACCATCACATTTATTGCAGTTGTTTGCAGTGGAATAAGCTCTTCATTCAGAAAAGTTACATATACCACATCCAGAGGTTCCCGGGCCGGTAGATTGGGATGCTTTACTCACGGACTCGGCCAAAGGGTTGCGGATTGCAGAACATCACTTAGCACAAGACGTTGTTGAGTACTACATCCAACGACCCACCCAACAAGGGTCTGTCAGGGACGACAGACGCGAGAGAGGGGGGGGGGGTGTTGGAATTGAAGGACTCACTAGGCAGGGAAGCTTAAGAAGGGAGTCAGAGAGAAGAGAAAGTACAAGCAGACAGAGCAGTCAACGACGACCTGGCAAGTAGGCCAATATTTTTTCAAGACACTAATGCATATAAGAGAGGTGGACACACAAGGAGAAGGAGCAAGTAGGGAGCTCCAAGAAATGTATGTCAAAATGTTAGAAGAAATCCCTACAACAATAGTGATTTTCATAACTAAAAACCATTGTAAATACCATTTCATATTTTTGTAGCTCCATTTTGTGCAAGCCAAGGAGTCCTTGAGCTTGAGGAGCTTTAGAAGTACCTACCTGTCAGTTTTCACATTTTTTAGACTTCGTTTGAACCTCCAAATAGGGTAGAGAACCTAGTTTTTAACTAGGCCGGACACTAGGTCTGGACAAGGCCAAAACCTAGTCAAAAACTATAAAAAGAGCTAGAGAGCTCATTTTTGGGAGCTATCTTGTAATTGAAATGAGCTTGTAAGAACTTTTTGAAAGGAATCTAAGAACTCCATTGCTTCTCACTCTTTGTCTTGCCGTGTGTGCGCGTGTGTGTGTATGTGTGTGCATGTTTGTGTGCTTCTCACTCACGCACTTGTGCCTCCACTTGCTCGAGGTCTTCATACCATCCTCACGTCTTCCCGGATTGACATTAAAGGAGGTGCTACTCATCACTGAGCTACAATGCTGGAGATGCATTTGATGTTGTTCTCTATCAGCAGGCTGTTGGATGCTTGATTTACTTATGCATTACTCGGCCAGATATTCAATTTGCTGTCTCACAGATGAGCAGGTTTATGCATTGTCCAGGAGTCAAGCATTGGCAGGTGGTTAAGCATATCTTTTGCTACTTGAGTGGTACTCGGCTACTTGGGTTGTTTTATCCCAAGGGGGGATCACTACCGCCAGATTTGCATGCTTTTTCTGACTCTGATTGGGCTAGTTGCTATGACACTCGTGTGTCCACTAGTAGCTTTTGCTTCATGCTTGGTAGCTCATGTATATCTTGGTTGAGCAAGAAGCAGCCTACTATGGCCACTTCCAGTTGTGAGGCTAAGTATAGGGTAGCTTTCACAGCGGCTGTTGAGTGTGTGTGGCTCAGATGCCTTATGGTTGATTTGGGCGTTGGTCAGTCTTCTGCCACCACCATCTTCACTGACAGTCAGAGCGCATTGGCAGTTGCAAGGAGCCATGTGTTCCATGCTCGCACTAAGCACATTGAGGTGCATTATCATTATGTCAGGGAGAGGTTCTCTGCTGGGGAGATCAGCTTGGCATATGTGCCCACGCAGGAGAACATTGCAGACCTTTTCACGAAGGCTCTGCCTAAGGAGAAGTTTGAAGCTTTTCGCAAAGCTTTGGGCTTACTTCCTTTTGTGGAGTGATTTCCACATAGCTTGGCACTTCCTTATACATGAGTGTCAGCTACTTGTTCACTGCATCACTCCCAGGGGGGATTTGTTGATATATTTAGGTAGTGATGTGTGTGAACACTCTAGGACCGTCGGGGCGCTTTTTTCCCTCTTTAGGAGGTTTTTTTCCCCTGGCTTGTATATACGCCTATTGCCCTAATGGGCTACTTATCTTTGTACATTCTCTAGTAATACATTCAATATTGTGTGTTGTGCTCCAAGCTTCTTCTTCTTCCTTGTGTTGTTCGCGTGCTTCCGCAGATGTCTAACTCGAACAAGGCTTATGTGCAAATTGACTGAGTATCCCAACTGCGTAGGCAATATCTAGTCTAGTGTTGACTAGGTAAAGTAATGATCCAACAAGTTGTCGATAAGTATACACATCCACAAGTGATGATGAATCTTGTAGTTTGAGCTTGATGTTTGGATCAAGTGGTGTAGATACAGAGCAACACTGGTCCATGTTATATTTAGATAAAAGATCAGAGAAGTACCTCTAGGAGAGGAAGATTCCTTCTTTTGTTTGTCAAACTTCCATACCTAAGAAATAGTGAAGTAGACCAAGATCTATCATAGAGTACACAAGGTGAAGTTGTGTGATGATGAATTGGATGTGTTCTTCATCTGAACCCATCAAGTTCAAGTCATCTACATAAAGGATGATTATTGCAACTAAGGACTCTTTCTTATAGATGTATTTTTCCCACTTGAACTCCAATTCACTACTATGACTCTAGATGTGTGTTATTTATGTGTGGATAAAAAATCATGTGTGAATTTGAAATCCTTGTGGTAGGGTCACCTACATCTCAATGTTCAAGACAAAATATAAATTTACACATAATTCGAGAAGTATTTACTTCAAGTACCATGCAACAAATAAAATATTCATAATGCTCTTTCAATGCGCAAACAATCAAGTGCCTTGAGAGTAGGCCACTTGTTTTCTTGCCTATTTTCAAAGAAAATTCTCTAACTCAATTATCCATGCAACCCAAATCTATGGTTGAAGGTTAGTGTGTCCCAAGGTCTCTATTTATATCGGATTTTGGGCTCGATTTTCTCCCAATTGGACTTGGATCACGTGGGTCAAAAAGTGATATTTAGGTACCACCAAGGAAAGCGGAATTAAACTAACGATTTCACTTCAATCAAAAATAATCTCCGAATAGGTTAAATTGAGGGTCAAAAGAGTGCCACAATATTTTGCCCAAAAAACTCCTCATTTTGATGAATACACACAAATTTTAGGGCCCCCTCAATGAAGTAGTATCTTTGAGAGTTATATGCACCCGAAAGATATATGATTTTTTTCCATAATATTTTGCCCAAAAAACTCCTCGCTTTGATGAATACACACAAATTTCAAGGTCCCCTCAAGGAAATAGTATCTTTGAGAGTTATATGCACCCAAATAAAATCTCAATTGATGATCTAAGAAAAATATTGGGATTTATCCTAAGTGATCCACGAGATGCACTTATCTTCAATTTTTGGCCCAAAAGCTAGGATGAATCTGTATATCCACACCAATTTTTCCTAAATTTTCTATTTGTAACCCTAAAAAAGGGTCTCGAATACCTATGTTTCCAAAAATGTGTATCATAATTTTTGCACCAACACTAAAATTAGCATCATAAAATTAGTGAATAAATCTTAATGCTTCTATCCTTTAATGAAAACTATATTTTTTTATAAATATTCAACCATTATGTTAACATGTTCCATAGTTACATTTATAAATGGTTCCTTCTACTAATCTAAAACATTCATCAAATAATCTCTCTTTTTCAAGACACTAAAATGTCCCCAGTACAACACTCGTGTCAGCATCATCAGATAAGAGAGTATACAAGTTTTAGATGATGTTATCTAAAAGCATCAATATATACCCTATGTGTGTGAAAGAGAGAAAGAGTGAGTGAGAGAGAGAGACAGAGACAAAGAGAGAGGGGGGAGGGCCCCAGGGGCGGGGGGGAGGGGGGGAGGACAGAGAGAGAGAGAGAGAGAGAGAGAGAGAGAAAGGGAAAGGAAATAAAAGGCAAGATACATATGAAAAAAGAAAAAGTTCAACATTACATAATTCAAGTGAAAGTAAGACTTCCCATATTCTCATCCAAATATTGCTCGTCTTGGATTGTGCATAGACGGGCAAAAGAAAAGGGATGCCTAAAACTACCGAAACTTAAATATCTTTCTGAATGGACAAACCGAATGGAAAGAAAGAAAGAAAGACTTTTTAACATCTATTAGAGGCCAAAATTGGCCTATGAGACGAAACATATACATCAACATGATCCGATCCACTATGATCCCTAAAGGAAAAATGTGAGTACAAAACAAAGTATAAAAGGAGGGGATAATAGCTGGCGTCGAGGGTGTGGGATGCTATGGGTATGCACTCTATATGCTTAGCAGATGAGATACAAATATGATATGCATAGGGAGGGGAGGGTGGGTGGAGTCATAGCCCTCTAGATGCCTAGAGTGGATGCAGGATATAATGCATCGGTGGGTAAGGCATCGGTGGGTAAGGCATCGGTGGGTAAGGCATCGTGGCGAGCCTCAAGATGCTTTGCACGACGAAATTGACAACGGTGCGTTGCTGACGTCTCCATATCTCCATGTCATGGCGTGCATGAATCGCCTGAATTTCTCTCTGATGGAGATGGGCTCTTCGGAGTGGGGTTCTTGGTCGTCGGCGCTATCGTCTAAGCTCCTCTGCTCTCTGTAATGTGACACCCTGCATCAAGCTGGGCTCCCAAGCGGCTGTGGGTCTGAAAAAATCTGTAATATGAGTCTTGGGGGTCAGGTGTATCTCCATCCGCTGGAGAAGTGAGGCACAGCGGTGCTTGAGCTCTACTAGGAAACGATCTAGAGGGTGCTGGTACTCCGTCTCCAGTAAAGCCCTGATCTCTCTGGGCCCCCTGAAGAGCTATGGGTATCGGTCTCTGACATCCTGATATGCATGGCATCTACATGTGTAGTGCTCCTCGTCCTCCACCTCCTCTCGGCACATCCTGCATAATCTCTCGTCCCTGGGAGTGTGTGTCGCTCACCCAGCCTCAATCTCGAGCTGGTGTGATGATACTCTGAGCTTCCCAATGGCCACTCTCTCGAGGTCTCTGAATGAAACCATCCGCTATCACTGTCAGGAAGTGCTCTCTGTAATGTTGCCTCTTTGAGGGAAGAGGCTCCCGTGGTGCTATCCATGTCTCCCTGACCAGTGTTGCATCGCAACGTGTTGCGATGCGTTCGCAATGTTCGCAACGCAATATTGCAACGTTGCGACGTTCGCAACGCGTTGCGAACAGACACAAGAATTTTTTCCTCAAATGAGGCCGTTTCGTCGAAACGGCCTCATTGAGGCATTTTGCTCTGTTGAGAACTTGATCGGAGAGCGAGTTTCGCACAGTCCAACAACAATGCAAGGCAAGATTCAAAGAAGGTAGGTTTATTACACACACACCCTCACACACCCGTGACCCCCCTATCTATTGCTTCCTATCTTGAGTCCTCTCCAAGCTTTTAACCTCTTCCATCAACATGCCTAAAGCAAAACAAGCATGTTGGGAATATGTGACAAGCCAAGGAAAGATGGGCTCCGGGGGTAGTGAGAGATGGACTTGCAAGCTTTGTGGCTATAGTGAAGCCGGTGGAGCCGATAGGATCAAGGCACACCTTGGAAGAGTTAGTGGCATAGGAGTTGCACCTTGCAAAGAGCCAATGCCCGAAGCTATAAAGGGAGAGCTAATGGCATGGGTAGCTCAAAAAGCCCAAGGTAGAAGGAATAGTGGAGCCCAATCACAAGCTAGATCATTTGCAAGCGGTTCACATGGTTCTTGTGATCCCCAAACTCAAGCATCTCAAGCTCATGAGGCTTCCATAGACATTGACATAAAGCATGAGCCACCAAGAAAGAGTACAAGAGTAGAGCATGATCCACAAGAGCACCCACTTGGCTCTCTTGGAGGAGCATCTATACGTGCTAGCTTGCAACAACAACGTAAACAAGAAGCCACACAAGCCATCATGAAAGCTTTTATACAATGTGGTGTGTCTTTTAATGTTGCACGGACACCGGCATGGAGAAATGCCATTGAGAAGGTATCACTATTAGGGTTTCGTTGGCAAGGGCCTACCTATGAAGAGTTGAGGACAACGGAGCTCAAAAAAAACAAAGGAAGCATTAGTTTGGTGCATTGTTGCAAAGGGACCATGTTCCTTCGACCCATAGATGCATCAGTTGTTGGTACTACAGTCACAAGTGAGTGAACTGATTTTTGAATTTTCAGTTTGTATTTGATTGTGCAATGATCAATCATGCATATGGCATCTCGCATGTGCATGTGCATGTGCATTGTCACTTGTGCATGTGCAATGTGCATGTGCATTGTGCATTGTGCATATGCATGTGCATGTGCATGTGCATGTGCATGTGCATGTGCATGTGCATGTGCATGTGTGCATGTGCATGTGCATGTGCATGTGCATGTGCATGTGCATTGTGCATGTGCATGTGCATTGTGCATGTGCATTGTGCATGTGCATGTGCATGTGCAATGTGCATTGGCATGTATGTATGTACATGCACAATGCACATGGCACATGCACATACACATGCACATGCACATGTGTTATGCATATGCATTGTGCATGTGCATGCAGCATGACACATTCAAGATAAATTATAATTTATCAATTGATTAATGATTCATTGTGTTAAATGTAAACAGGTCGGTTCATGTATGACCATATCCGTCAAGCTATCATGGACATTGGTGTAGAAAAGGTAGTCCAAGTGGTCACAGATAATGGAAGTAATTGTGTGGCTATGGGCAAGCTTCTAGAAGAAGAATTCCCCTCTATTGTGTGGACACCGTGTTCTGCCCATTGCATTGATTTGCTGATAGAGGATGTGGGAAAGATACCATGGATTTACACCATTTTTACCACTTGCATAAAAGTGGTCTCTTTGTTCACAAAGAGACCAAAATTGCTTGCTTTATTTCGGTCTTACAGTGATATTGATTTGATGAAGCCCGCGAAGACCAGATTTGCATACATGTGCATAGTCATGGAAAGATTATTAAGAGTGAGGCAAGCACTGATGCAGACAGTTGTATCACCTGATTGGTTAGCTTGGGATGGACATACTAGTCCAAAGGCAGAGCTTGTACGACGCACATGTTTGGATGATAGTTTTTGGAGGGATGTGGAGGGATTAGTGCGGGCCTTACAGCCCTTATATTCACTCATACGCATAGCAGATAGAGAGGGCTGCACACTTGGGCTTGTTTATGAGTTCATGGATCGTGTCGGAGAGTCTATACAGAGATGTTCTTATTTGACATTGGAGATTGAAACTTGGGTAACCATATTTTATTTTTTGTATGAACATTCATGTACAACTTTCAAGTCTTGACTCTTCAACATTCTTAAATCTTATTGTTTTCTAACTTGATTTGTTTTTTATCCATAGGATAGAGGAAATCAAAGGAATATGGAGGAAGAGGTGGGATTGGTTCCATTGCCCTATACATGGGATGGCCAATCTACTACATCCTTTATGGAGATCTGCATCACAGTCATTGGATATGGAGCTTGTGACTACTTGGAATGACTATGTAGATCGATTGTATGGACCTTTTGATGTGGAGCTACGTGGGAAGTTGGAGCTTCAGCTCACCCAGTTTCATAATAATGGACTTTTTGGTAGAGACACGGCATGCTTGAGAAGCATGTAGTTGATGCCTGTGACATGGTGGGAGAGATACGGTGTTGGTACACCTGAGCTAGTAAGTCATTCCAATTTCCTCGAGTCTTTAACTAATAAGTTATAACTTTGTCTCGTGAGTCATTCCTCTTTTTAATGAACTCTTTCTTTTTTTATTTTGCAGAGAAAGTTAGCCATCCGCATACTTTCACAAGACTGTAGTGACAGTCCATGTGAAAGAAATTGGAGTACATGAGCCCTCTTCCATACAAAGAAGAGGAATAGACTATCTACATTGCAGTTGGAGCGGCTTGTCTATTGCCACTGCAACTTGCGTTTATTGGAGCGTGGTGGCTACTCAACAGAGGTGCGGCAGGTGAACGTCGATGAGCTTGATATAGAGAGGGTCCATGATATACGTAGCATTCCGGCAGAGGACCTTGATCTATATGACATGCCCTATCAGGAGTTGACAGTGCCACAGCATGATACAAGGGCATCTCGGACTCGTTCTAGTCATCGAGCACACAGTGTACCAGGTCCATCTACTAGTAGGATGGAGGCATCTATTAGTCGAGCACCACATGATGATGATGATGATGATGATGATAGTGATGATGATGCTGATGGTGATAGTTATTAGTGACTCAGAGGATTTTGAGGATTGATGACTGCTCAGTGCTCATGTGACATGTCATATGTATTATGATATTATGACTTATGATTTACTTGATATTGATTGATCATTGTATTATTGACACTGCAATATTGTTTGACTACTTAGTGGTATCATGTGACATGGATGATGGTTACTGGTATGATAATTGATGTATATGTATTATGGACATTGGATTCTGATATCACATATGAGTTATGAGTCATGACAGTCACCAGTGTCATAATTTTGAGATAAGGTTGACTTTTTCACATGTTTTGTCATAAATTATAATTCTTTGAAGTTTGTTTTTCAATGTTACTTGTAAGTTGTATATAATAGTATTTGTCTGGACTCTGATGTTACATGAGATGATTTGAAGTTTGATTCTTGAAAATAATGCAATTGCCTGGTCACTGGTGCCAAGTTCCAACATGAACATTGCTAAGTAGTAAGTACTAAGTAGTAAGTAGTAAGTAGTAAGTAGTAAGTACTAACTTCTAAGTAGTAAGTACTAAGTAGTTACTAGTAAGTTACTAAGTTGCTTGAATGTGCATTGTGAATTTGAATTTTAGCATGAGTCATTGAGTCATGATAATGATTATTTGTAAATTATGACATCATACATGTGCAATGTGCATTGTGCATCTTCCATCACTTCATTGAACAGGGATTCGGGAATTTGGAATGAATCATAAATATTAAATATTCAATACATATTACATAAATTAACATAATACATACTATATAATACATATTATATATGTATATACTATAATATACATCTAGGTTACTATATTTGCAAAAAAAAAAAAGAAAAAAAAAAAGAAATGGTTCGCAACGTCAAGGCCCAAACGTTGCGATGTTGCTAACGCGTTAGCAACACGTTGCCTTGGACATTGCGAAAACATTGCTAACAACCTTGTCCCTGACGTGTATCTATAGTAGGTCCTGAGGATGATCCTGTTCCTCTCTGAACAAGAGAGGGTAATGTAGAGGGAAGAGAGGTCGTACTGAAAAGGGGGGAGGTCAGTAATGCTCATGCATGGTCTGCCAACCATCGCTAGGTCTGTGCATACCATACTCTCTCATGCCCTGTCTCTGCCAAATATCTAGAGCTCTCAAATGCAATCCTGGTGAGTCGACTAGTGGGGCGCTCCCTGACTCTCAGGATAAAGGTCACCAGCTGTCACCAGCTGAAAGAGGGCCTCCACCAGCATCGGTGGTGTACCAAGCTCAGCCCATATAATGTCATGTGGAACCGAGGGCTTGCTGCAGAGCAAGCGTGAGATCATGGTGACCTGGGGCCTCTCAATCCACGTCCACATCGATGCCGAGAGAGAGAGAGAGAGAGAGAGAGAGAGAGAGACTATTGAGTGTCGATTGGCCCATGAGACAATGTAAACTGTATGAGAAGCAAACACTCCAAGTAATAGCTCACAATCATGTCTGCAATGGCAGGATACGTGATATGATAATTACTGCGGAATTCAGCAGGAACATTGAGAAGCTCAGGATGTAGTGACTACCACATGCTCTGTGTGCGCGTGTGCGTGTGCGTGTGTGTCCGCACACGTGCACGTGCGAGAGAGAGAGAGAGAGAGAGAGAGAGAGAGAGAGAGAGAGAGAAGGGGGGGGAGAGAATTCGCCATAATGCATTGGTGATGAATGTACATTTAATGCAATCTCATTTTCATTACCAATGCATTGTGGGTACTCCATCTCTAAAGGCTGGGGACGGGGTTAAACCCCTACAAGCTGCAAGGTACATTCATCATCATCTATGGTGAGATGTCTAAACCAGCCTCTTCGGGGGAGTGTGGGCCTTCAGGCACTCACTCAACCCGGGCTGGGTACTCTGCCTCTCAAGGCTCAGGGCAAGGTTCACACTGCCAGCTGGGTACTCCACCTCTCAAGGCTGGGGCTAGGGTTCAACCCCTGCAAGTTACAACAGACACTCATCATCTATGGTGAGATGTCTAAACCAGCCCCTTTGGGTGTGGGCCTTCGGGCTACCCAATTCAAACCAGTCCTCTGGTCTAGCCTTAGGGCCATCCCTTCCCCACTTCTACCTTAAGCGGGCCTTCATGCTCTGTAATCCAACCTGTGCTAGGCATCTAACCTCTGCTTTGCAGGATACAGGGGGGCCCCATGGTACCATGTCTGCCCTTCAACTCTACTTTCAATTAATTCAAGCTTAACCGAAAGTGTAGATCTCTATTATCGAACTTCCTTGAAAAAGCATGCAACACTTCTAGTTACCGCTTACGATTTCCTTACTCAGCACATATTTACTTTCAATCCACATGACCTTTACTAATCACGATACTTGTAGTTGCCTCTTGCTATCTTC
>CM035419.1:157211230-157426230 GCA_020310875.1 Ceratopteris richardii | reverse complement strand
CCAGCTGTTCATGCTGATATCTGGAAGCTAGACCTACTGCAACTATCACCTATGATTGTTAGTTTCTGACCTTCATGATATCTGAAGCTGATTTTTTTGGAGCAGAGATACAAGCAATTTGTCCTTGCTGCGGAGTGACAGATATCTGAAGCAACTATATGTCTATCATGCCTATTACCTATCTCCTGCTATGAGCATGGTGCTGGAGTTTAACATGTTAATTCAAGCTGCTCTTTAAAATCGATATACTACAAATGTTAATTTTGGTGCCGATCCTGCTGTTCAAATGGACTGTAAGTCATTGGTGTTTTTGGACTATATCAGATGAAGTTACTTCTGCTGCTCTTGCTGAGATACAATTTTGCTGGACCTCACATCTGTTGCTAGAAACAAGGTGTTGCTGATTCGTAATCCTTTTGCTAATCAATTATGTGGAAATTCAAGATTTTATATGTTTTATCTACATCAAATTACATTTGGTGTTTGGTACTACTCACTCAATAACTTATGGATTTGTCACTCATGGTGATAAACATTTGAGTTTACTTAGTGTTTGTTTTCTTTCCTGACATATTCATGATCCAACTCTACTTACTAGCAATGTGATCACTTGTTGTTATAGTGAGACGGATTTAGCCCTCGGTTCAATTCTTCTCCTACTCTATTATTTTATATAGTAGCCTTTTCAATACTTCAACCTTGATGCTCAGGATTGACTTGTGAAATTGATATTAATTCAAATGCTTCAATTATTTGCACATTTGTTTACTCTTGTAGAGTTCATATATTGACAACATCAACACGGTTGGAAACGTTCGGTTCGGACGGCAGGAAACGGAGTTTCCGAGTTTCCAAAAATTTGGAAAAGATAAGAAAGAGGAAATGGTTTTATCTATATCTATCTATCTATCTATCTATCTATCTATCTATCTATCTATCTATCTATCTATCTATCTATCTATCTATCTATCTATCTATATATATATATATATATATATATATATATATATATATATATATATATATATATATATATATATATATATATATATATATATATATATATATATATGTGTGTGTGTGTGTATGTGTGTGTATATGTATATGTATGTATGTGTGTATATGTATATATATCATGATTCATATGATATGAAACACACTCATGCACCTGAATTCATTATAATTTATCATCTATATAATATGCATTTATCATCTATATAATATGCATACATGCATGATGCAAGCTGCAATACATATGAAACACAAAGCAACACATGAAACACACACATGCACGTCGCATGGATAAACATTATGTGATATGCACACATTACTAATTACTAATACCACAACACTTCTAAGTTGTTTCTCAGTCTACTTTCAATTTTCATCACTAGTCTCTTTAATCTTATCATGCATGCACATGCACATATGTCATAGATGCATCATGCACTATAGTCTATGCACAAGTGACCATGAAACACATGGGGTAAGAATTAGAATCGCAAGACTAGAATTCAGAACACGGTCAAAATCTACCAAAAAACGACCATAAAAGTAGGCCAAAAATGGCATTTCCGTTTGGAAATGGTTCAGGAAGACAACGAACCATTTTCGATAACTATGATTGACAGCGATTTTTGGTTCAATATATTAAATTTTTTAACCTACCTTTCAAAAGTTCCATGAAACTTTAAACTTGTTTTTCAATACATTCAATGAACTTTCAATAAATATTTTTACAAAATGTCAAATCAAACAAATGTTCTTCGTACACTGTTGCATGAACCATCAAAGCATGGAAGTGAAAAGACTTCACTTGGAAAAGAACTTTTTATCATTTTGTAAACTTGTTATGAAATAGGGACTTTTTCTTATATTTGATGTTTCTTGGCTACTTATTGCATGTGTTTTTCTTCTTGCTTAGAGTATGTGAGTCACGACATTGATCCTGATATTTTTTTGCATTATCTACCATGCATGTGTGTGGGTTCTTTCTTGTTGCATGCAAGAGTGGTCATTTGATACTTCTTCTACACGTTTCGTGGTCACATAAACCTTTGCGAGCTCATAATTTTATATGCTCGCATTGCCTTGTTCTGAATGTAGAATCTTGTAGATCTTTGGGAGAACTTAGAAATGATCCAAACATCAAATGCTTTGCTTCATATCTAAAAGAGTATGTTAACCATTTTTATGTTGACAGGTCTAAAGCCATCACCAATGATTGTGAGCTATTGTGGGCTTTTTGGAGCCATCTGTTAGGGGAGCACTAGATTGTGCTCTCTGATATTTTGGAAATACACTTCTGATTACAAGAACACCAAGGTAGGGAAAATGATACAAGAATACGTAACTGATATAAGACATCCCACAACCTACGACTGATAGGTATGAATAACTCGACCAAAGATGATACAAAACATCCCACAACCCGAGACTGATAGGTTTGAAGCAAGATCTCTGGGTTACAAGAACTCCCTTCACGGAGATCATCTAGATACAAGAAATAACTAGACAAGATCTCGTACTACGAGATTATAAGACGACAGGAAAATGATACAAGAATACGTAACTGATACAAGACATCCCACAACTTGGGACATAGGTATGAATAACTGGACCAAAAATGATACAAAACGTCCCACAACACGGGATTGATATGTTTGAAGCAAGATCTCTGGGTTACAAGAACTCTCTTAAGGGAGATGATCTAGATACAAGAAATAACTAGACAAGATCTCGTACTATGAGATTACAAAAGGACAAGGCTAGATGTCCAAAACTAGACTAGACAAGACTAGAACAAGGAACAAGACAAGAACTAGAACTTGAACTTGGAGAGTACTTACTTTGCGATCATAACTCCTTGAGCTCCCAAGACTCGTATTGGCAAGACTGAGTATATATGTGGCCAACCCCTCCTTATATAGGTTTTCAAGGGCGGTTCATCAAAGGCAACTACGACTTAATGATGTCATCAATTTGAAACATGATCTCTGGATGTCAGAATCAAGCAAGAAGACAGTCAATCTTAGGGTTTTGGCACGTTTCGAATGCAATGGAAGCATTGATTTCTCAAAATTTTAAACCAATCATGAGATATAGAAGTCATGAAACCGGAGGTTTAGGATGGTTTCCTTTGTCGATGACATCACCTTCCCCTCAAGCAACGAGTTCCACGAGGAGCGGTCATGATTTCTGGTCTCCACTTCATTGGATTTTTCTTATGAAACTCTCGAACCTTGATTGGTGCTTTGTGAAGGTTCTCTACAGGTTCCCAAGTGCGATCATTGATTTCATACCCTTTCCAATGAAGAAGGTACTCCAATCTTCCTCGGGATATTCTTAAATCTAGGACATGCTCGACTTCGAATTTTTCATGATCATCAATCTCGATAGGTGGTGAAGGACTAGGTTTCTCCTCCCTCAATGGTGAGTCTGATATGGTTCCAACATAGATTCATGGAAAACTGGGTGTATTCTCATGGTACTTGGTAATTGGAGCTTGAAAGTGATTGGATTAATCTTGGCAAAGATGGTGAATGGACCAAATCCCTGATGGGATAGCTTTGCACAAGGCCTCGAAGTCTGCAAATTATTTCTGAGTAAACGCACTTTACCCCCAATGTGATAGGATGGATTTTGGACATGATGCTTATATGCATAATACTTATATTGTTCTTGAGCTCTATGGATCTCTTCCTTGAGTTCTTTGTGAATATCCATGAGATATTGGGCCTTATCATTGGAAGCTGGGCTCTTGACATGATTTGAGAGTTGTATATCCATCCTTGGATGTTGTCCATAATTTGCAAAGAAGGGAGTATGCTTAGTAGATGTATGAACATTATTGTTATAGGCAAACTTTGCAAAGGGTAAAGGCTCAAACCAATCATTTTGATGATAGTTGATGGTGCAACGGAGATATTGTTCTAGGACTTGATTCACCTGAATTGTTTGTCCATCAGTCTTTGGATGATTGGTTGTAGATAGTTTAACTTGAATACCAAGGAGCTTGCAAAGATTGTTCCAAAAGCTGGATATGAACTACGGACCTCGATCACTAACAATATCATCAGGCAATCCATGAAGCTTGACGATGTATTTGAGAAAAAGTCTAGAAGTGGCTGCACCTGTGATTGCCTTGGTAGCTAGAATGAAGTGTATCATCTTTGTAAATCTATCTACTATATGAAGCCCATGGCCTTTTTGGAATAGGTAAAGGTTGCAAGAGGCCATGAGGTTTCTGTTGCAATACCTTAGATCTATTGCAAGTGTCACATGTTCAAATATATCCTTTACTTGCTTCCATATTTGAGACCACCAAAAATCCCTGGATATGAGTTCTATTGTTTTATTCACTCCAAAATGTCCTGCTGCAAGGTTGTCATATCGTTATTGAAGTACTTGGATCCTGGGCTTTCCTAGAGGGACATACAATAAGTTCTCAAAGAATAGTAACCCATCCTTTTACTGAATTTCGTTTACTTCTTGGACTTTTTCTTCTTGAGTTTTCTACTTAATGTTACAAAACAATTCATCTTGTGGTAGATTTTCACGGATCAAATGATTCAAGGTTGAATCTTCATGATGGCTTCAAGAGATAGTTGTTACCTAGAGATGCTCACGCTTGAGTAATACACTATCTTGTTGATCAAAGGCCTCTTCACCCTTCTTTAGTGCAAGGCAAGATCTTCTAGACAAGGCATCTGACTGACATTGTTGACATCCTGGACGGTATGTAATGACAAAGTCGAACTTGGATAAAAAGTTACTCCATTGAGATTGCCTTTTATTGAGGATGAGGGTGGTCATAAAAATACTCTAAGTTCTTGTGATCTCTATACACAGTAACTTTATGAGCTGCTCCTTCTAGATGGTGACGCCAAGTATCAAACTCATCCACTATGGCAAGAAGTTATTTATAATGGATTTCATAATTAATCTCTGGAGGGGAAAATTTCCTTGAATGATATGCAATTGCATGTAGGTGTACATCATCTCCGTATTGGGATAGAATGGCCCTAGGGCAAAGTCGGATGCATCTGTCTCTAGGAAGAAGGGCTTGCTAGAATCAAGATAAACTAGAATTGGAGCAGTGGTGAATGCTGATTTCAAGGTCTAAAAAGCTTTTTTTGCTTCTTCGGTCCATGAGGATTTCGAGTTTCCTATAAGCTTGGTAAGAGGTGTCACCATCTTGGAGTAATCTCTGATGAATATCCTATAGAAATTGGCAAACCCTAGAATACATTGTATATCTCGAGCAGAGGAAGGTGGTTGCCAATCAAGGATTGTCTTGATCTTCTTAAGGTCCATAAAGATTCCTTTCTCTCAACAATGTACCCTAAAAACTCCACTTCTGTCTGATGGAACGAGCACTTCTCCAATTTCACATATAATCCTTTTTCTCTTAGTTTCTCTAGGACTATCTTTGCGTGATATTCATGATCCTCCACATTTTCGCAGACTACCAGGATATCATCAAGATATATTACCACAATCATCTAAATACTCTAGAAAGATATCATTCATCATATGTTGAAAGACATGTGCAGCATTTTTGAGACCAAACGGCATAACTACATATTCAAAATGTCCATACCTTGTTCGAAATATTGTCTTCCATTCGTCTCCTTCTCTGATCCTGACAAGATTGTAGACTCCTCGAAGGTCAGTCTCGTGAAGAATTTTGCTTTTCCGAAGCGTTCCAAGAGCTCTAATATAAGTGGTAGAGGGTATCTGTTCTTTATTGTGACTTTGTTCAACCCACGATAGTCTACGCACATTCGGAGAGTCCCATCCTCCTCCTTTACAAATAGGATAGGGGCTCCTACAGGAGAGTTCAAGTGTTTGATAAACCCCTTGGCTAGATTCTCATCAATATTCTTGCAGAAATCTGTAAGTTCCTCTGGGGATAGTCTAAAGATTGGTCCAAAGGATGGTGGTGCTCCCTCTTGAAGTTCTATGGCACAATCACAAGGTCATAAGGTCTATGCTCTAGGAGGATATCTGCATTCTTCTTTTCACAAACATCTTCAAAATCATGGTATTGGTTAGGTAGCTTCACTGAATCGTCTTTCCTCGGCTCTTGAGTTGGTATGGCATAGATCATATATGTCGGTTCCTTCCTTACTACATGTACGAACGTTTTGGCTCCGACATATGTCGGGTGCTTCTAGATATCTCGACGGGTGATTTTATTATTTTTCCAATTAATGTCTGGATTATGTTTCTTTAACCAGGGCATTCCAATGATAACCAAATTTACTGGACTCGATATTACGTTGAAACATATGTGGGATTCATGGTCACCAAGGTGTACTCTTAATGGTGTGGTTTCCATGGTGTGGTTTCCATGGTTATATTCCCAAATGCTAGAGGTCATCCATCTACTACTTCAGCTACTACTGGTTTGTTCTTCCGAAGTACAAGAATTTACCAATCCTTCATCGATGAAACATGAGGAGGCTCTTGAATCTACTAGGGTTGTAAGGTCATCCATCTACTACTTTAGGTTTGTTCTTCCGAAGTACAGGAATTTACCAATCCTTCATCGATGAACATGAGTAGGCTCTTGAATCTACTAGGGCAATAAGGGAAAGGGTCTTCTTGGGCTTTAACTTGAGAGGTGCAAGACATGTTTCTATGGGTGTAGCTCGAATTATGAGAATCTTTCTTATATCATGGTTCGGCTGTACGATCTCTTTTACAACTGGACTTCCTCGTTTCCCTCCACTACAAGGGTGGTTGCGACTCCGAAGTTTGTTCTCTTGTTGGGACAATTAACTGCAATATGTCCAAGGTTCCACAATAGAGGCATAAATTGTTATCTATCCTTCTTTGTTTCTCTTCTAGGCTGGAACCTAGTTACATCTATTTGCATAGGTTAAGGCATAGACTCGTCTTTAGGAGTGGGTTGGAAGGGTTTCCATTGACGAGGTCTTCTAATTGTTTTTCTTGTTCCCTTTCAAAAAGTTGGTTATCGCATTGAATAGCTTGCATGATGTATTCATTCAATGTCTTAACATGTAGCATCGTGAGCAGAAGGTCCTTCACATCATCTCTTAAACCCCATCTAAATTGGCTTATGTTCGTGCTAAGTGAGATCACATATCGACTGCCTAAATTCTGCTGCATAGGTGGAGGTAGGGCGGTTACCTTGACGGAGCTTCCGAAGTTTTGTTTCTGCCACTCGACTTGCATCTGCATCTCCAAATGTGGCGGTGAGTTCTCGAAGAAACCCCTCATAGTCCTGAAGTACTACCATGTTCTTCTCCAAGATTGAGGCAAACCATGATAATGCTGGGCTACAGAGCAAGGTTCCAATAAACCTAACCTTGGATGCCTCGTCAGGGTATCTATCAAGTTGCATACATATGTATAGTTTAACTTGCTCGAGAAATCCACGTAGGGAAAATGATACAAGAATACGTAATTGATACAAGACGTCCCACAACCTAGGATTGATAGGTATGAATAACTCGACCAGAGATAAACAAAACGTCCCACAACCCCGGACTGATAGGTTTGAAGCAAGATCTCTGGGTTACAAGAACTCCCTTCAGGGAGATGATCTAGATACAAGAAATAACTAGACAAGATCTCGTACTACAAGATTACAAGAGGACAAGCCCAGATGTCAAAGAACTAGACTTAGACAAGACTAGAACAAGAAACAAGACAAGAACTAGAACTGGAACTTGGAGAGTACTTACTTGGTGGCCATGACTCCTTGAGCTCCCAAGACTTATATTGGCAAGACTGAGTATGTATGTGGCCAACCCCTCCTTACATAGGTTTTCAAGGGCAGTTCATCAAAGGGGATTACGAACTGATGATGTCATCGATTCTAAATATGATCTTTGGATGACAGAATCATGCAAGATGACGGTCGATCTTAGGGTTTTGACACGTTCCGGATGCAATGGAAGCATTGGTTTCTCCAAATTCTGAACCAATCATGAGATATAGAAGCCACATGGAATCTGAGGTTTAGGATGGTTTCCTTCGTCCATGACACCATCATGGTCTTGTTCAACCATCGTTGGTTGGAGTCATCATCATCATGGGCCATCGTTGGGTAGGTGCACGTGAAGAAAAATGGATTTGATGCTCTTGTTAGAGTTATTTGTCCAAATCATTCTTAGAAGCCAAGTGAAGAAGTTTCTGATGTGGGGATAACCATCACTAAGGAATAAAATTTTATGCCCAAGCCACATAAAAGTTTAAAGATTGGCTGAAAGATACGAAGACAAAGGTGGGGAAAGGCTTTGAATTTATGTTGCATCCTTGTTTCTATATAAGAAACAACATTGTACCATCAAGGTTAAAATGCAAATTTTTAAAAAGAAAAAATATCATATAATCACTTGGTTTGTCTAACTAAAAGGGAGATCGATTCAAAGTTTGCTAAGCTCTTTGGTTGGAAAATTATGATGCAAAGACCCCAAAGTTGCAAGAATTTATTATGTTCTAAGAAGAGGAACTTTCTTGCAATAGAATGCAAATGATTTTCTATTTCTTGATACAAAGCTTAAACATGCTTTGCAAAGGCTTTACAAAAAAAAAAAAAAAAAAAGCAAATTTGTTCATTAAGTTTCTCTCACAATCAAAGAGACGAAATTTTGGATTATTTAGAATCGTTACTCGAACATGTTGCTATAAGTCCTTCACGCCATACACATGCACCCATGGCGCATGATGACTTCTTTTAAGAAGTTACCATTAAACTTTACCCTTCTCTAGCCCCATGACTTTATGTTTTTGTCGAATTTTTACATGTTTGAAATTTCCATTTTAAATTCAAATTCTATTTTCCATTTTAAATTCAAACTCTATTTTTGTGACTTTGTTGAATGGTGGTCATGATCAATGAATGCTCCTCATGGCATGGTCATCGTAGTGTTTTCAATATCAAGATGACTATGTATTTCTCCTCTTTTTATTGCATTGATAAACTAAATAGAATGTGAGTGATGATTGTGCCAAAAAAAAGAATCAAAAATTTCCCGTTTTCCCTTTTTCTTTTTTAACCTCCCATTTTCTAAGATGTACTTTTGGCATAACCCCATTCCCATTCCTCGTCCAACCGTTCTATGCCAATATATATGTTCATATAACTGTCTTAAATTCTAGATACAAGAAGGCTTGGAATGACACCCTAAGGTCTTTGATGGTTCATACCCAGGGAGAACTAACAATAAAGCTTTGAAAGACCAAGTAGATGATCTTGCATACATCAAGCAACATCTAATAAGCCACAAATTCCTAGATCAAAGGTGCGCACATGATGTTTACATGGATATCAACTTTACTAGCCGAACATAGACGCTCATATGCTAAGGGAAATCATGTCTTTGGAGAGGATGACAAAATTCTACTAATCTTTAAAGAATTTTGATATTCAAAACATGGCAAGAGGATGGGCATCATCCGATATAAAATTCCTTTTAAGATCAGTAATCATTACAGGCAGCCATGACCAGAAAAATACTCAAAAAATCACTTTAGAAATTCAAAACATCAAGCTTCCAAAATTGAAACGAGCATGGCAACATCTATTTTCCCAAAATGTCCCAATTTCCATTTCTGCTTCAAGATTACTATTGTTCTTCTATGTTATTTCTTCTATGCAACAAAATGCTCACCCAAAATACCCAACCACATTGCAGGCGCTTGCTATATGCAGCGAGAGAGAGGCAAACCAAAAAGGCAATAAGTCGTCAATAGTTCCCAGATATAGAAAGTTTGACATCGAATTGTGCCTGCACAGCAGACATAATGATCATGGAAACACAAACACACACATAACATGCATCAACAATCTCTTGAGAAAAAAGGTAATGGCAATCGCGTAAGCTTGAGTTTTATTAGATAATAAGAAATAAAGATGTTTACCATGCCGCAGCATGTCGCAAGACATCGGCAGCACCTTCGCCAGCGAGAACACCGGAGACTGCCTACAGAAGAAGCCCGTCGGCTGCGATCGGACGAGAAGATGCGTGACAAGCAGCTGAAGCAAGCGCCCATCGCGATTGGCGGAGAGAAACAGCGGAAGAACGACCGAAATTGTTGAAGGAAGTAAAGCCAAGCAGGTCTGAGCACGTGTATCAATTGATCTATAGTGTGCCTGTGTGGACGTTAATAGTGTTGCTCCATCCCTCCTTCGACTCCCCTTTATTCATCCCGGGGTTTTCAGTTGATGGAATAAGCTATGTGCTTTCCGCAGAGAGATGTCAAAAAGCACGATATTGAAGCACGCGAGATTACGAGCTCGTGAGAGAGACCAAGAAAGCTCCCTTCGCTTCGCCTCTGGAACGTAGTTACTCGATTTGCTTTTGGTTAGAGCTTGCCTCCGCAGATCATTGCACGTCATGAATCACTCCCTCGCTGGTTAGGAAAAGCTCTCCAAGGTTTTTTGAGAGAGAGAGAGAGAGAGAGGGGGGGGGGGGCCTAGATGGTCTGCTCGAGGGGGGCAATCGGGAAGGACTAGGGGGACTGCAAACAAAAGCAGAAAAGGGCTCCTATCAAAATCTCTTTATTTTACGTCGAGGCCCAAGGTTGTGCGTGTTATTATTTCTTTTAATCTCTCTTATTTTTTAATATATGTTTATTTTTTCGCTCAAGAGCAAATGGAGTGGTCTTTGGATTGCTGATTGGTGGTTCATGGTTGAATCTTTAATTTTGTGGGCTATATGTTAAAAATGCTAGCAAAACGAGAAGGTTAGGTCATTCAATACTTGAATGGTGGTTCATGGTTGAATCTTTAATTTTGTGGACGATATGTTGAGGTTTGTAAGTAAAAAAACATTGGTTATCATATGAATGTGGCATGGATGGATCTGGATCCTACACATGCCTCTCAACAATCTCTTCATATGTGTTTCCTTCATTTAACCTTTAGGCCATAAAAACTATAACTTGTTGTCTTTCAAGTTAGTTGTATGTCTATTGGGAGATGTACTCTCTAGTGGTAAAACATTTGAACCTTGGTTATGAGGTTCAAGGTTCAAACTCGGAGTGTGGCCTAACATATAACCCATGGAAAGTGAAGACTAAGGGGGACCTCCAAGGTGGGTTTGTTGTTCATTTCAATGTTTCAAGCATCATTGGAAGAGTAGGTAGATGATGAACTTCCACAAAAAAAAAAAGTTTGTTGTATGTCTTGCTTTGTAAGAATTGGAATCCAAAGAAAACAAGCCATAAGAATGAGATGCTTTTCGGAAAAAAGTGTAAATGTTAAAGATCTTTTTCAAAGACCTTCTATTAAGATGAGGTTATAAAGTCCTTCTACAATAACATTCTCCCCATAATGATTTTTTGTACTAGATTGAATTTACTTTAATGTGCACTCAATGAGGTGCTAGGACACAAGGTATGACTCCATAGAACATATTAAAAAGATTGTTTCCTTTAACTCCACCTTTTCCCTATGGAACTTTGAGACTCACAAGGAAAGGGCTACTTGAAGGCTCTAGTTTCAATGACCCAAAGGCATTACAAGGGTAGACTATCCACGCTGGCTCAGGCATGTCCAACATTCCATAGAAATCGAACATACAACCTCTGCCTCAAAAAGTGAGTGCCCAAACAACTCATTGATGATGTGTGAACATCCAATGGTTCCTAAGGTTAGAGCATGTGTGATTTAGGAGGGGCAACCATGTTGAATCGATGCATATCACTATCGCCTCACTATCTCTTGGATGATCCGTGAGGGAACACTTATGGAATGAGGAAATTTTATCAAGTTTGTTCAGCATGTCTTCTTCATGTATTTTCACCTAATACAAATAGATAAAATATCTACGTTGACTCTTGTCTTGCCTCCTAGCTTATCGAAAATTGTTTAATTTTCCTCACATACAAGATATGGTACATGTACATTCATTGTAGAATTGTTGATACAAAAACTAAAGTAAACAAAATTTCCAAACACTATATTCTTAGACATTTATCCTCCTTCACTATATGAGCATGGGCTATTGAATAAAGCATGAAAATCCCTTTGTCTATTAGCACTAGAATTCTCAGAAACAAGTGCATGATTCCTTCTTTTGCAATGACCATTGCAAGCTTCTTGAAAACTCACAATATGTGTCTTTAAGAATTTGATATAAACTAGAATTTTCCGATAACTTTAAGAATTTGATATAAACTAGAATTTCAAGGAATTGTATGAACTCCCTTTCTAAATAATTCATGACTTGTAGTTTGCGCCTTCACAAGAAGATACATATTAATGAAATATAGGGTAGTAGATATCCCCATCAACACTTGACATTACTACCATCCTTCAAATCCCTTAAATGCCTCTTCAATGCATTCATTTTTTTGAAAGATCTTAAATGGACAGTGAGTTTTGTCCAAACAAGAGGCCTCAAAGAAAGAAATATACCACATGGGTATTGTAGGTAGTATATAAAAAGATGGAATCTCATCTAAATTCTTTATAGGATTCTATGGGACTTGCCCTCCCCAACATTCACATAGAGATGACATTACACTAACAAATATGAATATACACACTTCTTTTTTTTTTGTAGAGAGACATCACTCTCAATCCCTTTTCTTTTTTTTTTTTTTTGTAGAGAGGCATCACTCTCAATCCCTTTGTCACTGAAAATGTCCACTTACACACCTCTTTTCCAAAGAGAGATCGCTTTCAATCCCTTTCCTTCCCATGAAAAAATGTTAAGCAATAAATAAAAGCACCAAGGGTTTATTAAATTAGGTATTCTCTTAGTCTCTATCTTCTTTTTTTACTTTTGCAAGTCGCGTCCAAGTGTTCAAGGTGTGTCTTTCCTTTATTTTCGGGATTCTTTACATATATTGCACCTTGTGTTGCGTGAGAAAACATCTTTCTTCTTGTATATTTCCTCTTTATTTTAGAATCTTTTATTTATTTCTCTCTTTTTTTAATATTCTAATGGAATTTTTTAATGGATGTATCTTTATTTTCTAATTTTTATTCCATGATTGTTCTTTTTTTATGGGGAAATTCCAAACGAAAGGAAGCATTTTAGAGATCCAAACTCGAACATGTTTTAATCAGCTACAAGAATATGTGTGGTCTCGATGATTTTTTTGCATATCTAGACCCCACAATGAGCAATACAATAGAATTTATTTGTTCAAACAAATCCGAAAATCAATCATATTATGCTACAAGAACAAAAAAATCATGAAAGGATGTCATGAACAACTATCCATGTATGTAAATTTGAATTGACCGAAATCAATACCATTTTTTCCTCTTTTGAGATGATTTAAATGGAAGTTACAAGACAAAACCTCATTTGATGGGCTCAAGTTTTGGATGGTCTTATTGCTTGAAAGATTAGAGAGGGGTCTCAAATAAGAAGATGAGCAAACATTGATATTCAAATTCATGTATATATGGCTAGGAGTTTGTTGTATATACTATAATCACACTAAAATGGACTCCAACAACTCGTAGGAATAATGATGAGAAGCAAGTCATTTTTTTATCAGTCAATCCTTCATCATGTATAAACTCAATTTTCATCAATTGTCTATAAATCAACTTCCAAAACTTTCAAGATTGGATAGATTCGCTAATATAGGTACTTTATAGGGCTCAAAGGTTGATGTGGAATACTTGATATCATATGATCCCAATCTTGAGTGTGAATTAAAACTTGTACATGCTTTATACACACATGCCTATGTTCCAATTAATAGACTTGCATATATTTAGTCGTTTTGTGATCTTTTATGTTGAAGGTATTATTTCAATTTAAAAGAATTATATAATAAAGGAAATGGGAGCTTTTTTGAAAAGCCCAACGGAATCATTGAGATGAAGCACCCCTACGATCTCATAGAAAATAATTAGGATTTGTAAGGTCAAACATCACCTTACGTACACCAAATTTAGTGTGGGTTCATATCCGATTGCATTCACCATTCCATCTCCACCCCAGCTCCTCATAAAGGGTAGAATGATAGAATTTAGTAGAAGTACTTCCAAGTTTATGTTTAACCCAAGAAATTCCCCCAAAAGAAGCCCAAGGTGAGTGAAAGGAAATCAAACGACAACCATGATCTTCTAAAGTTTGTATTGAATGATTAAGATTCAACATAATGATGTCTACGGAGAGAAAGACGTTAGAGGTGAGTTGGTTGGGCACTCACCTCTTGAGGTGGAGGTGGTGTGTTCAACCTCTACAAGTTTCTAGACATACTTGGGCTAGTGTGACCGGTCTATTCGTGTAATGCCTTCGGGTCATTGAAAGTAGATGCCTTTGGGCAGGCCTTTCCTTGTAATGCTTCGACAGTTTAGCCTTTGCTTTGTGGGATATAGGGTGTCCCATGGGTAATATGCCCTTCAGTTGTACTATTGTTCTTTCAATACATTCAATCCCAAGGATATTAGGCTTTGTCCAAACTTCCTTTCTTTGTTTTTTAAGTATGTTGTGAGAACATGGAAAGGAGAGCCTTGAAGGGGCTCCAACACTCCAATCTCTCTCTTTACCATAGAGTTGTGCAAGTAAATCAGCATGATGGCCATAAAAATTATTCCTAGGATCACATCATGTATGGCTTAGAAGGGGCAACCATATTGATCATCATGTCTTCTTTATCTTGACTTGGAATATTGTGTCGCCTATGCAAATTCAAAAAGACCTCAAACGTTGAAAGATATAACTTGAATTTCCTTTTTAGGGATTTGGCTACTCTATTCTTATCTTCCCATTTCTCTTTTTTTTGGGGTATATGTTGACCCCCCTAGGATATCCAAAATGGTCAGTATCCCTAAATTGCAAGATATGGTACTATGTTCATTCGTTATACAATTGTTGATCTAAAAAATAAAATGGACAAGATCTCCAAACTGTATATTTCTAATCTATATTCCTAACAGTCTATAATCCTAACAATTTATCCTCATTCTTTATACAAGCATGGGTTGTTGAAGAAAGCATGAAAGACCCTTTGTCTCTTAGTAGTAGAACTCTTACATGGAGAAACAAGTGCATGTCTTTGTGATGACAATTGAATGCTCCTTGAAAACTTCAAAACTCTTTATTCTCATGTCCAAAAAGCTTAAACATTTTTTTAAATAATATAGAATTTGAAGTGATTATATGACCTCCCTTTCCGAATATATAACGTTTTTTTGTAGGTAAATCCCTACATAAGAAGAGATATATCAATGATAATAAACTAGTTGATAATAAGAAGAGACCTGTTAATGATAATAAAATAATAGAGATGTAAATTGGCACTTTCCGTTGCTAACATCTCTACCATAATTCAAACCCCTTAAAAACCTCTATAATGCATTTAAATTGTGATAAAAAGGAGGTTTCAAAACAAAGAAGATCCCAAATGGGCCCCAAATAATCCCAAATGGGTCCTAAATAGTCCCAAATGGGCCCTAAATAGTCCCAAAGAAGGAAGCTCCGAAGGAAATAAATATACCTCACCTGGATATTGTAGATACTATATAGGAACCTCATTTGAATTCTTTTCAGGATCCGCATGACTTTCCCTCCCTATGGTTCACATAGAGATGCCATGAGAGTAGCAAATGTGAATTTACACACTTTTTTTGTAGAGAGAGGGATCACTCACAATCCCTTTCCCTATATTTACACAAGTTATAGCTGTGGAAGCTTACACGCATCTTTTCTAGAGACAAAACATTTTCAATCCCTTCCATTAAAAAAAAGGCAAGTAATATATATAAGCACAACCTATATTGAATTACATATTTTATTGAGCCTCTAATATGACATTCTCTTTTTTCTTATGCCCAATTGTTTTTTTTTTTGAGAGTACAATAAGTGAAAGACACACACACCCGACCTCGTAAGGTAGAGGCACCCATACATTTGGATATGCCCGAATGTTGAACATGTCCGTTGAGTGGGGCTTGAACCCAAGCACTTTGCCCTACAACATTCAAGGCTTACCACCACACCACACCCATTTGGGATTAACTCCCATCCATCGGACTTAACCATTAGGATAAGCTTCAAAGAACTTTAGTCTTGATGTAATCTTTTAATTTAAGTCAAATTACTTTATAACATGTTCACATGTAGCCACCTACACCAATAGAGCCTCGCACCCAAGGAGACAAGGGTGACCAAGCTAATGCCAAATTTTGTGTCTGGTCACTTCTATGCCTTGGTCCCCATCTTGTTGATAAGTCATGTAGTATTTGGGGTTGATCAAGAGCAAATAAAATTGTGGCAATTGTTGGCTACTTTGACTACTGGCCTATCTTTTCGTAGGTTTGTAGACAAAAAATTTGCGAGTATAGGATGGAATATGTCATGGTTGTATAGGGATGTAGAGATAGATACAATGTCACAGTTGTATAGGGATGCAATGTGCAGATACAAAGATAGATAAAGAGAGAGAGATAGAGAGAGAGCATAGAGGGGAGAGAGCATAGAGAGAGGGATAGGGACACATTCATGTGCATGAGTGTAGAGAATGGAAAACCTATACAAAAAAGTAGACTGATAAATAGAGAGAATGAAACATGTAACTAACAGGGTACTAGGTATAATCCTCGCATATGCTTCATTGGACATGTCTCGAATAGTGTATATCTATATATAGATAAATTCTATTCATATGAAAAGAGATTTTCTTTGCAATTAAAGTGGAAAATAACTTGATCTTACAACGAGCATCATAAGATCCAATTCATACATCTATCTATAGAAAAACACGTGTTATCTATGGAAAAACATGCACATGCCTATATTTCATTATAATAATAAATCAAGAATGATTAACCCTTCAAATGCAAGGGTTCTCATTACAAAATTATATAACCTCAAATGACTATGAGATCTCCATGCCTTCATGATCTTTGACATGCTCATCAAAACACTAAACACAATAAATTCCTCTAGCTACCAAATATGACAATTGTCACATGTTTGCACATGTAACAAGTCACTAACATACAACAAATCCAATAATTTCATAGATGATAACACACCAATTGATTCAAATTGACCTATTTGATGTCTTTTCATGAGATGCTTTCATTATTTTTTTGTTCTTGTATCATAATATGGTCGATTTTTTTTTTTTGAATAAAGAAATCTTGGAATTCATTCCTTGTGGGGTTTAGATGTGGGGCAAACTCTCATAACCAATAACTCTAGCAGAAATGTGGGGCTTAAATAAGGGGACAAGGCCTCGTGAACACTAACTCTAGCACACACACACACACATTCTATTTGTCGATTAAAACATGATTGACTTTAAATTTTTGAAACTCTTCCTTTTAGTTGGAATTTCGATATCATTGAAAAGGTGATGGGCCTCCATGAGGACGACTTTCTTACCCTGTCTTGCACTTAAGTGTAAAAAAAAAAAAAAAGGGAAGAAGCATTGAAAAAAGAAGAAAACAAAGCGAAATCTATGAAAACGGCCCATGACATTATATACAAAAAATAAAAAATAAAGAAAAATACTAAAAAACAAACATGAAGCATACAAGAAGAGAGATCCTCTCATACACACCCCAAGGTGCAAAACATGTAACGAATCACAAAAGTTAAGAAAGGCTAGTTTGTTCATTGTTAAAATTCTGATCATTTGAACTTTCAAATTCTTAACCTTTTCTTGATCAAATAATTTGTCATTTTCTAGAAACTTTGGTTCGCATACTACATAGTATTCATCATGTTTCTTTTTCAATTGTATAGACTTTTCAAATTCTTTCTCATTCTCTTCCAATCTTTCTTGTAAAATTTGTTCAAATTTTTTGTTTATCCAACTTTATTTGTTCACTTTTCTTTTCTTCAAAACATTTAACTTGATGCTCAATTTTCATCATAGTTTCTTGTTCAGAAGACTTCTTGTCATCGTATCTCTTTGGTTTCCATTGTTTTCTAAATGATTTTGGCTTAGATTTTGTTTGAGCAAAATACTCTTTAATTCCACCTCTTCCTAAGTTCAAGTGCAAAGTCGAGTGATCATGGTATTTACAAATTTTCTTATCAACTTCAGTGACCAATTTAAGTTTACAAGCATTCTCATATGCATTACAATTCCAAAACATATGGCCAAATTGATCACACCAAAAGCATCTTATAGGTTGATTTAATCTTCTATAAGTAGCTCTAGGGGTGGATCTTCTATGGTCAGATGAATGTCTTTTATCAAAAACTTGAGTAGACAAGCTTTGTACTTGATGATCATATTTACACTTACATGTGGTAATTTCTTTTACTTGATTGGTTAGAATTTCAATATTTTCTTTCAAACTTGAATTTTCATAGCTAATAGTCTTTGATGTTGCAAGTTCTCTCACATGATTAGATAGATTTTCCATACTCTATCAAATTTGAAAGTTCATAGAGAACAACTCTTTCTAAATTCCCAAATTCTTGATTAAATTGTGTATTTAATGATTTCATAAGTTCATTAGTTTTTCCCAATATTGAAGTCATCATTGAGATATATGAAGTTAATGGCTCGAGTTTTTCATTTATGGATGCAATTATTCATCTCAGTAGAAAATTATTCTTTAGATTTGGATTATTCAAACATTGGATACGTAGAGATGTGGATATGTAGAGACGTAAATCTCTACGACAACGGGCCTCATTTCTTGCATGGTACAAAGTGGTAAGTGTATCCCAAGAATCCTTTGCTATTTTGCAAGAGTCAATGTGAGGGATGATGGCACGTTTGATAGCCAAAACTATCAATGCATGTGCCTGAGCATCTTTGCCATTCCAACAAAGTTGCTCTACAATAGGTGCAGCAGGAACCATAGCACAAACATGAATTTGAAGATCTTCATCTTCAATGCCATCTGCATCACCCTCAATAACTATTGTTGTGGGTGTAATAGGTCGCTTTTCAACACCCTGCACAATATTCCATAACCCTTTTGTGACCAATACATGATGCATCATATATGCCCATAATGGGTAATTAGTACCATCCAATCTATCCACAACAATGAACATATAGAATACATCATTGCTTTTAGCCATGGCCACTTAATAAAATACCCTGATGCAAAAAAAATATTGTATCTCAAAAAGTTGAATTGAACTACTCTCTTGAGCTTTGCTAGATCTGTATCAGACGTTGAGGCACTTGTTGTTACTGTTATTGTCCATGTGAAAGGCCAAATGGCCGTCGGACACTTCCTTGTATATGTTCTTTAATAGAACATATAGTGGCCTAGTGAGTCACAGACTGTAAGTTCGCCCGCATTTGTAAGACCTAAGAAGTTTATCTTCATGCTCCCTGTGTACTATGTTTTTCTACGTGTTTTGCAGTCTTTGTGCGGAGCATTGTGTGCGGCCTCAGGAACTCCGTTTTTCCACTCCAAGGATATCGTCGTGGAGCTTGTGAGAAGGAGAGCGCACTATGGTGCATCGTCATCGAACCCCTTCATTTGTACTAGCGAATCGAAACCTATATATATATGTTTGGCACAAATGGACAAAACTACCTGCACAAGCATTGTGATAGTGCATTCAAAAGCCAAAACGAGCCCTGATCATGATTTCAACACCAAACAACAAAGTTGTTTTGAACTCATTGCCTTGAGTACGCTCACCAATTTTCATGTGATTTTGAGATTGTGATCGGAGGGGTGTCGATGACTCCCTAGATGAAGCGGTGACTTGCTCTGATACCCATTGTTGGAGTTTGAGGCCAATGGAAGCACACAGACAGCACAAGGAAGAAGAAGAAGCTTGGAGAACAATGCACAAACACATTGATGTTTTATCCTATGCTCAGCAAAAAATGCATTAAACTCAAATGACATATACTCCCTGTTCGATCAAAATGGAGGGTGTCCATTTTACATGCTTACAAATTCTTAACCATAACTAGGAATTGTTTGAAGCACATAAAGACCTTGGAATTTGCTTTCTATGGATACACCCATGCATTCTTGGAGAAATAATCTATAAAAGTTATGACATAAAGGTAATTACCAAAAGATAGTATTTGCATGAAACCACAGACATCACTATGAACGAACAATTTTTGTTTAGATCTTATTGTATCATCTTTAAAGAACACTACATTTTACCCAATATATAGCCCTCACAAACATGCTTTAGAAGGTGCCTCAAGTTTGGGCAAAGAAGATACCATTTCAAGTTTTTATGGGCAAAGCAATGTAGCAAAATTTAGATGATCGAAACATGCATGCCAAATTTTCTCATCTAAAATAACCAAAGAATCTTCAATTGCCTATGCAAAATAATTCATAAATTTTTCCATAATTTGAGCTTATACAACCCATGACATAGCATTCTAAACCGCCATCAGAGAGATCATGGACTATACATCTATCATCAAGAAATTTCACTACTAAGCCAATTTTTGCTAATGTTGACACTAATAAAAGATTCTTTTTATACTTGGTGCATATAAAGCATGTGATAAAGTGAATGTACTACCATTTTCAATAGTAAGAATAATCTTCCCAACTTCCATAATAGAATGAGAGGAGTCGTGAGCACATGTGACAACATTCCCTATAGGAGCAAACTCAAGTGAAGTGAAGAAACTATGTTGCAGAGTAATATGTTTGGTTGCACCACTATCAAAATACAAAAAATCTGAGTCCACCCCCCCCAAGGCTTACGACTAAGGCAGTGACCAAGGCATAGACCTTGGCATACCTTGTCATCCTAGTCACCAAAGTCATCGTTGGCTGCGTGCGAGGGAGGACCTCAATGATCAAGGAATATAGAGGTTCCCAATACTTCACGGGAGGTCACCCATCCCAGTATTGTTCCCCCCGAAGCTCGCTTAACCGTGGCAATCTCTTGCCACTAAGCTACATGCTTGTGGTGTTTGAAGAAGGGGAAAGACTAAGGTTGACATTACCTTGAACATGTTTTGGTCCCTCAAAGCTTCATTCTTTGCTATCAAAACCTATTTTTGAAGCATTTTTGGGTGTCTTTTGGAGCCATTTTGGAGTACTTTCACACATAGTTCTCTTCACATAGGTCCAAGATCATCAAGAAGAGTGTTCTTTGTACTTCTCTGACAATAAATATCAATCTTTGGGGCTGTGTTTTCAGCCACACTCGTAAAACTACAGGTTTTTCGAGAGGTTTTCAGTTTTGGTGGGAGCAGCTGCTGCAAATTTATGCAGGTTTTTGAGCCTAAATCATTAGAGTTGACAGACACTTGCAGGTGTTGTTGGCTAGCTTTTGGGCTATGCATTCAACCTTTTAGTGTCATTTTACTACATATATTGAGCACATACACACCATGTATGCTTATGTGGATACCGCTTATGTACGTCCATGTGGTCATTGATATAGCGGTTACGTTTTTTTTGCATAAATGCTTTTACGTTTGAAAAAGAGGGTCGTGGTGAGGTTTTCTTAACTAGGAGACACCCAGATGTCGGGTCTCTTCAGTGATGCAGGTGGAAGACTTACCCAACCTCGCCATAGGAGATGTATGATAGCTATTCATAGGTGCTCGATAAGCCTAGTTGGCTTCTATTGGGTAACTGATTATATACAATGGAGTCAGTGATTCACTATGCAAGAAAACATGTCAGTACTTGCAGTTTTATGATATTTTGACACTAGTCATATGCTCATTTTGCAGAGGATACTCTGGCAAAATTTTTTCCAGATTTCTGGTTTTGTCAACTATACAGTGGTTGATTTACTCCTTGATAAACTTATCCATTGGTGTTCGGACTCTTCTAGCTCGATTATCATTCTATCCAGTTCTCTAATATCATGGCATCAAAGGTCTCAGGCACATCCGATGGATCAGGGTCTAGTGCTAGTGTTCCAAGGAGGAGCTATAACCTGCAGGGCAAAGATCATTTTGAGATCCAAAAATTTGATGGCACAAACTTTGCTCTATGGAAGAATCAGATTAAAGATGTGTTGATTCAAAGGAGGCAATGGAAGCTAGTAAATGGGATTTCAAAGAAGTGTGCTGACATGGATGAAGATGATTGGAATGAGTTAGATTAAATGGCTAGGTCTACCATTCTTTTGCACGTGGCAGATAATGTTTACTTTACAGTATTAGACTGTGAAAGTGCAGAGGAGCTTTGGAAGAAGTTATGCAATACATATGAAAAAGAGACGGCATCAAATAAAGTGTATCTAATGAGAAAATTATATGACCTTTGTATTAACGACACAGATAGTGTTGTTGCTCATCTGAATGAGTTTGATGCTATATTCTCCCATTTACAAGCTCAGAAAATGGATATGGATAATGAAATGAAAGCAGTATTGTTGTTATGCACCTTGCCATCATCATGGGATACGTTTTGCACAGCTATTAGCAACAGTGCACCTGGTGGTAAACTCGTCTATGATGACATATGTGGAGCACTCTTGAGTGAGGAGATTCGTAGAAAATCTATGGTTGGCACTTAGAGTGGAGATGCATATAATGTTCATTATTCTTACCAAGGAAAGAATCAGCAATGTGGCAGGATCAAGAACAAGGAAAAGAATGGTCAACGGAATAAGAGTAGAAGTAAATCAAGGAAGAGGGATATCAAATGCCATTATTGTCATAAGAAAGGACACATGGAGAAAGACTGTTATGCATTAAAGAATGCTAAAGGTAAAGGACAGAATGTTAATGGGCATGGTAAGCAGTTACCTGCACCATCTACTTCGACTGTGAAGATTGAAGAAATTAATGCTATTTCTGATGATGTTGATGTTTTGACACTTGATAGTACTGTGCCAACAGAGGTGCTTATGGCTAATTCTCTTTCCCACACCTGGCTGCTAGATTCTGGTGCTTCTTTCCATGTGACACCACATAGAGAATGGTTCTCCAATTATGCAGCAAAGTCTCTTGGTACCGTGATACTTGGTGACTCTTACCAGTGTGATGTTGTGGGGATTGGAAATGTGGTTGTGTAGTTCATTGATGGTTCAAAATTTACTATGCATAATGTATGCCATGTACCTCAGTTATCATGCAGTTTTATGTCAGTTGGTCAACTTGATGACCTTGGTTACAAGGTGGTCTTCTATGCTCAGTCCTTTCATATATCAAAGGGCAATATGGTTATTGCAAAAGGAAGCAAATTTGGCTCACTTTATCCTTTATTTGTATCATAGAAAGAACACTTGTTAGCTATTACTAAACAGCCTATGGCTTGTATTTGGCATGGTCGTTTGGGCCATATATCTCGTAGTGGAATGGAAAATATTTCACGTTCTGGCTACTTACCTGTGTTATTTTTATCTGATTTTTCATTTTGTGAGCATTGTCAATATGGAAATCAAACCAGAAATGTGCATAGAATGCACATTGACTCTTCAAGTCAGCCTTTAGATATCGTTCATACAGATGTGTGTGGTCCTATGTCCACTAGGTCCTTAGGTGGTTCTCTTTACTTTGTCACTTTCATAGATGATGCTACTAGAAAAGTCTGGGTATATCCTATCAAATTGAAGGATGAGGTATTCCCTACTTTCAAAAAATGGCTTGCTTCAATTGAGAGTGAAAAAGGAACTAAGCTTAAGGCTTTACGTTCAGATAATGGGGGTGAGTATACGTCACATGAATTCAACCTTTTCTGTTAGTCTAGAGGGATTTGTAGAGAGTTTACAACTCCTCATACCCCAGTACATAATGGTGTAGCTGAGAGGATGAATAGAACTATTCAAGATAGAGTAGTCTCTATGTTGCATCATGCAAACCTCTCACAAGGTTTTTGGGCACAAGCATTATTGACTGCAGTTCCTGTGATTAACTTTTCACCTAGTACTGCCAAAGGTCTGAAAGTGGCACAAGAGTTATGGAAAAAGAAGCATCATATTATGATCATCTTTCAATTTTTGGGTGTGAAGCATATGTTCATATACCCAAGAATCTTAGACAAAAGTTGGACCATAAGTCAAAGAAATGCATTTTTCTTTGATATGGTCAAGAAGGACAATTTGGATATTGCTTATGGGATCCTAAAACACGGTCAGTGATCAGAAGTAGTGATGTCATTTTTAATGAGTCTAAAATGCATAAACAACCCATTAAGGAGGTTGAAGTGAGAAGAGTGGTGTTTGAGGATACTAGTCCTCCGGTTAGCATGCATAAAAACGTTGCACATAGGGATGTTCAAGAGAATGTCCATTCAGATGAGTCTGCACATGTTCCTGTTCATCAAACATTGAGACGTTCTACACGTGTCTCACATCCACCTGATAGATATGTTCCAGGTTTAGATATTTTTATGCTAACAGATGTCGATGAGCCTTCTTGCTACAAAGAGGCTCTGCAGACAGAGGATCATGTCAAGTGGGAGCGTGCCATGAAGAGTGAGTTGGATTCTATTCACAACAATGGTACTTGGGATTTAGTAACTTTGCCAAAGGGTAGGAAAGCTTTACCATGTAAATGGGTATATAAGTTGAAACTCACATCGGATAGTGCTTCTCCAAAATATAAAGCACGACTCGTTGCAAAGGGTTTTAAGCAACAACATGGTGTTGATTTCGAGGAAATCTTCTCTCTAGTGGTCAAGATGACTACCATGCGCATGTTGCTTGGATTCGTTGCAATGGAGGACTTAGAACTAGTCCAAATGGATGTGAATTCTTGCATGGAGATCTTGTTGGAGCAAGTCTATGACAAGCCTAAGTATTGGCTTGAGTCTCACAAAGTCTTAGAAGAAGCTTTAAAAAGAAGACTATGTAAAGTTCACTTGTGAACTATCTCTTGTAATTTTTTGAAGAGTTTACTTAATGTAAAAGTAAGAGAATCTTAAGTGGTTGAGTCCACATGATAAAAAAGGGAAAGAGGAGCCACGAATTTGTGATTTGTGGTAGGTAGAGAATCAAATCAATCATTGATTGATTGGAGAGTGATTGAGGGAAGTTAGCCTCCCAAACTCAACTATAAATAGATGGCAGTTTTAGTCGTGGTTAGAGAGACCTATGTGAAGACCTCCAAGAGCTGAGCTTTATGCCATATCAAGGTGTGATTACAAGGCACACATATGTATCAGTAAGTCATTGTATTGTACAAGAAATATACTTTCATTTTCATGATTATTTGGGTTCATATTTCCATGTTCTTGTGAAGTGTACTACTCACTGCCATTACTCTCAGTTTTCTCAGTTAGATTGCAGAGATGTTTTCTCTGAGCTTGGTGCATCATTTTCAGTAATTTAACTTGGTAAAGTTAGCTCTATAAGTCTACTATATGCTCACAAATTTTCTTGTCATTTGGATGTTGCAATCTTCAGCTATGTTCATTTGAAGTCAACAGGGTCTGTTCATCTTCACTTCTTTGTCAGGTACCCGATTTTTTTTTACTCATCTTGTCAGAGCCATTTCTTAGTGGTTACTTATCCAAATGCAATGTTTTAAAGCTTGTTGGATTCAGCTTACTGTCTAGTATAACCATACAAATTTTCATAATCATTGGATTCTTAAATTTTGAGGTATGTTCATTTTTCTGCTCACTGGTCTCAAACTGTAGCAGCCCGTGAAAATCGGGATGATGTCATCACTTGTTAAAACTCATTCTCAGTGTGTGGCTTATTATTTTTGATGAGATTACTCTTGCTAGTTAGCTCTTTAAGCTACCTAGACTTCCCCAAGAGGAATTAAGCTAATTGCTGCTGTGCTCAGAGAATTATGTAAAACACTGGACAGGTGTATGAGCCAAGAATAGCAAGTTTTCACCTCTGAGCTAACTCCAACTTATCTGTTTTGATCTATCTTTTTGTGAGTGATCTTCCAAGGTACATAGGGTGTCAAATACATCCATTGGAAAGCTAAAAGGGCCCACCATATACTCCTCGAGTTCATTTGGTTGGTGTAGATCAAGGATTTTGCAACACCTCTTCATCTTCAAGCACATACCTATCCATCTCTTCACAGTGGTATCAAAGCAAGGTTGGACAACATGGCAGATGGATTTCCTTCATCAATTGACAAATTGGACAGAGGTAACTACTCAGCTTGGTCATTAAGAATGGAAGCTTATCTCCAAGGTAGAAGTTTATATGGTTATGTGGCTGGAGATGAAGTTATGCCAAGTTTCAGGAACAAAAGTCAACCAACACAAGAAGAGCAAGAAAGATTGAGCACATGGTGCTCCAAGGATGCACTTGCAAGGTCTTATCTCCTCAACTCTATCTCAGATTTTTTTGTTGCCTCACATTAGAAGTTGTAAGACATCTCAGGAAGTGTGGGATGAACTTGAAGCTTTCTTTTCTTCAAGTACCAAAGCTAGGAAGCATCAACTATGGCTGGATTTCACAACTCTCAAGAAGGCTCCCAAACAAAATGTGACTGATTTTGTCACAAAGCTCAAGGACATAGCAGATCAGTTGGGAAGCATTGGAGAGGTAATAGATGAAGAGCAAATTGTAAGGCAGGTCATCAATGGCTTGAAGGCAGATGACAAGTGGGAAGCATTCACCATAGCTATGGATTTGTACATGGACATGCATGTACCTGATTTCAATACACTCATTGGACAACTACTTACTCAAGAGGCAAAGCTTATCAAAAATGGAGAAAGCTCTAAAGGTAATCAATCTTCAGCTTTATACACTGATAAAAGCAAGTCCAAAGATAACAAAGGAAAGGCAAAGAAAGTGGATGATGAAGCAGGTACATATCAAGCTAATTATGTAGGTAGAGGAAGACATGGCAGAGGTAGAGGAAGAGGAGGTAGACAAGGCACGGGGAGATCCCAAGACACCAACTCATGTTCTATTTGTGGATTAACTAATCATACAACTGAAAATTACTTTAGAAATTCTAGGAATCAAAGAGGCAGAGGATACAATAGAGGAAGTTATGGCTACTCAAGAGGAAGGTTCAACAATTATCATGGCAACTACAACAACTACAATCATTCAAACTATCAAGGAGGCTACAAAGGAAGGAGAGACTACAATAACTACACAGAAGACTCAAACAAAGAGGATTCATTATTGATCATGAACATGGCTATGCCACAAGGTAAATCTGATGAGCATGTTTTCTACATAGATTCAAGTTTTTCAAATCATGTGGCAGGAAATGTGGCACTCCTATCAAATTTAGAAGATCCAAGGAATAAGCATGAGGTACAAACAGGAGATGATACAAAACATCCTGTGGAGAAAATAGGCAATGTCAAAGCACCTGATGGAAACATCAACCTACTCAGTAAGGTACTCTATGTCCCTACCATTACAAAGAATTTGATAAGTGTTGGGCAGATAGTAGAGAAAGGGTTGCAAGTCAGGTTCACAAAGGCAGGAGCATTTGTTGAAGATCCAAGTCAAGGATTCAGAAAAATTGCAAAAGGTGAAAAGAGAGGTAGATTGTTCACATTTGAATTACAAGACACTAGAAACATTGCTCTCTTTAATTATGGTAGTCAGACACTCACAGAATTGGAAGTATGGCACAAAAGGTTAGCACATATTGGTGAAAGGTCATTAAAGCAAATTTGCAGGGACCAAAGTGTACTTGGACTCCCTAATTTGTCAAAACAACATATGATTTATAAGTGTAGTGCATGTCAATTTGGAAAGTCTCACAGGTTACCATTCATGAAGAAAGGTTATATGCATGGAGATCTCTTGGAGTTGGTTCATACAGATGTATGGGGACCTAGCAAGGAAGCTTCAATATCTGGATCAAGGTATTATGTCTCCTTTATTGATGATTGCAGCAGATGGACTATCCTATTCTTTATGAAACACAAAGATGAAGTTTTTTCATGTTTCAAAAGATATTTGGCTCTTGTGGAGAATCAAACAGGTAAATCACTAAAAAGGCTAAGGTCAGATGGAGAGGGAGAATACTTGTCCCATGAGTTTGATTCTTTTCTTCAAGAAAGAGGAATCAAAAGAGAGGTAAACTACAAGGTACACTCCTGAGCAAAATGGAGTGGCAGAAAGGAGGAATATGACAATTGTTGAAGCTGCAAGGTCTATGTTAAATGAAAAGAATTTGCCTAATTATCTATGGGCTGAGGTTGTATCTACAGCCACTTACTTGATTAACAGGTTGCCTTCAAAATCCCTTGATGGGATGACTCCATATGAGGCTTGGAATGGAAGAAGACCAAGCTTGGATCATTGTAAAATTTTTGGATGTATTGCTTTTGCTCATGTTCCTTCACAGGTTAGAGGCAAGATGGATCCAAAGGTAGAAAGGTGTGTATTTATTGGATATGACAACAATCAAAAGGGCTACATGTTATACAACCCTACCAACAAAGGATTCTTGGTAAGCAGAGATGTAGTTTTTGATGAGAACAATTCATGGTATGAAGATTCATGCAGGAAGGTCAATTTACCATATGGTCTTGAAGAAGATTTTCCAAAGCTTGGTAGAGAACAACCAAAGATTGAAGAACAAGACACCTCAGAGGATGATGAAGAATCTCAGATGGAAAAGATCAAAGCATGGAAGTCTAAAGGTAAAGCAAAATTGCAGGAACTTGGACATGAGGCAGAATCATCACATCATGGCCTAAGAAGATCTATGAGGGAAAAGAAAAAACCAGAAAGGTATGGGTTTGACACCTCATTAGTAACTAAACATTCTATCTACATAGCACAGGACATAAACCAAGAGGAGCCATCATCCTTTGAAGAGGCCAAAGCAAAATCAGAATGGAAGCATGCAATGAAGGAAGAGATTGAAGCACTTGAGGAAAACAACACTTGGGATTTGGTGCCCAAGACTTCATCCATGAAGGTAATAGGCTCAAGATGGGTCTATAAACTCAAGAAGAATTCTGATGGTTCAATCAATAGGTATAAGGCAAGGCTTGTAGCAAAAGGCTTTGCACAAACTTAGGGAATTGATTATGAGGAGACCTTCTCTCCTGTGGCAAAGATGCCTACTATTAGGGTTTTGCTTAGTATTGCGTCTTCCAAGAATTGGACGATACTTCAACCAGATGTAAAGAATGCATTCTTGAATGGTTGGATAACAGAAGAGGTATATATGGCACAACCACCTGGTTTTGAGAATCAAGTTTATCCTGATTATGTGTGTAAACTTAACAAAGCATTGTATGGTCTCAAGCAAGCTCCAAGAGCTTGGAATTTTAGGCTTGTTTCATTCTTGCAGGACAAAGGCTTTCAACCAAGCAAGGCAGATCCTTTACTCTTTATCAAAAAGAGTAACTCTGAGGTCATCTACTTATGTGTATATGTAGATGATATTATATTGACAGGAAATGATGCAGATGGTATGAAGAAGATCAAAGATCAGATGAGAGAAGAGTTCAAGATAAGTGATTTGGGTTCACTTACCTACTTCCTAGGTTTGGAAGTTGTCTACAAAGATCATGGTTTGTTTCTCACTCAAAGAAAGTACATTAAGGACATGTTGGCAAAATTCAAGATGCAAGATTCTAAGATTGCAGGTACTCCAATGGAGGTCAATCACAAATTGAGATCACATGAAGGTGAACTCATAGAGGACATCACATCATATCAAAGTCTAGTGGGTAGTCTCAACTATGCCACATTGACAAGAGTAGATATATGTTACAGTGTGAGTGTGCTAAGTCAATTTATGCACACACCAAGGAAACCACATATGGATGCTGCCAAAAGGATTCTCAAGTATCTCAAAGGAACCATAAATGAAGGACTTTATTATCCTTATGTATCTAATTTAGGTTTGAAGCTATTTTCTGATGCAGATTGGGCTGGCTCCAAAGATGATAGAAGGAGCACATCAGGTTATCTTACCTTTGCAGGTTCAAAGCTTATTTCATGGTCATCCAAGAAGCAACCCACAGTTGCTCTCTCCTCTACTGAAGCTGAATATAGAGGTCTTGCCATAGCTACTCAAGAAGCTATGTGGATGAAGACATTATTCAAAGATCTTGGATTGGAGTTTGGAACTCCAACTATTTATGGTGACAATATGAGTTCTATTCATTTGGCTGCTAATCCTATTTTTCATGCAAGGGCTAAACATATTGAAGTTCATTATCACTATGTACGAGAGAAGGTTCTAAGCAAAGAGATTCAAATATCATATGTGTCCACTCATCAACAATGTGCAGATATTCTAACCAAAGCATTGGATGGTACAAAGCTTTGCAAATTCAAGGCTATGATTGGTTTGCAAGTAATCTTGGAAGATTGAAGACCTCAAGCATACTTGGCTTGAGGGGGAGCTGTTGGAGCAAGTCTATGACAAGCCTAAGTATTGGCTTGAGTCTCACAAAGTCTTAGAAGAAGCTTTAAAAAGAAGACTATGTAAAGTTCACTTGTGAACTACCTCTTGTAATTTTTTGAAGAGTTTACTTAATGTAAAAGTAAGAGAATATTAAGTGGTTGAGTCCATCAAAAAGAAAAAGAGGAGCCACGAATTCGTGATTTGTGGTAGGTAGAGAATCAAATCAATCATTGATTGATTGGAGAGTGATTGAGGGAAGTTAGCCTCCCAAACTCAACTACAAATAGATGGCAGTTTTAGTCGTGGTTAGAGAGACCTATGTGAAGACCTCCAAGAGCTGAGCTTTATGCCATATCAAGGTGTGATTACAAGGCACACATATTTATCAGTATGTCATTGTATTGTACAAGCAATATACTTTCATTTTCATGATTATTTGGGTTCATATTTCCATGTTCTTGTGAAGTGTACTACTCACTGCCATTACTCTCAGTTTTCTCAGTCAGATTGCAGAGATTTTTTCTCTGAGCTTGGTGCATCATTTTTAGTAATTTAACTTGATAAAGTTAGCTCCATAATTCTACTATATGCTAAAAAATTTTCATGTCATTTTGATGTTGCAATCTTCAGTTATGTTCATTTGAAGTCAACAGGGTCTGTTCATCTTCACTTCTCTGTCAGGTACCCGATTTTTTTTACTCATCTTGTCAGAGCCATTTCTCAGTGGTTACTTATCCAAATGCAATGATTTAAAGCTCGTTGGATTCAGCTTACTGTCTAGTATAACCATACAAATTTTCATAATCATTGGATTCCTACATTTTGAGTTATGTTCATTTTTCTGCTCACTGGTCTCAAACTATAGCAGCCCATAAAAATCGAGATTTCATCACTTGTTAAAGCTCATTCTCAGTGTGTGGTTTATTATTTTTGATGAGATTACTCTTGAAATTTATCTCTTTAAGTTACCTAGACATCCCCAAGAGGAATTAAGCTAATTGCTACTGTGCTTAGAGAATTATGTAAAACACTGGACATGTGTATGAACCAAGAATAGCAAGTTTTCACCTCTGAGCTAACTCCATCTTATCTGTTTTGATCTATCTTTTTGTGAGTGATCTTCCAAGGTACATAGGGTGTCTAATACATCCATTGGCAAGCTAAAAGGGCCCACCATATACTCCTGGAGTTCATTTGGCTGGTGTAGATCAAGGATTTTGCAACACCTCTTCATCTTCAAGCACATACCTATCCATCTCTTCACAGATCTTACAAATGAGATCTATATGGAACAACCAGAGGGTTATGTAGTTTCTGGCAAGGAAAGTCTAGTTTGTAAGCTTAAGAAGATCTTGTATGGGCTTAAACAGTCCCCTAGGCAATGGTACCAAAAGTTTGATGCTTTTAAGAAATCTCAAGGCTATTCTTGAAGCAATGAGGATCATTGTCTCTACACAAAGAGATGCTCAAATGGAAGCTTGATATGCTTGATACTTTATGTCGATGATATGTTGATTGTTGGGAAGTCCTCTTATGATTTGTCAGTTCTCAAAAAGAAATTGAGTCAGACATTTGATATGAAGGATTTGGGGGATGCCAAACATATTCTTGGCATGTGCATTACTCGTGATAGGAGTAAAAGATGCATATACTTGTCTCAAAGTGAGTACATATTCAAAGTACTTCACCGGTTCAATATGCAAGGTGGAAAGGCATTGAGTACACCTTTACCCACATATGTGAATTTGAGCAAGGACGATTGCCCCAAATCAGATGAGGAAAATGAATTCATGACCAAAATTCCCTATCCGTCTGTTGTTGGTAGTCTCATGTATGCTATGGTAGCTACGAGACCAAACATTGCATTTGGAGTGGGAGTTGTGAGCAGATATATGTCTAATCTTGGCAAGAAACATTGGGAAGTGGCCAAGATGATTTTGAGATATTTGAGTGGCACTAAGGAAAAGTTTCTATGCTTAGGTAGAGGGAAAGCATCCATTATTGGTTACACAGATTCTAATTATGTTGGTTGTGTAGACAATCATAAGTCTACATCAGGGTACATTTTTCATTTTTTTGGAGGTGCTATCTCTGGGAGATCTCATCTTCAAGAATGTACAACGGTTTCCCAATATAAAGCCCTCACAAACATGCTTTAGAAGGTGCCTCAAATTTGGGCAAAGAAGATACCATTTCAAGTTTTTGTGGGTGAAGCAATGTAGCAAAATTTAGATGATCGAAACATGCATGCCAAATTTTATCATCTAAAATAACCAAAGAATCTTCAATTGCCTATGCAAAATAATTCATCAATTTTTCCATAATTTGAGCTTATACAGCCCATGACATAGCATTCTAAACCGCCATCAGAGAGATCATAGATTATACATCTATCATCAAGAAATTTCACTACTAAGCCAACTTTTGCTAATGCTGACACTAATAAAAGATTCTTTTTTATATTTGGTGCATATAAAGCATGTGATAAAGTGAATGTACTACCATTTTCAATAGTAAGAATAATCTTCCCAACTTCCATAATAGAATGAGAGGAGTCGTGAGCACATGTGACAACATTGCCTATAGAAGCAGACTCAAGTGAAGTGAAGAAACTACGTTGCAGAGTAATATGTTTGGTTGCACCACTATCAAAATACCAAAAATCTGAGTCCACTCTAGACATATATTTTTCATCAAAAAATGGATCAAAATTGCAATGAGTAGTAAGTGCCCATTCTTCATTCTAAACAAGATAAGCAGACTCAATTTTAGGAGGAAAGACCTTTGCAACAAGCAACCTAGCCTCTTTCTTCTTTTGCAGCCAATTTAGGACAATGCTTGATTACATGATTATTTGCCTTATAGTACTTGCAAAACTATTTATATTTTTGTTCTCTTATCTTTACCTTCCTTCTTTGGCTATGTAGCACTAGCATAATTTTTCTTACTATTAGATGAGCTGGATTTACATTTTCCCTTCTGAATAGCTAAAAAAGCTTGATCTACAACACACATAATTGACATGTTTTTTTCTAGATTGCTCTTCTTGCAACAAAAACAAAGATGAAATCCTCAAAATTCAAGGCATCTGAATTTCCTTTTATCATCAAATGAAGAGTAGAAGAAAATCTTTGACAAGAATCTAGAAGACCATTAATAATGGTTTGTGCAAATGAGCTATCTAACAGTATTTCATCTACAACAATCAATTGATCTTTCAAATCCTTGATCTTTGTTTGAAAATTTTCCATTGAATCTCATTCATTCGTATGCTCAATCTCTAACGGTTTTGGAAAGTAACCAACATGAGCCTCATTTCTAACCTCGTGTAGTGCGGTGAGAGTATCCCACACATCCTTGGTTGTTCTACATGAATGAATTTGAGGGATAATGACACATTTGATAGAAAAATCTATCAATGCATATGCATGTGCATCTCTACAATCCCAACAAAACTACTCTATAGTAGGTGCAATAGGAACTATATTAGGATCATGAACATGACGATCATCACCTTCGACACCACTTGCATAATGTGCCATCACAATATTTACAAGTGTAGGAGGATGTATTTCAACACACTACACAATATTCCACAAGTCTTTTGCTACCATCACATGATGCATCATGTATGCCCACAATCAATACTTAGAACCATCGAACATATCCTCGACAACCAACATACAAAATACATCACTGCTTTGGCTAGTGAGTGTACCTTGATGTAAAAAAATGATTGATTTTATAACCCAATTGAACTTTGCTAAATCTATAGAAAAATTTGAGGTACTTGTACTCATGAACCAAAAACCATATATATATTTGACATAAAAGACAAAATCGCCTACACAATTGCTATGATATTGCAGTTGGAGGCCAATATGAGCTCAAATCAATTTTCTAACAAGTATGTTCACCAAACTTTGTGCAATTTTGAGACTGTGATCAGAAGGGTGTCAATGATGCCCTATAGAAAACAATGACTTACTCTGATACCAATTTTTACAACTCAAGTACAAGGGAAGCACACAAACAACATGAGGAATAACAAGAAGCTTGGAGCAAAAAATTGAGTGTATTACTAAATGAATGTACAAAGGATCAATAGTCCTTTAGGTTTATAGGAATAAATACAAGCCAGGTGGAAAAACCTCCTAAAGAGGGAAAAAAAAGTGCCTCGAGGATTGTAAGTTTTTTCACACACATCACTACCCAAAATGTACAAACAATGGGCTTTTGAATCAAGACCTTTGGGCCTTATCTATGTGAAGGCTATCTTCCTCTAAGATTTTTGATGACAGTTCAACTCATTCCTTGCACATGCTAAGCCTTTCTTTCTCTAATTGGGAATTCAAATAACAAAGATGATGAAGCTCAATACCTAAGCATTTTTTAACCTAGCCTCATATGCTTTGAACAAAACCTCTAGGTCTTTTGGGAGAGGGTTAGCTACCACTAAGCCTACCTTATGTCTCATGGATACTCAATCAAATGCATGATGTATGGATTTTTCTTTGTAAGCTTCAATAATTGTCTTACAAATATTTTTCAAAACTATCCATTTTGTTTATCCACTTCTCATTATTCTTCTCTTTTCTTTCACTCCAAGTGAAATTCTTTTTATTATTTTTATTATCACCTAAAAGTTCATGGTCTATGGATTGAGGTGGAGAGATCTCATCCTCATTGCTTTTCTCAGCTTTGAATTTTTTGGATTTATCTGTAGTGATGGCTTGAAGAGAAACTTTCCCTCTAGAGTCACTATCACTACGAATAATTTCCACCTTTTTAAGAAGTGTATGCATTGAGATTTTAGGGTTCCATGGGCAATCTTTCATAAGATGACCTTTTTCAAACTTCTCACAATGACTTGCTTTTAGGAGTAGGGGCTCTTTTCATGCATTGTCATTACAACATTGCGTCCTTCTCAAGACAACATACTCATTCGCTTGCCTTATCCATCCAACTAGGATTTTCAATTGGATTTGTAGGGTAAGAAGCTTCCTCTTGATTCCATCTTCCTTCACGTTAGATATCCTCTAAGTTTTCCATCCTCTCTTCTGGGTGATGATCCTCATAGCTAATTCTTGTGTCAATCATTGAGGGTTCCACTAGCACTATGTCTTTTCAAGGTCTTCTTCCACATATTTTATTGGGATAACATTCTTTGGAGGTGATGGTTGTTGTTCTAGGATTGGCCTTGGTGGTTCCTCGTTTCCTTGGTCATACCTTAACCTATTGTCATAGGGTTCCTTGTATGGAATTTTCTATCTTTTTTGGCACTTATATGTGTCTCTAAGAGGATATATTTGCCAATGCTAGTACTATGGTCTATGTGATTGTCTACTATAATAGCAATGTGGAATGATTTATAATCTTTTTACCAATCTCACAAAATTGTATTGATCTTCTTTACATTGATTAGTATTTGGGAATTATATTGCACGTATAAGTGGGATGATTGCCATTATACTTGTGACATCTTCTAAGTTGTTGGCTTCTCTAAGCATATGGTGCATTTCTATGCTCTCTAGCTTGTTCAATTTGCAATTTCTTTACTACTAGGCCACCTATGTCTTCGAGTGAAGATCGAGAAACATTGTTAGAGGGTGAAACTTTTCTTCTCATATATGAAGGTGGAACCTTGAGGTTTATAGCTAGGTTTTCCTCCAAATTTTCGCACTCTTTGATACACTTGTTGAATGATGTGGCCAATCTACACATGTAGATGAGAGATCTCAATTGGCCATTTGTGAGACCATCTAAGAATAACACAATCAATGTCTTTAGCATCTATCTAGATGTTGTGTATATCTCCTATTTGTGACTCCTATTGATTCATGACTAGCTCTCGTGAAAATATAAATTGGGGAGGATGAATTGTGCATCAGCCCTCATTTGGAAAATTCACCTACAAACTCATCAATGAGCATGTCTAAATTTCGCAAAGATGCAATTAATAGGAATTGAAACCATGCAAAGGTGGTTCTAACTAGGTTCAAGCCAAAAGCCTCATAGTGTGTGAGAAAAATGACTTTTTGAATCTTAAGAACCAACTCGACTACATGACCATAGGGACCTATAGATCTAGGTCCTTCATAGCGATTTTTCATATACTTCAACACTTGAGAGGGTTGAAGGCATCTTCCAAAGTCTTGATGGCATTGACCTAGGTTGACTATAGGTGAAGCTTTCTTAACTAGATAAACAATTGGTCTTATCCTAAATTGGTACAAAACCCTACTGAAACCTAGACATTCCTTAATCAATCCAGTTGAGTTGAAGGGTTTCCTATAGGATTCATGGGTGAAATTGGTTCTCTAAGGTGTGGATTCTCAACTAATTTTCCTAAGTTTTCTCACAATGCAACTCCTTAGCCATCATCTACATCGCCAATCCAAGTTTTAGGATTTAGTTATGGGTTTGTTCTCTCAAGTTGATGTATTTCATAATAGGTTTTCTATCCCATGTATTTAGAGGGCTAAATTTTCTATCATTGTCCCATTTTCTCAACTTCAAATTATCCACACAAGGGCACACGACATTTCCATACTAATCCCAAATCGAAGTTGCTATGCAATGGTAATTTTGGAATCCTCTTCTTAAGGCGTTAGGATCCTCTATAAGGGGTGTATATATGCATGGTCCAAAGTAATGAATTTTAGTAGTAAGCATTATAATGTCATCTATGTGGACATACAAAACCCTTCATGTGAATTATGGTGGCATGCAGTATAAATAAGGCAAATAAGTGCCAGAGGAGGAGACACCACAAATAGATCAGGAGCTATGGCAGGCATGTTCATTGTTCTCTTGGATTATTTTACAATAGAGGATCAATGGGCACATGCACAATTATTTGAGAATCATATCAACTCTTTTTTTTTTGTTTTGCATAGTAGTTCTTAAAAAAAACAAAGATTTAAATTAAACTCAAGATTAAATTACAATAGAGCTAAATGAAAGTACAAAGTAGGTGGAGGATCTTATCATCCCTTTCATGAGGGATCCAATTGCTTTTAAGCTTGTTGTCCTCAAGAACAAACATCATATGGTGTTTGAAGGGGGCACTTCTGTTGATATATTTAGGTAGTGATGTGTGTGAACACTCTAGGACCACCGGGGCACTTTTTTCCCTCTTTAGGAGGTTTTTTTTTCCCCCGGCTTGTATATACGCCTATTGCCCTAATGGGCTACTTATCTTTGTACATTCTCTAGTAATACATTCAGTCTTGTGTGTTGTGCTCCAAGCTTCTTCTTCTTCCTTGTGCTGTTCGCGTGCTTCCGCAGACGTCTAACTCCAACAATTGGTATCAGAGCAGGTCGTTGCTTCTTCTAGGGCGCCGTCGACACTCCTCCATTTGCAGTCTCAGATTCGCATGAAATTTGGTGAGCATACTCAGGGTGTTTCCTAGATCAAAACAGCTTCGCTGTGTGGTGCCGAAATCGCGATCTGAGCTCGTTTCGGCCTCCGAACGCACTATCGCAGCGCTTGTGCAGGCTATTTCGTCCTTTTGTGCCAAAGGTATATACCAGTTTTTGTTCGCCAGTTTAAGCGTCTCGAAGTCTGCTACAGGTCTAGCAGAACTCGTCTGGGCAGTTCCGTTCAACTTTTTGAGATACAGTCAATTTTCTGCATCAAGGTATTTTAGTCACCGGCCATGGCTGAAAGCAGTGATGTATTCCGTATGTTGGCTGTTGAGGATAAGTTGGATGGTACCAACTACCCATTATGGGCTTATATGATGCGACATGTACTGGTTGCAAAAGGATTGTGGAACATTGTGCAGGGTGTTGAAAGACGTCCTGTTACACCTGTAACGACATGTACTGCAAATACAGGTGTTCGAGCTGATGAAGATGGTGTCGAAGATGATATTCCGCAGATTCCTGTTCGTGCTGCTGTTTCTGTTGCACCTACTGCAGAGCAGATTCGTTGGGATGGCAGAGATGCCCAGGCACATGCATTGATAGCTTTGTCTGTCAAACGTGCCATTATCCCTCACATTCGCTCTTGCAGAACAGCAAAGGATGCTTGGGATACACTTACCACTTTGTACCAGGCTAGGAATGAGGCTCGTGTTGCTTACCTCCGAAAACAGTTGGAGAGTGAGCACATGAATGAAGGTGATTCTATGGACAGTTTTCTTACAAAGATCAAAGACCTGAAGGAACAATTGATTTCTGCTGATGAGGTTATACCAGATAGCTCACTTGTGCAGACCGTTCTGAATGGCCTTCCTGATTCATATCAGAGTTTTGCCTCTACTCTTCGATTGATGATGAAAGGCAATCCGAATGCCTTGTCATTTGAGGAATTAGTCTCTGTTCTGTTGCAGGAAGATCAGTCCAGGCAGAACAGGTCCATTATGCGTGTTGCAGATCAAGCTTTCCTGGCTAGTCAGAAGGGCAAAGGAAAATGGAGCTCTTCTACTAGTAAGCAGAAATCTGCAAATGCTGCACAATCGAAGAACCAGGATAAAGATGAGAAGAAATCAGAAAAGCAGAAATTGTTTTGCAAGTACTGTAAAGGAAATGATCATATTATAAAGAACTGTCCAAAACTGGCTGCTAAAGAGGCAAAGAAGAAAGAGGCTGGAATGGTTGTTGCAGAGGCCTCTACACCAAAAACAGAGTCTGCAAATCTTGTGCAGGAAGAAGAATGGGCGTTTACTACTGTCTGCAGTTTTGACCCATCTTCTCATGATCAGTGCATGTCTGCAGTAGACTCAGATGTTTGGTACTTTGACAGTGGGGCGACCAAACATATTACCTCGCAGCGCAGTTTCTTCTCTTCACTCGAGCCTGCCCCTACAGGGAATACTGTCACATGCGCCAATAACTCCTCTTATCCTGTTATGGGAGTTGGTAAGATCATTTTGACTACTGCTGATGGTAGTTCTTTCACTTTGTCAGATGCTTTATTTGTGCCAGGGATCAAAAAGAACCTGTTATCAGTTTCTGCATTAGCCAAGATTGGCTTGGTTGTGAAATTCGTTGATGACAGGTGTACAGTCCATGATCTCTCAAATGGCGATGTGATTATTGCTTCTGGCATTTTATGTCGTGGGCTGTATAAGCTCATAGACTATGAAAGATCTGTGAATGATTCGGCATGTGCAGTTCATGATTCTCAGGCTATGTCAGATGCAAAGCTTTGGCATGCACGCTTTGGTCATCTGAATTTTGCTAGTTTGTTACGCCTGCAGAAATCTGAAATGGTGTCTTCTTTGCCCAAACTTGAGGCACCTGGAAAACATGTTTGTGAAGGCTGTATTTTGGGCAAAATGCAGCGTTCTTCCTTTCCAAAAGATGGTTCAGTTCGGGCTATGCAGAAATTGCAGCTTGTACATAGTGATGTCTGTGGTCCTATGCAGACACCCTCTTTTGGAAATTACCTTTACTTCGTGACTTTCATTGATGATTTTTCCAGGCATGCATGGGTATACCCACTCAAAGCAAAGTCCGAAGTGTTCATGTGCTTCAAACAGTTTTTGGTTTTGGCTGAAAATCTGTCAGCATGTAAAATGGGCACCCTCCGTTCTGATCGAGGGGGGGAATATATGTCTTCAGATTTTAATGCATTTCTGGCTGAACGTGGGATAAAACACCAGTGTACAATGCCGTATACACCTCAACAAAATGGAGTTGCTGAACGAAAGAACAGGTCACTCATGGAGATGGCGAGGTGCATGGTCAAAAGTCAGGCTTTACCACATAGTTTCTGGCTTGAGGCTGTCATGTGTGCAGCATATGTACTGAACAGGTGTCCCACCAAAGCGTTGCAGTCTATCACTCCATATGAGGCTTGGCATGACCGCAAGCCATCTGTTGCTCATCTGCGTGTTTTTGGTTGTTTGGCATATGCATTAGTGCCTGAACAACATCGCAGAAAATTGGATGATAAGGCAGTAAAATGTATTTTTGTTGGGTACAGTTCTGAAAGTAAAGGCTATCGTCTGTATCATCCACAGACTAAACGCATTCTGGTTAGCCGTGATGTTGTCTTTGTGGAAGATGCTATTCAGCCATTGCTTTCATGTACTAAGGAGACATCTGTTAGCTCCAAAGACATGTATGATACTTTGATGCCTCTTTTTACAGGTGGACAGGCTAGTGCTGGTCCTAATGAGGCAACTTCTCAGCCTTTGCAGGTTTCATATGATGATGCAGATCATTCCATTTCTGATGCAGATTTACATGATGCACTTGTTGATGAGAGAGCTGATATTGAACAGGCAAAAACTATGCCAAAATGGCTGGTGCAGACTTTGCGTGACAGCAAATTAGATGCACCTTTGTCATATCGTACTCGTTCAGGCTCTCATAGTACCTCCTTTGCATCAGATTGCTATGCTATGGCTGCATCTAGTCTCTGTGATGAGAATGAGCCTGTTTCTTTTGATGAAGCACAAAATTCAGAAAATTGGATGGCTGCTATGCAATCTGAATATGATGCTATAATGAAGAATGGTACATGGTCTTTATGTGACTTGCCTCCTGGCAAGAAGGCCATTGGCACTAAGTGGGTATACAAGCTGAAGCGTAAACCTGATGGTACAGTTGACAGGTATAAGGCTAGGCTTGTTGCAAAGGGTTATGCGCAGGAAAGAGGCATTGATTTTGATGAGACCTTTGCACCTACATGCCGTATGACTACTGTTCGGAGCATTTGTGCACTTGCAGCCCATCATGGTTGGAATGTACATCAGTTGGACATTAAAACAGCATTTCTGAATGGTGACTTGCATGAAGAAGTGTATGTTTTTCAGCCCCGTGGCTTTGTGCAGAAAGGGCATGAAAACCAGGTGTGCAGGTTAAAGAAGGCGTTATATGGTTTAAAGCAAGCACCACGTGCTTGGTATGAGAAGATACATGCCTATCTGATTGCACATGGTTTTGAGAACAGTCCAACTGAAAGCACCTTATATGTTAAGCGTGCTAATGATGTGCTTCTGATCATTGTTGTCTATGTAGACGACATGCTGCTCACTGGTCCTCTTGAGAAGCATATTGCTGATTTCAAGGCTGATTTGCATGCCTCATTTGAGATGTCTGATTTGGGGCATTTGCATCACTATTTGGGCATTCAATTTATGCAAGTTGATGGTGGAATGGCTTTGTGTCAAACGAAATATATTGACACATTATTGCATCGTTTTGGCCTTGAAGACTGTAAGCCTATTGCCACTCCTATGGAGACAGGTTTACGATTGAGTCTTTATGATGCTGGAGATGCATTTGATGCTGTTCTCTATCAGCAGGTTGTTGGATGCTTGATTTACTTATGCATTACTCGGCCAGATATTCAGTTTGTTGTCTCACAGATGAGCAGGTTTATGCATTGCCCAGGAGTCATGCATTGGAAAGCGGTTAAGCGCATCTTTCGCTACTTGAGTGGTACTCGGCTACTTGGGTTGTTTTATCCCAAGGGGGGATCACAACCGCCAGATTTGCATGCTTTTTCTGACTCAGATTGGGCTGGTTGCTATGACACTCGTGTGTCCACCAGTGGTTTTTGCTTCATGCTTGGTAGCTCATGTATATCTTGGTTGAGCAAGAAGCAGCCTACTGTGGCCACTTCCAGTTGTGAGGCTGAGTATAGGGCAGCTTTCACAGCGACTGTTGAGTGTGTGTGGCTCAGACGCCTTATGGCTGATTTGGGTGTTGGCCAGTCTTCTGCCACCACCATCTTCACTGACAGTCAGAGCGCATTGGCAGTTGCGAGGAACCCTGTGTTCCATGCTCGCACTAAGCACATTGAGGTGCATTATCACTATGTCAGGGAGAGGTTCTCTGCTGGGGAGATCAGCTTGGCATATGTGCCCACGCAAGAGAACATTGCAGACCTTTTCACGAAGGCTCTGCCTAGGGAGAAGTTTGAAGCTTTCCGCAAAGCTTTGGGCTTACTTCCTTTTGTGGAGTGATTTCCACATAGGTCGGCACTTCCTTATACATGAGTGCCAGCTCCTTGTTCACCGCATCACTCCCAGGGGGGATTTGTTGATATATTTAGGTAGTGATGTGTGTGAACACTCTAGGACCACCGGGGCACTTTTTTCCCTCTTTAGGAGGTTTTTTTTCCCCCGGCTTGTATATACGCCTATTGCCCTAATGGGCTACTTATCTTTGTACATTCTCTAGTAATACATTCAGTCTTGTGTGTTGTGCTCCAAGCTTCTTCTTCTTCCTTGTGCTGTTCGCGTGCTTCCGCAGACGTCTAACTCCAACAACTTCTACAATTTTTCGTCTTTCTTCCTATGAAATCTAGGGGTCTTTCTATGGTCCACTCTTTGGGAGTATCCCCAAAGTTGGTAACACATCTTTCCTCCCAAATTTCCAAATGAAAATAGTGAATTGGCTAGGGATGTATTTTGATCCACCCTTATTAGTGATTCCCTACTTTTCACTTAGATTAGTCTATCAAGTGCAAAGATAGATATTACTTTGAATTATTTGGGCAGGGATAAACTAGTGGATTCTCCTCTATTCATTTGGAATATGAGGTGGGTCCCACCACAAATATGAAAACATGTTCTTCTAGGTTAGACCATGAGACTCAGGGGGAATGCCTAAAGAGATATATGTAGCTCTATTTTCAAGGAAAATAATCTTTCTCGAGGAAGGAATAATGAAAAGTAAATTTTATGATATGAGTGTTTAGTTGGTTCAGATAGATATGAATTCGGACATCATTTGGTCTCTAATATGTTTGACCAAAAATCTTGAGATTAGACTTAAGCAAAGGTTCATATGCTCTCTAAGACAAGGAATCCACCTAGTTTAGTGGTTAAGTCTTATGAGGGTCACGAAGGAGGTCTTGGGTTCAAGTTTTGCAAGGTGCAAGGTTTTGCCTAAGAGCTCTATGAGTGTGAGCATTGTGGACCATTTTTTCTAACTAGCATCTTTCCAGATAAAGGGTGGGGTGGAGAATCAATCCACAAAAGGATGGTGTGGATTGATTGCAAAAAGAATGGTTCTCAACTAAGTCACTTTTCTAAATATTAATTTAGATTCAAAGGGTTATATATACATGCATAAGTTTGGGAGGAGAATCATCACTCAAGCACGTGGTGGTCCTTATGATCTTAGTTCATTGCACATCAAAACATGTGTTGAAAAATGCCAATTTTGTTGTACTAAGCCTCTAGAGCTCTTGTGGCAAAACAATCTCCCCCATAACTCATAAGACTTGAATCGAAGTCCTTCTCCTTCATGATGAGTAAAAGATACAATATTTGCCTTGTAGTCAGTGGCATGTAGTGGGCAAAGTGGTGAGTTAAGGAGGAACAAAATTCTTGACATGCTCATTGGTTATAAAAGTGGAGTGGAGCATGTTGTAAACAAGGAGAGAAAGAGGCAAGAGCTCCCCATAGTCAGATCTGGCCATTTTGTCATTTTATCTTCCCTTAGGCTCCTTCCAACCGCACGTCAATTTGTACACAGCTCTGTTTGAAGCTCATATCTCAGTGCATATGTAACCATTTCTTGTTTTTAAACATTCATTGGAAATCTTATCTTGTGCACTTTCAGCATCTCAAATATCTCCTTCAAAGCTTATATATTCTGTGAGATATCAGTGAAAGGGTGAAGTCTAGTTTTTTAGTATACCTGTGTAGATAAGTAGTCTATTGTGGTCGGTTAATTTTCTTGACCAAACATATCCAAATTGCTTGATTTTTGACTTTTTGGAAAGCTCTTGGCATTTATTTTCTCTGTCCCAAATATCTCATTCACAAGATTTATATTCTGTGAGATATCTGTCAGAGAGTGAAGTCCAATTTTTTAGTGTACTTATGTGTGCAGGTGGTCTATTTTGGTGAGTTGAGTTTCCTGACCAAAACTCATCCAAATCACTTGTTTTTTAGCTTGTTGGAAAGATATTTGTGTTTACTTTCTTTATGGCAAATATCTTTCTCAAAGAATATATATTTAGAGAGTTATCAGTTCGAGAGTAAAGTTTAGTTCTTCAACATACTTGTGTGGATAGGTAGTTCATCTTTGTTAGTTGCGTTTCCTAATCACAACTTGTCCAAATTAAGTTATTCATATCTTTTTAGAAAGCTCTCTTTGTCTACTTTGATTGAATAAAGGCACAAGTCCATTTGAGTTTTTTATTGAGAGCGGTAAGCTATCTAAGGTGCAGCTATTTGTCCAAGTGTTGGACATACAACGGTTCACTACACATTTTGTTGGGCATAGGAGAACTCATTCTCCACAGTTGCTATCAGAGCAAACTTAGTGCTGAAGCTTCATCAACAGAGCTGGAGTTAAAGCAAAACAAAAGAGGAGCTACAAAACAAGAGGGACCTTCACAAACGCAAGAGCAAAGGACAATATAACTATTCGAGGTAACTCTCAAAGTCTTTGATAGTATTCAATGGCTGACTTGGGTCAACAAGTAGAGAAATTGGATAAGGATAACTATCCCATGTGGAAGTTTAGAATGACCAACTACCTAATGGGAAAAGGCTTATGGGATATTGTGAGCAACAATGATGCTCAACCTCAAATCAATCAAGCTATGGCCACCGAAGTCCAAAGGAGGCAAGCAAAAGAATGGGAAGAGAGGAATAGGAGAGTCATGTTCCTCATTTCCCAAGTCATTACTAATGCCATGATAGGGCATATTCAACATCTAGAGAAAGCTAAGGATGCTTGGGAAGCACTTGAAAGGATGTATTCAACAAATACCAAAGCTAGGAAACTTCAACTCAAGAATGAGTTGAACACAATCAAGAAAAGTTCGAGTCAATCCATAGCTGAATATACTTTGAAGATTAAGGAGCTAAGCGATGCTTTAGCATCTATTGGCACAATGGTTGAAGATGAAGATCTTGTGTGTTATACTCTCAATGGATTGAGAGAAGATGAAAGATGGAAGCCTTTTATAATTTCCATTAACTTGAAAGAGGCATATCCAGGTTTTGAACAACTAATCCCTCATCTTGTCACAGAAGAGCTTAGCTTTGGTGGTTCCAAAGGAAAGGACAACCACAACCAAATGTTATATGCAGGTCGAGGTAAAGGAAGGAACTCGAGGCTCAAAAGGAAAAGGAAGAGGTCACAAAAACTCGAACTACAATCAAAACAATTCAAAAGACAACAAGGATGCATCAAATCCCAACACACAAGGAAGAGGTCAAGGTAGAAGTAGAGGAAGAGGCCGAGGCTCCTACAATTCTCATAAAGGTATAACATGCTATCATTGTGGTAAACTAGGAAACTATGCTCGTGATTGTTGGTTGAAGAATGGAAGACCAAATGGAGGCAATCAAAGGAACCAAAGCAACTATGCAAGCACCTCAAGTGAAGGAAGCAAAGACACACTACTTGCAATGAGACATGAGTATAGAAGCTCTTGTGAAGATGACAAAAAATGGTACATTGATTCAGGTTGTAGTAGCCATATGTCATGCCAAGGAAGTTCGTTCACTAATCTATAGGTACCAAGTGGAAAAGGATGTGTTGAAATAGGTGATGATAATCAACACATGATTGAACATATTGGAGATATAAGGCTTGGAGATACAAGTAGAGCAAAGGTACTATCTAATGTTCTTCATGTTCCTAAAATTTCAAAGAACTTGATTTCAGTAGGACAAATGGTAGACAAGGGTTATCATGTCATATTCAATGAGAATGGGTGCTTCATAGAGAATCCAAAGGAAGGCTTCAAGGTCATTGCTTGAGGTAGAAGAGAAGGAAGGATGTTCACTTTGGACGTCCAACATCCACATGGAAAGGTCATGTACATTCAATGTGGGAACAAGAAGATTTCAGAGCTAGACTTATGGCACAAAAGAATAGGACACATCAACATTCCAAAGCTGAAGGACATGAGCAAACATGAAGTGGTAAGAGGTCTTCCAAAATTTAATAGCGTTGGACTACATGAGTTATGTGAAGCTTGTCAACCAGGAAAGCAAACGAGGGAGACATTCAAGAGGATCAATTATGTGGCCCCAAATGTCTTGGACTTGATACATACGGATGTATGTGGACCAACCCAAGAGGCATCAATGGCTGGTAATAGATTTTTTTTCACCTTCATGGATGATCACTCAAGAAAGGTATGGCTGTTTTGTATGAAGCAAAAATCAGAGGTGTTTTCTATATTCAAAAGATTCAAAGTTGAAGTTGAAAAGGAAACAGGAAGGTCTATTAAAACCTTAAGGTCCGATGGTGGAGGAGAATACTTCTCCAAAGAATTTTCAGATTTTCTACAAGAGAATGGGATCAAAAGGCAGTTCACTTGTAGGTACACACCACAACAAAATGGAGTAGCTGAGAGGAAAAATAGGCAAATTGTTGAAATCGGAAGATGCATGCTCAACGAGATGAAGGTACCATTGTACTATTGGGCGGAAGCTACCACAACTGCCATTTACTTGATGAATAGGTGCACAACATCAGGAATACATCACTTGACTCCAGAGGAGGTATATTCCAGTAAGAAACTTGATGTTACACACCTCAAAGTGTTTGGATGTGTTTGCTTTGTTCACATTCCACAAAAAGTTAGAACAAAGATGGAACCAAGGTCAGAAAAATGCATTTTCATTAGCTACTTGACGGAGCAAAAAGATACAAGTGTTATAACCCTAGAACAAAGAAATTAAGAGTCTCGCGAGATGTGGTCTTTGATGAACTAAGACCATGGTATGAAGATAAAGGAAAGGAAAAGATTCTTGAAGAAGATTGTGATGATTATGCAGGAACAAAGCAAAGAGAAGTCCAACAATCAAGCACAAAGGTTTTAGGTCTAGAGGCATCTACATCAAATGAAGAATGTTCAACATGGAGGGGGAGTCATTTTGTGTCTCCAAATTCAACTCATAGTAGAGTCGAAGAAGCAAGTGCTACTCCAAATAGTGAGATAGATGCAAGTGAAGAAGAATATGAAGAGGTAATCACTCCGAATGTAAAGCTGAATATGTTAAAGAAGCAACTTTCTAAAGGCAATGAAAGAAGATCTTCAAGGACAAGGTATCCAACTCAAAGGTTGAGTCATGATAGTTTCATGGCGACACATTTTGCATACATGATGTAGGTTATCAAAGACAAAGAGCCTGAGACATATGAAGAAGCTTGCACACAAAAGGAATGGAAGCAAGCTATGAAAGAGGAGATCAAAGCTCTCAAAGATAATCACACATGGGAGCTAGTGCCAAAGAAAGAAGGTATGAAGATTTTTCCAAACAAATGGGTGTTTAAAGTAAAAAGGAATGCTGATGGTTCACTAGCTAGATATAAAGCTAGATTAGTTGCCAAAGGATTTAAACAAACACAAGGCATAGATTATGATGAAGTTTTTAGCCCTGTTGCAAAGATGGGAACAATCAGAACATTAATAGCAATTGGTGCTTCAAGGAGATGGCCATTATATCAACTCGACATAAAAAATGCATTTCTTAATGGAGAACTACAAGAAGAGGTATACATGAGTCAATCGGTTGGATTTGAAGATGAAAACCATCCAGACTTTGTTTGCAGGTTGAAGAAGGCACTTTATGACTTGAAGCAAGCACCAAGAGCATGGAATCAGAGATTGGTAGAATATCTAACTAAGTGTGGATACAACCCAAGTAGTGCAGATCGTTCATTGTACATGAAGAAGGAAGAAAATAGAGAGGTATATATTTGCATATATGTCGATGACCTCATCATACCAAGAAATGATGTTACATGGATTAAAGATATCAAAAGGAAGCTTGGTAAGGAGTTTAAAATTTCAGACCTTGGAGAGCTGAAAAATTTTTTAGGAATTGAAGTTGTTTATGGAAAGAATGGCATCTACTTGATGTAAAGGAAGTACTTGTTGGATTTGGAATGAGTGAATGCAAACTAGTCACTCAACCCATGGACACAAATACAAATATTTGGAATGAGTGAATGCAAACTAGTCACTCAACCCATGGACACAAATACAAAGATTTGTTAAAATGATGGAGAACCATTGGAAGATGTAACAACATACAGAAGCATTGTAGCATTTAGTTTTTCAGATTTGGAATGAGTGAATGCAAACTAGTCACTCAACCCATGGACACAAATACAAAGATTTGTTAAAATGATGGAGAACCATTGGAAGATGTAACAACATACAGAAGCATTGTAGGATCATTAATCTATGCAAACATTACAAGACCTAATTTATCTTATGTTTTTGGTGTACTTTCTCAGTTTATGCAAGCCTCGACAAGTGAACATTTAAATTCAGCCAAGGGAGTGTTGAGATACATAAAGCATACAGTTAATCATGCTTTCTTTTTTAAGTTTGATGAAGAATTGTAGGTCAAAGGCTTTAGCGATGGTGATTGGACAGGTTTAAAGGAAGATAGAAGATCAACCTCAGGTTATGTGTTCATGATAGGAAGCAAACTTATCACCTGGAGCTCAAAGAAACAACTTACTATTGCACTTTCATCCATGGAGGCTGAATATAGAGGATAGCATTTGCCACATGTGAAGCAATGTGGATTAAAGAGCTTTTGGCTGATCTTGAAGTGCAAGTTGGAACCATCCCTATATACGGTGATAACATGTCAAGTATTTACTTGGCAAGCAATCATATGTTTCATGCAAGGAGCAAGCACATTGAGGTCCACTACCATTATGTAAGGGAGAAGGTATTGAGCAAAGATGTGGAGATAAAGTTCATCAGAACCAAAGAGCAGGTTGCAGCTATGTTTACAAAGTTCTTGGATGCTTCTAAATTCAAAGGTTTCAAGGATGTGATAAATTTGCAGGACATGGTTGAAGATAACTCCCAAATGAGCTTGAGGGGGAGTGTTGAAGATAAATGTACAAGATCATTTTCACATGAGCTATGCTTGGATAAATTTACCAAATATAAAGCTAAAGGAAAATAAGAGAAAAGAAAAGACAAAATTCATGCTGAGTAAAAGATACAATATGTGCCTTTTAGTCAGTGGCATGTAGTGGGCAAAGTGGTGAGTTAAGGAGGAACAAACCTCTTCACATGTTCATTGGTTATAAACAAACGTGGAGTGGGAGCACATTCTAAACAAAGAGAGATAGAGGCAAGAGCTCCCAATAGTCAAATCTGGCCATTTTGTCATTTTGTCTTCCCTTAGACTCCTTCCGACCACACATTAGTTTGTACACATCTCTATTGTGAAGCTCATATCTCAGTGTATATGTAACCATTTGTTGCATTTAAACATTCATTGGGAAGCTTATCTTTTGCACTTTCAGCATCTCAAATATCTCTTTCAAAGCTTATATATTCTGTGAGATATTAGTGAAAGAGTGAAGTCTAGTTTTTTAGTATACCTGTGTAGATAGGTAGTATATTTTGGTCGGTTAAGTTTCTCGACCAAACATATTCAAATTGCTTGATTTTTGTCTTGTTGGAAATCTTTTGGCATGTAATTTCTCTGTCCCAAATATCTCATTCACAAGATTTATATTCTGTGAGATATGTATAAGAGAGAGAAGTCTAGTTTTTTAGTGTACTTATGTGTGCAGGTGGTCTATTTTGGTCAGTTGAGTTTGAAACTAGCCTTAGATGAAGGTGCATGGGATTTGGGCACCCATAGAGGGTGGGATAGGTCCAAATTTGGTCTAAGTATTGGAGGTTGACATTGGTGGAAGCACCCATGCATGGAAAGCGGGTCCAAGAGGGTCAAAAGGTCCAGAAGTGAGCATTGAGGGCAATGCTCAGTCTAAGGGGAAAGGAATATCACATAATCCTAGCAGGGGATAGTTGAACCATACCTTAAGAGAGAGGATTAGGAAGTAATCCTCATCCATGGCTTTTGGGGCTAGTGGTTAGCCCATCATACTCCTAACTAGGAGGTTGTGAGTTCAATTCCCAACATTGTTATTGTAAGAGGGACAAGGTTTCATCTCTTCTCTATTGCAATACTAATGTGATCTTCTTCTCCTAGCAGATAAGCAATAATCAGTTACCATCACAATCATGGCCGATACATCAGACACCAGTTTGTAGGTAGGGACTAGTAAACCAACAATCGATATGGGAAACTTTTCTATTGAAGGGCCATCGATCAAGCAATCAACAGAATTCCATCACCTCCATCAAATACCTATTTAGGACCCACCTATAGGACTGATAAAAAAAAGTTGGCGGACATTCTTATTCATTTAATGAGATGCTAGGGCAATTAGGAGATGTTGCATATATTTGGGAATGAAGGTGTGAGTTTGATAATGTTTGGGGAAGATTTTAGTTTCTCTCATGAGAGTTTGAGCAACTTTAGAACACCCTCAAACTCCAAGTCATTTGGCAATGTGCAAGGTTGGCAGAATATTTTAGTGCTTCTTTACCAAAAATAGATTTCAAAAGATGTTATTATCTCATATCCACCTTGCAGCCTAGTGGTGTAAGGGATGAATAAGGAATGTTTTTCATTCCTTCCTTGTTACGGAACAATGAACTAAAGAAATTTGAGCACACTTTGAACTTAGTCAGAGAATCACTCAACATGTATGACACACATACCTTCAGACAAAGAAACCTTAGTGCCAACGAACATGAAGGATAGAAAGATCATCAAGCTCAAAGATATGGCTGCTTTGATACCTAATGTTTCCATACCCCTTCATATATGCATGCAACACTTCGCATTTTGAGGTCAAGACCCTAATCCACTCAACCACATAAGAAAATTTGGTTCAGTCTCTATTTGGTAGAGACAAGCTCACTAACTATCAAGCTTCCCATTTGGATCATTGAGCAATTATATGAAGCTAATAAGAGGTGGTTCAAGAAACCAATATTGAACGGGTGTTGTGCAATTACATGCATTGTATACAGGTGCTTATCATATGATGTGCCCATCAAACATGCTCTTACATGGTCATAGCTACAACTTTTTAAAGATCAGTGATATTTTGCTCATCAATCTAAGAGGATGTGAGGCACTATCCCATGTGTCCAACCATGAAGCATTGTCATGATCCCAGATATCTCACCAATAGGAGAGGGCACAATGCCACCATTCACTATTTGAACTTATAGGTCAAGTTTTGAAGGACCTACACAAGCTGCACCTTCTGCTCCATCTCTGCCATCATAGTTTGAATTCGCTTCCATTAGAGATATCAAAGGGGTGGGAACATTTGACTTTGATTCTTTCTTGCAGACCACCCAACTTTCAGACGTTGAGTTCTTTTCTGACATGGAGGGTCGTGACACCTCCAGATGAAGGTTTGGACAATCAAGAGGAGAATGTCACGTACATTGGGTAGAAGATGAACAATAGACACAACAACAAGGAACAGAAGAAGACCAAGAAGAATTGCAACATGAATTTGAGGAGTAGGAAACCGAATCTTTGGACTACACAAAAATACTCCAAATATTGTATGATATTATAACACAAGTATAAGAGAAAAGTAGGCTCTCATCATAGGCAAGTCAAGTACTAGTCAATCAAATGTTGGTAGAAGAAGACGTTGAACCCCAATTCATAGAGTCATTCAACCTACCAGCAGAAACATGTGGCATTACCAAGGCTATTCGCATAATGACGCAACCTGATCCTACACAATACGATCAAAGAAGGTTACATACATGCTCCATACTAGGTAAAACTAATCACATTTAGATTACCTTGCAAGACACCACAACATCGGACGTAGAGAATGTCAACTTGATGATAGATGTTGACACCATTCCTCTCACCAAAGACTTTGCCGTTTTATCCACCTCTTCATCTCCCGTTCACCCTACACAACCCACTACAACCAGACCACAAAACAATCTGAGTTCACCTTTCGTGAACCCATGTCCCACTCGTCATTTCTCTCATCCTTCCGCAACCCATTGTTTGCCACCACATCCACTAACCAAATCTTGGATCCAATAATAGGTTGGCCTACCACATGCCAAGTCATCATTGGTCAATGAGCCCTACAACCAATTCTAGGATAGCCACTCCCCAAGACGATCTACATTCACACTACCCCCGCTCACAACTTATCCTACTTCCCACCCATGGCCCATAACTTCCTCTCTACTCCTATCCCAAGCACCAAAAACTGTCCTTCCTCAATTTTTCACGTCTTTTGTAAATACAATGCTCCAAGTTCCTACACCATTTAGAGGTCCCTTACCGAGCATGACCACTTCTACATTCACACCTACCACAAACACAACACCTACCATACCTATCTTTATGGTATAAACCTCACACACTCTCAAGTTTGATCCCATGGACATATCACCACAATGGCATACTCCCTAACCACCACTATTTCATCGATTCCCATTCCCATATCACTCAAATCGTCGACTACCACAATAGTAGGCATGGCATCCACTAAATCCATCCCCATTTCCCAACCCCCTGCATTACCACATATACCCATTACATCCATGCATGTTAATCATGCATTAGACACGATGATTCATTATTCCAATCAATTGAGAGGCGAGTATTAGAGGCTAGAAGAACGCAACTAGACATTCCCAGAACAATCAATTCAATTTCAAGCATGTGTCTTCCGTCGAAAAGGACATCACATATCTTCAACATCAATATAAGCTCTTATAGAAGTCCCACATGGAAGTTGAGTCCAAGCTCCTAGAAGTAGGTAAGGAAGCAAAAGACCTTCTATGATCACAAATGGAACATGATAGAAAATTCTAGTGCAACATGGCTTTACTCCATAGACATTTAGTGGCTACACAAGAGGAGAATAAGAGACTGCAAGAACACAATCAAGAGAACCTAGAGGCAGCCATCGAGAATACACCAGGGGCACCCATTATTCCCTCTAAATTTCAAGTTGTTCCTTCAAAAAGTGTTCGAATCATTCTAGAAGATTACACAAAATTACTTGAGGCAGATGAACAATTGTTCGAAAAGGTTTCCCAACTCCAACACCGTAAAAAACTGACCATGATCACAACAACTCCACCTATACCATCGCCACTGCAATCAATGCATGAATTAACCAAGGTGGTGGCCTTACAACAACAGATTATGGAATTACAAATGAAACTTTTACAATATGAGAGGCCTCCATCCCCAATTGAGGCACCCACAGAAGAAGAAAACATCTCCATTTTAGTAGAGCAAAACTTTGAAGATGATTATGAGCCTCAACCTGTTCTGGGAGGCCGGATCATAGAAAAGGGACAAGAGACATTCGAAGGCGAACATCCCCCATGGCTTAAGTAGGTAGAAGACATTGGACAACACTTATGAAGAACGGATAGGGGTTCAGATGCATGCCATGAAAACTATAAAAGAAAAGACACTCCAATTAGCTTATTTCTAGAATTTAGCCCATCGACGGGTGATCATCACCTCAAAACTATAGTATCGACCATATTTTGTGATTGAGCACTGCCCCCAACATTTGTGTGGCTTACATCTGGCATGCCCGCATCTGATACCTCTCAGATTGCTATAAGCAAACTTTTGAGGATATGTTTATTACAAGTTTTTGGGAGTATCACTCCAAAGTGTTCGTTCCTAAACCCACACATCTTCTTCATTTATTTACATGTGAGCAAACCATGTATTCAGACTACTATACCACATCCCACCTAGAGATCCCTAGTGCTATCAATTGGGATGCACTAGAATTTGACCTTGCGAAAGGACCACGAGCACAAGAACGTGAACTAGTAATGGATATCCTCTAGTACTACATTGAACATCCTACTGAACAAAGGTCTAACTCAAATATTTATCTCTCTCAAGTGATAAAATTGAAGTAATTTTTCTATCATAGTTTCTAACGTTTTCCTACTTTTGTCTGACTAAAAGAAAACAATTTACACTATAAGATCACATTAAGCATCCAAATCGAAGCATCAATTCTTCACCTCTTGAGAAGTTTATCTTTGAAAGTTGTAGTTCTTCAGTGTCCGACTTCTTGAGATCTGAAGCCATAGCTTACTTCAAGTCATTTAGTGTCAAATGTCATCGTCCTTGGCGTGCAGCACCACATTCCTTAATCTCATTTTGAACATTTTGTTTTTGCTGATATCTATATTAGATTAAGACAATTTTCTAGGCAGAGCGAAGGGCACAAGGAAATATTTAGGGAATAAAAGAAAGGCAAAAGTGGATATACATTCAATTATTCACTATCTTCCAAAGTTGAATCCATATTTATTCTATGTTGTACATAAGCAATATAGTGAGGACCCTGATTTTACACTGTTCTCTCTAAAGACCCTATCTAAATATATGGGCTTTTCCTCATTGCCATTTAATTCAAAATATTTGGCTTTGCCCCACAATCAAATGCTACTACAACTGGTTATTTCCTCTACTATTCCAGCTATGCATTGGATGCAGATGTCTCAAATGTAGAAACTATTGCTAGCTATAGGAGGAAAGAGTATCTCAGATACAGAGGAGATTTTCTAGAGTCTAGCTCATTCAAAAGACTGAAAGAAGAATAATGGCATTTCATTTCACCAATATCATGGTTTCAAAAACTATATATATATATATATATATATATATATATATATATATATATATATATATATATATATATATATATATCCATATGTATTTTTAGGCTAGAATAATACTGAAAGATATTCCAAATAAAGTAGCTTCACATTGGAATGAGATGTCATTCTTTTTGTATTTAATCCATCTGTCCTAAAAGGAGTTTTCTCCTTTTTCTGATATTTTAATAACATGATTTGTATAGTTTTATATGATAATATCTGGCATGTGATCCTTTGTAATTCTCTTCTAAATAACCAATCAAAAAGCTTCTTGAGTGGATTACTTTTTGTGACCCCTCTTCCTTTTCTTGTGCATCTGAAGAAGATTGTTCTTGCTTGATAATGAGACTTTTCCATGCCTTGAGTGCTCCATGTGGCAAATTTTTGGCAGTAGTCAAGGAGGTCCAAGATTGACATGGCAAGGAAGCATGAGATAGATCTTTCTTATGATCATCTGGAAAACCATATTGTTCACGTTATCTACTCATAGTAGCTAAGATATGAAGTAGCATTCATTCCATTAAATTCTCCTTCATTTGTTTTAATTGAACATATTATTCTCCAAATTCTTTGTTCTTTGAATTGTGTTGCCATGTTGTGTATTTAAGATACAATTGAAAAAAAAGAAATGTAAGTATGAAGTTGCTACAGAATCTCTTCTATCTTGTCTTTTCATGATATATCCGTTTTGCATGATTGCAATGCATGTATGCCGGCGTGCAACAAACAAATCAAACAATGTGCAAATGTGTATGTGAAAAGATTCCTTTTACATATTTATAATGAAAACAAACATGAACTTGAAGTACGTATATCTGACTTGCTTGCTGATGAAGTGTCAAGTATGCGCACGTGTGATCATCACTACGATTTTTTTTTGTTTTTTCACTTGTCAAAATGCTAAATACAAAAAATCTAAGATGTTGTGTGTGAAAATATAGCTTCTTCTTTTTGTCGATGGGAATGGTAGAAGCGAGGAGGTTTAGCCTTCTTGTAAAACTCTATGGAAGTGCTCAGGTCAAGATGACTAGCCCTCAACACCAAGGAGTTCTTCCGATTGTGGTCCAAGAGCTACTCCCAGAGATGAAGAAGCTACTGCATCAATATTCCAAATCATATGAATGAATATGCAAATGCAGATGTATACCACCTAAGTTGCCGTGCTGTGGATTTTCACCTCGGGTTGAAGAAGTGATAAAATTGAAGAAATTTTGCTATCACAGTTTCTAATGTTTTCCTACTTTTGTCTGACTAAAAAAAAAACACTTTACACTATGAGATCATGTTAAGCATCCAGATCGAAGCATCAATTCTTCACCTCTTGAGAAGTTTATCTTTGAAAGGTGTAGTAGTCCTTTAGCGTCCGACTTCTCGAGATCTGAAGCCATAGCTTACTTCAAGTCATTTAGTGTCAAATGTCATCGTCATTGGAGTGCAGCATCACATTCCTTAATCTCATTTTGAACATGTTGGAGTTCGTGCCGCAAAAGCTCTAAATGTTGCTTGATTGGTACACTGGTAGGGGTGATGTACCAAAATCATCGGTATCATGGGTAGTGTCCATGGCCTTATATAGAATCAAAACCTAGGACTAAGCATGTGAAAATAATTTTCACAATAATGTATATTAAATAATAATAATGATAATAAATAAAATAAACGAGAGTTTTTTGATAAATAAATAAATCAATCAATCAATAAGAAAAAAGAGTGTGATATAAATAAATAAATAAATAAATAAATAAGATGAAGAGAGTGTTAAACGTTATGTTAAATATTAAATAAAAAGAATGGGGTATTGAAAAGTGAAAATGGGTTAGCGGATAAAGCATATCTCTGGTAAGTGTGAGGCTGTGGGTTCAAATCCCCTTCAATCTAAATAAGGAACTAAGTAGGCTAACTAGAGAAATAAGTAAGCTAACTAGGGAAATAACTAAGCACTTATTGCCACTCATAAGTTAGAATTGGTTTGTGTGTAGCCAATGGAACTGAAGGGAACCAAGAGAACCATGTGTGCCAGAGAAGTCAAAGATGCCAAAGTTATGCCATAGTTCTATGCCTTAGCCGACACCTTCGCCGATGCCTTGAAGTAAGCTGAAAGAGTAAGCCAATGATAGCCGAATTGATAAACAAACTTGATAAACGAACTTGATAACCAAACCGAACTCGAACAGTGCATAAGGGGTATAGTGGGTACAGTGAGAACAATGAGCATAGTGAGCACAAGGGGTACAATGGGTATAGTGAGCACAGGGGGTACAGTGGGTACAATGAGCATAGGGAGCACAGGGGGTATAGGGAGTACATTGAGTACAATGAGCATAGTGAGCACAGTAAGCACAATGTCATTGTGTCACAGTGACTAATTTGAAAAAAAAATTAAAAAACACAATGGTGAACCAAAAAACAAATGAACTTGATAAACAAAAACCTGGATTGGATGATCGAGGCGGATGTCGAATAAAAAACAAACGCCATGAATCACAATTGAATGTCGAGAAACCACCTTCGCAGACGTGCCTTGGCTCTGATACCATTGTTGATCAGATCTTCTTGCAGACATACGTGCCTAGAGGATACTACAAAAATGAAATTTCACAAAAGCATAAAGAGAATAAAGAGAGACAAGGACACCAGATTGGGTACAATTTTCCCCCACACACTCTGATGGATGAGTCTATCAGAGCATGTGTACTTATATGTATTTTTCATTACCGTCTGAATAAAAGATACATGAGGGCCGTGCTTTGAAAAGCGTGTGTTTACAAAAAAATCTATCTTATTTACAAAATCGTCATTTTTCAAGCGATCTACTATTTTTACAAAAACGCCACTTTATAAAATGTTCTACTATTTTTACAAAAAAAAACTAAAATACAATCTTTTAAATATTCTTCTAAATATCTTCAAAAATATCTGAATAAGTCCACGCATGCTCACACCCTCATGAGTCTTCAATTGCTAAATCAAAGCACAAATCACATTAAAAACCTCAAGACATTAAAATCCATATGAAATTCCATTATTCCATAAAGTATAACAGAGAACCCATCAAGGAAACTGTATACTTCCTTGGCTGCTACTCTTTCTAATAGGTGATCACTGATAGGAAGCGGATAACTATCTTTAATAGTGGCTACATTAACCTTCTTCAAGTTAATGCATACACGTAACTTGCCATTATTTTTGAACACCACTATGATGGAGGACACCCATTTAGTATGGTCAAACTCATAGATAAATCTAACTTCAATCAATCTATTAATTTTTTCTTTTGTTTTTGTTGCATAAGTGTCATTATAGGTGTATTTTTAGGTCCTTATAATTCCATGCAAACACATCTATATATTCTCTTAATAATGCAATCCACTCTTCTTCTTCCTCTTCAGTCAAGTCATGCCGGATATAAATATTTCCCTCTTCTCCGTCTTCTATAGTTACCACAATCTTCTTAGTTTTCTCTTTGTTGTCATAGGCCACTCCTGTGAGTGCTTCTCATTTAGGCATACGCATCATGACTTTCCTATCCTCTACTTCATACGTCTTAAAATTTTCAAGGACCTCAAATAAAGTTTCTTTCTCTTTTGGTGGGAGTTCTCTCTTCTCTTCACTGTTACTGGTTACTTGTGTGGTTAACCTCACATCGTTCATAAGCTATTCTCATCCTTGAGGGTGAGCTTCTACTACATATAGGCATTCCTCTTCTGACTCACGAAAATGATCCATAATAATTGATTCTAAATCCAAGTCACTTGCTTTTTCAAGTTCATCCATACTAGGCTCGCACTCGTTGATAATCAAATCACACATGATTGATTCTATAGTGAAAATTGAAATGTCATAGCCATTTTCATCATAGTGGGGTGTCCATTGTTCTTCATTGACAGCTACATCCATTGTGGCTAGGATTTTTGACCAACCATGAGGTTCAAACTCTTCATGTGGAAATACTATAGGTGCATAGGTTGGGTCTCTAATTGATCTACAAGTTTCCTTCACACCTACCTCTCTAGCGTTTTATCTTTTCTCTTCATCTACTACAACTTTGCACATCCATAAGTGAGTGTCTTCATGCATCCATGAGGATCTTGATAATATGGAATGCACCAATTCCATGTCATATGTGGCTCTATGGATGGGATTCACTGTATAGGGGACAATTCTCTATGAAAGTAGTCTTTGAGATTGACTTTAGTAGTTATGCCTAAGTGTTGCAAATACAAGGAATAGGTTCCACAAACCTACACTACTTGCAAATCTCTCATGAATGGTCTTCCCAAAACCATCTCATAGGCTTGGTTTTTGCTAAAGTCACATATGGCAAAAGTATGCTCAAACTCTACACCACAAGTAGTGAGAGTTATCCCTTTTAGAAGTCCTAAGGGTCTCTCTATGTGACCATCGACCATCTGTAATTTCATTCTTGTTGGTCTGAGTGCTAGATTTCCCCAATGCTTCGATAGGGAATCGGTAGCAATGGCAACTACAACACCTGATTCCAAAATATATTTTTTTGTATAACCCTGATAAGTGATTGAGACATATGTGTCTTCTTCTTCTCCTTTGCTCATGTCTCCTCTCTTACCCAAGGGTATCTCTAGTACCATCTCATGTGATCCTACTTGGGGTGAGTTTTAGCTACTTCGGGCACTTGATTGGCTATGTGTTTCCATAGTTTTGGTTTAATTTTAAGTAGCTTCTCTAAAGTGAGATGACACTGCACTTTAGTATTCTTCACTACTTCGATATTTCTAGGCAAGACTAAAACATCATTCCTTACCATGATAGTGGGTGCTGTCATATAATTGGACTTTGCTTCCCATGGGCCTATGAAACGAGGTGATTCTTGTAGGGAGTTAGATTCAAAGTCTAATCGCTCAATGGATTGCTCATTTTCATGCTCTCCATAGATAGAAGGAATATCGTGTGGGAATTGATCATGAAGGTCATCCAAAATTTCAAAGGGAGGAGGATTTTCACTTTCTTTAGCCCATTTCTCTTCTTGAATCTCTCTTAGAAATTTGTGTGTATTGATTTATAGAAGCAGAGATTCTTGACTTGATGGAGTTGGGAACATAAGAATCCTTGGGAGGAAGGCTTATCCTTTCACTTCTGATGTTACTCACTTGTGATGTAGCTTGCCTTTTTGACTTAGCTATCATCTTTTCCAATCTTTTTAATAATCTATTCAAGTTTAACTATGTTTTTGTTGAGGTTGTGCAGTTAAATAGACGATTGGACTAAAAAATTGTTTGGGCCAATTCTACCATTTTTGCACATAGCTTAGTCCTTTCAATGTCTAGGTCAGATCTAGGGTAGCATTGTTTGTGTTCTATCACATTTGACCGTTCGTGGATTCTAGCTTGATATTCTTTTAGCATCATATCCAATTCCTCGAGAGTAGGATCTGCCAAGATTGATCCGGCTCTGGGTGGTGGTTCTATGGGGTGGTCTTGGTGTAAAGAGGGTGGTGGGTTGTGAGGGTGCATTTGAGATGGATTTGTATCAGTTTTGCTTTAGTTTCCTTTAGGCTCTCTTCGAGTTCACTCATTTTCTTATTCCATCATCGTTCCATTCTTTCTCAGCTATCTTTCCAAGCTCTCGCTCTCTTTTTGGTTGTGATCTCAAACTCATTGTGGTCTAGGCTCTTCTCTTGGCATGTGCCTTGGTTTGTTATAGGGCTTGAACTCTAATTACTACTTGCACTGGGGTTGTAGTATTTATACTTCCAATAGAGTCTACCACTAGACCAATAACATTAATAGGAGTGATTTTTTGCATGTTGGCTAGATTTTTTAGGCAATCCCTTAGTAGATGCTCCTTACTACAATGGAGACAAAATCCTTGAATTTTCAATGCTTGTGGTTGTTCTGGTGAAAGGATTGGGCAATCTCTAATGAAGTGATCTCCCTGGCATCTATAGCATGGTCCTTGAGGTCCTTGGGGTCTCAATTGTCTTGGTTGGGCCTAGGGTTAGGGTTGGTGTACATTACATTCGAATATTTAGACTCCCAACTAGGTTCACTGGGGTTTTCATAAGGATAGATCTTGTTATGCTCTAGAGAACCCATGTAGTAAGCTCATGGACTATCTACATGCATTGATTCAAAGCTATGAGCATTTGGATCACTTTCAAAAATCAAGGGAGGTGCTGGCACTAAGGTTCTACTCGAGTTTTCTTCAATTGATGCACATTTTATTAGGATCACATTGGCTGAGGGAAGAGGTTGTTGACCCAACACTGGTTGTGGTCTTTGCTGAGCTTGGTATTGTGGCTGGTAAGGTTGCTGTGGCCTAAAGTATTGCTGAGGTTGATATTGATTTTGGTATCTCTGCTATTGTTGATACGATTGTGGATAATTTTGCCTAACTACTTGTTTATTGTAAGGGAAATCCTATGCAGTGTGGTTAGTGTATCTCCTATCAATGGTGCAATATTTTCTATTAGGGTTTCCTTGGGGTTGAGCCATAATTGGGCAAACATTATCCATGTGGTCTCCTCCACAGTTGTAACATCATTTCACTGAGAGCATTCTAGGGGTATGTCTGCTTGATACTCCTAATTTTTGTGCTACCTTCTCTGCTGACTCCTCCATTGAAGTGGATGGTTTCAAAGTGAAGCTAGTATCACTATCTAAGTCTGAGTGTTCTCTAGGCCTAGGCAAGGGAAACTCATCCATGCCTCTTTGATGTCTTGGGTGTCTGTGTCTCTCTTGATCTATTCTTTTCGTCTCCACTCCTGACAGTTCTCTGCCTATGGGGTTTGCAAATCTCACTTCATGTCTCTCTCTAGCTCTTTCCCTCTGGGTTCCGTGAGCCAGGGATGATCCTGCTCCTTGGAGGCCATGGGAAACATTAGATCTTGGTGAAGGGAAAATCAACATGCCGTTCCAGGTGTACGCATGCCTACCATGCTCCATAACTAGAAACATCCTGTTTGAAGTGTCATCTAGATAGACAACCTTGCTTGGTGTCTCTGGGTCGAACTCATAGATGGTGAGTGATCCAACTTCATTAGGTTGGTTGGGTTTAAACCTCCAAAATGCCTCATTAGTGCTCCTATTCAAGAATAACTCTCTGTTCTTATTGTCTTGGGGGATCCACACTAGGGTGATCACTCTAGTTAATATTGATTTGCCTCTAGGGGTCTTAGGATCTCCTTCTAGTGTTCCTTATTCTAGGTCACCCCTTTCCCTCTCAGGAATGACAATTCCAAACGCATCTGTCATACCCCGTAAACTCGTGACCACATACATGGTTCCCTCTTTATGAATGTATGAGCCTTCTTCATCTTTACCACTAGGTGTTCTAGTCCAACTGGTTGATCTCGATTCCAAATTTGGACAACAAATCTTATCAGATCATCATCATAGATATGAGCACCTAACTGATTACTCTTGATGTAATAAAATTGAGTCTTATATGGACCTTATGGCTTTTCTAGGTATGCAATACGAGAACTACATGCTAGCCTCTCCATACTATATGCAATCTCTGAGTCACTAGCATCTAAACTCAGCACATAGGGGTAGTCACTGAGTTGCTCAGCCCATGACCTAGCTATGTGATTGACACTAGCTTCAGAAGATCTGATGCTTTGTCTATCCCGACCTATTTGTCTACATGATCTAAGGTTCATAAGCTTTGTCTATGTTGCTCTAGCACAATGGTGAGAACCACGTTAAGAAGCTTCACCTCCTTAATTGTCAATCCGCGGAAGAGATAGGAGTGATATGAAGATCGTGAATGTGAGATGAAGTGAGAGTGAAGGTGAGAAGCACAAAGATGCACACACACATACACACACACTACAAAGAGACAAGCAAGACACAATGGAAGGTGAGAAATCAACTCTATTACTCAAGAACACTCTTACAAGCTCAACATAGCTCTAAGCTCACACTAACCAACAAGCTAACCTCAAAAATGAGCTCTCTAGCTCTTTTTATAGTTTCTAGATTAGTTTTGACCGGTTTCACATCTAGTGACCGGCATAGTTAAAAAATAGGTCCTAGATGCTATTTGAAAGGGTAAGCGGTGTCTAAAAATAACGAAAATTGATACGCGCATTCTACCTAAGCTCCTCAAGCTCGAGGACTCCTTGGCTTGCACAAAATGGAGCTAGAAATTAAGAAAAGGGCTTTTCTATGTTACATATGTTACATTAGTGATAAAAATCACTGTTGGAGGTTTTTGAAAAGTATTTCTAAAACATGATTCTTTGAAAAAAGATTCCACTAGCTCCCTGCTCTGTCGTTACATGCTTTCGCGTCTTCTATGCCTCTGGCTGCTTCCAACAGTCTATTAGTTCCAATTTTCCCTAAGCACAACTGTGTTGCAATGTTCTTTTGTAATAGTTACTTGTTCTTTTATAGATTCCTCTGGTGTAATTTCATCTAACAAATATCATCGTTAGGAATGCTTGAGTTTTATCACAACCTGGAGATGTGATCAATCCACTTAAGTTCTTCTCCCTTAGGATTTACCACCACAATATGATACTTACTCTTGAACTTGAATAGTTAGAGTTTCTTGTATTTATATGGTGCCTAACATAACTGTACTTAATCAGTGCCATTAGTCATACTTAGCCTAGGCCGAAGAATTGATTGACACGGTTGAGAGTTCTCCCAATCTTGAGTCTGGTGCTCTAGAAAGTTCTCTGATGTCTGGTAAGCATTCCCCAAACCTTGCTTTGTTATGCACTCTACCTTGCTCAGGACGCCCTTGAATGGTTGTTAATGGACTTGTAAAGGCCCCAAATTTAGATCAAGCCTTAACTTTAATTTATTTGACATAAAATTTTGATTCTGGCATTTTTTAGAGACCCATTTTCCCCCTTGTATTGCTAAGAAATCCTCTAGAGCTCCCTTGGCTTTCTAATCCCACAAAAAAATGGATTTTGGATGAGAAAGTTATGTCGATTCAAGCTCTTGGGCAACCGCAATTGTGTAGGTAAAAGAGCCTTAAAAAATACCAAAATTTAGCTGCAATTTCAAAAAATTAACAACCCTCACTTTTTAGCCAAAATTCTCTGTCTATCACGATAGATCTGTCTTTCATGATAGAAAGGTGTCGATCATAGTAGATGGTCTCTATCATGGGTGTTACCGTTAGTGTCCATGTGAAAGGCCAAATGGCCACCGGACACTTCTTTGTATATGTTCTTTAATAAAACATATAGTGGCCTGGTCAGTCATAGACTGTAAGTTCGACTGCATTTGTAAGACCTAAGAAGTCTGTCTTTGTGCTTCCTGTGTACTGTGTTTTCTGCGTATTCTACAGCCTCTGTGCGGAGTACTGTGTCCGGTCTCAGGAGCTCAGTTTTCTACTCCGAGCATATCTTCGTGGAGCTCTCGAGAAGGAGAGCGCACTGTGGTACATCGCCATTGAAACACTTCACTGGTATCAGAGCAGTTCGAGGCAGAAGCTTTGTTCCTTTTGTGCGAGCGAAGCGAGCACCCCCCCCCCCCCCCCCCCCCCAAGGTTTTCTCCAAGGCTTACGACTAAGGCGGTGACCAAGGCGGCGACCAAGGCATAGACCTTGGCATAGCTTGTCATCCGAGTCACCGAAGTCACCATTGGCGCCGTTGGCTGCGTGCGAGGGAGGACCTCAATGATCAAAGAATATAGAGGTTCCCGGTACTTCCCGGGAGGTCACCCATCCCAGTACTGTTCCCCCCAGAGCTCGCTTAACCATGGCAATCTCTTGCCACTAAGCTACACTCTTGTGGTGTTTGAAGAAGGGGAAAGACTAAGGTTGACATTACCTTGAACAAGTTTTGGTCCCTCAAAGCTTCATTTTTGCTTTCAAAGCCTATTTCTAAAGCAGTTTTGGCGTGTTTTTGGGAGCCATTTCGGAGTACTTTTGCACATAGTTCTCTTCGCACAGGTCCAAGAACATCAAGAAGAGTGTTCCTTGTACTTCTCAGACAATAAATATCAACCTTTGGGGCTGTAGTTTCAGCCACACTCATAAAACTACAGGTTTCTCGAGGGGTTTTCAGTTTTGGTTGGAGCAGTCGCTGCAAATTTATGCAGGTTTTTAAAGCCTAAAACATCAGAGTTGATAGACACTTGCAAGTGTTATTGGCTAGTTTTTGGGCTGTGTATTCAGCCTTTTAGTGTCATTTTACTGCATATATTGAGCACATACACACCATGTACGCTTTTGTGGATACCGCTTATGTACGTCCATGTGGTCATTGATATAGCGGTTACGTTCTTTGCATAAAGACTTTTACGTTTGATGAAGAGGGTCTTGGTGAGGTTTTCTTAACTGGGAGACACCCAGATGTGGGGGTCTCTTCGGTGATGTAGGTGGAAGACTTACCCAGCCTCGCCATAGGAGATGTATGATAGTTGTTCATAGGTGCTCGATAAGCCTAGTTGGCTTCTATTGGGTAACTGATTATATGCAGTGGAGTCAGTGATTCACTATGCAGGTAGACATGTCAGTACTTGCAGTTTTATGATACTTTGACACTGGTCATATGCTAATTTTGCGGAGGATACTATGGAAAAATTTTTCTAGATTTTTGGTTTAGTCAACTATACAGTGGTCGATTTACTCCTTGATACACTTATTTGTTGGTGTTTGGACTCTTCTAGCTCCATTATCATTCTATTCAGTTCTCTACGATCATGGCATCAGAGGTCTCAGGCACATCCGGTGGATCAGGGTCTAGTGCTAGTGTTTCGAGGAGGAGCTATAACTTGCAGGGCAAAGACCATTTTGAGATCCGAAAATTTGATGGCACAAACTTTGCTCTATGGAAGAATCAGATTAAAGATGTGCTGATTCAAAGGAGGCAATGGAAGCCAGTAAATGGGATTTCAAAGAAGCCTGCTGACATGGATGAAGATGATTGGGATGAGTTAGATGAAATGGCCAGGTCTACCATTCACTTGCACTTGGCAGATAATGTTTACTTTACAGTATTAGGCTGTGAAAGTGCAGAGGAGCTTTGGAAGAAGTTATGCAATAAATATGAAAAAGAGACGGCATCAAATAAAGTGTATCTGATGAGAAAATTATATGACCTTCGTATGAAGGACACAGATAGTGTTGCTGCTCATCTAAATGAGTTTGATGCTATATTCTCCCAGTTAGAGGCTCAGAAAATGGATATGGATAATGAAATGAAAGCAGTATTGTTGTTATGCACCCTACCATCATCATGGGATACGTTTTGCACAGCTATTAGCAATAGTGCATCTGGCGGTAAACTCGTCTATGATGACATATGTGGAGCACTCTTGAGTGAGGAGATTCGTAGAAAATCTATGGTTGGCACTCAGAGTGGAGATGCATATAATGTTCGTGATTCTTACCAAGGAAAGAATCAACAACATGGCAGGAGCAAGAACAAGGAAAAGAATGGTCCACGGAATAAGAGTAGAAGTAAATCAAGGAAGAGGGATTTTGAATGCCATTATTGTCATAAGAAAGGACACATGAAGAAAGACTGTTATGCATTAAAGAATGCTAAAGGTAAAGGACAGAATGTTGATGGGCATGTTAAACAGTTACCTGCACCATCTACTTCGACTGTGAAGATTGAAGAAATTAATGCTATTTCTGATGATGCTGATGTGTTGACACTTGATAGTACTGTGCCATCTGAGGCACTTGTGGCTGATTCTCTTTCCCACACCTGGCTACTAGATTCTGGTGCTTCTTTCCATGTGACACCACATAGAGAATGGTTCTCTAATTATGCAACAAAGTCTCTTCGTACCGTGAGACTTGGTGACTCTTACCAGTGTGATGTTGTGGGGATTGGAGATGTGGTTGTGCAGTTCATTGATGGTTCAAAATTTACTATGCATAATGTACGCCATGTACCTCAGTTATCACGCAATTTGATATCAGTTGGTCAACTTGATGACCTTGGTTACAAGGTGGTCTTCTATGCTCAGTCCTTTCGTATATCAAAGGGCAATATGGTTATTGCAAAAGGAAGCAAAGTTGGCTCACTTTATCCTTTATTTGTATCACAAAAAGAACACTTGTTAGCTGTTACTGAACAGCCTATGGCTTGTATTTGGCATGGTCGTTTGGGCCATATATCTCGTAGTGGAATGGAAAATCTTTCTTGTTCTGGCTACTTACCTATGTTATCTTTCTCTGATTTTTTATTTTGTGAGCATTGTCAATATGGAAAGCAAACCAGAAATGTGCATAGAACGCACATTGACTCTTCAATTCAACCTTTAGATCTCATTCATACATATGTATGTGGTCCTATGCCCACTAGGTCCTTAGGTGGTTCTCTTTACTTTGTCACTTTCATAGATGATGCTACTAGAAAAGTCTAGGTATATCCTATCAAATCAAAGGATGATGTATTCCCTACTTTCAGAAAATGGCTTGCTTCAGTTGAGACTGAAAAAGGAACTAAGCTTAAGGCTTTACGTTCAGATAATGGGGGTGAGTATACCTCACATGAATTCAGTCTAGAGGGATTCGTAGAGAGTTTACAGCTCCTTATACCCCAGTACAGAATGGTGTAGCTGAGAGGATGAATAGAACTATTCAGGATAGAGTAGTCTCTATGTTGCATCATGCAAACCTCTCACAAGGTTTTTGGGCAGAAGCAGTATTGACTGCAGTTCATGTGATTAACCTTTCACCTAGTACTGCCAAAGGTATGAAAGTGGCACAAGAGTTATGGAGAGGGAAACCACCATATTATGATCATCTTCGAGTTTTTGGGTGTGAAGCATATGTTCATATACCCAAGAATCTTAGACAAAAGTTGGACCATAAGTCAAGGAAATGCATTTTTCTTGGATATGGTCGAGAAGGACAATTTGGATATCGCTTATGGGATCCTGAAACACAGTCAGTGATCAGAAGTAGTGATGTCATTTTTAATGAGTCTAAGATGCATAAACAACCCATTAAGGAGGTTGAAGTGAGAAGAGTGGTGTTTGAGGATACTAGCCCTCCAGTTAGCATGCATAAAAATGCTGCACATAGGGATGTTCAAGAGAATGTCCATTCAGATCAGTCTGCACATGTTCCTGTTCAGCAACCATTGAGACGTTATGCACGTGTCTCATATCCACCTGATAGATATGTTCCAGGTTTAGATTTTGTTATGCTAACAGATGCCGGTGAGCCTTCTTGCTACAAAGAGGCTATGCAGACAGAGGATCATGTCAAGTGGGAGCGTGCCATGAAGAGTGAGTTGGATTCTATTCACAAGAATGGTACTTGGGACTTAGTACCTTTGCCAAAGGGCAGAAAAGCTTTACCATGTAAATGGGTATATAAGCTGAAATTCACATCAGATAGTGCTTCTCCAAAATATAAAGCACGACTTGATGCAAAGGGTTTTAAGCAACAACATGGTGTTGATTTTGAGGAAATCTTCTCTCCAGTGGTCAAGATGACTACTTTGTGCATGTTGCTTGGATTCGTTGCAAATGGAGGACTTAGAGCTAGTCCAAATGGATGTGAAAACATCTTTCTTGCATGGAGATCTTACAGGTGAGATCTATATGGAACAACCAGAGGGTCATGTGGTTCCTGGCAAGGAAAGTCTAGCTTGTAAGCTCAAGAAGAGCTTGTATGGACTTAAACAGTCTCCTAGACAATGGTACCAAAAGTTTGATGCTTTTATGAAGTCCCAAGGCTATTCTCGGAGCAATGAGGATCATTGTCTCTACACAAAGAGATGTTCTGATGGCAACTTGATATGCTTGATACTTTACGTTGATGATATGTTGATTGTTGGGAAGTCCTCTTATGATTTTTCACTTCTCAAAAAGAAGTTGAGTCAGACATTTGATATGAAGGATTTGGGGGATGCCAAACATATTCTTGGCATGCGCATTACTCGTGATAGGAGTAAAAGATGCATATACTTGTCTCAAAGTGAGTACATATCCAAAGTACTTCACCGATTCAATATGCAGGGTGGAAAGGCATTGAGTACACCTTTACCCACATATGTGAAATTGAGCAAGGATGACTGCCCCAAATCAGATGAGGAAAAGGAATTCATGACCAAAATTCCCTATCAGTCTGCTGTTGGTAGTCTCATGTATGCTATGGTAGCTACGAGACCAGACATTGCATTTGCAGTGGGAGTTGTGAGCAGATATATGTCTAATCCTGGCAAGAAACATTGGGAAGCGGTCAAAATGATTTTGAGATATCTGAGTGGCACTAAGGACAAGTTTCTATGCTTAGGTAGAGGGAAAGCATCCATTATTGGTTACATAGATTCTAACTATGCTGGTTGTGTAGACAATCGTAAGTCTACATCAGGGTACATTTTTCATTTTGCTGGAGGTGCTATCTCTTGGAGATCTTGTCTTCAAGAATGTACAACTATTTCCACCACAGAAGCAGAGTATGTTGCAGCAAGTGAGGCATGTAAGGAAGCATTGTGGCTTTCTCGTCTTGCTTGTGATATGGGTTTACCTCAGCATGTACCTCACTTGCTCAGTGATAGTCAGAGTGCCATTTCTTTGGCTAAGAATCCGGTCTATCATGCAAAGACCAAGCACATTGAGGTGAGGTATCACTTCATTAGAGATTGCTTAGCCACTGAGAGCTTTATTCTTGAGAAGGTTCACACTCGAGATAATGCTGCAGATGCTTTGACTAAAGCTCTACCACAGGATAGCTTTCGACACTGTTGTCACTTGATGGGGGTTACTTGATTCTTGATCTTACGCAGTCACTTGTATACTGTGTAACATGCCCATCAGGTGGGAGGTATAGTTTGTATACTTACACTCAGGTATTCTTTATCATTCTTTATTTTTTCTCCCATAGTTACTCTGGCCATATTGGCCTTTAGTGGGAGATTGTTACCGTTAGTGTCCATGTGAAAGGCCAAATGGCCACTAGACACTTCTTTGTATATGTTCTTTAATAAAACATATAGTGGCCTGGTCAGTCACAGACTGTAAGTTCGACCGCATTTGTAAGACCTAAGAAGTCTGTCTTCGTGCTTCCTGTGTACTGTGTTTTTTGCGTATTCTACAGCCTCTGTGTGGAGTACTGTGTTCGGTCTCAGGAGCTCGGTTTTCTACTCCGAGCATATCGTCGTGGAGCTCTCGAGAAGGAGAGCGCACTGTGGTACATTGCCATTGAAACACTTCAATGGGTGCATGTCTATCACGATAGACAATCTTCATCATGGGTGGGTTTTTGTCATGATAGATGGTCTCTTTTGTCTGTTGTAGCCCTTTGTCTATTGCAATAGATAGGTGTCTATTGTGATAGAGCTATCTATTGTGATAAACGGGTGTCTATCATGATAGACAGTATCCATCATCTATCAGTTGTCAGATATTTCGGTCTGTTGCAATAGATGATGTCTATCATGATAGATGGCCTCTATCGTGGGGGATCATGTGTCGCTATAGATGATGTCTATCGTGATAGATGCATCTATCATGATAGATGGTGTCTACTTCGATAGACGGTGTCTACTTCGATAGACGGTGTCTACTTCGATAGACGGTGTCTACTTCGATAGATGGTCTCTATCACTGTGATGGTGTCTATCATGATAGATGGGTGTCTATTGTGAATTCTATCTATCTAGATAGATGGGTGTCTATTGCAATAAAGAGTGTTCATCATCTATCATCTATTGTTTATCATGGATTTGGTATGTCATGATAGACCAAAAAATGCAAATTTTCAGGATGTTTCTAGTGATTTGGGATGCTCTAGTGGTGCACTCTATTGTGCCTAGCATGCACTAAAGGAGTACCACATTTTTTAATCTATCATGATAGACAGAGGTCAATGTGTCAATATGCATGTAGAGGTTTGATGTACGTATAGATGATGTTGGAGATGGTTGTGTTGCTAGAACTTGCAACAGAAGCTCACAAACACACAAAAGTTGAATGCACACAATCACTCTCTCATTTATCTCACAATAGAAATGAAGTGGATATGGAGATATGATAAAAAAGTTGAAATTTTTTGTGAAAGAAGGAGAGCAATGGAGATGGTGATGGAGTAGGAAAGCAAAGAAAAGTGAAAAAAAAGTAAAGAAATCACCTAAAACTTAGTACTCCAGCATCGATTCTTTGCATCTTACCATCACACAGTTGTCCTCGAAGCTCGGTCCCTGGCAACGGCAACAAATTTGGTGTCAATCTAGCACAATGGAAAGCACCAATGTGAGGTGATCCACCTCATAATTTTCAATCTACGGAGACATGATTGAATGTCTTGAAAAACACCCTCATCAATTCAAATATCTTCATACACATCTTGGTGGTGGCATCTGGCATGCTCTTCAATTGTGGAGTCCAATGTCAGATTGTGGACACCATGTAGGCCATAGTGGGAGGTCCTGGGGGGGGGTGAAATAGGGATAATTTAACCAATCAAAGAATCTTAGACTGTTTCTGACCTTGATCACAAGCTAGCCATGTCCTTCTCTGTGGTATCAGACCATAGCATGGGTTGTAAATAATGTGTAGCAGGCCCATAGACCAAGTGCACATCATATTTGATTTGTCTCTAATAAATTACTGTGCCACTTGGGTTGAACTATATTTCCTCATTGAGCTCTCTTGGGAAGGTCGCCAAGTTGGAATAGGGTGGTGAAAGTGGATGCCTTGCCTATCACACACTTGATCTCCACATTGTAATCAGTTAGAAGCACAGAATAAGGCACATAATGTAATTCCAAAGTTGTGATTAGGTGCCAGTGAGGCAAATTTTTAAAATACTCTGTCTGAATCACCATTTCTTCAATATTTTCCATTGAATGAATTTGTATGGTTACATGATCATCATGGGTGCATCCACTTTCCTCTACCTATTTGAGCCTTTGTGGTCAAGGTGCCTCTTATGTTTCTTGACCTTCTTCTATGACAAGTCCTTCGGGCATTGGTTGGGGTTCATAAGCATCTTTGAAGGTTTCTTCTATAGGGATCTCCACGATCTCCTCAGGGTTAGGTACCACTTGTGGCGATGGTGCCCTCTCATATTCTAGCAATTTGGCTTGTAATTCTTCTATTTGTTTATGTAAAGCCACTATCTCTTGTGAATTTTCACCAATCAAAAGAGCTTCTGGAACAAGGACACTTGTAGTGGGTTGCTAATGACATAGCTGGTTGATCTCTTCTATTAGCCAATCGTATGAGTCCACAAGATTGGCATGTTCTTCGAGTATTAAGTGCATATTCTCTAATGGGACTGCTTGGAATTCGGATGGACTTATCTGTGCACTCGGGGTACTCTCAATTTTGGCTTCTAAATTATCCTTGTTTTGTTGTTGTAGGCACTTATTTTGTTCCACAATAGTTTCCATATGTCATTGTAAGAAAGCCATATTCCTTTAGAGTTTGGCATTGTAATCCATTTTTATGTGCAAGTGGGTTTTGATTTCCTTTATAGCTTCTTGATCAATATTTTGAAGTTTGGAATAAAGTTCATTGTGGGCCTATTGTAGAGTATGGTACTGGTCTTGAAATTCCCTTTTGATTTCCTCTAACTCGGTCACTCTTTCTTATGATTGGATGGATTCAGTGGTGATTGTTGCACTGGTCTTTCGAGTGCTGATACTCTTGCCGAATTGACTTGCACATTGAGTCATAGTGTTAAATGCAGTGTCCACATGCATTGATGCTATTTGTACAGTTGGAAATGCAAGGGTAGGTGGGATGGGGAGGAAGTCGCTCGCCATGAAGTAGGTTAGGACAACTATCAAAATGCAGCTTCAATGAAGGAAGCCTAGGTGACATTGTGATAGAGGGTTTTGGAGTTTGAAATAAGGATGAATAGGTTGTTGGGGGAGCCACAGTTTGGGTTGATTGTAATGTAGGATAGCCTAGCATGGTTGCAGTTGGGGTTGGTGGACCCACTACAAGGTGATAGAGTGGATGAACTAAGGTGGGTTCATTTGAGGAAGAGAGGGTAGTGTAAAAAGGGTTGGTAATTAATGAAAAGAGTTGGCAATGGTATACAAGGGCTCTAAAGCTAAAAGAGGGAGTGTTGCACGAGACTGTAGTTGTACTTACACTATCTTTGGTGCAAGGGGATGAATGGGGTGGTGTGTGGAATATTGGTTCCTCTGGTTGGGTTACTGTTGTAGTCCTCGTAGTAGGTTGGAATTAATGAGCTATGGTCAGAGATGGAGGATGAGGTGGTGTAGTCAACAAGCTCTGTACAAAGGCCTCAACTGTAAGGTCAATGATGGTTGTTGAAAGAAGTGTTGTAGCTTTCATCATCACCTCCTACATCGTACTAGTCTCTACTCAAGTGGTCAAGGTCACCTCAGCTTGCAAGATAGGGATTTGTATATTTTTACATTGTCTATATCAGGTGTTGATACATCTTTCATCATATTGTGGGCGAGATCTTTGCAACATATGATTGATCACTTAAATAGCCCCACAAGTCTCTGTTAATAGTCAGAGGGACTCAATGAACTATGAATTGACACCTTCTTCTTCCAATATCTAGTTCATTATCAAATGGTTGCGATGTAGTGAGAGTCTACCTTTGGCTTGTACACTCTCTACGGTGCCAGATAATCTTTAGAGTTGTGCTCTATATGCAAGGGATCCTTCTTTGCCATCATCTTCCTCTTCTTCTCTTTCTTGCTACTACTCTTGGTGGTGCTCTTCTTCTTATTGTTGTTGCTGGTCAGTGCCTTCTTCTTCATCTTCTGAGTCAAAGTCTACCTCTCTGAGAAGTTGTTTGAAATCAACATTGCCTAAGTCATCAAAGGTAATTGGTCCTAGAAATTCCAAATTAGTAGGTACAAGTGGTACCACTTGTTGAGCTGTGGATGCTCCATCTATGCTTCTCCTTGGAAATCAGATTGTAAAGGGATGTAGAAGGTGTTCCCCTACTAGTGAGATGTTTGGAGTCAAGGTGGCTACTCAATAGATGAGGGTGCAAATGCCTTTCTACTCTTAAATTGTTGGACCCTATTCCAAGACAATGCATGCTGAATGGGAATATCATAGGTTAAACATCTATAAATGATATGAGTGAGAGTGCAACATCCATTCACTATAGCTTTGTGTGGCCTCCTATTACTAGCTACATGGATTTGCTCTATAATCAAAATAGGGAGGTTGATGGTGAGATTGGAAGTCTTTGCAAGATACAGACTAAACTAGACTCTCTTGTGTGGTTGCATAAACTAGTCTTGACCAAGAAAGGTGAAGTGTTGCATATAAATCCTGAGAGAAGCCTCTATGTCTGGGGTCATTGTGGTGATGTCTTTAATCTTAGTCAGATTACAGTTCTTCATATTTTCTGGCACCATTGTCTCCTTCTCTATAGGAATCTGCATTCCTTTTACAATACTAACATGATACCCACGGCCCTAATGTGTGTGTTATTAACGAGTTAGTGAGTTATGTGTGAGGTTGGTATGGGTGAGAGTTAGTGTAGTCAGTGTGTACCCTAGATGTATACTTGAAAAATGAAATGAGCTTTGCATGCATCTAGTAACGTACAAAAAATGTTAAGAGGTGGGATTGGGTGGTTTGTTATACGACTTGGCCTTCTAGATTTCCCTTATGGGATTACAAGTTTTGTGTGTAAATACATATAAGGGTTCTACTGATGCCTATGCCTGGTCATGAGACTTTCTAGGTATCCACTTCCAAGTTATGCTAGGTTTGAATTTACATGAGGGTTTCTTTACAATAGCTTTCAGTGGAGGTTTTTGGGATGCTGAGAATGATGAGTAATGCTTAAGCCATAAGAGCTCATGTGTAGTGATTTGAGGTTGTAAGCAAGTCTTAGGCACCTAGATTCATTGAGTGTTGTGGTGAGCCTTTGTCCATCTCTTTGGTACCTAGATGGAGAGTACTCAATGTGAATGGGATCTTTGATGTACTGCAACTAGTAACCTTGGCTGCTTTGAATGCTTCTTCCGAAATGGTTGCATGGGAAAGGGAGCACTTGGGTGCTCACCCTTGTGTACCCAAATCTGCTTGATGCCATGAACTGCTCGCCATTGAGATGCTACTTCTTGATTTTCTAGTCTTCTTGTTTTGCTTGTCATATTGCTCAAGTTGAGATATCAAGCCCATCATTGTCTTTGGAGAAGAAGGGAGTTCCATCCTCTTTTTTGCTTGTTCTTCATGTTGAATCCTTTTGCATCACATAGCTTTGGAAAATAACAACATATCTTTCTTCATGATTAATCTTTGATAGACTATGTGCTAGTGAGATTTTTAGATCAGTGATTGTGCCATTGTCTAGTTCTACTATGACATGTTGCTTATTTACCCAAAGCTAAAGGAGTCCACTTCTTAGATTTAAATTGACTACATGATCATAGATCCAATCTTGACCCATGATGAAAGACTCGATAAGGTCTTTGTCATGGCCTCTAGTGCTTTAATTGTCATCAAGACAACTTGAATAGAGATGAGAAGTTCCACCTCACCCATACAATGGGTTTCCACTCCTCTTAATCCTACAAGATAAGATTCAATAGGATTAATTGATAATTCCATGTCCTAGCAACAAGAGTATTGTATGGCAGTAGTTGCAATGCCTGAATCAATCAATGCTGTGATTGTCTGAGCAATCATGCCATGTCCTAACTCTATTGAGACAAAAGGTCATCTATCCATTATGCTATGAGAGGGATTCCTCTTCACGTGGCACATAACCATATGATGCCTCGAGGCTTCGTGATTAGCATACCTAGGCTGATCTATGACTTTTCTTCTCAACTTCATATGTCTAATGTGCTCTTTTTTCTTCATTCTTGCATCTCTTAGCCACATTAAGTTAGCTTAGCATCTCCTCAATCAATGGTTCCTCATAAAGCTTTACTCTACACTCACTGATGTAGTTTGGCAATACATTTCCTTCTAAAGTGGCTAGCTAGACCGCTCCACTTGTTGATATCCTATTAATGATCATGGGCTCGTAACCACACTTCTTGAGTTTACATGCATGTTGCCTAAGAGTATACAAAAAAACTAAGTCTCTTGCTTTCCAGCGTGTATGTTTTACATGGGCATCAAAGTAGGTTTTATTTTCTATTTTTGGTTGCATATATGCTTTCGGCTGCTCTCAGTCTTGTCTCACTTGATCGATATAAATCAAAGACCTTGGATGATAGCTCATGGCCAATCCAATAATGCTCTTGTGCTACCTTAAGTGTGGATATCAGAAAGTCTAATGACAACACAACATTTTGGCCAAAAACTATCTAAAAGGGAGTGGCATTCGGCACAACTTTGTAGCCAACTCGATAAGACCAAACAACATGATGAAGTTGTTTGACCCAATCAAAATGTTTGTTGTTAACAAGCTAAGTCAACACTATAAACAATATCTTGTTCATGCTCTCAACTTATCTATTGGCGTGTGGGTGATATGGGGCTGAGTTCTTGTGAATGACTGTGAAATCTTGTAATAGATATTCAATGACCTTGTTCAAGAAGTTAGCACCACAATCACTTATCAATTCTATTGGCACCCCATATCATGTGATACGTTTTCAAATAAGAACTTAGATGCTATTTGTGCATCTTCCTTCCTTGTTGTTTTTACTTTAACCCATTTGGTTAAATAATATGTTGCAACAATGATATACTCAGATTGTGAACTCTTGGCTGGGGGATTAATAGGACTTACAAAGTCCATTCCCCACTTAGAGAATTCACGTCTACCCATCATGGGTCTGAGTGGCATCTCATCTTTATGTATAGGATATTGTGTTCTTTGACATATGTCGTACCTTCTCACGTAGGTATTTGCATCCATGTGAAGAGTAGGCCACCAAAGACCTAAAAATAAGATAGTTTTGATCACTCAATAAGGTCCAAGGTGCCGTCTTGCAACACCTTGGTGTGAAGTCTCTAAGATAATCAAGTATTTTCTTTCATGTACACATAGTCTTAGATATCCATCACATCCAAACCTATAAAGATTATCTCCTATGAGCATATAGTCTTGAGTTTCTTGCACTAGACTTCTTCTTCATGCTAAAGTCATCTCTTGAAGGAAGATCCTCATCCTCAAGAAGTCAACCAAAGGACTGCTCCAATCCGGTATTAAGAATACTTGATACAAAGTTGCATGTTCAACAGGGGGTCTATTGATGCAAGTGGGACAATAATTAATCATCCTATAGACATATGCTTCATAGTTGGCCAATATACACCTAATCTTTTTAGATTCTATAGGGTTTGAGGTTTGGTGTGCATAACAAGAGGAGCAAAGAGAAGATTGAGGGAGAGAGAAGAGAGGAAAGATGCGCACACATGCATGGGAGCCTCGAAACCCACATAATGATCTCTCTTGAGGCAATGCTCTATATATGATGTATATATATGAATATAGGGGTAAGGTTACATGATCCTTACATCCCCAACAATATGCAGCTGCAATGGACTATGGATTCCTTTTGCTAATATGAAAGTTTGCAAGCCAATTATGCAAGGGTAGATTCTATCCAAAAGTACAAAAGAAAACACGTGAGTAATGGAGATTAAGGAATCTTATGCATAACAAAAGCTTAGCTTGAGGAAGACGATGAGAATAAGGTCTCTATGAAAGGTCTAGCTCTGATACCAATGAAAGGAACTAAGAATTATGACCTCCACCTACTAGATAAATGAATCTCCTCCCAACCATATGGCTCTATATATAGCTCTCTCCAAGGCCATGTAACTACATGTGCATCATGTCCCAGTTAGCTCGAGTTAACTCAAGTGCATGCTTCTAGAAGGATTTAGATCTCTTTGGGCAAAATAATCTCCCCATGTACCCCATGGGGTTTGAACCAAGACCCCTTCCTTCACACTCTTGAGACTTAACCAGTAAGCTAAGTGGATCACTTGTTTACAATGACTTGCTACATAAGTCTAATCTCGAGATCTTTGGTCATACACATGGGTGACCAAACAATGTCTGACTTCAGATTTGTCTAAACCTTTGAGACCCTTAGATCATAGAATTAATTTATTATAGAACGTACAACATTAGGTCGAAGAGAAACAAGTTGAAAAGAGGTGATTGATTTCAAGAAATGGCTACTTTTCTTTTCTTAAGATCCCTTGTAAAATCACAGGAAGCTTTGTAATTGCTCTAGAGGAGACCTCTAGATGCATGATCCCTGAAGTGTAACATTACTATTGTACATCAATAAGAACTAAGTCTTAGTGATTTATAAACAAAATGTCGATCTCTTATGTGAAATGACCAAATTTAGGGCACATGTATATAAGTCACTTGTGACTCTTTTATAAAGACTTTTTGCCATTGTGAAGAACTAAGTTGGCATAATTTTGAATTTGCTTCTTCTTGTATGTGTATCTTCTTCTCCTTGAGCTTGTATGTGTGTTTCAGTCATGGAATGTGTGCTTAGAGGTGTTTTCTACACCTTCCCCATCTCATTTTGTTGTTTTGGTATGTGTATGTGTCTGTGTGTGTGTGTGAAGTATATGCAGCATAGAAGCAAAACTTGGTGTTTCCTACCACTTCATTTTTTGGTCCTATCATGAAGAACATAGATCCAATTGAGTTGAAAGTACAAGCATTGGATATGCCTTTTTGAGAGCTTTGAAATGAACCCTCTATTGACTACATTTGGGTATTGGAGCTGAGAGAAACCACTTGATTAGTATCTACTATTGCACCAAGTATTGCGATACATGCCAGTGTGTAAGAGGTGTCATGTGAAGTAGATTTATCCTAATTCTCATGCATTACTTGTCCCTTACCTACATTACCTATCACATTTGCACATGTCTTCATACACTTGATGAGGTTAAAATCATGGATTGATAATTTAATGAGTGTATCAATACCACCACTATATGCACTTTCTTGATGATAGAGATTTAGTTGCCTTCATGGCAAGTCCCTAAGACATTGTGAGCTTAGGTACACAGATGATCACCTCCACAATGAGTATATCATCTCAACATCTCCATCCACATGGATTGAGATTGATAGGGTTTTGTACTCCAAGATTTTTGGCAACTTATTCAATCAATTCCTCCACATTATTGGAGTGAGTAGATAGATAACTTGATGCATCTTTAAACTTTGATGGAGTCTGAGGAATTTTCAGGTCATTAGCTAAGTTGTTCTCCAAATCTATGCATTCTTTAAGACAAGCATCCAAAGTGTTCAATTGTTTGACATCCACTAAGATTCTCAATTCTCCATTAGTGAATCCATACAAAAATAATGAGATCATTTTTTTGGGAGGCCTTTCAACCACTAGACATTGATCAAATTAGTGTCTAAATGGCTGCTAGCTTACAGACTTGTTATTCACTTGCTTGAAGCTATGAATTAAAGAAGAGGTATCATGCTTAATTCGTGTTTTTGCAAATTCAACCAATGAACTCATTCAATAATTGCTCAATATTAGCAAATACATCACAATTCAATGGTTGGAACTATGCAAAAATTGTTCCAAGCAATATGAGTCCAAATGTTTCATACTAAACAAAGAATTCATCTACTTTCTCAGCTTGCAACACTTTTTAAACTCAACCATGTGATTGTAGGAATCTCTTGAATCGTCATAATGATTCTTCATGCACTTAGCTACTTGAGAAGGTCTCAGACTTCTATCCACATCTGGTGGTCGAGGAATAAGCTAAACTACTTGATGCACACCTTGTCATCATCCTTGTGGATTTTTCTAAGGAAAGGGTGGTCTATTCATCATCTCATCTCCCATTGGAGGGTTGGTTGTAGTGCTATTGCTTGTCATTGAAAAATGAACATGAGGTCTTTGGGGAACATTTTGCCAATTACCTTGCCCTAGGTTAGGGTTTCCTTGGCTTTGTTGCTGACTCTATGGGTTGTGAGAAGAAGTTGCTTGTTCCCTTGAAGGAAACACTAGCAAACCCATATATCTTGAGCATTTTGAGTTTGTCACTTCCCAATATCTTCTTTTACCTTGATCCAAATAAGTGACTCTTGAGGAGTCTTTTGGATCATGTAATTAATATATGGTAGTAGGGTTAATGGTGCTTCTTGATATGTGCATAGTTGCTTGCAACAACTTGTCAATGCCGGCAATTAGATAAAAATTCGTTTTGCCATCATCTTGAAGAATTATATCCCCTCTCAAGATGTTTATTACTATTGAATTCCCTCTAGGCCACTGACTCTCCATTTCCCGTATTGGTAGGGTTATTAGGTTGTTCAATATCTTCAATATCATTGATTCTCAGGCTGGTTAATTACTAGGTATAAACCGCCTCATCCATTCACATAGAATCCATTTTCAAAATTCACAGCTATTCTTTGAATGAATTCTAAAGTTCTTGAGTCTATGAGTCTAGCAACTAATTTATTGAGTCTGTCTAGATATACAGGGATTCGGTGCAGATTAGTAGACACAAACTATAGAGAGATTCTATATTCTCCCTCAATTAAGGACATGACTTTGGTTGAGAAGACAAAGCTATGCATCTCTTTTGAGCTTGTTATTTTCTCACTCTCATATTCACTAGCTCTACATATGTTTTGATGTTCTTGAAGTAGTTGAAGACTTTCTATTTATTGTTCATGCAATGAAGCCACACCATTCTTGTATGATGATTTGTAAAGGTAAAAAAAAAACATATTTCCTCTAAGTGATGGATTTTTGGTTGGTCCTCATACAACTTTATGTATGAGGTCAAGTGGATGGTTCTCACATGATCTCATTCTTGAATGGAAGCCTTGAAGATTTAGTTACCAAATTGGCATGATTAACAAAGATACTTCAAATTTTGAGAGTTGAAATTGGGAAGAAAACTAAGCAAGCCATTGTTCTGCATCTCCTTAATCCTTTGAAGATTAATGTGGTCTACCCTCTTGTGCCACAAATTTAACTCTGTTATCCTTTTGTTGCCAAATGAAAAATATGTAGTATGATTGGGTTTTGGTCTTATCTCAATTCGGGCCAACCTCCCTCGCTTCTTCCCTTGGGCTATTAGCTTGCTGCCTTGTTGTGGATCTTCCACGAAGCATCCTTTATCATCCAATCGGACTTCATATCTTCTTTGAACCATTTAACAAGTAGATAGTAAATTCTTTGTAATTGTCGGTACATGCAAGGTATCCTTGAGACACTTTGCATTCTCATTGCCATTGAGTAGCACATATCCTATGTATATAATCTTATTATCTCTTTCATCTCTTATTTCTCAATCTCATGGTGTCTTTGGAGGAGAAATATTACAAAAAACTTCCCTTTGGAAATGCATATATTTTCTACACTCACTATCAAAATACCATGTTGAATCTAATACTTCTTTTGAACTACTACCATGCATCATAAGAAATTCATTTGGATTGAAGAGTTTGGAGAACTAGATGCACCAAGGAAGACTACTTAATTGTCTCTACTCACACACATAAATGACCAAAGTGCAATGTTTGTATCTTTTGTCTCAAAGTACGTAGAGAATTGACCCGAGACAGTAAAAACATAAAGTAGAATCATAGATGTGCTTAATATGCTTTGAAACATTTGATATGAATACACGACTAAGGAAAAATATTCTAATCGATTCACAGTTAGTAAGAGTCAGTGATCCCAAGCAGTGAGCAAGTAACAAGCAAGTAGGAGGCTTGCTTCCTCACTTCAAACAATGATGAAAAATTGAACATAAAAGTGATATATTAACTTGTGAAGCTACAAAAATTACCTAAAAAATGAGTAATTAGAAAAGCTGAACTCGGTCCTATATTCTACGCTCTAACTACCAATCAACAAACTCAATTTTTGGTGAGTTCAAAATTGTAAACTTTAGGTACAAGCCAAATTGATGGAAACTTCTAACTTTTGGCCTTCAATTTGATTTTTCTAAGCTATTATTTGATATTACTTAATCCTACTTATGGTTGGAGCTTAACTTTTGACACTCCCCCTTAAGCTTCAACCTAAATCCTTCATGCAAATGCTCCTCTTGAACTTTGTAAGCTTTATTCCATCAAGAGCCTTGGAGAACATATAACAAACTTTCTCTTTGATTCTCATATGCTTCGTCTCTACTTGTTCTTCAATCGCTTTTTCTTCAATGAAGTGATAATGCACTTCAATGTGCTTGATTTTTCGTGAAAGTCATGGTTTTGTGCTAAGTGTATACTACTCATGTTTTTACATAGAATTTGAAATTGTTCCACCTACAAATTGAAATCATAAGCATTTTCTTGAGCCACATTAGCTCACAAAATATTTGGGAAAGTGCTCCATATATGCCTTAGTTGTTGAAAGGGACAATATTCTTTGTTTCTTAGAACAATAAAAAACATTCCTGCTCCCAAGCATGATCACATAACCACTTGTGCTCCTTCTATCATCCTTGGAGCTAGCCCAATATGCATCTAAGTAATATTTGAAATTAAAATCCTCTTTCTAAGTGTAGAAGAGGGCTTTGTTCACTATTCCCTTCAATTATATCAACACCCTTCTTGCTACAACTAAGTGTGGGACTTCAGGTTCATACATATATTGAGATGAATCACCAAATATGTATGCTAGATCAGATCTAGTTATAGTTGCATACAATAATGATCCAACAATAGACATATGTGACATCCTTGAAGTTTTCTCCTTCATGGGCACTAAAATGCACATTTACTGGTTATAAGTTTGAAATCAACCATTCCACAGCTAGGAAGAAGATCAAGTATACAATTCCTTTGCGTAAGAAGTATGCTATTATCCTTGTATATAAATTCAATCTCCAAAAAATATTTGAGCTGTCAAAGATCTAGTATATTCAACTTCAAGCCCATCTCCTTATTAAGGTCATTTATACACACTTCATCATTCCCTATTATGATAAATTCGTCTACATAAATAAGAATGAATACCATCTAATCATCATCCTTCTTCATGTAGAGAAAGGCGACTATATCACTCTAAATATAGCCACATTTTGAGAGGTATTCCAGAAATCTTTGGTTCCATGCCATTGGTGCTTGCTTAAGCCCATATAGATTTTTTTTTAACATGCATACATGTTGAGAAAAGGTCTTGTCTTCAAAGTTTGGAGGTTGCTCCATGTAGATTGTCTCTTGCAAGTCACCATTTAAGAAACCATGTTTTAGATCTCATTGATATACATTCCATCGCTTTGCTACAACAATTAAAAGTAATTCTCTTATGGTTTTGATCCTTGCAAGTGGAACAAATCTCTCTTCATAATATATGCCAAATGTTTATGCAAAACCCTTGGTAAGAAGTTTGGCTTTTTACCTAGAACACTTCCATCAGAAGTCCTTTTTACATTAATATACACCCATTTATTCTCAATTACCTTCATGTCTTTGATTTTTAGAGCTACAATCCATGTATGGTTCTCTTCTAATCTAGCTAACTCCGTCTTCATGACTTGATTCCATTGTGCATGCTTATTTGCCTCCTAAAATGTGTCATGTTCTTTACATGCTATCACTTGACTCATATAATCATAATGTTTAGCAATGAAAGAGTCACATGCCAATCTTTGAACTAGATGCATTCGTCCAGAAGATCTTCTTATCACTCCAAGGGATGGTATGGACCTTATGTTCCATTCCTTTTCTTTGATATTGAGAAACCACATTTTCTTTGATATTGAGAAACCACAAGTTTCAATCTTCTCCATTTACTCCTGTTGACAGGATGCGGGAAGAAGCAAGTATGGACACACATGCAGATCTAGCACTGAGGCTACCCTTCATTTTTTTCAAAACCCCAACATCATTCTAAAGTGATTCTCATCACTACAAACCCTTGTAAATATCATTTCACCTTTTTGTAGCTCCATTTTGTACAAGCCGAGGAGTCCTCGAGCTTGGGGAGCCTTAGATGTAGTTGCCTGCCAATTTTCATAATTTTTAGATCTCGTTTGGGCCCTCAAATAAGCCCCGGAACCTAATTTTTAACTAGGCCGGACACTAGGTCTGAACAGGGCCAAAGTTAGTCAAAAACTATAAATAGAGCTAGAGAGCTCATTTTTGAGGTTACCTTCTTGTAGTTTGAGCTTGTATGAGAACTTTCTTGCAATAGAAGTGATTCCATTGTCTTACTCCCTTTGTTCTTACTGTGTGTGCGCGTGTGTGTGTATGTGTGTGCATGCTTGTGTGCTTCTCACTCACGCACTTGTGCTTCCACTTGCTCGTGGTCTTCATACCATCCTCATGTCTTCCCAGATTGACATTAAAGGAGGTGCTACTCATCACTGAGCTACACCAAATTTTGGCGCCGTTGCCGGGGATCGAGCTTTGAGGACGAGCGTGCGATGGTAAGACGTAGGGAGGACGCGTTGGAATGGTAAGTAGTAGGTAAATTTCTGATTTTTCTCCATCTCCATTTTCATCTTCACCTCCTTCTCCATCTCCACCTCCACCTCCTTCCCCACTACATATCCCCTCTTCCTTTTCTTTCCCTCATTTGTTGTGTGCGAGTTTGAGAGAGAGCGATTGTGCGTGCTTGTATTTGTGTGTTTTTTGCATGTTTCTTGCAGGTGGCAGCTCCATCATCATCTCCAGCAAGCTCAGCAGGTACAGAAATTGTCTGCACAGTTCCCGAGGCGTTGAGCTCGAGCTATCGCGACACTCCGAAAATTTCGCCTTCTCACGATTCTGAGTGCACCACGGCATTGCGCAGGCCTAGAGCTCCTAGGAACCCTAGATAGAACAGGAAAATTCACCATATCCTGAGATATCGCGACACTCCAAGGTATCGCGACACCCCGTGAGCTATCGCGACACTCCAAGGTATCGCGACACCCCGTGAGCTATCGCGACACTCCAAGGTATCGCGACACCCCGTGAGCTATCGCGACACCCCGTGAGCTATCGCGACACCCCAAGGTATCGCGACACCCCGTGAGCTATCGCGACACTCCAAGGTATCGCGACACCCCGTGAGCTATCGCGACACTCCAAGGTATCGCGACACCCCGTGAGCTATCGCGACACCCCAAGGTATCGCGACACCCCGTGAGCTATCGCGACACTCCAAGGTATCGCGACACTCCCAGCTATCGCGACACTTCGAGGTATCGCGACACCCCGTGAGCTATCGCGACAATCCCAGCTATCGCGACACCCCGACCCGACCTATCGCGATACCCGGCCATTAACGCATGAAAATTGAGAGTTAAATTTTTTGAGTGATTGAAGGGGTAGTTGAGCTTGAATTTTGACATATTGGTATAACTTAGCACCTTGGGAGTGGGCAAAAGGCCTAGAAACCAGAAATAGGGGGGACTAAGTGATTCTCAGAGACAGGGGGTACAGTGAGCTACTCCAAAGGGGTTAAAATTATTGAAGCGTGTCTTTCAAATACTTGTGGCAATAAATCTATACTAACTGGTGAGTTTGTGCAAGAACTTTGTGGGCACTCAAGGCAATCGAGGCAAGCTAGCAAGGGTGAGTACCGGGCTTGGGAGAAGACTTCCTGGGCTTGCATAGCTGTCTGGTCAACCAGCTGATTGAGGTTGGAAGATCTCATAACCCTCCTTTGTCAATTCCTAGCCTAGGCTAAGTACGACTTAGGTGTGGTAATTAACTAGGGCAACGTTAGGCACGAATCAAGTCCAAGAGAATTAATCAACCAAGTGCAAGAAAATAAATAGGTCTTAAGTGCGAAAACACTAAGGGACAAAAAGGTAAATGGGAATCGATCACTCATCAAGTGCGGAAATTCACTTAAGTACCCCTGACGACGCAATTTCAGACAAGACCATAAACATAATATTCAACTAAAAAGAACAAAGTGATTGGTGCAAAATCAACCTGCAACGAGAGCGTGCTTGGGTTCTAGGGGGTAAATAAATCAGGCATATGAACCTTAGATCAGGCAGACATTTAGGCCGAGACAGACGAAGCCTCAGATCTTCTGAAGCTAGTGTCAATCACACTGCCAGGTCTTGGGCCCAGCAGTTGAGTGATTACCCATACACTCCCAGATCAGAAACCAGTGATTCTGAAATGTCCTATCACATGGAGAGACCCGTAGGGAGTTCAGGGTTGGCTTATCTAGAAAAGCCAGAGGGGCCTTATAAGACTCAATTGGAATATATCAGGACGAATCGTCTAGGTGCTCGCATCTACGAAGACGGACTGAGAAGATCAGTGGTCCAGATTAAGAACCCCGACCAACCCCATGGAATAGACCACCCGGTAGTCAAGTTTGAGAATGGAGCATACCTAGATAAAGAGGGGACTATATATGTAGTCACCACTCTTCCCGATAGAACTGATGAGTTTGGAAATGTGATTGCGGAGACCGACATGGGAGATATAGAGCAAGGGAACTTAGAGAGAGAGCCAAGAACTCCCCGTGGTAAGTCTGTCTTGACCAGAATCATGACTCCTGAGTGGATTCCACAAGATAATAAAAGCATAGATCTGCTTTTAAATCGGGAAACCGATGAGGCTTTTTGGAGATATAGAACTTCTCAACCTCAGGAGGTGAACACCCTCACAATCTACGAGTTTAAAGACCCTGATAGTCCAGGCCAAGTAACCTACCTAGACACTGCATCAGAGAGAATCTTCGTGGTCACTGAGCAGGGCAGACATGCCTACACTTGGAAGGGTGAATTTGTTTTTCCCCAACCAAGGTCTAATGTGTCCTTTGGTCATCAAGGAGCTGGGACCTCCCAAGCTCATGGCGCTCAAAGAGATAGAGGTAGAGACAAACCTGAGGTAAGTTTTGCCAACTCCCTGGGAAGAGAAAGAACGGGAACAGAAAGGAATAGAGTAGAACCTGAGAGACATAGAACCCCATGGAATCACCGGGACATTGATGATTTTCCTTTGTCAAGGCCGAGAGAACACACTAGGACCCTACGACCAACCCAACTTGTGAAGTCCATGAAGAATTATTTCGATGGCACGGGAGACCCTTATGACCATGTGGCAGAATTTCGACAAGTGTTGAAAGCTGAACAAGTGGAGGACCTATTCACGCAATATAATGCTTTCGGTCTAACCCTTAGGAACACTGCCCTTACGTGGTTCCAACCACTGAATGAGAGGCATTTCAGAAACATAGACCAACTCTTAGAGGCATTTATTGTTGAGTTTTCTAAGAGTGGAATCAGGCATAACACCTCCTCACTAATTTATAGCTTCAAACAAACACCTCAAGAGACGGTCAGACTAGCTGGAAGAAGATTTAGACAGTACCTGGAGAGATGCCCTATGCCAGAGTTGCCCACACTAGCCAAACAGGTGGCCTTGTTCCTAGACGGGTTGTTGAGCACTAAGCTCAGGTCATATGTGTACCTAAAGGACCCTAGAACGATAGAGGAGTGCGTGCGCATATGCATAGACATTGAGGACAATCTAGGTGAGGAGCTAGGACTATCAAAAATCTATAAGGATTCTGATAGCGCTAGCACACAGACATCTGGTCAATCCGCATCCATCGAGGAACTTGCAGAGGAGGTAGCCCAAAAACTAGGTGTCTCTAGCAAGCAAATTCCAAGATTTGCCCCAGTTAAGCGGTGTTACAATTGTGGCGGTGAACATATGGCAAGTGTATGCCCCATTATGGCCCAACCACAGGCGAACCTTAGTGGCCAGTACTGCACCATAGAGCGCAGGTACACCAATCACACGGCACAAGACTGCCCATATAACAAACAAACTGTTAGGCAAAATTATCCTTAGCCATATCCACAACAGGGTAGATACCAGAATCAGTATCCATCACCACAATACAACAGACCGCAACAAACTTATCAGCCACCTTATCAAGGGCAGCAGAGACCTCAACCAGTCCTAGTGCAGCAACCCCCTACTCCAACCAATGTGATCCCAGTGAAGTATGCATCTACTGAAGAAAATCCGAACAGAGCCATAGTCCCAGTCACCCCATTGCTATCAGACAGTGACCCCAGTGACCATAGTTTTGACTCCGCACATATTGATAGCCCACAGGCTTACTACATGCAGTCACCCGAGCATAACGAGTCATACTACTATGAGGACCCAAGTGAAAATAGTGGGGAACCGGAGTATTCTAATGTCATGTACACAAACCCCAACTCTAGACCTCAACCTAGGCAGGTACGACCCCCATTTCCTAGAGGGCCATGTTTCAGATGTCAGGGAGATCACCTTGTACGTGATTGTCCACTACCTATCCCTACACTACCTCAGCCAGTAACCATTCAGGGCTTTTGTCAAGACTGCGGGAAAGAGCATCTCCTACGAGATTGCCCAAAAAACCCCAATAACATGCCTAAGATCACTCCTATCAATGTTGTGGGGTTAGTTGTAGACTCCATAGGAAGCGTGACTTCCACTGCACCTGTGCAGGTGATCACAAGAGCCCAGGCACTTCAACAACACCAAGGTGTTGGTCCCGAAAAGAGCCCCGAGGTGAGTGAAACAGAGAGCATACCCAAAAAGAGGACTAGCGCCTGGAAGGATAGTCGTGAAAGAATGAAGAGACAATGGGCAAAAAAGATAAACGAACTTGAAGAAAGCGTGAGAGAAACCAAGGCAAAAATCACAGAAATCACATCTCAACCACACTCCCACACACTTCCACCACTACCATCCCCATCACCCTCCATTTCTCCACCCTCTAACACACCCCTCGTAACCCACCCACCACCCCGAGTAGGATCAGTATTAGCTGACCCCACTCCTGAAGGCTTGGACATGATGTTTAAAGCCTACCAGGCTCGACTTCAAGAAGGGCCAACAGCTGCAAACCTAGACAGGAGTTACCCTAGAGCCGACTTAGAGATTGAACGGATGAAGATGTGCATGAAAATGGTAGAACAAGCTCAAGCTATACTTGAGACTAGCCAAAAGTTCAATCAGACGAACGCTGTCAAGCCGGATTTGCATTTCCAAGGCTTACTAGAAAGATTAGAGCAGTTGGTAAACAAATCACAAGTTTCTTTACCTCCACAGGCTCAACCAGTTGTTGAAAGAGGAAGCTCACCACAAATGGTAGCTTATGTTCCTAATTCTACGGATGCTGGAATACCTCCTTCAATACAACAGTACTCTCCAGAGTTCTTGCGGGAAATACAAGAAGAGAAATGGGCCCAAGAGAAGGGTGATTCCCCTCCTATTCCTGAGATTGATGATCTTCGTGATCAATTTCCCCAAGACATTCCCTCTATCTATGGGGATCAAGCAGAGCAACAAGAGGATGAGAGATTAGATTTTGAATCTAATTCTTTACAAGAGTTGCCTCATTTCACAGGCCCATGGGAATCTGAATCTCTCCAGATCAGAGCGCCCACGATATTGGTAAGAAATGAAGACTCAGTGATTCCCAGGAACACTGATGTTGTGAAAAACACTAAGGTTCAATGTCACCTCACTGTAGAGGAGCTGCTCAAGGCAAAACCGGAGCTCTGGAATCATGTGAAGGATCAGGTCCCAGAACTTGAATCCAATGCAACAAAAATAGGCTCTAAACAAAAAATACCCGAGGTACCTCTCGACAAGATAGGAGACATGAGCGAAGGTGAAGAAGGTAACACTTATCTTCCGATCACCTATCAAGGTTACACAACCAAAGCAATTGTGGATTCGGGTGCGGGAGTTGCTATTGCAACTACCTCCTTGTGGAAACGATGGGGCAAACCCACCTTAAGGCCAACAAGAATGAAACTTCAAATGGCAGATGGTCATTTTGAAAGACCTCTCGGATTGCTTGAAGGGATAACTCTAACCACTTGTGGTGTAGAGTTTCAACATACGTTTGCCATATGTGACTTTGAGAAGAATAATGTTTACGAGATGATCCTAGGAAGACCCTTCCTACGACAATTACAAATAGTACAAGATTGGGGAACCAACTCCTTGTACTTACAGCACTTAGGGGTCACCACCAAGGTCAATCTGAAGGATCACACCTTCAGAGATGTACCACCCCTACAGTGGAATCCTATCCACAAAGCGAACGAAGACTCTATCTCCGTGCATTCTGGAAGTTCACCTGAACCATCCTGGCTGCATGAAGATACTCACTTGTGGATGTGCAAGGTCGCGGAGGAAGAGGAAAAGCGCCGAAAAGCGAGAGAAGAAGGAACTTCCCCAGGAGATAGACCAATAAAAGACCCAGCCTATACACCGATGATATTTCCAGATGAGGAATTTGAGCCTCATGGTTGGGCAGAAATCTTAGCTACCATGGACATTGCAGTCAATGAGGAACAATGGACACCCCATTGTGATGAGGAGGGTTATGATATTTCAGTGTTCATGTGTCAGCCCTTGTTGGAAGAGTGTGATCCTAGTGAGTTCATAGAAGGAGAAGAGAGTGATGATGATCTAGAATCCATTGTGATGGATACTTACTTTGACTCAGAGGAACACTACTTAGAAGACATAGGAGTGTTAACCCAAAAAGAAGAAGAACCTCTTGCAAGTATTAAAACGATAAGTTCAAAGAAAGGAAGTGAAGGAGGTCTAAAGAAAAAGAAAAGAAAAGCAGTAAGACAAGAAGAGGAAGAATCATTGTTTGAAGTACCAGAAAATTTCAAGAAATATGAAGTGGAAGACCGGAAAATTTTGGTACGAATGCCTAAGAGAGAGGCCATTATAGGAGAAGCATATGACAATAAAGAAAAGACCAAAAAAATTGTAGTGACCATTGAAGGGAACGAAGAGAGATGTACGTACATAGGTGATGACCTAAGTGCAGAAGAAGAAGCAGAGCTTGTAGCTCTATTAAGGGAATATAGGGATGTGCTCGCATGGCATTATAGAGACTTGAAAGGAGTAGATCCAGAGATCTGCTCTCATACGATTCCGATGACCGCTGATGCTAAGCCCACCAAACAAAAACCCTACACATATAATGACAATTATGCGGCCAAAATAAAAGAGGAAATTGACAGGCTGATTGAAGCCGGATTCATCTATGAGATTGAGCACACTGAATGGGTGTCCCCTATTGTAGTGGTGCCCAAGAAGAATGGGAAATTGCGAGTGTGCATTAACCTTAAAAAAGTTAATGCCGCTACGATTAGAGATAGTTATCCATTGCCCATCACCGAACATCTTTTGGAGCGTGTTGCAGGCAAGGAAGTTTACAGCTTCCTTGATGGATTTTCAGGTTACAACCAAGTAGCCATTGCCCCCGAAGATCAACACAAAACGGCCTTTGCCACAGAATGGGGAATCTTTGCATTCCGTGTGATGCCATTTGGGCTCACCAATGCACCTGCAACATTCCAAAGACTCATGTGTCATGTCTTCAAAGAGTTCTTGCGAAAGAGCTTAGAAGTATATGTGGATGATTTGTGCGCTCATTCCCAAGAGAGAAGTTACCACATCCCTGAACTCAGGCAAATCTTCAACAAGTGTAGAGATTATCGAGTGTGTCTGAATCCAGAAAAGTGTGTGTTTATGGTACGCCAAGGTAAGATCTTAGGTCACATTGTTTCGAAGAATGGAATATCAACAGACGAAGACAAGGTAAGAGCAATAGCAGAGTTGGCCAGACCAAGAAATGTGAAAGAGGTACAAGCCTTTATGGGCCATTGTGGATATTACCGTAGATTTATCCACATGTATGCCATCATAGCTAAACCTCTTTATGGGCTGTTAACGAATTTTGAATGGAATGAGGAATGCGAGACTTCCTTCAATGAGCTGAAGAGACGTTTGTGCACAGCACCAATATTGACTACTTCGGATTGGAGCAAACCCTTTCATGTCCATGTAGATGCCTCCAATCATGCAATAGGATGTGTGCTAGCACAACCCACAGGTGAAGGAAACCTAGATTTGCCGATAGCATATGCTAGTAGGCAATTAAATGCAGCTGAATGAAATTACACCACAACGGAGAGAGAAGGCTTAGGCATGATATATGCTGTGAAGAAGTTTGGACACTACCTATTGGCCAATAAGTTCAAGTTTTTCACTGATCATCAAGCGTTACTATATTTGGTCAATAAACCTTGTAATACAGGTCGCTTAGTAAGATGGTTTCTCTTACTAATGGAATACGACTTTGAAGTTGTTGTCAGGAAAGGTAGAACCCATCTTAGGGCAGACCATCTTTCTCGCATCACTTCAGGAGAGCCACCGCAAGGAGTGTCTGACGAATTGCCCGATGCTTATCTGTTCAATTTAGAAGTTGTTCCTAAATGGGCAAATAAGCTGGTACCAATCCTAACCTTCGGGCCTGCAAATAAGAATGTGAAAACCAGCAAAGAGGAAATTGTAAAATCGTTAAAGTATCAAATCTTGGCTGGAAGTATGTACAAGCAAGATACAGAGGGAGTGTTAGCTTGTTGTGTCGAGGAGGATGAACATGCTAGTTGGTTGCAACAAGCCCATGAAGGACTGCTAGGGAATCACTACTCTAAACAACGAACTTTGCAGAACCTAAAACGCTTAGGAGTGTATTGGCCTAGCATGGACAAGGAAATACAAGAGTGGGTTCACAATTGTTCAGTGTGCCAGGAGAGACCCCCAGTGGATCATGCCACTCTTTATCATGTGTCATTAACCCCAGATTGGAGTGCTCCATTGGTTGAGTTCATGAGATCGGGAACATTGCCCAATCAGGCGAGCCTTGCAAGAAAACGGAGCATGGAGCAAGAGGCTCAAGACTATGCCTTAGTAGGGGACAACCTATATCGAAGAGGCAAGGATGGTTACCTAAGACTGTGCGTACATGAATCAGACTACCTGAAAGTCTTAGAAACGGCACACAGCGGTGTTGCAGGTGGACACTTTGGGCCTGACAGAGTAATTAAGACCATTCTATTCTCAGGACTGTGGTGGCCCACTCTTCATATGGATGCACATACTTATGTGAAGAGTTGCGACACATGCCAACGTGCCCAATATCCGACAAGAAAAGATGAAATGCCCTTGAGGCCAATGATGGGAGGACGTGCATTTTCAAAGTGGGGTATAGACTTTGTAGGTCCCATCAACCCCCCAGCTAGGAACTCCCATGCAGAATACATTATTGTAGCCACAGATTACCTTACAAAGTGGGTGGAAGTAAAAGCCACGACAAAGAATGATGCTCAAACGACGGCTAAATTCTTATTCGAAAATGTGTTCACTAGATATGGGTTACCAATAGAGTTGGTCAGTGATAGAGGTACGCACTTCTTGAATGAGGTCATTGAAAATCTCCTTCAAGAATTCATGGTGATACATAAGAAATCTGCACCCTATCACCCACAGGCTAACGGACAAGCCGAGAGCACGAATAAGATCCTGTGTAATGTATTGACGAAACTTGTAAATAATAAACGCTCTGATTGGGACAAACAACTTCATCATGCTGTTTGGGCATACCGAGTTGCTTACAAAACGGTACTCAATGCCACCCCATTTCAGATGGTCTTCGGACAAAATGCGGTGCTACCCTTAGATTTCCTAATTCCAGCTTTAAGAGTAGCACAAGAGCATGAGTGGAATGGACACGAGTTGTCCTCTAGGATCTTTGATCTAGAGCGTTTAGGTGAGACGAGGCTACGAGCAGCAGCAGGCATCTATGCTGCAAAGAAACGGCAAAAGGCATACTTTGATGCCCATGTGAAGGATAAGGGCTTGAAGGCAGGAGATCTAGTGTTAGTCTACACATTGAAACAACACGCAAGAAAGCTAGAAAAGAGAGGCTATGGACCTATGATCATTAATAGGATCTCCACAAGTGGAGCAGTACAACTAGCCACTTTAGAGGGGGATGTCCTCCCAAACTATATTAGCGGATGCAGAGTCAAACTGTATCAGGAACCCCTCACGGAGGAGATGCTAAGCCGACTCAATATTGCTAAGCAACGTAAAGAGGAGGAAAAACGAATTCGGGAAGAAGCACAGGCAGAGGCCTTAGAGCGTATCAGAAAAATGAAGTTGAGGAGACGAGGAAGGGACCAGCCTATGACTGACACTCAAGAGTCTCCAGGCTACCACATGGCCACGTGTGAGGCTTCAGGTGGACGCACCCATAAGATAGTAGACCGACGACCTTTTGTGACCCTAGAAATAGGACAAAAGGACAGCACAACAAGCGTGAGGGCTTTAATTGATTCAGGAGCAGCCACAAGTGCAGTTCGGCTTTCTTATTGCCAGCAGCTGCAGTTGGAGGTAAAACCCTTAGAAGCATATCTGATAGGATTAGGAGGTGTTGAAACCCCTTGTATGGGAGAGGTGGATCTTCCCCTCTACATACAAGAGGTCCTCATGCCAGCAAAAGTGCTAGTGTGTGAAGACGAGGATCTGACCGAACCTCTTGTCTTAGGCCAAGACTGGATCTATGATCACGCAGTCAACCTCAACCTAAGAAGTGGACTTCTTCAGGCTTGGGTAGGCCAAAGTCGTCTCACGGTTGAATTAGAAAAGCAAGCGCTCAAATCAATAGAACAGGCACCAACTCCTGGTCCCTCCAGGAATCCACACGAAGATAACCATGTTGTGCTTGTCCAAACTTCTATGGTGCAGAGGAATGGCAATCTTACTGAAGGTTCAGGAGCCAAGAAGGAGTTCCTAAATGAGTCCAAGAAGATGCTAAACGAACGGACCGAACATCACGCTACACGAAGGAGGCCGCTAATCAAGAGGCAGGAGCGCCAACCCGCGCAATATGGAGCATCTCATGGTGTGAAGCAGATCTGGATGCGCAAGGATGGAAAACCCACAGATCCAATAGCAGATTCTCAAAGAAACAAGAAACGAGCCTCACCATCAAGGAACAAAGTGAAGAAGCCTCCTAGGATAACCCCTAGGCGTACCATTTCTATTTGGGTTCCTAAGCGGTCAATGAAGGCCACCCCTAATGCTAGACAGATATGGGTGCCCAAGGCTAGCTTACAAGCCCAAATTACTTCACCTACAGGCACGAGGATGAAGCAGCTTTCACAAGCACTCTTGGCCAACAACGCAGAAAGTGATAAGATACCTACACCTCTCACTGCCCCCACTCCCATCAACCCCAGGAATGTCTGGAAATGGGTACCCACAAGGTCCCACATACATCACACTCTCAGACCAAAATCTTCACCTGTCCTTAGCTCTAAGAGCTACGACTCCTGTATCAAAGTGTGGAGAATTAAACGGTGTACTAAACCCCCTGACCCTATTCTGTAAATCCGTCCACACTAACATAGAAGCATTCCGAGCCCATTGCATAACCAAAGTATGCATCTAGGATGACACTGACCTTTAATCACCACTCACACATATCATAAACACCTCACCACTAATCACTGACCTCCGGGATTGTCGTGTTAGTATTGTGAAGGGAACACCATTACATCCTGTTTCCTATGCAACACTAATGTGCCTTTCGTCTTCCAGCAGATAAGCAACCTACTCTCATGGCAACAGCGGCAGGCACAAGCTCTCAGGCAGGATCTGGTGCTCCTATCAATTGGGATGCCATGCCAGTGGAAGCTCCACCAACGGCTAGGCCTGAAGAATTCTTGAATGTGCGAAGGATTCCTATTCCAGATCCACCCAGTGGGCTAACCGAAAGAGTAAAAGGGCACTCCCATTGGTTCAATGAAATGCCAGGGGATTTGGGAGACGCAGATCACATCTGGGAGTCCAAGATGGAGTGTGGAGGGGTTTGGTGGACCTTCCAATTCTTTTCAAGAGAATTTGAGACCTTGCAAAATGCAGCTCCACTTCAAGAGATCTGGCAAAAGGCAGGACTTCAAACTTACTTCAGTGCAGCTCTACCAAAACCTGACTTCCTCAGGTGTTACTACTTGATTGCTACGTTGAAACCTACCGGGGATAAAGATCATTCAGGCACATTCTGGGTGCCCTCCTTATCTAATCTGGAGGAGATGAGGAAGTTTGAATTAAATGTAACATTAATCAGGGAAGCCCTTCAAATGTATGGCACTCATGTGCCTTCAGATCGCGACCCTTTGATACCAGAATCAATGAAAAGCAATAGAGTCAAGAAGCTCAAAGACATGTGCGCCCTCACCCCCAACATCGCCATACCCCTGCGGATGTGCCTCCAGCACTTCGCATTTCCAGCTCAGGACCGCTTCACTCAGCCTCACAAGAAGATATGGTATGGATTGTATTTAGCAGAGACCGGAAGCTTGCCCATTAAGATGCCGGTATGGATCTTAGATCAGGCGTATGAGGCAGGCAAGCGGGGGGTGAGGAAGCCCACTCTACATGGTTGCTGTGCGTTGACTAGAATCATCTACAGATGTCTGGCATATGATGTGCCAGTTGCTCGAGCCCTAAAATATGCACACCTGGAGCTGTTCAAAGGGCGAAAGTCAGGGAGTCAGCCTGCAAAAAGAATGCGTGGATCCCTTTCACAAGTCCTGATCCCTCCAGCAACCACCGCCGAAGTCTCCACTAGAGAGGAAGCCCCGGTGGCACCAATCACAATCCTTCTCCAGGAGTCTCAACCAAGAGAGGTGGTACAACCCACTCCTTCTGCCCCTCCGCTACCTACCGATGCGGAATTTGCAGCGATGGCCACCTTCACCGAGGACCCAAACTTTGATTTTGAAACATTTCTGCAGACGGCTCATCTATCAGACAGTGAAGGTTGCCCTGACAACGTCGATCCGGGGGCATCAACCCAAAGAGAACATGCACGAGGCGAGACAAGTAGTGTACAGGAGATAGGAGTGGCACAACCTCCTCAAAGACTAAGCACACAAGCTCAGGAGAAGGCACCAAGAGATAACCCTGAAGAGAGTGAAGACGAAGCCCCTGCATATACGGCACAGCTCAAACGACTATACCAAACAATCAAGCAGGTACAAAGACGCCATAAAATGTCAGAAGAAGCAAATAGGGCCCTAGTAAACCAGATGTTACAGTCAGAGCATATCGACCCCCAGTTTGTAGAATCACTAAATCTGTTGGCGGACACCTGTGGCATCAGTGAAGCAATGAGAACCATGGTCTATCAAGAGAACCCTGCTTATGATCAAAGAAGAATTGATACACGGCCGCGACAAGGAAAGATGATTCAGATGGAAGTATCTACCGCGTTAGCTACGTCCACATCAGAAGATGTGCACATGATTAGCCCTAGGCACAATGATGAACCGGAGGAAATTACGCATGCCCCATCTCCCCCATCATCTCCTATCCCACCCTCAGAGCCTCTCTCCACGTGTCTTTCTACACAAACATTCTCCTCCTATAGTGAGACCATTGTACACACCCCCGTTTCCACTCTCCTCCCTTCACCCTCATCCATCTCTGTCACTCAGGTTTTTGAACCTCAATTAGGTCACCCTTTCTTCCCCCATGCCTTTGGACAACCATCTGTCACTAGTCAGACTCTTTCCATCTCTTTACCCTCCACCCCTCCATTTCCTCCCCCCCAAACTCTACCTACCCCGTCCCTTGTAACTGCCTCGAGCACCACACTAACCACCCAACCCTCCTTCTGGACCTACCTTGTAAACATTCTTCAACAGGTTGAGGAACATAAGAAAAAGTCCCTTCCCCAAATTCACTCCCCCACATTCACGGCCACCACTATCACACCACCCACCGTCCCGGTGTTCACATTTCACGAATCACACTCACTCATGTCCGATCCCATGGACTTCTCACCATCCGCTGGATCACCCACCACCACTGTTCTCACAACACCATCACAGATTATTACACTCACATCACCACTTCCACACACGGTAGGCACAACATCCACTTTTCCCATTCCCACTTCCCAACCCCCTGCATCTTCCACCTCATTTAGTCTTGCACTCGACACGATGCTTGAAGCTGCCACTCAGCTTAAGCAAGAATATACATTATTGGAAGAAAATAACAAAGGGCTTTGCACCCTCTCAGCAACACTCCAAGAGCGTGTCAATGCTTTGGAGTTCATTCATACGGAGTCACAAAGCAAGATCTCCGCCCTCGAACAGGCAAATGCGCAACTCAAAGCGAGACATATGGAAGAGAGCAAAGCCATGGAGGAACAGCTGCGAGATCAAATGGGCCGCAATGCACGGCTTCAACGAAACATGGCTTTGCTACGACGACATCTGGCAGCAGCGCAAGAAGAGAATAGACGGCTTCAACAACAAAACCAAGAGAACCTCGAGGCTGCCATGGAGAACACCCCGGGAGCACCCATAGACCCGGTCAAATTTCAAGCTGTCCCCTCAGAAAGCATACAACAAATCTTGGAAACGTATGCCAATCTTTTAGAAGCACATGATCAGCTTGCCGACCAGCTAAAGGACTTACAGAGACCCCAAGAGTCTACACCACACCGACAGGAACCTAAAGAAATGACAGACGCTGCTACTTCAACCGAACCTGAACATTCAACGACCAACGACGTGCTGGAGTTACGGCAGCAGATCGCAGAACTAAAACTGAAGTTGATGCAGTACGAACGACCCCCTTCCCCACCAGAGCAACCGTTAGAAGAAGAAGCAGTTACCATCCCAGTGGAGGAAGCATTCGACGACGCCTACGAGCCTCAACCATTCCCAGGAGGACGCGTAACAGAAGAAGGTCAAGATACCTATGAGGAACCCCCATCAACATGGATGAAACAAGTAGAGGAAATGGGGCAAACTCATCAGGAGCGGATATCCACTCAGATGCTGGCAATGAAGGCCATTGAGGACACCATCCTTCACTCAGAATACTTCAGGCACATCGCCCCTAGACGCCTTATCACTAGTTCAGAACTGCAATACAAGCCCTATTTTGTATTGTTGGCCGACTACAATGCAGAAATCAAACGGGTCACCAACAAGTGCCCAACATTTGCCACACAGTTCGAACCAGAAGACATACCAGAAGCGGCACGAAAAGGGGCCATATTCCAACCAACATGGAGGCAAAAGTTACTCGAAACTTACCCAGAAATGCTTCGAACATGGGATCATGCCCCCATTCATTTGAAGTACAATCCGTGTTTTGGGCCAGTGCAAAGACGCAGATCATGGAAAGCTTTTGCCATCAAGGTTCAGAATAACGCAAACTGTAAAGAATGGCTCAATTACCCCGCTATCGCCCCCCCAACCGGTACTCCTACAGTGTCATACATGATTGCAACCATCAGACATTGGATACCACGCCTCCACCCTATGCCAGATGTCGCTGCCCAGATGATGCTCAAGATCTTCGACATGATGCAGGTCGTACTCAAAACTTTTCGCAATGTATGCCGTATTCAACCTCCTATTCCCGGGTTTATTAATGGTAATTACGACCTGCTATATGATATGAGCACAACCCCGAGCATACGAGTGGCTTACGCATGGCATGCACGCATAAGATATCTCCCTGCCTGCTACAAGCAAACATTTGACGATATGTTCACCACGGGGTTTTGGGAAGCACATTCAGAGGTATTCGCGCCACGGCCTACGCATCTACTCCATCTCTTTGCATGCGAGCAAACGATGCATTCCGAGCTTTACACAATGCCACAACCTGACATGCCTGGTACAGTGGATTGGGAGGCCTTGCAACGAGATCTAATTAGAGGTTTAAGAATCAAAGAACAAGAATTGGCAACCGACCTCCTGCAAAAATACATTGATCAAACGGCGGAAAAGAGGTCTGTCAGAGGCGACAGACCCTGGGGGGGGAGAGTGTTGACAGGATGCGGGAAGAAGCAAGTATGGACACACATGCAGATCTAGCACTGAGGCTACCCTTCATTTTTTTCAAAACCCCAACATCATTCTAAAGTGATTCTCATCACTACAAACCCTTGTAAATATCATTTCACCTTTTTGTAGCTCCATTTTGTACAAGCCGAGGAGTCCTCGAGCTTGGGGAGCCTTAGATGTAGTTGCCTGCCAATTTTCATAATTTTTAGATCTCGTTTGGGCCCTCAAATAAGCCCCGGAACCTAATTTTTAACTAGGCCGGACACTAGGTCTGAACAGGGCCAAAGTTAGTCAAAAACTATAAATAGAGCTAGAGAGCTCATTTTTGAGGTTACCTTCTTGTAGTTTGAGCTTGTATGAGAACTTTCTTGCAATAGAAGTGATTCCATTGTCTTACTCCCTTTGTTCTTACTGTGTGTGCGCGTGTGTGTGTATGTGTGTGCATGCTTGTGTGCTTCTCACTCACGCACTTGTGCTTCCACTTGCTCGTGGTCTTCATACCATCCTCATGTCTTCCCGGATTGACATTAAAGGAGGTGCTACTCATCACTGAGCTACAACTCCCCACTTTGATCATCCATTTCTACCCATAGCTTGTGATTATTGTTATCTTTGCCTTTGGCTTTGGACTTGGTCTTTCTTTCTCCACTTGATGAGTCTTTTGATCAACCTTTGCCTTGCCATGGTGTACTAAAACTTGGCTTTGGTGTCACTACGCCCCTGTTTTCTTGTAATGTCAGGTAATGTGAAATTAAACATTACCACTTGGAGAGTTTTCTAAATTTTCTTTCACAAAGAGCGCAGTCCTTGCAACATTTTAAGGCCACCTCATGGAATTATTTTGCATTCATATTCCGAATCCCTCCCCTCTTCTCTACTCCTCGCCACATTAGAATTTGAATGAAAATATTTTTTGAAGTTTCATTGCCATGTGTGAATGTGTAGCTGGAAAAACTTTGCTCCACCTAGAACAACCTCACAAAGACTCTTTGTTGCAGAGCACCAATCTAGAATGAGCCTAAGGTATGTTTTTATGGACTTGATGTGGATTGGCTCCCAATAATCAATCACATAATAACATTGCTTTTATCAGCAAAGTCTCATAATTCAGTCCCATCTCTCAGCATGCTGCTCATGCAATGCGGCATACCGCATGTTCAAAGTCTCATCGACCACATATATATGTTGTAAGACTGTTCTTTGCATATGAAGACAATGTTTACTGCAAGAAGTAAATTATTATTATTTTTAGAATGGAGGTTCGGCCGAGGCCTACTTCCTTGAGCTCTAACTTTGAAATTGCAATTGTACAAGGAAGAGCATAGTACCTATGGGACCCCCTTATCCCACGAGAACAGGGGTTTATATAGTTGGGTTAAACTACGGTCACGACTATCACAACTGTACTTTGAAATTGCAACTGTACTCCCTTGGGCTTTAACTTTGAAATTGCAATTGTACAATGAAGTGCATAGTACCTATGGGACCCCCCTTATCCCACGAGAACAAGGGTTTATATAGCTCGGTTAAACTACGGTCACGACTATTGTAGGGCAAAACAAGCAGTGGCATAGCCACATGATACATTCCATGTTTTAACATGTCCCTTACATGTAACCGGCGGGGGTTGAACCTTTGCCTCCGCCTGAAAAAGCGAGCAACCCAACCACCTGGACAGCGACCAGAGACACAAGATAAATTTCGTACTTAGATGTACATTGAATAATGAATTTCTCATGATCAAAGGCTGGGCAATCACGTGATCTCTATGGACATGAGCAGCGGAGAAAGCACATCTCTCATCTAAGAAATCGCTTCCTTGGAAATCGAAAGGTAAGATATATTTTCCTCCACGCCACACATTCTCCCTCTATTATGTTTTTATATATTTAGTTATAATACTCCCGCTCGCGTGCGTTTTTCTATTTCACCAATTTCGGATTTTGCACTATTACACTTTTGTATTTTACTTTGATTTGCTTTATTTTATATTCCTTTTTTTCACATTACACATGTTGGTTCACATCCATAAATATACACACATCTCCGTCCACACTCACGCACATGGCTACAAAAATATTTTTGAAAATATACATGAGTGCATAAATAGACTCTCCTCGCTACTTCTCAAATTGGCTCATTCAAAATCAATTTTTCATAGCCCTATCTCCAGAAGCATATAATCAATTCTAACAGATTGAAAAACTCCTAATGTCCACCAAAATAATTTGAATTCTAGAGTAAGCTCATTATAATCAATTCTAACAGATTGAAAAACTCCTAATGTCCACCAAAATAATTTGAATATTGATATGATCTAATCTCTAGTTCTAATTGTTGGGAATACTACAAAATCAAGGAGTTTTCACCCTCATGAACCAAGGTCTATTACACATGTACTTCATAGTGTGGTTACCACAGACCCAATGGAAATGAAATTTTATCTTAATAATGGTAGATAGATTGAGCAAGATAGCTCATTTCATACACATGCAAGTGACATTAGAAGCTCCACAAAAAGCGGATTTATTTATCTAGTGCTATTTATCTAATATGTGTACAGATTGCATGGGATATCTGCATGTTAGATTCACAAGACACTTGTTGTATTTTCTCTTTCAAAATCTTAGAGTGTTATTCAAAATCTTCGCAAAGCATGCGTTTATAAAAAATCTGATTTATTTACAAAACATCACTTTCTAAGCAATCTACTATGTTTAGAAAAATACATAAAATACTATCTTTTAAATATCTTCAAAAATATCTGAGTAAATCCACACGCATTCATGCCCTCATGATTCTTCACGTGCCGAGTCAAATCAAAACACAATCACATTAAAAACCTCAAGACATTAAAATCCACTTAACATTCCATTAATCCATAAAGTATAATATGCATCCTTGTATTTGTTTGAAATTACCCTAATTTCATTTCCTTAGTGACCACTGTTGGTGCAGAACAATCACAAATTGATGCTTATGAGAGCAAGGACAAATGTAAAGACAAGATTGATGCAGACAAAGATCAATTAAAATGAAGAAAGCAATGAACAAAAGGTGTGAGACATGACTGAGCATATATTCACTTCAAGAGGATCCTAATTAGTGTACTATAGTTAGATTACTAATAAAGCAAGTGAATAACAATGTATTAGTTATGATCCACTTATGAATTCGTGGATATATAGGTCAATTGTGACTTTAGAAATCAAGAGAGTTCATTTTCATAAGTGAAGGAAAGTGTCGAGGAAAATCTGTAGATTTTGATGTCACTCTATTTCACATTTTCTCTCAAGATGATCACGTGGATAAAAAATTCTTATACATAGATCTAACTCAAGAGTTAATCAAGCTATGGTTAAATTTTCATAGTCTAATTCCTCTCATAGCGTGTGAGTGGTTCATAGGAACATTCATATGTCAACTTTTTGAAGTGCAACCTAAAAAATGGCACATCGCATCAATCAATGTTTTGCTTGGATCTTAGTGGTTGGTGTAAAGTTTTTTATTTTTAAGCATTCAAAATCTAAGTTAGAGGTAAGGAAGCTATGGCTAAAATAATTTTGTAAAATGGGTTTTAATTTGTGAGAAATTAGTTCTTAAAGTCACCTATGTCAAAGTTGCCATTTTTTAACATTAGTTTCAGACATACTTTTGATCTTAGTGATCAATCAGAGAATTAATTAGTTTAATCAAAGGTTTATTGTTCCTAAAGGTCATGCAAGGATCATATGAAGGTTCTTGTATAATTTAGAGTGTCATAATCCATGACATTTTTAGGTGATGGACTTGAAACTTTAGGCAGACTATTGAAGAAAAAGAGAAGTTCAAAATATGAAGAAGGAAGTATGTTTCAATCTTGGACTTGAAAAGTTTTGAAGTATTTGATTAAATTCTTATCTATACTTGCCATAGTAGTATTATGAAGTCAAGGTAGACTTGACATTGGAGATTTAGAGCTAGAGAAGAAGATCAAGCCAAAAGATTGAAGAAGAAAGTCCCGACTATTGAAGATTTTCAAATTGAAGTTAAAGAAAGGATCCAAAGGCTAAAGTTTTGCAAAAGAACTTCAGAGTGACATAAAGGACATCCAAAAGGATGAGGAGAAGCAAAGAATCAACTTGAATGGTATAATTCTAACTACTGAAGACTTATTTTTTAACACGACAATAGAAGGATAGGAGAAAGCATCCAAGTAGAGAAGCTTGATAGAGAAAACTATCCAGCATGGTCTATGAGAATGGAAGCTCATCTTATGGGCAAAGATTTGATGGGATACATCACAGGAGAAGAAGAAAAGCTAGAGTTTAAAGATTCTAGTCTTCCAACTAGGGAAGGACTTGTAGATTTAAAAGCTTGGATGAAGAAGGATCCTCAAGCAAGAAACATTATCTACATGGCAATAAATGATTATCTATTGTCACACATCAGAGGGCTAGAAAGTGCAACTGATATTTGGAATGCTTTGGAGGAACATTTCTAGAATACAACCAAGTCAAGGAAGGCTTCACTATGGGCAAAGTTCACAACTTTCAAGAAGAAAGTCTCACAATCAATTTCCGATTATGTAACAAAGATGAAAGACATTCCAGATTGTTTAGGTGCAGGCAGTTGATGAAGATATTGAAGAGTTTATGTTGGTAAGACAAATCTGTACAGGGCTAAGAGGAGATGAAAGGTGGAAGGTTTTCACATTATCAAGTCCTAAGCAGAAATCAAATGAAGAAGAAGGCACCTCAAATCAAGCTAGTCATGCCCAATGGGACCCTTGCATGCTCTGTACAAGACATAGTTTGCAAGTAAGATTCTTTTTTTTGCTCTACGTTTCCTCAATTTTCACTTACCATGCTTCTAGCTAGTAGAGGGCAGGTTGGTACATGAACCGAACCCGAGCAACTAGGGAATATCTTTGACTTTCAAGAGTCCCTTAAAGACTTACATTAGGAAGAGATTATTTTATCACCCTTCTCAAAGAATAATCACACCTATACCATCTCTTCCTATTGATTTCTCTCAAAAGATAGCATAGACACCTTCTAAGGAGAAGACAAGAAGAGAAAAAATCCACTTCTGATACTTTTGAAGATAACCAACAACCCATAGAGGATCTTGAAAATTTGATATCAAGAATAAACGTTCAATATCCTACTTTCAAGGGTTTGATGCAGGAGGATGTCAAACACAAGGATATTTATCTCCTTATTTTGAGGATGTGTACTGCAAAGTCAAGAGGAAACCATGTTGACCCTTTTTCTATCTACCATTGATGGGCTTGCAAACAAGTGGTATATTCAAGATGCATAAGAACACTTTGCTACTTGGGAAGCTCAAAAGCCTTTTGTTAGATATTCTGTCCTAGCAATTCATCAGAGAGAGCTTTGGACTATCTTGAGAACCTAAGGCCTGAACCAAATGAATCATTTCATGACTTCTATATGCATGTAAAAGCTCTTGTTGCTCACTTTTCACATGGCCCAAGTGAATTTTTGGTGAAGAAGTGGATTGAAGAGGCCTTGCCAAAGACCGCTCAACAAAAGTTCCAAGAGTCTCTAAGATGATGCTACCCTTGAAGAGTTTGTGGCAGTGGCTTCTTGCATAGATGAGGCATGAGTACACACTGAAGGTGGTGGCCAAACTACCTACACCATCTTTGTGGATCCGATTGAGAAACTTATGAGGGAGTTAGAAAAATTCAAGATGAAACAAGGCCACCACAAAGAGAAGGTTCTCTCATTACCAACATGACACAATGATGACTTACTTGCATAACTTTGAGGGGAAGTGGAGGAGTTGTTGACTACTGATGAGATATAGAGAAACATACGGTGCATAGAACAAGGCATAAAACTTGGAATTCGAGTCATCAAGGTCACCCTTGGCATTGTTTGTTGTGCACAAAGGAGGAACTCAATGATCAAGGAAGATGGAGGTTTTTGGTACTTCCTAGGAGGTCATCTATCCAGTGCTTTTCTCCTCGGAGCTCGTGTAACTCGCAATATCTTGCCAATAAGCTACACTCATGTGGTGCTTGAGAAGGTGGAAAGACTAAGGCTGACATTAACTTGAGCATGGTTTGTTTCCTTAAGGCTTTATCTTTTTCTTTCAAAGAAAGTCTATTTGAAGTATTTTATGGGTGATTCTTGGAGCCATTTCAGAGTATGTTTGCACATAGTTCTCTTTGCGCATGTTCAAAGACCTCAACAAGGAATTTATTTCAGTTTTTTTGACAATGAGTGCGTAGCTTTGGGTCTACTTTTCTGGCCATACTAGTGATTTTATAAGTTTCTGGACAGGTCTTAGTTGTGTTGATAGTAACCATGACTTGTCAACATTTCATCAGTAGCTGTCAGTTTGGTTTGCAGAAGTGCATTGAGCCTTGTTTAAGGCCACTTTTGGATATAATTTTAGTTCATTTAGCTCATTAATTATTGCTTATTATTGATATATGATGTTTGAGCTCTCTCACCATGTACATCTTTGTGAAAACTGCTAGGTATGCTCATGTGGTATAGCATGATAATTACATTATACATAGCCTTGATGTGTGAAAGAGGGTTTTGGTGAGGTTTTTATGAATTGGGTGACACACAGATTTCGGGATATTTTCGGTGTTGTAGGTGGAAGACCTACCCTAGTCTCACCATAGGAGATATAAGCTAGTGGATTCATAGGTGCTCCATAAGCGTAACTAGCTTCTTTTAGTTAAGTGGTTATATGCAAAGGGAACTAGCAATTCACTATGCAGGTTTACATGTCACTACTCAAAATTTTATGAGTGTTCTACATTAATCATATGCTCATATTGCAGAGGAGACTTTGGCACATTTTTTCAAGATCTTAGATTTTTCAACTATACAATGGTTGACTTTATTCCTTGAAGAGCTTATCAATGTAAGCATAGAAATTGTCACATAACCTCTTTGGTTGGTCATTGTTGTTCATTGATCCAGTAGTGGATCAGGGTCTGGTGCTAGTATTCCCAAGATGAGTTATATCTTGCAAGGAAAAGACCATTTTGAGATCTAGAAATTTGATGGCATAAACTTTGCTCTATGGAAAAATCATATTACAGATGTGTTGATCTAGAAGAGGCAATGAAAACAAGTAAATGAGGTCTCAAATGAAGCCTGCTAAGGATGATGATGATTGCGATGAGTTGGATGAAATGGCTAGGTCTACCGCTTGATTGCACGTAGAAGATAATGTTTACTCTACAATATTGAATTGTTAAGGTCTAGAGGAGCTTTGGAAGAAGTTAAGCAATACTTATGAAAAAATGGCCCCAAATAAAGTGTATCTAATGAAAATGTTATATGATATTTGCATGAAGGACACAAATAGTGATATGGTTCATCTAAATGAGTTTGATGCTATATCTTCTCAGTTACAAGCTCAAAAAATGGACATAGATAATGATATGAAAGTAACCTTGTTGTCATACACCTTTCCATCATCATGGGATATGTTTTGCACAACTATTAGCAATAGTACACTTGGTGGTAATTTTTGATGACATGAATTCTCCTACATCATTTCAATTTGTATTCACATGAGTGCATCTCCATTTTGTATCTAGGATGCACTCCATTTCCATTTTATATCATATCTCTTTTTTATTCGGGTACCTTGCCATTTTCTTCTACATATGTATTCATTCTCCTTCAAGGGGAGTTATCTCACATATGATGTACTTTGGAGAGCTCCCTCCAACTCTATATAAGGAGGGATCCCCTCCACCATTTGTACTTGGTTAGAAGCTTGATGAGCCTAATCCATGCTCTTGGAAAACTCACTCTAATCCATGTGAGTTTTCCCATTTCATGGTCTAATCACTTTTGAGTGTCACACTCTTTCATTTTGTGAGTACACTCTTCTTTTCATTTTGCTTCTGTGCGTATATTCTCTACATGGTATCAGAGCACTAAGTGGAGGTCTTGGTGGATCATTTGGTGTTCATTTTGGTGGTGATGATGCTTGATTTTGGTGGTATTTCTCTCCACACATTTGGAGAAGCATGTTGCCATCATTTTATGCTCTTTTGGGTCTCACTTGCCCATTTGCCCACCCTCTCACCCTTCTTTCATCATTTTTTGCACCCTTCAATCCATTCTCATAGAGTTGTGGGAATCTCTTCTTTTAAAGTGTTTATAAACACTCTTATGGAGTCAGTTGACAGTTCCCCTTTAATGTGTGATGCATTTTAGCTTTGTCAAATGTTTATGAACACTTTCAAGTGTTTTGTTTATTGAAATTTTGGCTATCCTTGTGAGTCCATATGCATTGATGCATATAACTATAACATTGTAATTGATTTACCACTTTGGCTCACCATCAAGCATTCTGAGTAAGAGAGAGAGTTTCATCAAGCTTCTTTGTTTCTCTGTGTTTCTATGTCAGACCTGACAAAAGGGTACCTACTCCAAGTTCTGACTCTCCACTTCTATGTTAGGGCACAAAAATAGAGTCACGAGTTTATCAAAGCTCTATAACACTTTGCAAAAGTTATCCTATTTTGATACAATATAAACAATGCCATCAACACTATGTTTGTCCCCCCCCATTGTCATTGCACTACAATATTTTGAAATGCTTCACTATCATTCAGACTTTTTTCGCTTTGCCTGACAATTTGCTTTGTTGGTTTTTCATAACCAAAGGTTTCTCTAACTGAGAAGTTATCATCTATAGCACTTTCAGTCACAAGATAGCTAGCTAGTTGAATTCAATACCATTGACTTTACGAGGGATTTTTCCTATGTCAACTCACAAAGTCTTGATGAGATTAGGATAATTATCTCCTCCATACTCTGGAAGTTGTAGTTTCAGATCCTCCCCATTGGTAGGTTCACCTTTCATCACACTTAGTGGGATCGCCATCATATTCTCCTAGTGTGGCTTTCCCATTGAAATCTCCAACCTTGTTCATTCCATAAGCTGACTCATTCCATCTGCGTTTGCCATTTCTACAACAATTCACAACACTGCAAAACACTACAAGCAACACTTCTGCTTGAACACTATTGCACTATGATGTGACAGTTCGATCTTAGAGAAACACAATTTTCATGTATCAACAATACACGGAATCGCTTGAAATTTTGGATCTAGAATATATGACTGTTGTTGAACAAGAAACAAGTTACAGTCTTGCAAATTGACCTGGTTTTTCTATGGGCCCACCTTGTGGGCTCGAAGGAGGTCGAGATGGCTCTGAAACGATGATCTAACAAAAATTAGTGACCCCAAAGGGATGAGAGTCTCACGTACTCTTCACCGTCGGCCTTCTCCATGAGCTCTCTACAACCACACTGGCTCTGATAGCATGTCACAAGGAAGGAGATAAGGAAGAGAGCTCACACACACTCCCACAATCAAAGAGAAGCACACACTCAGATTGAGGCAAGGAAGAATGATCTTCTTCTTCTTCTTCTATTACATAAAAAGGAATGTACTAGAATGACCTAAACACAAGAATACAACTACTGCAATATATAAAGACCAGTACAGAAGGAAAAACCTAATGTCCACAAATGAGTGAGTTGGCAAGAAACAAAGGTGCCATCACTCTCAATAGATAAATCTAATAAAGCTCAATGAAGTATCCCTGACATATACCGGCGTGACCACTATACATGTCAGAGAAATGAAAAAGTGATACGTGTCATCTTGGATCATCACATGTTGAGCTTGATATCTCAACACTTTAATAAAACATATAGTGGCCTTGTCAGCCACAGGTTGTGAGTTTGATCACATTTGGAAAACCTAAAAAGTCTGTGTTTGTGCCTCCTTTTGCACTATGTTTTTCTATGTATTCGATAGCCTCTACGCGAAGCACTATGTGTGGCATCTGAAGCTCAGTTTTCTTAAAGGATATCATCTTGGAGTTCTCGAGAAGAAGAGTCCATTGTGCTACATCGCTATTGAATAGTTCATGAATTACCCTAGATTGTCTGTTATATGGGCAGTTTTTAGTGGTGTGATTGGTGTATCTTTATTCAATATGACAATATAGTCCAGGCCCTTGTGCATGTTGTCTACTAGATTGATATAGCTCTAGGGGAGCAGGTCCTCCTCTCACCCAAGAATGAGATGGCTGGCCACCTCCATAGTGCACACACCTCCTTACTATGGGCATCCTCATGGGTGCATTTTTGATAATTCTTTTGTCCTTGGACACCTTGCTTTTTGGCCACTAAATGTGCCAATTCTTCTAGCTGGTTGGTTTGTACAGCTGCATTATTAGATGCATCCTCAAATTTGGGAGAGTTCTATGGAATCTTCAAATTTTCCACAAGATTATCCTCCAATTCTATGCATTCCCTTAGACATTCACTTAGTGTCTACAATCGTTTCACATACACTAGGGTTCTCAAATTCCCATTGACTAGACCATCTATAAATGAAGATATCATTTTTTGTTGGGTCAGTTTCTCTGCCATGGGACATGGATCAACATATTGATTGAATCTTCTGGATGCTAACCTCACAGATTCATTAGGGGCTATTTGAAATTATGGATCAGGGAAGATGAGTTAATGCCTCTCTTGGTGAATTCACTGATCACAAAGTGGTTGAGATCCAAGGGTTGGAACCAAGTCAAAGCAGTCCCTATAAGTGTGAGGCTGAAAGATTCATACTAGGCCAAAAGTTCATCTACCTGCTCAACATGTAGCAATTGCTTAAATTCAACCATGTGGTCGTATGGGTCTCTAGAACCATCATAGTGATTCCTTATGCACTTGGCTACTTGAATAGGTCTTAACTGCCTTCTTCCTTCAAGGGGTCAAGGAACTATTGGAACCACATGACACACACCTGGTCAGTTCATTATCTTGCTTCCTGAATGAGTGGGAGGCACGGTGCCAGTATCTAGCATAACAAATTGGACATGTGGTCGGACTGGAACACTTTGTTGGCTTGAATTACCTACATCGAGAAGTGGTTGCCTCATCCCTGAGTGGGAATAGTGGGAGAGCCAAGTACTATAATCTAGATCTCTCCAGATCACTAACTTCCCAATACGTTCTCTTCTTTTGATCTAGGTAGGTGATCCAAGAAGAGTCTTTAGGATTATGTAATTCATAAATTGTGGTAGGATTAATGCCTTCTCCCCTTATGGGTGAAGAAGCTTGCAACTATTTGTCAATTCCAGGTACTAAGTAGAAGTCTATCAAGTAATCATCTTGAGGGATTCTATCTCCTCTCTAAATGTTTAATACTATCAATATTCCTCTTAGAGTTGGTACTAATTCTCTATTCTCTATCCTGATAGAGTTACTATGTTCCTCAGTTTCTCCTCTTTCGTTGATTCTCTCAGGATGTTCAGTCCCTAAGTATAGTTGTCCTTCCTTGATTATATAAAATCCTACCTCAAATTTCACAACTGGCTTGGGCAAAACTTCTGATTCCATGAATTTCCTAAGTCTTGCTACCGACTTATTGAGTCCATCCAAGTAGATAGGAACTTCTTGCAACTTTCTAGAGATGTACTGCAAGGATGTTCTATACTCTCTTTCTATCGCTGACATGAGCTCTACTGAATGAATGGAGCTATCCATATCTTCAAAGGCCATAATAGTTTCTTCCTCTGATTCACTAGACGTGTTTGAGTAAATAGAGTGAATACTTTGTTGGGTTACACTTCCTGTTGAGGATATCACACTTCTTCGACTCCCTAGGACACATCCTCACCTTAGGTTCATTTAGATTCCAGGGTCTTACTATTTCCTTAGTGTCAACGATCAAGCCTTAGAAGTGACTTGGTTCGAGTGTAAAATTCTTTAAATTTTCACTTTAGAGTGTTATTTAAGTCATTTGTATTTCCCACAATACACGATATTTCACACCTAGATGATACTCAAATTAGGTGATAGACGATATTGGATATACCATGATACATGATACTTATGGGAGACGATAGGATACTTTATCTAAAAATGACACATGATATTGAGGTTTCCTCACAATACATGATACTTAGGGTCAACACGATATGATACTACTATGAATTATGGAATGTGTTGAGCAAGGAATTGTTGGAGTGTTAATTTATTAATGTATTAATGTGTTTTGACAGACATCAATAATCTAATTTATAATTTATATAGTCTGTAAATAAACCCACATAGAGGGTACTATTTTTAGAAAGAATTAGTAAAGTAGTGGTTAGAATAAGGGTCGTTCTAGACTACAATTTTTGACATTAAAAGCAAAGGCTTTTTGCAAAAGTTACCAACTTTTACTTTCACACGTGCTTTTTGAAGTGGTTCTCATGTAACCACTATTTTGACATAATAAAAAATTCCCATAAATACATGCACTTTGTGGATGGTCGAAATAGAGTGCATGGGGGGAGATTGCACTCAATACTGCATATCCGTAACCTCTATGTGCATGTGAGCAAGATCCTGATAATAGTGTTATTGATGATGGATCTATGTTTCACTGTTCTTTGTTCACAATCCGATTCCTATTCCGATTTTGACTTTGATTCTAATTTCAGTTTCAGTTTCAATTTCTTTTTCTATTCCTATTCTAGAACCAGAACCTACGTTTACTCCTTCAACTTACTCTGTTTACTCCTTTGGCTTACTCCAAGGCATCGACTAAGGCATAACTTAAGGCATTACTTTGGCATCTTTGGCACCCAAGGCTCCCTTTACAACTGTTGGTAGCCGTTGGCTACACATGAACCAATTTTAATTTATGAGTCGCAATAAGGAGTTTTATATTCACCAAGGTTAGAGGATTTCCCACAACCTCATTCACACAAGGGAAGTGTTTTACCACTACACTATCTCTTTGCGTTGTCACTCTAGTTCTCTTTTCTTATATTTAACACAACTTTTTATCTCTTTCTTACTTTTTCAATTCCCAAGAACAACCCTTCCTTTTATGTTTTAATTCAAGCAATCTAAAAAATTGTTCTTACATATCTAGCAAGAGGGTTTTGTTCTTTACATACTCATGGACCCTACGAACACCACAAACTTTGAGGCGCTCAAAACGAGATCCAAAAATGCAACAAAGTACTCCATAAAATGCAATTCGATGAATATAACCTTACAAGGGTGGTAAAAACTATTGTCTCTGTCCAATCGAATGGCACACATTCCAAGATTTGTGTTAAAAATTACCGGTTTCTATGGTTTGATGGCCGTAAGGATGGCCCTTTAGTTCTTTCATGGTTGTCACAGTTTAACAATTTTTATACTGATGAAACATATGTTGAAAGTGAAAAAGCCAAATTAGCTGCTAACTATTTAGTAGAAAAAGCTCAACTCTGGTGGAATGTCTTGCGCCACAATATAGATTTTCCAACAACGTGGAGGCTTTCCAAGATAAAGTGAAGGATTCTTTTCTTCCTCCTCTTCATCTACATGTTCGACATGCATGGACAACCTTTACATGGAAGGAGGGTGACACAGACACTACCTATGTGGAGCAGTTCTGACAAAATTTATTATTGGTTCGAATGCTTGAAGATGTACTGGAAGATAGCTTGCACCAAAAATACAAAGATGGTTTGGATGTGGGAATCGAAGATAAGCTTCACACCCTATGGCCTACAACCCCAAATGAGGCTATCTCTTTTGCCTATGATGCAGAGAAGGAATTCCACTCCATAACCAAGTCGATCCATCTACAACAACCATGTCAACGACCACTTTTTGTTAAACCCACGTTTCTTATGAAGCATAATTTTAATGCCCCATCTTACTCTAGTTTTCCTCATCCTCCACAATCCAATTACTCAAATCCACTTGTTGCTTCATCTCTCCAACCTACCAAACCACCTATTCTATAAACTTAAGCAGTGGATGCCCAATAGAAGTGACCATGTATCACCTACTGGAATTGTGGTAAACCTGGACATACAAAAATAAAGTGTTGATTGTAACCTCTTCACATGAAACCAACTACAATTCAATTGCATAACATGGAGGCCCATAATGAAGAAATTCCTCCCATTTGGATAGAGGAAGCATTGGAGAAGGACTTAAGTACCTTGGGTAATGATATCTCAATTCATTCTTTACTTTGCATGCAAGGTAGTATCAATAACAAGTTGATTAATATTTTACATGATGATGGTAGTTCACATGATTTCATTGCACATTTATTAGTACAAGAACTTAAGTTAAAAACATTCCCTTCCTTGTATAAAGTGAAAGCTGCATTTCAAGGTAGTTGTTATAATGTAACACGAGAAGTGCAAGATGTTATGATTAGCATAGGCCCATATGTAGATGCACAAACATTTTTAATTTCACCTTTTGCAATCTTACGATGTTATACTCAGTATGCCTTTTTGTCATCATTATAACCCACACATTGAATACCATACACATACCTTTAACTTTGAATTTAAAGTTCAAATCATTACTTTGTCTACATGGCATGATTTCTAGCCATTTCCATTGATTAGTCATACTCAAGTAAAACATGCATTTAGGAAAGGATTCAATTCATGCAAATTTTTCGTCAATGACATAAATGATTATACTCATACACTTCTCGATGCACATAAACCTTTCATGAATACTTATAAGGATTGTTTTACGTCTGATTATCCCTCTGAACTACCACCATCGTGAGGATCCTTTAACCATAGCATATACTTAATTCCTAGTAGTTCTCCTCCTCATAAAGCACCTTATAGGCATGACCCACTACATCAAAAGGAAATATAAAACCAAGTGAAAGACTTATTCCACAAAGGACTTATAAGGCTTAGTTCTTCCCCATTTGGAGCACCAATTCTCTTAGTGGAGAAGAAGCATAAAACTTATTGAATGTGCATTGATTATAGAGCCCTTGACAAGATCACAATAAATAATAGATACCCTATTCCTAGAGTAGATTATCTCTTAGATAAGTTACGAAGAGCTCGTATCTTTAGTAAAATTGATCTTAAATCAAGTTACCATCACATACGTATGATGCAAAGTGACATTTTTAAGACTGCATTTAGAACTGAAACCGGCCATTATGAATTTATGGTAATGCCCTTTGGACTTACTGATGCCCCTGCTACATTTGTATGAATGATGAACAACATTTTTGTTGATTACCAAGCTTTTGTTCTTATATTCTTTGATGATATACTTGTTTATAGTAAGAATGATAGTGAGCATGAGAAGCATCTTAAAACAATTTTTCACTTGCTATGAGAGAACACACTTTATGCTAATCATGAAAAGAGTTACTTCTTTCAACTGAAGCTAGAATATCTAGGACATATTATTTCAAATGAAGGCATGCATGTGGATCCAAAAAAGATTAAAGTGATAGTAGAATGGCCTACACCACAATGTCAATGATGTTCGTTCTTTTCTTAGGCCGGCTAGTTTCTATAGGAAGTTTGTTCAAAATTTTTCTTATTTAGCATTACCTCTTACCTTGTTATTGAAAAAGAAAATAAAATTTGCATGGGGAGTTACCCAATGAAAATCCTTTGAAAAACGCAAACAAGCACTTTCACATGCACCTATTTTATAGTCACCTGATTTTTCACAACCATTTCATGTTGTTAATAATGCTAGTGGTTGGTTCAGGAACAGGTGTTGTTTTAATGCAAATTGACCATCCTATTGCATTTGAGAGTAGGAAGCTTAAACCCTCAGAAAAGAATTATAGTACATATGATAAAGAATTGTTAGCAATTGTGCATGCTTTGTGAATTCGGAAACACTATCTTATGGGCTCTGAGGTCTTAATCAAAACCGATCAACATGCTATTAAGCATTTATTAAATCAGCCCTTAATCTTTGATCGGCATCTTAAATGGGCTTCATTCATTCAAAATTTCCAATCCATGATCCAATATCAACCTGGTAAGGCTAATATTTCATTTCCATGCATGTGTTTTTACATGGAACATGTTTATTTTCGTTTAGTGATGGAACATGTGACTGGCCATCCATGTTTGTTTTTATTTTTATTTTTTCAAATGAGGGGCATGTTATGAATTATGGAATGTGTTGAACAAGGAATTTATGGAGTCTTAATTTATTAACGTATTAATGTGTTTTGGTGTTTTTTATATAGCAGCTGAAGGTTTGTGAGGGCGTGAAAGGCATGAAAGGGTGGACATCAATAATCCAATTTATAATTTATATAGTTTGTAAATAAACCCGCATAGAGGGTACTATTTTCAGAAATAGTTAGTAAAGTGGTGGTTAGAATAAGGGTCGTTGTAGACCGCAATTTTTGATATTAAAAGCAAAGGCATTCTGCAAAAGTTACCAACTTTTACTTTCATGCATGCTTTTTGGAGCTGCTCTCATGTAACCACTATTTCGACATAATAAAAAATTCCTATAAATACATGCACTTTGTAGACTGTCCAAACAGAGTGCATGGGGGGAGATTGCACCCAATACTATGCTCTATCTTGTCTGTGGGCAAGTCTATTTTTTTGTGTGTTTTCAGCATCCGTAATCTCTGTGTGCACATGAGCAAGATCCTGATAACAGATACTTGATCTAATGACAATACATGATACTTAGGCAAGTATGGATGACACATGATACAAGAGAGAAAAGGATACATGATACTCAATAAGTCCACGATACATGGTCCAGACTTCATGATACACTACCATCGGCTAGGTTATCAAAGCATCCAGTTCAATGAAGGGAGGGGTCTTCCCTTCAGTCTTCTTCTAGTTGTCTTCTTGGACTTTAGCCCACACGTCTTGTGGCCAATTTTCTTCTAACTCATATATTAAGGAATCAACATTCGTGGTCTCTAATCCTAATTCCCCTTCAACCATGTTGGATGGTTCTTGTATCATTTGATTTGAGTTCAAATTTCCTAGGCACTCTCAGAATTTCTTCTCTAGAATCCTGGTTTTTGGAATGGTTGTAATTCATTTTTCTACCATGCTCTAAGCAACTTCTATAAGTTTCTTGCATAATTCTAGTCTTTCCTTTCCCATACCTCCTCTAGGGTAACATCAATCATGTTGCTCTAGACTAGGTCCTGCCTCTACTCTAGGCTGATAAGCTTTCAACATTTGTAAGTCTTCACGAATAGGATATGCTAGAGTTGATCCTCCGTGGTCCCCCATTTCCTATACCTTTACCACATCATCTTTCTTTTGTGTTCGAATTTCATGTGTAGAATCTTTTACTTTCATGGAGTTTTGATTTTCTTCAACTAGTTTCTTCATCCATGTGCTTTTAATCTTTTCTTTTCTAGTTTTTTGTTTTTGAACTTTTCTCTTCTTTGAGCTTTACGACAACTCCTCATAATCTTCTTCCACTACGGGTGAAGGTTCTTCCTTTTTTTCACTTATTGGACTTTTATACCTATTGTCACTAAGGGTTTTGAATTTTTCCTTTAGTTCACTTGTCATGTGATGACACTTGATGGTATCCTTGATCCATGGACACACCAAGGATGACACACCATACTCGATACACAAGTATCACATGATGACACTCGACCAGTCACAACACTTGAGTATCATGATACTCGACTGGGAGTGAGTGTTGGCGATACATGTCACCTGCCAGGTATCGGTGACAGACGAGAATCTAGTATCATTATATGAGACTTGATGGATCACAACAGTTGAACTTTTCCCTACTCTTTTTCAAATTTTTAAAATGATACTTATGATCCTTGTGCATCTTGTCTTGGCTTATGTCCTTAGATTACACAAATTCCTATCGTTTCCCTAAAAACAATCCTCACATTCGTAATGTGTCATTTCTACCCAGATGCATGTTTATGTGTAAAAATAATACCATAAGGGTATAGAGCTCACCTCAAAGCTCTTTTCTCTCAATTTCTAGCCCCCAACTCTCTCTCTCTCTCTCTCTCTCTACAAGGATTATTAAGTAATATAACATTCTGCAATACAGGTCATCAGATGCTCTTTCCGTGATACGTGTGCTTTTGCAAATGAATATTGTGATGTGGTTTTTGGTTTTAGGGCTTATTTAAGGTCAATGGTCATAGAAAAGGGCATATTTTTTTAGGTTCTGTCCTACTCAATTGCAATGTTTTCCTAACTCCTAGACTGTACTCTCACACTCCTAATCTACTCCTAAAAACTATTACACACACACACAAACACACTAAGTGTGTGAGAAAAAACAAGTGCAAGCCATCAATGACTTGCCATGATGCTGAATTCTTTCTTCACGTTCACTATCTTCACAATGACACTCTAACCATCACGACCCAATCAAGTGCATAGAAGCCTATGCTCTATTGATGGTTAATGTGTGAATAGGTCAAGTAGTGCGTGCAAGTGTGATTTCCTACCTCACATTAAACCAAAATTATGACCCAATCAAGTGCGTAGAAGCCTATGCTCTAGTGATGGTTAATGTGTGAATAGGTCAAGTAGTGCGTGCAAATGTGATTTCCTACCTCACATAACACCTTCTATGTGGGTGTGTGTTGTGACACTTAGTGCAATAGCAGACACTAAAATGACAATTTCTCCGAGCTTTGATACCCAAATATGGTAAACAACAGCTTCATTTCAAAGCTTTCAATGAGAGGCAAGTATTTTGGACTAGATTAGACTTTTTGGCACTAAGTTACGTCTAAAAAACCAAGTGTCACGAATCACCTACTTATGCCTAACGACTCCCTATGCTTCATACACATGAGATAACAGTGGAAAAAGGTGGGGAAGGGGTAGATAACACATTCAAGCATACATTCCATGCCTTAGACACACACATGAGCTCACAAAGAAGAAGATAAACAAGCAAGAAGGATTCACCAATTTCAAAAGTTTGACTTGCATTATGGAAAAACTTAGTGACTTATATACATGTGCCTTGGATTTGGTTGTTTCACACAAGCCATTGGCACTTTCCTACAATTTCCTAAAGAAACTACTATTTTACAAGGGTTTTGTTACACTCTTGAGGGGATACATAACTAGAGGACTCCTCTAGTGCATTTAGAAGGCTTCCATATACTCATTGACATGATGTAACAGAAAGAAAAATGGCTACTTTCTTAAAACATTTATGGGGCCCTATTCTTCTTCTCCTCTTCTCTTCACTTCTTTCCTTCTTCTCTTCTATGCCTTTGACTCTCTGCAATAGGGTACCTTGAGAATCTCACTCTAGGAAAGGAGTAGAGTAGAATGGTGTGTTCAATGCTCAACAACACTCTAATGGAGGTACTCATAGCAGGTTATAAAGAGATATAGAGAGGTTGTTGTGTGTGCAACCATCTACACAAAAGTTGTTAAGATGGTTGTTTTCATGCATGTCTCTCTTTTTGTGGAGCTCTTTAGAGTATTTAATGTGAAGGTAAAAAGGATGATGGTTTCTAGTTGGAATATGGATAGCGCTTTGTCCAAACCATTGTGTTATAAGAAGTTGTCTAAAAACAATTTGATCAAGTCCAACGCCATATAACTTTGGATACACTTGTTGTTAAGCACTTGATTCTGTTGTCAGAGAGATTTACTCTTCCCACTTAGAAAGACAATCAGTGATAAAAGATTCATGTGATTGTGTAATGACATATTTTTGCATCATCAAGGCTTTTTCATAGCAATTGTACGACATCATCTCGAGCTGGTTCGAGTGCAATTCATTGAAGAAGTACAAAAGAAGAAGGTAGGAGACTTATGGAGTATGCCTCTTGGCTAGTTGGGAGCTCAACTGTGTCGATGGAGTTCAATTGGAAGAATTATGGAATCATTCCAATGGAAGAATTATATTGGAATCATTCCTCCATAATTTCGGTGAAGGACATTATTGACCAAGGAATAATACATGGAATGCAGATCTGGAAATCCAGTTTCTCTTAGAAAGCCGGTTTCAAATAAATCATTTTGGAACAACATACATGGCTTGAACTGACCAAATATCCCTCAGTAATTATGAATATGTATGGCAATAATAATAACGACAATGATTTTTTTGGCCATTCATAATTTTAGCACAAGGCAGTTGGTATTCTCCGTGTGCTTTTGAGAAACTCTAATAATAGAGTTGAATGAATATAGAAGCAGACATCACCTTCCTCATGGGGGGGGGGGGGGGGAAATAAAGTTTTATCTGATTACTAAGCACTCTCTCACGCCCCTCCATCAATCTCTATCGTTTCGACACCATCAATCTCTGACAAATTTCAGGCTCCATCAAGCACATCAGACTACGACATCAAGTCGGACACTTCTCATCTAGTGGGTGTGGTTTCGCGGATATGCCTTGTACTCCTAAGCAGATGGCCAGGGTTCAAGTCTCGCCTAGGGCTGGATGCCTCAGAGTTCCCCAAGATGTGTGCCTCTACCTTACGAGGTCGGGTGTTTGTGTCTTTCCAATTCATCGTCCTCTCAAAAAAAAGAAAAAAGAAAAAAAAAAACTCGGACACTTCTCTATCAACACTTTGACAACCATAAATGACACCAAATTTCATATTGATGATCTTCAACTATATAATGAGGCCATGCTCCATGATTCAGCAAACTTAGACTCTGACAAAGCATTTGAATGTGCACCAGTGTAGATTTTCTTCATGATAATTAAGTGCAAAATCTCTGATGCAAGTAGAGTATTCGGAGACTCCATCGCCTCCTATCTCTGATGAATTCACTTCTTAGGCAAAGGGAATACGAAATCATCTTCAAGTGTTCTGACGCTCAATCTGAGGAACCATGAGGACACCCATATCTCTAGTTTCACCTCAATTTATTTGCACACATTCTCACGACAACATACCTGATAATCTCTTATAGCAATCAGTTTTCAATCCTCTGATGTCCAACAATGCTCTAACCATTTAGAACATCTAGCATCAATGCTATGACAATGTACTATTCTGACCACGTGACGCTTCTAAAGAGATATGCAACTATTGCACGATGACAAATAACACATTTTTTGATGAAAGAGAAATTTGACGAGAAATGTACTATTCTGACCACGTGACGCTTCTAAAGAGATATGCAACTATTGCACGATGACAAATAACACATTTTTTGATGAAAGAGAAATTTGCACCAATAGGTATGGGTTCTACTGTAATAAATGAGTTTGATACAATTTGTTGAATGTTTACGTATATGTTGAAAATGGGTCGCCCTTAGTTACTTCTTCTTCCTTGGGAGTGGTAGCTTTTTCTTAAATCTTGTGCAATCTCCTGGCTGTTGAGGGCTGATCATCTTGATCTGAGCACCTCCACAGAGACTGGCAAGTGGGCAATACTCATCATGCCACCCATTCCATCGAACCAGCAATGATTGCACATACACATCATATTCTTAGCAATTGTTGTATTTAGGATTTTAAACAATTGAAAAATAATGTATCAAAAATTCACAAGCGCACATTTATTGAACCTCTTCTTCGAGCCTTGATTGGTAAGATTTCTTCATATTCTCAAACTTTTTGGTTTAATTGCATATCTTTTGTACATTATAAAGCAACAAAATTGGACACCAATGGGCTTGTAGATTTGATAGTACAACATAAAGAGAAGGTCAAGCAAGAAGTACAAGATATTATTAGAACTGTTCAATTTAAATCACATCAAGAAGAAAGAAAAATGCATGAATTATTAAAAAATATGATGAATGAAACCCAATGACAAAAGGTTGTGAAAATTTTATTAAAAGATAAAGGCAAATTTATAGGGATAAATGTTACAAACTATCTAGATACATTTTAAGATCTAGTTAAGCTACATAAATTACCATAATCTAAGTGGATAATGTACCTAAGAAGGCTTGCAATAGGAATAGTTAAGGCCGTAATTGAACCACATAGTGAACTTGAATGGGATGAATTTAGGAAGCAACTAAATAATGAGTTCTATTCAGAAGAAGACTGTAGCCAGCATAGTAGAGACCGTTTCATGAAGTGGATTAGCTCCCCAAAGCCTCAAGTTTCAATCTCCCAACTTCATATAAAATTTATGACACATTTTTCACAATTACCAGAGAATGATATGGTATCCCTTACTCTAGTTATAGTATTATACTTTCTTAAGATTTTGACTCTGGATGTAAGAATTGAGGTTAAGAGAAGATTTGAGGAGCCAGGCTTACTAACGATTGGGCTATTTTCAAGAGAGTGGTTGAGGCAGTTGCACAGGAAGCAATGTCAATCTCTTCTTTAAGATTCAATGCCCGATCTATCTCCTAATTTCTCCTCTACTCATGAACCTAGAGAGACTCATATAGCTGCAAACGCTGAGCAAGCAGCATCTACATCAAAGGTACCAACATATTTATAATAGCTTTTGGAGTTGTTTTAGGTTTCTTTAATTGCTTTCATTAGTTTGCTTTTTTTTCCATCAATTGGAGTTTCCTTCGATTTTTCAAAAGATTTACTTTTGTTTTTATTAGTTTGTTTTGGATCACTTATCATAGGTTCCTTACCTTCTTTAATTTCCTTTCTTCTTTGTTCACTTGCTTTTGAACTTTCTCCTTGTTCAAATTGAACCTTCTTTGGGTTTGGTTCTTCTCTCATTTGTCTCCTTGTAATTCTTCTTCTTGAATCATTTAAGTCATGTTCATCATCTTGCTTTCTCTTCTCTTCAATATTTGCAAGTAGAAAATTGATCAACAGGTGAATTCCAAGAGATCTTTTGCATGATATCATCTATAGTTTTAATTAGAGCTTCAATGAAATAATTTATTGTTTCTCTGGATTGATCAATTTTAGAATCACTATCTACACACTCTAATTTTACTATAGAAGACCCATTCTTTGATTCAAAAAGATTCTTATAAAGTGTTTGCATCCCTACTTTTCCCCAATTAACAACTAAATGAATATGTGCCCTATAATCACACAGCTTCTTGTCAATATCTATGACAAGTTTTCATTCCTTAGCTTCCTTTAAAGCCTCACAAATATAGGTAAAATGGTTAGTGGAATCACACCAAACACATCTCCTAATGTTGGGATTCCGACGCTCATTAAAGTTTCTTTGATTGGTCGATTGAGGAATAGGTGGTGGTAGTATTGGAGGATTAGATGATGAAATAGGTTGAAGAAATTCAGTAGGTTGAGCTTGAGTAAAGGATTTTGAGAATTTAGTGCATAGACTACATTTTATAAGGTAGACACTTCCTTCGATATATTTGCATGCATCTAAATCATATTATCTACTTTATTACATTAGGGGAAAAAATGAACCCTGCATGGGCCTTGTAAGATCCCTAATTTTTAGGGATTAAGCTTAATTCTATTCTTGTTTAAAGGGACAAAGTGCATTTAGTAGGGCACTTTTTAGTAGGCTGGAGTAGGCTTTTTTTAGGCTTTACTAGGCCTCTCTCTTTCTTCTTCTAGAGAGAGAGCAACAAAATCTACTTTCCACATCATCAAACTCGTGCATGTATTTGAATAAAAAATGATTAAAAAAAAAGTCTCATTTTCAGTGTATATTAACTCAAAAGGGCCTATTTTTTAATATATATGTTAGAAGTCACTTTTTGAAGTTTCTTTTAGAAAAAGTATAATTTTCAAACTCCCTCCAAAAGTAAGTGCCACATCATCAAAGCTGTGACTATGGTTCCCCCAAAATGACTTTTTTCAAATTTTATCATTTTCAGCCATACATAGTGGAAAAATACACTTTAACCCATACACATACAAGAAACCACATTTTTTGAGTAAAACATATGCTTTTGAGTCCGTTCTAACTAAGTTTCCATCTTTGTTTTTGATATTGTTGGTCATTAGCAAAGATGGTGTTGACATGTATCACACACTTCACAGTAGAACGTCCTCATGCTCCTGCATCAACAAGTATCCATGTTTGTGTGCCTAGAGAGTTTGCTCCAAATACATGATGCAACAATGATGCCAATTCTCAAAATGAACATCGTTCAACTAGAGAAAAAAGTATTGATCTTTGGACTCATGGTTCACTATATCCTCTTGATCCAATACTTCTTACCATCCAACATTCCATAACCTCTTGACTTTACTTCAGTTCATTGGATCAACTCCATCATATGAGGGTGATCACTTTAGAAAGCACAATCATATCTTTACAAAAACAACTTGCAGGTTTGGAACAGGATATAGAAGCAAAACAAAGCACAATTTCAAAGTTAACTGCCAATCTCCAACAGTTGAAAGAGACTCCAGTTGGTATGAGACATAGGAAAAGAGCATTGTCATCCTTTGAAGCTCTTTCAATAGGTGGCGGAGCACGCAAATGATGTATATATGCAACAAGGTGAGTGTTTGTTTTACTTTTATATGTTTTAATGAAGATTTGTAATGGAATCTTTCATTGTGTAGGTCATTTATTCAAGACATAACTACTTCATCAACAACACAAGACCAATTCAAGCTGATGAATAGCTGTATAAACACCAAAGAAATCACTTCTGCTTTAGACCCACCCATAGGAAAGTGTATTAGAGTTGTTGTTGAAGCTGAGTTTTCAAAGAAGTTAAAAAACCTTATCACAATGCAAGATGTGCAGGCAATATGTGATGAAACGGGCATCAGTAGAAATGGGTATACTGCAATGTACACCCTTCTGAGGCAAGCCTTACAAGCACAAGGTATTTCTCAAAGTATATTTCCATGCCCATATAAAATGTTTATAAAAAAAAAACTTCAAATGAGGATGTGACTTGTACTATTGGAAAATATTTATTCATAGAAGACACTATGCCTGCCTCTGTTTATCATCCAAATATTCCCAAGCAGCAATAAAAATCCTATCTACACAAGGATTTACTTACACTAAACTCAACAATATATTTGTGGATCTTCAGAAGCTTCAACAAGCAATGGTTCACTTTTATAGTTCAACAAAGGTACCCCTACTACATTTTATTTGGTGTTGAAGTTTTATTGCATTCAAATGTCATATTAAAATAATGTTTTCTCTTTTGTGCAGATTGTAATGTTAAGTTAAATTTCATACTAAAGCTTGATGAGTGTCAAATCATAAAGAGTCGACGAGTAGAAAGGCTGAGTGTGATGCCAACGAATGAAGTTATGGACCATGCAATGAGTGATGAAACTTTAGGATCCACTTCCCATTTGACTTACAGTGTGCAATCAAAGAGAGATATCTGGTGGTTAGGTGCTATAGAAGTTCCCAAAGAAACAAACAATGTTATTTCGTGGATTATTAGTAGGACTCCATGGATTACGGAAGTAATCTCTTCTCAAATACATGGGCAAAAGCTTTCTGTAGATGATATAGGTGATTTTGAGGTGGAATGGCATTTAGGTGGAGACCTTAAGAGTATAAAATGCATGTTAGCTTGTAAACAAGGAGCATCTTCTCTCTATCCTTGCCCATATTGTACACAAGGTTACAAAGGATCTAAGAGACAGTCTAAACCTGCAAGGGCATTGATGAGAGTTGATGACTCTGAAGAAATTGATGAAACAGACTCATCGAATCGTAGGGAATGGGAGATATCACTTTTGAGATGTCCAATGTTACAAGAACCAACTCCTGATAAAATAAGCAATGATTGGAACCCCATTATTCCATTTCCATTAGTCAATGTTCACTTTTGTACTTTGCATGCATTCATGAGGATCTTTGATAGGCTTTTGAAGCTCCATGTTGAATATGCATTTGCAATGAAACCACTAGAGAGGTCTACAATAGCAATCCAAAAAATAGAAGATCTTTTGAATTCTATAGGTTGTCATGGTGCAGGCCACATATCTTTAGTTATTAAGAAGTATGGTGAGTCTCAAGAGATTTTACAACAAGTTTTAATGACTAGGAAGAAGGCAAGATGTCTCTTTAAAAGAGATGTGAATAGTCAAGATGATGGGAAATGGGAGCTTTGGAAGGACCTCTGTTCAATTATTGTTGGAGTTAGATGTCTGCGGAAGCACGCGAACAACACAAGGAAGAAGAAGAAGCTTGGAGCACAACACACAAGACTTAATGTATTACTAGAGAATGTACAAAGATAAGTAGCCCATTAGGGCAATAGGCGTATATACAAGCCGGGGGAAAAAAACCTCCTAAAGAGGGAAAAAAGTGCCCCGGCGGTCCTAGAGTGTTCACACACATCACTACCTAAATATATCAACAAATCCCCCCTGGGAGTGATGCGGTGAACAAGGAGCTGGCACTCATGTATAAGGAAGTGCCGAGCTATGTGGAAATCACTCCACAAAAGGAAGTAAGCCCAAAGCTTTGCGGAAAGCTTCAAACTTCTCCCTAGGCAGAGCCTTCGTGAAAAGGTTTGCAATGTTCTCCTGCGTGGGCACATATGCCAAGCTGATCTCCCCAGCAGAGAACCTCTCCCTGACATAGTGATAATGCACCTCAATGTGCTTAGTGCGAGCATGGAACACAGGGTTCCTCGTAACTGCCAATGCGCTCTGACTGTCAGTGAAGATGGTGGTGGCAGAAGACTGGCCAACACCCAAATCAGCCATAAGGCGTCTGAGCCACACACACTCAACAGTCGTTGTGAAAGCTGCCCTATACTCAGCCTCACAACTGGAAGTGGCCACAGTAGGCTGCTTCTTGCTCAACCAAGATATACATGAGCTACCAAGCATGAAGCAAAAACCACTGGTGGACACACGAGTGTCATAGCAACCAGCCCAATCTGAGTCAGAAAAAGCATGCAAATCTGGCGGTAGTGATCCCCCCTTGGGATAAAACAACCCAAGTAGCCGAGTACCACTCAAGTAGCGAAAGATGCGCTTAACCGCTTTCCAATGCGTGACTCCTGGGCAATGCATAAACCTGCTCATCTGTGAGACAGCAAACTGAATATCTGGCCGAGTAATGCATAAGTAAATCAAGCATCCAACAGCCTGCTGATAGAGAATAGCATCAAATGCATCTCCAGCATCATGAGTCGTAAACCTGTCTCCATAGGAGTGGCAATAGGCTTACAGTCTTCAAGGCCAAAACGCTGCAATAATGTGTCAATATATTTCGTTTGACACAAAGCCATTCCACCATCAACTTGCATAAACTGAATGCCCAAATAGTGATGCAAATGCCCCAAATCAGACATCTCAAATGAGGCATGCAAATCAGCCTTGAAATCAGAAATATGCTTCTCAAGAGGACCAGTGAGCAGCATGTCGTCTACATAGACAACAATGATCAAAATCACATCATTAGCACACTTAACATATAAGGTGCTTTCAGTTGGACTGTTCTCAAAACCATGTGCAATCAGATAGGCATGTATTTTCTCATACCAAGCACGTGGTGCTTGCTTTAAACCATATAACGCCTTCTTTAACCTGCACACCTGGTTTTCATGCCCTTTCTGCACAAAGCCACGGGGCTGAAAAACATACACTTCTTCATGCAAGTCACCATTCAGAAATGCTGTTTTAATGTCCAACTGATGTACATTCCAACCATGATGGGCTGCAAGTGCACAAATGCTCCGAACAGTAGTCATACGGCATGTAGGTGCAAAGGTCTCATCAAAATCAATGCCTCTTTCCTGCGCATAACCCTTTGCAACAAGCCTAGCCTTATACCTGTCAACTGTACCATCAGGTTTACGCTTCAGCTTGTATACCCACTTAGTGCCAATGGCCTTCTTGCCAGGAGGCAAGTCACATAAAGACCATGTACCATTCTTCATTATAGCATCATATTCAGATTGCATAGCAGCCATCCAATTTTCTGAATTTTGTGCTTCATCAAAAGAAACAGGCTCATTCTCATCACAGAGACTAGATACAACCATAGCATAGCAATCTGATGCAAAGGAGGTACTATGAGAGCCTGAGCGAGTACGATATGACAAAGGTGCATCTAATTTGCTGTCACGCAAAGTCTGCACCAGCCATTTTGGCATAGTTTTTTCCTGTTCAATATCAACTCTCTCATCAACAAGTGCATCATGTAAATCTGCATCAGAAATGGAATGATCTGCATCATCATATGAAACCTGCAAAGGCTGAGAAGTTGCCTCATTAGGACCAACGCTAGCCTGTCCACATGTAAAAAGAGGCATCAAAGTATCATACATGTCTTTGGAGCTAACAGATGTCTCCTTAGTACATGAAAGCAATGGCTGAATAGCATCTTCCACAAAGACAACATCACGGCTAACCAGAATGCGTTTAGTCTGTGGATGATACAGACGATAGCCTTTACTTTCAGAACTGTACCCAACAAAAATACATTTTACTGCCTTATCATCCAATTTTCTGCGATGTTGTTCAGGCACTAATGCATATGCCAAACAACCAAAAACACGCAGATGAGCAACAGATGGCTTGCGGTCATGCCAAGCCTCATATGGAGTGATAGGCTGCAACGCTTTGGTGGGACACCTGTTCAGTACATATGCTGCACACATGACAGCCTCAAGCCAGAAACTATGTGGTAAAGCCTGACTTTTGACCATGCACCTCGCCATCTCCATGAGTGACCTGTTCTTTCGTTCAGCAACTCCATTCTGTTGAGGTGTATACGGCACTGTACACTGGTGTTTTATCCCACGTTCAGCCAGAAATGCATTAAAATCTGAAGACATATATTCCCCCCCTCGATCCGAACGGAGGGTGCCCATTTTACATGCTGACAGATTTTTAGCCAAAACCAAAAACTGTTTGAAACACATGAACACTTCGGACTTTGCTTTGAGTGGATATACCCATGCATGCCTGGAAAAATCATCAATGAAAGTCACGAAGTAAAGGTAATTTCCAAAAGAGGGTGTCTGCATAGGACCACAGACATCACTATGTACAAGCTGCAATTTCTGCATAGCCCGAACTGAACCATCTTTTGGAAAGGAAGAACGCTGCATTTTGCCCAAAATACAGCCTTCACAAACATGTTTTCCAGGTGCCTCAAGTTTGGGCAAAGAGGACACCATTTCAGATTTCTGCAGGCGTAACAAACTAGAAAAATTCAGATGACCAAAGCGTGCATGCCAAAGCTTTGCATCTGACATAGCCTGAGAATCATGAACTGCACATGCCGAATCATTCACAGATCTTTCATAGTCTATGAGCTTATACAAACCACGACATAAAATGCCAGAAGCAATAATCACATCGCCATTTGAGAGATCATGGACTATACACCTGTCATCAACGAATTTCACAACCAAGCCAATCTTGGCTAATGCAGAAACTGATAACAGGTTCTTTTTGATCCCTGGCACAAATAAAGCATCTGACAAAGTGAAAGAACTACCATCAGCAGTAGTCAGAATGATCTTACCAACTCCCATAACAGGATAAGAGGAGTTATTGGCGCATGTGACAGTATTCCCTGTAGGGGCAGGCTCGAGTGAAGAGAAGAAACTGCGCTGCGAGGTAATATGTTTGGTCGCCCCACTGTCAAAGTACCAAACATCTGAGTCTACTGCAGACATGCACTGATCATGAGAAGATGGGTCAAAACTGCAGACAGTAGTAAACGTCCATTCTTCTTCCTGCACAAGATTTGTAGACTCTATTTTTGGTGTAGAGGCCTCTGCAACAACCATTCCAGCCTCTTTCTTCTTTGCCTCTTTAGCAGCCAGTTTTGGACAGTTCTTTATAGTATGATCATTTCCTTTACAGTACTTGCAGAACAATTTCTGCTTTTCTGATTTCTTCTCATCTTTATCCTCGTTCTTCGATTGTGCAGCATTTGCAAATTTCTGCTTACTAGTAGAAGAGCTCCATTTTCCTTTGCCCTTCTGACTAGCCAGGAAAGCTTGATATGCAACACGCATAATGGACCTGTTCTGCCTGGACTGATCTTCCTGCAACAGAACAGAGACTAATTCCTCAAATGACAATGCATTCGGATTGCCTTTCATCATCAATCGAAGAGTAGAGGCAAAACTCTGATATGAATCAGGAAGGCCATTCAGAACGGTCTGCACAAGTGAGCTATCTGGTATAACCTCATCAGCAGAAATCAATTGTTCCTTCAGGTCTTTGATCTTTGTAAGAAAACTGTCCATCGAATCACCTTCATTCATGTGCTCACTCTCCAACTGTTTTTGGAGGTAAGCAACACGAGCCTCATTCCTAGCCTGGTACAAAGTGGTAAGTGTATCCCAAGCATCCTTTGCTGTTCTGCAAGAGCGAATGTGAGGAATAATGGCACGTTTGACAGACAAAGCTATCAATGCATGTGCCTGGGCATCTCTGCCATCCCAACGAATCTGCTCTACAGTAGGTGCAACAGAAACAGCAGCACGAACAGGAATCTGCGGAATATCATCTTCGACACCATCTTCATCAGCTCCAACACCTGTATTTGCAGTACCTGTCGTTACAGGTGTAACAGGACGTCTTTCAACACCCTGCACAATGTTCCACAATCCTTTTGCAACCAGTACATGTTGCATCATATAAGCCCATAATGGGTAGTTGGTACCATCCAACTTATCCTCAACAGCCAACATACGGAATACATCACTGCTTTCAGCCATGGCCGGTGACTAAAATACCTTGATGCAGAAAATTGACTGTATCTCAAAAAGTTGAACAGAACTGCCCAGACGAGTTCTGCTAGACCTGTAGCAGACTTCGAGACGCTTAAACTGGCAAACAAAAACTGGTATATACCTTTGGCACAAAAGGATGAAATAGCCTGCACAAGCACTGCGATAGTGCGTTCGGAGGCCAAAACGAGCTCAGATCGCGATTTCGGCACCAGACAGCAAAGCTGTTTTGATCTCGGAAACACCCTGAGTATGCTCACCAAATTTTGTGCGAATCTGAGACTGCAAACGGAGGAGTGTCGACGGTGCCCTAGAAGAAGCAACGACCTGCTCTGATACCAATTGTTGGAGTTAGACGTCTGCGGAAGCACGCGAACAGCACAAGGAAGAAGAAGAAGCTTGGAGCACAACACACAAGACTGAATGTATTACTAGAGAATGTACAAAGATAAGTAGCCCATTAGGGCAATAGGCGTATATACAAGCCGGGGGAAAAAAACCTCCTAAAGAGGGAAAAAAGTGCCCCGACGGTCCTAGAGTGTTCACACACATCACTACCTAAATATATCAACAATTATGACAGACAAGATAGTTAGGTTGATCTCATTAACAAGCGAAAGAAGGTTTGTTCATCGTTAGATCAATTCTTATATTTGATGTGTTTGGTTTCCACTAATGCTTCACAACAAGAATTATTCCAAGTGACTTTGAAGGAGTTTACACAGTCATTCATCTTATCTTGGGGAGAAAGCAACATTACACATTACATAGTAAGTTTTGCTTACATTTTTTTATTTGGTCCTAAACACCATGTGTATATCTTATTGACCAGAGCATAGCATATTCTTTTTGCACATGGAGCGTATTTTATGAATAGATATGGGTCACTAGACATTTTTAGTACACAAGGAATGGAGAAGTCACATTACAGGGCTAGATGTGTTTACTTTAAGAACACTTGTCATGGGGGTGGTCTACAACTATTTTTTCGCGCGACATTTGCTAGAAAATATCTAATGGAATGAGCATGTGAGTCACGAATAGCAAAGATTACAAGAAAGCTACAACATGATATTGCAAGAGAGAAGTGGAGGTCATCATCAAGACCACTACATCATGCCCAATGGCATGCATAAAGAGTCCGCGAGGGTTCTGCTTGGAAATAGTTTCCAAACTCTTAAAATGCATTATTCTTTTCAAGGTTTTTATAACTCCTTTCACTTCAAATAAAATTTTAATGTTTATGTGAATATACTTTTAATGTCTTAAAACTAACTTTTATCCATTTAAATGTGAACATGACAATTCTTAAGTGAAAAGCTATAAATAAAGGTGTCCTTCCTCATTTTACCACTTTACAGCCTAAGAGAATGGCATGCACAAAGTAGACTGCTAGAAAGGATCATGTCGTCTACCCTAGCCATGCGCAAGGTACTCAGCGCCCAACATGGATGACACCCCACAAGAAGCGTCGAACCACAAGCCACTCTTCTAGACGAAACTCGGGTGAAGGAACACACTGTGGTAGCATTCCATCGCGGGGTGATGAAGCTTCACAAGAGAGAGATGTAACACAAGAAATAAATTATTCCCATCCCACATCTGATGATGAGCCCCCAATGAGGACACCACTCAAGGCAAGGCCCAAACAACAAGGACGGAGGCAAGTTGTGATGGAGATAACATCAAATTTAGAGAGTTCCTTGGATGAAGAAAGTATAAAACGAGCCATCATGGAACAACGATCATATCCCCGTGAACCATCAAGTGACACAAGGAGGCAAGACACTCCCCGTAGGACAAGGACAAAGACCAACCGATGAAGAAAGAGAGCAAGGTCAGGCAGATGAAGTAAATGATGAGACAAGACCATCTAGGTGTGCTCCAAGAAGAAAGAAGAACTATCAACCACGTCATAGACCGCAACGACCACAACCCAACATCCCCCCAAATGCAAGAGCACCGCAAAGGCGTAGAAAGCAAACTAGCACCTTTGCAGAGATTTGACACTATCAAAAGTATGTGGAGCTTCTTAGTCCATGAAGGTCATTTGCAAGAGTTGTGAAGGAAGAGATTCAACACTATTGCATTGGACTTTGTATCCAAGGGATAGCCATTGAAGCCCTCTAAGAAGCTGTAGAGGCGTATCTTATTTCAATGTTGGAAGAATCTAACCTGTGTGCTATCCATGCAAAGAGAGTGACAATACAACCTAAAGATTTGTAGCTAGCTAGAAAAATTAGAGGGAATAACCCTTAACAAATATTTGTACTCCCTTGTTTGGATAAATCTTTGTATATCCCAAATGATGAATATTTTGTAAATCCCAAATGATGAATATAATCTTTTTCTTCTTTAATTTGCTCTCCCAAGTGTTTATCTCTTAGCGTACATGTTTTGAAGTCTACTTCTCCTATGTATCTAGGTTTCTTTTTCCAGTACCTCTTTGAAGTGTTTTGCATAGTTTAATCACTCTTTTTATTGTACTTGTTGTGAGTGGTGTTGCTATATAATGCATGCAAAGGCCAAATATTGCCAAAAAAAGGCCTGCCACAGAAACGCGGGGATGGGCCCTGCAAAAGTTTTGTAGGGCCTATCCCCGCGTTTCTGTGGCATGCCTTTTTTCACATTTGTAAGCCATGAAACCACATGCCATGCACATTGGAACATATGATTGGCCTTAGATAGGGTGCTCTGCATGCTAACCCTCTTACCAATAGCTAAACAATGTTGATGAACATTCAAATGTACTTATTTATTGTTGCATGCTTATATGCACCCAGAGGAGTCTAAATTTTCTCTAATTATTGAACATAAGAAGAGTATTCCACAATTCCCCAAGTCTACATTGTAATTGAGGGGCATAGACTTCCAATATAGGTAACCTAGTGCATGGGATGGCCTAGGAATGCAAAAAGAAGGCCTGTCACAGAAACATGGGGATGGGCCCTACAAAAGTTTTGCAGGGCCCATCCCCGCGTTTCTGTGGTAGGCCTTTTTTTGCATTCCTAGGCCATCCCATGCACTTTGGGCAACAAAAATGACAAGAATGATTGGAAAATGATTGATTAAAGTGTGCAAAAGTTAAGATATTGTCAAAAACATAAAGACAATACACATGGAATTTTGAAAAACAATAATTGGTATTATAAAGTTTTTACAACTGGCTCTTGGCCTTGAGCCTCTCCACTACATTCTTTCTTCTCTGAAAAGACAGTGGCAATTCGTAAGTCAAAACTAATTGGGATATTAACTGAGGGTCTGTCAATCCAAGACCTAAAGCTATTCGTATTTGACCTAATATTTTTCCTCTAAAGTTAACTCCTAGGGTAGTAAGGGCAAAGGACTTCCTAACCAGAAATATACAATTGGTCCCTTGCATTATTGTAGATAGGCAAAAACTTTGCTCAAGGCCTTCAGACACCAAGTCATGAAGTGTCCTTGAGGGGAAAAGTCCTTGTGGATTATGACATAATCTTCCTTTGGCAATTTTCCAATGTAATGTGCCAAGGAACATCCATGGCCATGGGGAACACGGTCACCACCACTCCTTGCTGCAAATTTATCCACTTCAATTGCTTCCTGCACATAGAAAATCATAAAATTAAATAGATACATCTTTTATGAATATGAGACAACCATAAATGTCATTAGATACTTACATATTCAAGCCTATCTTCATCCTCTCCTCTTCCCATTGCATCTAGTGGAATCGATGAGTGGGTCATGCCACTTTGCTCCACAACAGGGGATGTTGGAATCTTCTTCTCCAAAATTCTTTCCCTTGCTGCGGTGAGATCTTCTTCAGTGGCATCTTGGTTGGCATGGCTCAAAATCTCTTCACACACAAATGCAATGGTGTCTGCAACTGAATCACCAAGTGGAATTGTCACCTTTTTGATAATGTCAGAAGTGTTGTCCATGGGAACATCTGAGGTTGAGAAAAAAATACTAAGGCATTCGTCGAGGCGTAGACCGAATGCCTTCTCAATATCGTGCAAGAACAAAAATTCCTCTCCATTGACAAGTACAACTGAAAACATTTCCACCTCTACCTCTGGTAGAGTGGGTTCCACGGGCTCTAAGTTGGAGGGTGGACTATTATGTGTACTTGCTTCCTTTAATTTGTCCACTACTCCTTGTGGAAATTCTCTGGAAATTTTTTGACTCTCTTCTAATAAGTTGAGAGCTTCTGTCTGGGGTTCCTTCTTGTCATCTACAAAACCCCTAGTAACAAGATGGGCTACATCCATGGGTGTAGGTTCGGGCTCCTCATTCACAAACAAGATGGTTTTTTTGCAACATAGGAAAGATATTTTCTTCCCATTTTCCTTTTCTTATTTAATTGTTTAATTAAGGGCACTGTGTCATCTAACATGTGCCCTGAATCCTCAGCAATAGCCATGAAACTCTTTAAGCGCTTTGCAAATGCCTCATCGCCTTTATGAATGTAGAAAAGTAGGTCACAGGGGACCACTCATATGCTGGAATATCTATAGCATATCTTAATATATAGAATTCCATAAAATCTGTGATCTCATCGACCACATCAGAGTTCATGGCTATTGTCCCTTCAAGATTAGGACTCTACAGACTAGGTCATACAAATCTGTACGACTGTTGTTGTCCGTAGTCTCCAAAAACTCCATGAATAGATCTCGAGGAGATTTCATGGGAGTGGAAGTGCTAGCAGCCATTGCTTGCGCGCGAGAATTCTAGTGGCTTGTCTGTTCTTTCTAGCTCTTTGAGAGTGAAAATGTGAGAAAAGAGCACATAGAACCCATTTTTATAGCAGTTTCAAGTTTTTAAACTGACCGGGCCCACTTTAAAAGTATAGAATAAAGAAGTGAAATTTCAAAAAATGTGTTTCTAATGACAAAATAATGCACAAAAAAAAACATGAGCAACCACATTTCAAAGTAGTGAACATAGACTTTTTGACATTCCAAAAGTTTTGAAATTACCATTCCAGAGAAGAAGGTATATACAATATCTAACATGAACTAATTGTCCTACTTTTTACAAGGTTCTTGAAAGTGCAAAAACCATAAGATGCAATGACTAGGGCCCAAGAAGTGACATTATCAGGTTGCAAAAGAACTATGACAATGAATGTTTTGTTCCATCTTTGCTCTAAACTACAGGGACTTTCATTTTGTATTCCAATCTTCTGCCCACCTATAATCAGTTTGCAAGAAATTGAAGTCATTATAGTAAAATAAGAAAGAATGAAAAGATTACTTTAACAAGTGCACAAAATATTTCTCACCTTATGTCCTTGAATTTTGAATTTGGATTGAGTAAGTCCTTCAAACCCCATAATCACCAAGTGTTCTCTCAGATTAGCCAAGGTCCAATGATTATTCACTAAAATAGTTTCTGTTTCATCGTTGGGCAATCTAAGATTTATTTCAAATGAATGTAAAGATCCCTCTTAACTTTGAAATGGTATCCATTTGCCAAGTTTTTACATCCAACGATCATAGTAGAATCTGATGTATAATGAAGTACGTTGTTTCAAATATCAAAATCCTATACCTGTTCCACCTATTTTACAAAGATATTTATCAACTTTTGCAATTCCTTCTACCAAACCCCAATTTTCACCAAGAAGACTTTCGACTTCCTCATATGTGATATCTTTACACATGAACATGGTGGAAGTCTCTTGGAATGAGAATCCTTGGAATAGATATACAAAACAATGAATGGGAAAAGAGCAGTGCAAACCTACAAACCTAGACTCTTTTGTGAATTTCAAAGAGTTATGTATATCTATTACCATCTTGTGCTTCAAAGATGATACATACCATATATCAGGTTTTGGCCACTTCAAGCTAAGAAGAGAATGTACTTCAATTCTCTCTAACCTTCCAAAACCATTCATTATAGAGGGTACAACATATCTATGTGTGTAAAAGAAAACTCTATCATGGTAAAGTTGAGCAGGAGATATTTCTGGAAAGATTAGTGCACCAACATCTGCATGCAATGCCTAGAAAGTACCTGTAAGACTATGAAGTGGTTGCTCTTCCACCAAAGTAGAAGGAAATATATCTAAAACAAACAAAAACATATCTAAATAGTTCAGAAATATATCCGACACAAGAAAACATAAAATATTGTAGAGTAATACTTACAATTCACAGGATATCTCATTCTACTATAGTTTTCAAGTTTCATAGTTACCATTGTAAAAACATGTTGTACAATAGCAACCATCCCATTGTCTCTATGCTTTTTGAAGCCAAGTAACTTTCCCTTCCAATGAAGATCTAAGTTTCCATGATCTCTAACTCGATGAGGCCAAACTCTAGAGGGTTGCATGTACACCCATGCACCTTTGAAGTACTCATGTGATAGCCACTGTCCATCTGTGGCTTTGATATTGTGACATCTTAATGTGAGGATTTCATCTTTCGGTCGCCTAGAAGCTTTAGATGTTGCCATTGAAGCTAAAGGTCTTCGGAGATGCAAGTAGGTTGGAGTGTAGAAACAAGAGCTTCAATGGTGTGCTACAGAGTGAAAGTAGTGGGAAAAGATGACTTTTTGGGACCTGGGTATGAAAATGTGAGGTTTAGGAGGAAAATAACTCTTTTTTTAGTATTTTTGAAAAAACCCATTTTTTTAGTTCAAAACATGGATGGATTTTGAATTTGGGGTCAAAAAGAGTACCTTTTGACCCTAAAAAGTAATGGGGGGTCCATTCTCAGGTGTTATGATGAGTTTTTTAACTTTTTAGAAATTTTGAATTTTTGGGCCTAGCTAAGTTACGAGATTCCTTCTCTCTCTAGAGGCAACTCATTAAATAAGGGAGAAATATGTCCCCTCTCCCCCCTTCAACCTAGTATTTTATAGGGCATAGACTGTGGCCACCACGCTCTTCTGATTGGTCCATCACTAGTCACTCCTTAATCTAAAAGGCCCATTCAGGGTTCATTTTTTCCCCTAATGAAATCTTATTTCAAAGCTTGAGCAAAAATTTGATTCAAAATAGATATTACATGATATTTTGTTGAATAGCCTAGTGACCACGACACTTGAGCAGATATTTTCAATTACTAAGATCAAATTCAAAGAGAATTTTAAGTTGATCAAAAGGAAGAGATTACCTCTTACACAAGACGTGGAAATGCAAGATGTTGCTGACATGACTCAATTGATGCAAGATTCTCTTTCTTTTGATTTAGATAAAGAAGATGAAAATGATTGCAAAGTTAATAAAAAATTTCTAGGTCCAATTATGCTAGATGATGAAAGCAAACATTCTGGAAGTAACTTTAGGAAAAGCTTTTGGGCAAGAGGCACACCCGTGATGAAGATCAATTTGGACAAAAAGAAATCATACACAGCTTTGGCTTTGATTGATTCTGGGTCAGAGATTAATGTGATTTCAAAAGAGTTATATGATAAATTTTAATGGCCAATAGATAAAATCATGGTTGGATTATGAGAACTGCAGACAACGGATGTGGTTCAATCTTAGGAGCATGTGCAAATATACCTGTGATGATAGGTCGAATCTCTGAGACATTTCACTTCTTCATCCAAGATAATTGTTCCATTGAGATTATCTTAGGATAGTCTTTTATATGTGAGGCTAGAATGGAAACAAAAGTTATGGATGATGGATCTGCATATGCAAGGACTAGATCTAAAGATGATCTGCAATCACTCCAGGTGATGATAGTAATTCCTAACCATATTCAAAATGGGGAACAAATTAGGAAGACTCCCATCGGTTCACACGAGGAGGTATGCGATGATCATATATCTATTCATGAATTCAGAACCTACTTTGATCAGAATTTTTCCTAGATGCCACTGTTGAGTGAGACAACGGTGGTTCTTGGATTGATGTCTCACATCCTTTTGTAATACTTTAGATTGTTTCACACTTTACTTTCCTTCATCTTATTTGCACTTTATACATTACAAAAAAATCCCTTTTAAAAAATTATAAAAAACTATGAAACATTTTATAAAGATAAAGGTTATATTTTATCTAAAGAACATATTGAACATGTGATTGAAACTTCATCTATATTTTCATTATTTGAAAAGCTCCAATTTACCTTGCATGAAAATGATACTTTCCGATTTGTACTCTTAAATTCAATTGGAGAATATGAACGAATTGCAAAAATTTTTATGAATCACATCTGTGAAGAAAGCTAGTTACACTTGAGTTTATAGATTTTGATGACTTTCTAGTAGGAATTGTTAATGATTTGAGCTTGATTCGATTTGGAGTTTGAAGATTGAAGCTGAGCTAAATGGATATTATATTATGGGATATGGACTTGGCAAATTATTTCTTGTTTTTATATTATGCATATCATTTGCATTTATGAATTACTAAAATTATAAAATTTGGGATATGGACTTGGAAAATTATGAAGTAAAACTATTTGGCAAAAGTAGGAAAATAAATATTTGATTTTGTGTTTCAAAACTTTATAAATTCAGTCGTGATACGATTGAATAAATGGATGTTGAAACTCAGTCCAAAAGAGGAAAGTAAACTTGCATAAATATGAGCATATAGATGCATGACCCATGTCTATGTGAAATCCTAATTCTTTCTTCTACATGCATCTAGATCCTTAGCTCAGAATAAGGGGTTAATCCTCCATACAAGGTACCTAGACCATTTTCTACAGTTCTCATATGCCATCCACAATCTTTATCTATAGGCCATCAAAATTTATCATAAACTTCTCTTGAAATCACATTGATTTTGGAACCAAAATCTATTAATTCATTTACAATGATAGCATTCTTATCCTTGCCTATTTTAACACGCATCTCTGATGTACCTCTAGACCAAAATTTTCTTTTAAAATGACTTTCACAATTGTTTTCATGAATTTCATGGTTAGGTTGAATAGGTCCTAAGAAACTTTTATTAACATACGTCATAATCATCAAGGTCCTCACACACAGAGAAACATTTTTAGCAAATCATAAGGCCATCTTGACAATTTCGCGGTTTAATAGTCAACATACCAGTGAGAAAAGATGTGTTAATATCTTGAGATCCTGAGAAGCAATGCTAATGAAATTTTGTAGACATGTACTAGACAGTATGCTGAATCTAGCATGCTTTATATCATGAAAAATGATCAATCATACACTCAGAAAAAGCTCTAAGAAGATCATTGTTCTGATGGAGTTATAATGGAGAAGTGAAATGAGAATGTAATGATCATATATGTATTAAATTATATACAAATACATTGACATTGGCAATCATGCATTGCTCAATGTGTGAGAGGTGAATGAGCTATGAGATAAGCTCTCATGTGACAATGAATCTCCCTCAAAATGATCTCATGGACTCGAGATGCACGCGGGTCTTTTTGATCCTCTTCTTATAGTTGTACTTGGAGCCAAAGTTTGAATTCAAATTCAAAGATCTACCTAAAAGGTGAATCCTAAAGTATAGGATAGATTCGCTCATCACTCAACAACCAAATGAGTCATGATTTTAGAGCTTCATAACTTCACGTGGATGTGAACCACTTTTACAAAGTTAAATGTCAAGAACTTTTACAAGAGGTTGATCATATGAAGCCTTGTGTAGCTCAAGCTTAAGCACCACCTCCTTTACTTGTCAATCCACGGAGACGTGAGGACTGGTATGAAGACCACGAGCAAGTGAAGGCACGAGTGCATGAGTGAAAGCACACAAACATGCACACACATACACACACGCGCACAAGGTAAGATCAAAGAGATGAACAATGGAAAGCTTCGATTGCAAAAGAGTTCTCTTACAAAAGCTCTATTCTCCAACAAGCTAACCTCAAAAATGAGCTCTGTAGCTTTTTTTATAGTTTTTTTGACTAGTTTTGGCCCTGTCCAGACCTAGTGTCCGGCCTAGTTAAAAATTAGGTTCCAGGGCTTATTTGAAGGCTCAAACAAAGTCTAAAAATTATGAAATTTGGTAGGATAATACTTCTAATACTCCTCAAGCTCGAGGACTCCTCAGCTTGAACAAAATGGAGTTACCAAAAATGGAAAATGGTATTTACAATGGTTTTTAGTGATGAAAATCACTATTTTTGTAGGGAATTCTTGTGAAAATTTGACATACACTTCTTGGAGCTCCCTACTTGCTCCCTTTTCTTGTGTGTCCACTTCTTGATCCGCTTCCGTGCTTTGTCCTTAATCTTGAGCTTCAACACTCGCCCCCTCTCGAGTCTGTCGTCCCTGACAGACCCTTGTTGTATGGGTTGTTCCATGTAGTGCTTTGAGAGGTAGTATCCATCCTTTGTATGAGCTTGTTCCTTGGATTCCAGCAAGAATGTGTCGTTGTGAGCTTTCAAAACTGTGAGTTGCTCAAAAGAGGTTGTCAAGATTGAGTTGGAGCAACTGCTGGCTTCAATTTGCTTCTGAGATATGGATGTTGTTCCCATGACGTCCTCTAGCTCTTCCAAAGATGATGTTTAGAGCAGTCATGCCAACTACTCATAACCCATAATGAATGATGGGTAAGTGTGTTCCTGCATGGGTTGAGGAAAATATGTGCCTTGTGCATGGCCTTGTAATGTAGCCCTATGCATGCTTACTTGGAAAATGCATTGGAAGAAGTATGGTGCAAAAATTGGGGGTCTTGAGCTAAGTGCTCACGGGTATGTCGAGGAAGAGGTTTCCTAATCTATCATGGTTATGGTGTTGCCAGAGTAAAGATACTTACCATGGTGAAGGGTTGATCGATGTTTATCTCTTCGTGTTGTACACCCGGCATTTGTGATGGAACATTGTCGATGAATGTCCGTGTTGATGGTCCACCGATGAAATTTTTTGAGTGCCTGGTCCTGTCTCCTCTTTGCAAAGCAACATTTGTCAAATACTGAGAATTGAACTTCTTTATATTCCTTGACAAACAACATTCGGTAACTACACCAAGCTTAGTTTCACATATTCTGTTTAGCTCACCATAAGTAGGAGACTTCTCACCCAGTGTACAAACAAGGATTTTCAGGGTACCAAACTACCCTTAGCAGATATCTCCTTGGATGCTCTTGTACATACAGTAGTTAAGCATCACTCAAGTTGTGGACCTTCAAGCTCTTCCCTCCTACCATGGTAAGGGGAAACAATAGTTGTGGATTCCATGTTCATGCAAATTGTTTAGAATAATGATTTCGGTCTAGCTATGATCACGTACATGTGGATAAACCTACGGTAATATCCACAATGGCCCATAAAGGCTTGTACCTCTTAAACATTCCTTGGTCTTGGCAGCTCTACTATGGCTCGTACCTTATCTTCATCTGTTGAGATTCCATTCTTAGAAACAAAATGACCTAAGATTTTACCTTGACGCACCATGAACGCACACTTTTCTGGGTTCAGACACACTCGATATTCTCTACACTTGTTGAAGATTTGTCTGAGCTCAGGGATGTGAAATCTTCTTTCTTGGGAATGAGCACATAAATCATCCACATACACTTCTAAGCTCTTTCGCAAGAACTCTTTGAAGACATAACACACGAGCCTTTGGAATGTTGTAGGTGCATTGGTGAGCCCAAATGGCATCACACGAAATGCAAAGATTCCCCACTCTGTGGCAAAAGCTATTTTGTGTTGATCTTCTGGGGCAATGGCTACTTGATTGTAACCTGAAAATCCATCAAGGAAGCTATAAACTTCCTTGCCTGCAACACGCTCCAATAGATGTTCCGTAAGTGGATAACTGTCTCTAATCGTAGCGGCATTAACTTCTTTAAGGTTAATACACACTCGCAACTTCTCGTTCTTCTTGGGCACCACTACAATGGGGGACACCCATTCAGTATGCTCAATCTCATAGATGAATCCAACTTCAATCAGCCTATCGATTTCTTCTTTTATTTTGGCTGCATATGTATCATTATATGTGTAGGGCTTCTATTTGGTGGGCTTGGCATCAACAGTCATGGGGATAGTATGAGAGCAAATTCTTAGATCTACCCCTAAGTTCGAATTCTTGGTACATCTCTGAAGGTGTAATCCTTCAAAATTGACCTTGGTGGTGACCCCTAAGTGCTGTAAGTACAAGGAGTTGGTTCCCCAATCCTGTACTATTTGCAATTGTCATAGGAAGGGTCTTCCTAGTATCATTTCATAAACATTATTTTTCTCAAAGTCACATATAGCAAATGTGTGCTCACACTCTACACCACAAGTGGTTAGAGTTATCCCTTCGAGCAATCCTAGAGGTCTTTCAAAATGACCATCGGCCATTTGCAGCTTCATTCTAGTTGGTCTTAATGTGGGTTTGCCCCATTGCTTCCACAAGGAGGTGGTCGCAATAGCAACACCAACACCTGAATCTATGATTGCTTTGGTTGTGTAACCTTGGTAGGTGATCGGAAGATAAGTATTACCTTCTTCACCCTCACACATTCCCCTATTTTGTCTAGAGGTATCTCTAGGACTTTCTGCTTAGAGCCTGATTTTGTCGTTTTGGAATCAAGTTCTCGAACCTGATCCTTCACATGATCCCATAGTTCAGGTTTTGCTTTTAGCAGCTCTTCTACCATGAGATGGCATTGAACCTTAGTGTTCTTCACGACATCAGTGTTCCTTGGGACCACTGAGTCTGACCAGTATTGTGGGAGTTCTGATCTGAAGAGATTCAGATTCCCATGGGCCTGGAAATTGAGGCAGTTCCTCTAAGCTATTAGATTCAGAATCTAACCTTTCGTGTCCTTGTTGCTCCACTTGATCTCCATAAATGGATGGAATGTCTTGGGGAAATTGATCATGAAGATCATCAATCTTAGGAATAGGAGGGGAATTACCCTTCTCCTTGGCCCATTTCTCTTCTTGTATTTCCCGCAAGAACTCTTGAGAGTGCTGTTGAATTGAAGGAGGTATTCGGGCATCCGTGGAATTAGGAACATAAGCTCCCATTGGTGGTGAGCTTCCTCTTTCAATAACTGGTTGAGCCTGTGGAGGTAAAGAAACTTGTGGTTTGTTTACCAACTGTTCTAATCTTTCTAGTAAGCCCTGGAAATGCAAATCCGGATTGATAGAGTTTGTCTGATTGAACTTTTGACTAGTCTCGAGTATAGCTTGAGCTTGTTCTACCATCTTCATGCACATTTTCATCCGTTCAATCTCTAATCTGCTCCAGGGTAACTCTAGTCTAGGTTTGCAGCTGTTGGCCCTTCTTGAAGACAAGCCTGGTAGGCCTTGAACATCATGTCCAAGCCTTCTGGGGTTGGATCTGCAAGAACAGACCCTGGTTGCGGTCTATTTACAATGGGTGGTGGGGTGGGATGAGGTGGTGTGGATGGAGTTTCGGCATGCAAGGGGCTTTGAGTTGCAATGTCATCTATTTTTGTTTTCGCTTCTTTCAGGCTTTCTTATAGTTCGGATAGCTTTTTATTCCACTTGCGATTGGCCTTCTCTCTAGTATCCTTCCATGTTCTTGTTTTCCTCTTACTTGGCTCTCCTGATTCACTCGACTCTGATTGTTCTGCTTGTTTATCTTGTTTCAATGTTTGTGCCCTAGTAACTGCCTGTACAGGAGCCACATTACTGCTACCTGAACTTGAATCTGCCACTAAGCCTACCACATTAATGGGTGTAATCTTGGGTGCACTGGAGGGGTTTCTTGGACAATCTCTGGGGAGATGGTCTTTACCACACTCAGGACAAAAGGCTTATATCGTGATGTTCTGTCCTTGGCCTAGAGTTGGTGAGTGGGGACATTCACGAATGAAATGGTCACCCTGGCATCTAAAACATGGTCCTCTAGGGGCTTGTGGTCTTACTTGTCTCAATTGGGGCCTAGGGTTAGCATTTGTGTACATGACATTGGAGTATTCAGGCTCCCAATTTTGTTCCATAGGTGGTGCCTCATATTGATACGGGTAAATCTCACTATGTTCAGGTGACTCTGTGTAATAAGCATGTGGAATACCTTCATGGGAGTAGTCTGAACTATGAGCATGAGAGTCATTCTCTGAGACAGTGCGGTCACTGGCACCAATGCTCTATTAAGGTTCTCTTCTGCCACTGCATACTTAACTGGAATTACTTGGCAGGCGTTGGTGATTGGTTTCCTAGGACTGGTTGTGGCCTATATGGTGCCTGATATTGTTGTTGTGGTCTATAATATGGCTGTTGGTATTGGTTTTGATACCTACCTTGTTGGTAAGGTTGTTGATAATTCTGTCTAACAGCCTGCCTGTTGCAGGGACAATCTTGAGCCGTGTGGTTTGTGTATTTCCTCTCAATAGTGCAATATGGAGCATTAGGGTTTCTTTGTGGTTGAGCCAACATTGGGCAAACATTAGCCATGTGGTCTCCTCCGCAAGTATAACATCGATTCACCGGGGTGGCTCTTGGTATTTGTCTATTTTGAACTCCTAGCTTCTTGGCAACTTGCTCTGCTATCTCATCGAGCTCAGTGGAGGCTCTGGAGGTATGACTAGTAGAACTGTCATAGTCTTTATAGAGTTTGGATAGTCCTAACTCCTCACCCAAGTTATCTTCTATGTCAATGCAAGTCCGCACACACTCTTCTATGCTTCTTGGCTCTTTCAAGTACACATATGATCTTAATTTTGTGCTCAGTAAGCCATCTAAGAACAAGGCCACTTGTTTGGCAGGTGTGGGCAACTCTAGAACAGGGCATCTTTCTAAGTACTATCTGAACCTTCTTGCTGCTAGTCGCACTGTTTCTTGGGGTGTCTGCTTGAAGCTATGGATCAAGGATGATGTGTTATGCCTGATACCACTCTTGGAAAATTCTACAATGAATTCGTCTAGCAGTTGACCTATATCGCGATAGTTGCGACTACTCAGTGGTTGAAACCAAGCTAAGGCAGTGCCCTTAAGAGTCAAACCAAATGCCTCGTACTGGGTGAACAAATCCTCAACCTGCTCAGCTCTTAACACTTGTTTGAACTCGGCCACATGATCATAAGGATCTCCTGTCCCGTCAAAATAATTCTTCATTGCCTTGATCACTTGAGTGGGTCTAAGGGTTCTTGGGTGCTCTCGGGGTCTAGGCAATGGAAAATCATGTTCATCTCTTTGTTGCCTATGTGCTTGATGTCTCTCTCTTTCAGGTCTTTCATTTTCAAATCCTGATCTATTCCTGCCCACAGTGTGTGAAAAACTTACCTCAGGTCTCTCTCTATTTCTTTCTCTCTGGGCTTTATGAGCTTGGGATGATCCTACTCCTTAGAGGCCATGAGAAACATTGGATCTTGGTGGAGGGAAAATCAATTCACTCGTCCAAGTATATGCATGTCTATCATGTTCTGTTACCAAGAACATTTTCTCTGATGTGTTATCCAGGTAGACAACTTTGCCTGGTATATCTGGATCCTTGAACTCGTAGATGATGACTATACCCAATTGGCTAGGTTGATCTGGCTTGAATCTCCAAAAGGCTTCCTCTGTTTCTCTATTCAAGAATAGTTCTATGCTTTTGTTATCTTGAGGGATCCAATATGGAGTGATCACTCTGGTCAAAACTGACTTGCCTCTAGGAGTCTGGTGTCCTTGTCCTACATTTCCTTGTTCTAGGTCTCCTCTCTCATTCTCAAGAAGGACCTTTCCAAACTCATCAGTCCTATCTGGTAGGTTGGTGACCACATACATGGTTCCTTATGAGCCTTCTTCAAACTTGACTACTGGGTGTTCAAGTCCAAAGGGTTGATCTGGATTTTTGAGTTGGACTACTGATCGTCGTAGGCCATCCTCATAGATGCGAGCACCTAATCGGTTGGTCCCAATATATTCCAATTGTGTCTTATAGGGACCTTTTGGTGTTTGTAGATGGGCAGCTCCTGAGCCACCTGCAGGTTTCCCCATGCTAAAAGACATTTCTGAGTCACTTGTGTCAGAGTTTAGTACGTAAGGACAACCACTTAGTTGTTGTGCCCAAGACTTAGCTGTATGGTTGACACTAGACTGAGAAGATCTAATGCTTTGTCTATCCTTGCCTAGGTGTCTACCAGATCTCAAGTTCATAAGCTTTGGTTAAGAGTCCAAAATTTCCCCTTGGTATGGTTCAAAATCCTTTGGAGTCCCCTTGGTTCCCTAGTCCCACCTGAGGGTCAACTTCAAATTAGTGTATCTGAAAATCAACGAGCTATAGAGCTCAAAAAATGGACTTTGGATGAAAAAGTTATGTCAAATCAGGCTCCTGGGGGTCAAAACAGGGAAACATGCACTTATAAAAAAAATCATGATTTTGTGTGAAAATCGCGATGCTGTGAATCTCAAGAGAATCGCGATACTGTGAACTCAAGAGAATCGTGATGCTGTGAATCTCGAGAGAATTGCGATGCTGTGAATCTCAAGAGAATCGCGATGCTGTGAATCTCAAGAGAATCGTGATGCTGTGAATCTCAAGAGAATCGCGATGCTGTGAATCTCAAGAGAATCGCGATGCTGTGAATCTCAAGAGAATCGTGATGCTGTGAATCTCAAGAGAATCGCGATGCTGTGAATCTCAAGAGAATCGCGATGCTGTGAATCTCAAGAGAATCGAGATGTTGTGAATCTCAAGAGAATCGCGATGCTGTGAATCTCAAGAGAATTGCGATGCTGTGAAACTCAAGAGAATCGCGATGCTGTGAATCTCAAGAGAATCGCGATGCTTTGAAACTCAAGAGAATCGCGATGCTGTGAATCTCAAGAGAATCGTGTTTTGAAAATCGCGATTTTGTCCCTTGGATGAAAATCGTGTTTTTGAGAATTGCGATTGCCAACAGAAAATCGTGTTTTTAAGAATCGCGATTGCCAGCAGAGAATCGTGTTTTTGAGAATCACGATTTTGAGCCCACTGAAAATCGTGTTTCCTCAGAGTCGTGTTTTTGACATGAAAATCACGACTTTGTATGAAAACCATGTTTTTTTTGAAAATCGCAATTGCCAACAGAGAATTGTGTTTGATCACAATCGTGTTTTTGGATGAAAATCGTGATTTGTGAGAATCGCGATTTTGAGCACATCTAGAGAATCGTGTTTTTGAAAAACTTAGAGAATCGCAATTCTGAGCACAACCAGAGAATCGCGATTCTGAGAATGACCACAGAATCGTGTTTCTTTCAGAAAGCTTTTAGGCGGGAAATAGAAAATTGCAATTTTCAAAAAATTTGAATTTTTCACAGAATTGCGATTTTCATCACGGAATCGTGTTTTTTGGCGGGAAATTCAAATTTTTGAGCACCGAGCAATGGCGAGTTCCATATGTGCAGAAAACCATGAAAAAACACAGGCGCTTGCTCTCCCTTGCATCTCCTAACTCCTTCTCACACAATAATGCATGAAAAATGGTATGAAAATGGTAAAAATGCACTAAAAACAAGAAATTTCTATGAAGAAGAAGATGGAAGAAGATGAAGATGGTGATGATGATGAAGATGAAGAGGAAAAATCAGAAAATGAACAAAAATGATAGTTTTTTTACCTTCCAACCTCGCAAATCTACGATCTTACTATCACAACGCTCGTCCTCGAAGCTCTCTCCCCGACAACGGTGCCAAAATTTGGTGTAGCTCAAGCTTAAGCACCACCTCCTTTACTTGTCAATCCTTGGAGCCATGAGGACCAGTATGAAGACCACGAGCAAGTGAAGGCACAAGTGCGTGAGTGAAAGCACACAAACATGCACACACATACACACACACGTGCACAAGGTAAGATCAAAGAGAGGAACAATGGAAAGCTTCGATTGCAAAAGAGTTATCTTACAAAAGCTCTATTCTCCAACAAGCTAACCTCAAAAATGAGCTCTCTAGCTCGTTTTATAGTTTTTTTGACTAGTTTTGGCCCTGTCCAGACCTAGTGTCCGACCTAGTTAATAATTAGGTTCCAGGGCTTATTTGAGGGCTCAAACGAAGTCTAAAAATTATGAAATTTGGTAGGATAATACTTTTAATACTCCTCAAGCTCGAGGACTCCTTCGCTTGAACAAAGTGGAGTTACAAAATTGGAAAATGGTATTTACAATGGGTTTTAGTGATGAAAATCACTATTTTTGTAGGGAATTCTTGTGAAAATTTGACATACACTTCTTGGAGCTCCCTACTTGCTCCCTTTTCTTGTGTGTCCACTTCTTGATCCGCTAACATGCTTGCTCCTTGACCTTGAGCTTCAACACCTTGTATGAGTTATATCAATAAATCAAATACAAGCTAATCAACCAAGTATGTGGGCTTGGTTTTAATTGCATCAACAGCTCCCCCTCAAGCGTAACATGCTTGGTCTTCATTCCTCCTTGATTTCCTGCAAACCAATCATCAATTTGAACCTATTCATCTTTGGTCCATCAAATGACTTTGTGAGTATATATGCACATTGTAAATGAGTTGATACATAAGATAGTTGAATCTCCTTACTAAGCAATTTTTCCCTTACATAATGATAGTGCACTTCAATGTGCTTAGTCCTTGCATGATATATAGGATTAGGAGCCAAATGAAGTGAACTCGTGCTGTCTCCAAAGTTTATTGGAGTGTAAGAGTGTATCTCCAAATCTACATATAGTTGCTCAAGCCACATAGCTTCTTGGATTGCATTTTTCAAACCTCTATATTTTGATTCTATGGAAGATAAAGCCACAGTTGGTTACGTCTTAGATGACCATGGTATAAGCTTTGAACCTGCAGAGGATAGGTATCCTAAAATGCTCCTCCTATCATCCTTGGAGCCAGCCCAATCTGCATCAGAATATATCTTTATATCTATGTCGGAAGTGAAGGGATAGAACAACCCTTCATTCATTGTACCCTTTTTTGAGCTTCCATATGAGGCTTTCTTGGTGAATGCATAAACTGACTCAATGTACTTACTCCATAGGCAGTGTCTACTCTTGTTAGAGTAGCATAATTGAGACTTCCCACAAGTTTTTGATAACCTGTAACATCATCAAGTATTTCTCCTTCATGAGAACTTAGCTCAGGGCTTAGTTCTATAGGAGTACCTGCAATTTTAGTGTTTGCCATCTTGAACTTTACCAACATATCATGTATTTACTTACCTTGAGTAATAAATATACCAGAATCTATGTACACAAGCTCTAAGCCAAGAAAGTAGGTTAATAAACCAAGATCAGTGATTTTAAAGTCTTCCATTAGTTGATTCTTAACCTAATTGATGCCATTAGCATCATTCCTTGTAATTTTAATGTCATCTACATAGAAACATAAGTAGATAACTTCATATTTGTTCTTCTTAACAAATAAAGAAGAATCTGCCTTGCTAGCCATAAAGCCTTGGTCCTTCAAATAAGTAACAAGCCTATGGTTCCAAGCTCTAGGTGCTTGAGACCATAGAGTGCCTTCCTTAGATTGCATACATAACCTGTTTTATCTTCATTTTCAAAACCTTGTGGTTGTGCCATATGCACTTCTTCTGATATCCATCCATTTAAGAATGCATTCTTGACATCTAACTGATATAGATTCCAATTTTTAGAAGCAGCCACACTTACCAAAACCCTAATTGTCGGCATCTTTGCCACAGGTGAAAAGGTTTCTTCATAATCCACTCCATGAGTTTAGGCAAATCCCTTTGCCACTAATCTTGCCTTGTACATGTTTACATAACCATTTGAGTTCTTTTTTATTTTGTATATCCACCTAGATCCAATTACCTTCATGCTTGGCCTCTTGGGAACTAGATCCCAAGTATGGTTTTCTTGAAATGCTTCTACTTCTTCTTGCATGGCTTCTCTCCATTCTTTCTTCTTTCTAGCCTCTTCAAAAGAAGTAGGCTCTTTTGCCATAGAGTCTTTAGTGATATACACATTCTTGGTGACTAATAATGTATCATAGCCATATCTTATGGGTTTTTTTCTTTCTCTTTGTGATCAGCCACATCTTTCATCTTGGTTACATAACCAGCCACTCCTTGCTTTGGTTGTTTCTTTAGAGTTATAAATTCCATCCATAACTGATTCTTTCTAGCTCTTGTATTTGAGGTGAAATATGGTGAGAGTACTTCCCAAGTCTCTTGGGAGTTCTTGCAATTCCTAATGTGTGGTAACAAGAAATCAGAGATTGAGTTTAGTAGATAAGACCTGGCAAGAGCATCCTTTGCACACCATGTAGTCAACCTTTCTTCCTCTTCCCTTGTAGGTTGATGCTTGCTCGTGAAGATTGGCATTTCTTCTTCTCCTGAGATGTATCCATATAGACTTCTTCCTTGAAGGTAGGCTTGCATCCTCAGTGACCATGCAAAGTAGTCGTTTCTATCCAATTTGTCAATGAAGGATGGAAATCCATCTCCCATCTTGCTTGTTGTTGCTCTGATACCATTGTTGGAAGAGATGGTGGATAGTCTTCAAGAGATGACGTGGTGTTGTTAGATCCTGATTCACACATGTTAATAATGATTGTTGGAGAGTGTAGTGGGCCTCTTTAGCTAGATAATGATCATAGAGTAGCCTAGATTGATAGGCACATATTTTCTTGTCTATGTCTATTACTAGTCATTGCTCCTTAGTGCCTTCAATAGTTCACAATCTCTCAAAAAGTGCTCTAACGAATCACACCAAGGACACTTACAAGGACAACACAAAAAACTATTTAGATTTTGAGGATTTTGATTAAGTTGTGGTGGTAAATTTTGAAATCCATATTATAGGTTGATGGTTTTGAAAATTTTGATTTTGAGGATTTTGAAAAGTTTTTTGAGAAGCTTGAGGATACATGTTTTGATACATTTGAGGATTTTGCACTGAAGGATTATGCATTGGAGGAACTTGATATGCTTGAGTAGGAGCTACTTGTGGATTTTGATTGGGAGCTATAACATGTTGATTAGGCTCCTAAAAAGACATTGGGTTCATTTGATTTTGAAAAGTTTTGATGTAATTAGATTGTAGACCATCTACAACCTTGACCAAATTGGATTGTGTAGCAATAAGACTTTCCATTTGCCTTGTGCGAATTTCCACTTTTATTTGGCTCTACTTTAAAACCTTGATTAGGCTCCATCATTTGAGGAATAGGAGTAGAGTCAAAAAACATAGCATGGGATTGTTCTCTAACTTGCTCCTTAGCTTGTGGAAGGCTAACTTGAGGAAGACTAGTTTCCTCATAAAGCATGGATTGTCTTTGATGTCTATGGGCTACAACCTCTACTACTCTACATGCTTTTTGTCAATTATCAGTAAGTCCATAGTGCTTATCTGGCTCTTCTAATCACCGTTCAACTTGCCTACAATTTTCAAGATGAAGAAGCTTAAGAAAATTGATAAGATCAGGTTCCAAAGTTATCTTATCCTCATTAGGAAGTTGTTCATAGCATCTAATATACTCATGTTGCAAGTGAGTAATAGAGCTACTAGGCTTTGGGGAATTGACCCATCATAAGAATCCATCCTGATTATGTTGGCTATAATCCTCAAGATAGAATTCTTTGAGCATCTCCTTTTTGAAATCAATCCAAAGAAGACTATCATATTGATTGACATGTTTTATGATAGAGCTATCAACAATTCATTCAAAGAATGTTATCAAAAGATCTTCGAAAAGACCAAAGATCATAGCTTGCTCTTCAAACAAATGTAGATAGCTTGTAATGTTGATGCCATTGAATTTTCCCTTCTCTCTCAACATAGAAGAGACTATTCTTTGGCCTTGCTTCTCAACAATAAGGAATTTGAATCCTTCCTCCATCTTATGTGAATATGCAAGTGATGCACGATGCTCTAGATCTCTCATAAATGTGCTTACTTCATGACGAAGATGTGCACGATACTGTGAGAATTCTAGTGCAACACTCAACAATGATGATGATGATATGATGAGGATGAAAAATATGCAACAAAGGATATGGATCATAACCTCCCAACACGATTAGAAGCAAATGCCACGAAGCATTTCACATCGGGTTCAAATGTGGAGGTGATCGCAATCCGGGTGGATCGGGTTCAGCCGCAGCACACTTAGAATGTATGAAGCTAGTGAGTGTTGGAAGGTTTATGTGATCAAAATGTGAAGGTGAAGGTGAAGTTGGGCATGGAGAACAGAGATGTGATGATTTGATTATGGGAAGGGGAATATATGAATGCAAGATAAATCCATCATCATGAACAATGAGAACAAAAGAAAAACCATGCACATGAATCGATTTTAAAAGGAAGAATGGTCCAAAAATGAAGCTTCTTATCCACTTTCAAAGTTTAAATCTATGCATGGGTTCTTGTGGATGTGTGCATGATGAGAAAAAAAAGAAAACCACACACATGAAGGCATTTTGAAAGGAATAATGGTCCAAGAATGGAGCTTCTGATACATTTTCAAAACTTAATCGTATGCATGGGTGTTTGTGGGTGGTATGAATGCATGTGGATCATGATTTATGAATAAATAGAAACTTATTCTCTCAATCTCAATGGATAACCCTCATTGGTTCAACGCAAGTCTGTGGAGCCTTCTCACACATAGAAAGAGAGGAGACATGTGAAAACACATAAGAGACTAAGAGACAAGAGACAAGAGACAAGAATTAAAAGATATTGTAATGAAAGACACATGAGTGTTGTGATACATCAAGCTAAGCATTCTACTCGTCAAAGGTGGTCCGCATGACCCTCCCACCATGAGAGTTCAACCAAATGCCACACATAAGAGGATAGATTCCACTTCATTGATCCTATATCTTTCTAGGAGTGTTACGTATAACTAAAGAAGTCTAAAACTCATAAAACCAACTGTAACTCACTCACATGCTCCATTGAGGATGAGAAAGATAGAGAAACCATTAGGTTTATGAGCCTATCCTAGATTGGAAGTCTAACTTAAAGTTGATTCTAGGAACTATGCTCTTACTAGCCCACCTTGGATCCTCACACGCTCAACTGAGGGTGATCGTCTCAAGGAAACCATGTGCTAACAAGGTCCCTATGGATGCCTAACAATGATGATCTATGAGTTTGGAGGTGGGGGTTTATAGTTTTTTGAATGAATTTGGGCCCTTGGATCTAGAGAAATCAACTCTCAACCCTAAGATCAATTGCTTTTGATTACAACCATTGGATTTATCAAATAAATGGCTAGGATTGGTTCTTTATATGATATCTAGGATGAAGGGGGAAAAATTAGGAGCATTCATTCTCCACCATTGGATCTAGGCAAGATTTGGATTATCGATTCAGTGCTAATATCAATTTGGATAAGATAACGTACTATTTTTGGATGAACTTTGTATTATTGATCTTTGATCATCAAAATAGGCTTATCCGATGAAAAAAATTATGCATCCTCCTTGGTTTAGCCCTTAGTGCATCTCCACCCTTGAACGTGAGATCATCCTGACCATACAAGATGGTTCAATCATTGTTTGCCATGTGGTAGCCCTTTAAGCCTTCAATTTGCTTATTCTAGGAAATTGCCATGACCTTGAAAAGTGGATTTTGTGCTCTTTGACCCTCGAAATATCCTTTGATGAAGATGAAAATTTGGAGGGCTATGTTTTGAAAGGTTTGCTTTAGGAATATGTAGAACAAACTCCCATCTCAATCTCCCTTATACAAGTTTGACTACATTTGGAAGCTTGCAAGGTGGCATTAAGGTATCTTGGAAGCTCTTATAGCTCTTATAAACATCATGTAGCCACACATGATGTTTATACATGCGAAACCATATGGCTAACAAAAATTCCTATATAAGATTTTGTAGGGTCTAAGTGAAAAAATTACATTTTTACAAAATGCACATGGCATATCAATGTGCTAGAAAATCCATTTACATGTCAAATTCAGGCTATAGACTGCGTTTGATAGGCTTTACAAGTATATAAATTTTCGTATGATTTGGTGACATTGAAAATTTTTTCCCTAAATTTCAAAATTTGACCAGCTTTGACCGCTACCATGGATTTGCTTGATTTCTTTTAAACTTTGCATGTGAATTGTCTTCGGCATCCTTGATGCATCTTGCACTTCTCAGGTAATTTTGGCTACCTTCACTGAATGTGTTTCTTGTAGGCCTTCATGAGTGAGAGAGGAGAGAAAATCTCAATGACTGCGCACCAGTGTAGATTTTTTCTTCATGATAATTAAGTGTGAAATCTTTGCATCTGATGCAACTAGAGTATTGGGAGCTTTTGTTGCCTCTAATCTCTTATGAATTCACTTTTGATGCAAAGGGAATACGAAATCATTTGTTGCCTCTAATCTCTCATGAATTCACTTTTGATGAAAAGGGAATATGAAATCATCTTCAAGTGTTCTGATGCTCAATTTGAGGAACCATGACAAGACCCATAGCTCTAGTTTCATCGCAATTTATACGCACAGATTCTGACAACAACATGCCTGACAGCGTCATACATAGCAACATAGCACAAATACCTCAAAAATTAGAAGTTCCTATCAATACTTTGTAATCCTTTGAATCTTTAACCCCATCATTGATTTATTTCTTAGTGTTTTCCCATACTCTTCATTCAAAGCTTTACTATAATGTAAATTCTTCCCAACTAGTGGTTCCTGTATTTTTCTTATAAATGGAAATGTGTCCTATATGCCTCAAGCTTTTTTTATCTCAAAAGAACTTGTTTGATCTCAAAAGAACAAGCTCCAAAAGTTCAATAAAAATTTCCAATTAAGGCAAACCTCGTCTTCCAAAAAACTTTGTGTAGTGCTTGCACCCTACTGCTCAACATGTACATATAGATAAGGATAAAAATATATCATCTTCCTCATCATATATCAGATTTTTGGCTAGTGCCCCACAAATCCTATCTAGCCTATCCGGTTCCATAGAGTACACAGCGTACATATGTAGATAAGAATGTCAATATATGATCTTCCTGCTTATGTATCTCTATAACAAGAAATACCCGCATGCTATTAGCCCAGTGAGAGAAAATAGTAGTTTTTTGGGCAATTTATAGAATCAATGAAATGGGATCCACCATGCACGAACTTAAAAATAGTTTCTTATTATATAAGTAGATAACTTTTGCAAAAACTATTTATTGATTTCAATAAATTCTTGAATCAAATTGACATTTTTGAAGCAAAGAAGAAAATTTATTAATGAGTCCATTAAGAGATATGATGATGTGATGGTACAATTTTTTGGGCAATTTATAGAATCAATGAAATGGGATCCACCATACATGAACTTACAATCATCCACGGTTTGAGTCCTGTTTTACATTGGTTATGAATATACCACCTAGAAACTCTACACTATATCTAAGGTTTATTTTTTCTCTATTTTCTTCCCTAAGAACTCTCCCTAGATGCTCTGATACCAAATGAAAGATCCCAACTTAGTGTGACCCATCGTAGGTACTGATGGAATTAAAGGCTTAAAACAAGAGAGAATAGGAATATTTTACAAATAGAATTTTACAAGAGACAATAAGAATATTTTACAAATAGAATTTCACAAGAGACTATAGTAAAATCACAACATCTACTTAATAGCTTTGGCGACTCCCCCAAAGACTCATCGATTGAGAAATCCCTGTTCCTCCTCGGTAAAAGAATCACCAATTGTAAGAAATCCCCCCCTTTAAGACATCATAAAGTGCTCCTTCTGATCAACAACAAGCTTAAACCCAAGTGGGCCCCACATGACAATGATGAGAGGGTGATTAACCTCCTTTGTAATGCCACCTAAACTTTGTAAGACCTGCCCCCTTACTATGAGAGAGAAAGAGATAGAGAGAGAGAAGAGTTCAGTTGAACGCATGAGCCAACAAAGAGAGAGAGAGAGAGAGAGAGAGAGAGAGAGAGAGAGAGAGAGAGAGAGAGAGAGAGAGAGAGAGAGAGAGAGAGAGAGAAGAGTTTGGCATAAGGCACGAGCCAAAGATAGAGAGAGAGAGAGAGGTATAGAGAGATAGAGATAGCTCACAAGCACTCTTAATATAGAGATGATCAGTATAGCAAAAGGCAAGAAAACTATAGCTCTAGATTCATTGAACCTCCAAAAGAGTTTAGCAATAAATATCAAAATGGAGAATTCTATAACAGTTATGTAGACAGACCTCACGTGGGTAGTCAAAACAACTATACCAAAGTGCAAGAGATTTGCACCCCTAGATTCACCCTACTATGGTAAGAGCATAACATATATAAAAATGGAGCATTCTATAGAAAGTTCTGGTGACGAAATGGAGCATTTTGGAGGTAAGAGATGAAATAGAGGGATGATTTGTACAGCAAACGGCAAGACACATGAAGCTCCAAAATCATCAAACTACGAAAAGAGTGTAGCAACAGATATCAAAATAGAGTATGTTGTAATAGAAAGGTAGAGAGACCTCACAAGCACACAGAAAACAAGTATAGAGCTCAAAAAATGGACTTTGGATGAAAAAGTTATGTCAAATCAGGCTCCTGGGGGTCAAAACAGGGAAACATGCACTTATAAAAAAAATCATGATTTTGTGTGAAAATCGCGATGCTGTGAATCTCAAGAGAATCGCGATACTGTGAACTCAAGAGAATCGTGATGCTGTGAATCTCGAGAGAATTGCGATGCTGTGAATCTCAAGAGAATCGCGATGCTGTGAATCTCAAGAGAATCGTGATGCTGTGAATCTCAAGAGAATCGCGATGCTGTGAATCTCAAGAGAATCGCGATGCTGTGAATCTCAAGAGAATCGTGATGCTGTGAATCTCAAGAGAATCGCGATGCTGTGAATCTCAAGAGAATCGCGATGCTGTGAATCTCAAGAGAATCGAGATGTTGTGAATCTCAAGAGAATCGCGATGCTGTGAATCTCAAGAGAATTGCGATGCTGTGAAACTCAAGAGAATCGCGATGCTGTGAATCTCAAGAGAATCGCGATGCTTTGAAACTCAAGAGAATCGCGATGCTGTGAATCTCAAGAGAATCGTGTTTTGAAAATCGCGATTTTGTCCCTTGGATGAAAATCGTGTTTTTGAGAATTGCGATTGCCAACAGAAAATCGTGTTTTTAAGAATCGCGATTGCCAGCAGAGAATCGTGTTTTTGAGAATCACGATTTTGAGCCCACTGAAAATCGTGTTTCCTCAGAGTCGTGTTTTTGACATGAAAATCACGACTTTGTATGAAAACCATGTTTTTTTTGAAAATCGCAATTGCCAACAGAGAATTGTGTTTGATCACAATCGTGTTTTTGGATGAAAATCGTGATTTGTGAGAATCGCGATTTTGAGCACATCTAGAGAATCGTGTTTTTGAAAAACTTAGAGAATCGCAATTCTGAGCACAACCAGAGAATCGCGATTCTGAGAATGACCACAGAATCGTGTTTCTTTCAGAAAGCTTTTAGGCGGGAAATAGAAAATTGCAATTTTCAAAAAATTTGAATTTTTCACAGAATTGCGATTTTCATCACGGAATCGTGTTTTTTGGCGGGAAATTCAAATTTTTGAGCACCGAGCAATGGCGAGTTCCATATGTGCAGAAAACCATGAAAAAACACAGGCGCTTGCTCTCCCTTGCATCTCCTAACTCCTTCTCACACAATAATGCATGAAAAATGGTATGAAAATGGTAAAAATGCACTAAAAACAAGAAATTTCTATGAAGAAGAAGATGGAAGAAGATGAAGATGGTGATGATGATGAAGATGAAGAGGAAAAATCAGAAAATGAACAAAAATGATAGTTTTTTTACCTTCCAACCTCGCAAATCTACGATCTTACTATCACAACGCTCGTCCTCGAAGCTCTCTCCCCGACAACGGTGCCAAAATTTGGTGTAGCTCAAGCTTAAGCACCACCTCCTTTACTTGTCAATCCTTGGAGCCATGAGGACCAGTATGAAGACCACGAGCAAGTGAAGGCACAAGTGCGTGAGTGAAAGCACACAAACATGCACACACATACACACACACGTGCACAAGGTAAGATCAAAGAGAGGAACAATGGAAAGCTTCGATTGCAAAAGAGTTATCTTACAAAAGCTCTATTCTCCAACAAGCTAACCTCAAAAATGAGCTCTCTAGCTCGTTTTATAGTTTTTTTGACTAGTTTTGGCCCTGTCCAGACCTAGTGTCCGACCTAGTTAATAATTAGGTTCCAGGGCTTATTTGAGGGCTCAAACGAAGTCTAAAAATTATGAAATTTGGTAGGATAATACTTTTAATACTCCTCAAGCTCGAGGACTCCTTCGCTTGAACAAAGTGGAGTTACAAAATTGGAAAATGGTATTTACAATGGGTTTTAGTGATGAAAATCACTATTTTTGTAGGGAATTCTTGTGAAAATTTGACATACACTTCTTGGAGCTCCCTACTTGCTCCCTTTTCTTGTGTGTCCACTTCTTGATCCGCTAACATGCTTGCTCCTTGACCTTGAGCTTCAACACCTTGTATGAGTTATATCAATAAATCAAATACAAGCTAATCAACCAAGTATGTGGGCTTGGTTTTAATTGCATCAACAGCTCCCCCTCAAGCGTAACATGCTTGGTCTTCATTCCTCCTTGATTTCCTGCAAACCAATCATCAATTTGAACCTATTCATCTTTGGTCCATCAAATGACTTTGTGAGTATATATGCACATTGTAAATGAGTTGATACATAAGATAGTTGAATCTCCTTACTAAGCAATTTTTCCCTTACATAATGATAGTGCACTTCAATGTGCTTAGTCCTTGCATGATATATAGGATTAGGAGCCAAATGAAGTGAACTCGTGCTGTCTCCAAAGTTTATTGGAGTGTAAGAGTGTATCTCCAAATCTACATATAGTTGCTCAAGCCACATAGCTTCTTGGATTGCATTTTTCAAACCTCTATATTTTGATTCTATGGAAGATAAAGCCACAGTTGGTTACGTCTTAGATGACCATGGTATAAGCTTTGAACCTGCAGAGGATAGGTATCCTAAAATGCTCCTCCTATCATCCTTGGAGCCAGCCCAATCTGCATCAGAATATATCTTTATATCTATGTCGGAAGTGAAGGGATAGAACAACCCTTCATTCATTGTACCCTTTTTTGAGCTTCCATATGAGGCTTTCTTGGTGAATGCATAAACTGACTCAATGTACTTACTCCATAGGCAGTGTCTACTCTTGTTAGAGTAGCATAATTGAGACTTCCCACAAGTTTTTGATAACCTGTAACATCATCAAGTATTTCTCCTTCATGAGAACTTAGCTCAGGGCTTAGTTCTATAGGAGTACCTGCAATTTTAGTGTTTGCCATCTTGAACTTTACCAACATATCATGTATTTACTTACCTTGAGTAATAAATATACCAGAATCTATGTACACAAGCTCTAAGCCAAGAAAGTAGGTTAATAAACCAAGATCAGTGATTTTAAAGTCTTCCATTAGTTGATTCTTAACCTAATTGATGCCATTAGCATCATTCCTTGTAATTTTAATGTCATCTACATAGAAACATAAGTAGATAACTTCATATTTGTTCTTCTTAACAAATAAAGAAGAATCTGCCTTGCTAGCCATAAAGCCTTGGTCCTTCAAATAAGTAACAAGCCTATGGTTCCAAGCTCTAGGTGCTTGAGACCATAGAGTGCCTTCCTTAGATTGCATACATAACCTGTTTTATCTTCATTTTCAAAACCTTGTGGTTGTGCCATATGCACTTCTTCTGATATCCATCCATTTAAGAATGCATTCTTGACATCTAACTGATATAGATTCCAATTTTTAGAAGCAGCCACACTTACCAAAACCCTAATTGTCGGCATCTTTGCCACAGGTGAAAAGGTTTCTTCATAATCCACTCCATGAGTTTAGGCAAATCCCTTTGCCACTAATCTTGCCTTGTACATGTTTACATAACCATTTGAGTTCTTTTTTATTTTGTATATCCACCTAGATCCAATTACCTTCATGCTTGGCCTCTTGGGAACTAGATCCCAAGTATGGTTTTCTTGAAATGCTTCTACTTCTTCTTGCATGGCTTCTCTCCATTCTTTCTTCTTTCTAGCCTCTTCAAAAGAAGTAGGCTCTTTTGCCATAGAGTCTTTAGTGATATACACATTCTTGGTGACTAATAATGTATCATAGCCATATCTTATGGGTTTTTTTCTTTCTCTTTGTGATCAGCCACATCTTTCATCTTGGTTACATAACCAGCCACTCCTTGCTTTGGTTGTTTCTTTAGAGTTATAAATTCCATCCATAACTGATTCTTTCTAGCTCTTGTATTTGAGGTGAAATATGGTGAGAGTACTTCCCAAGTCTCTTGGGAGTTCTTGCAATTCCTAATGTGTGGTAACAAGAAATCAGAGATTGAGTTTAGTAGATAAGACCTGGCAAGAGCATCCTTTGCACACCATGTAGTCAACCTTTCTTCCTCTTCCCTTGTAGGTTGATGCTTGCTCGTGAAGATTGGCATTTCTTCTTCTCCTGAGATGTATCCATATAGACTTCTTCCTTGAAGGTAGGCTTGCATCCTCAGTGACCATGCAAAGTAGTCGTTTCTATCCAATTTGTCAATGAAGGATGGAAATCCATCTCCCATCTTGCTTGTTGTTGCTCTGATACCATTGTTGGAAGAGATGGTGGATAGTCTTCAAGAGATGACGTGGTGTTGTTAGATCCTGATTCACACATGTTAATAATGATTGTTGGAGAGTGTAGTGGGCCTCTTTAGCTAGATAATGATCATAGAGTAGCCTAGATTGATAGGCACATATTTTCTTGTCTATGTCTATTACTAGTCATTGCTCCTTAGTGCCTTCAATAGTTCACAATCTCTCAAAAAGTGCTCTAACGAATCACACCAAGGACACTTACAAGGACAACACAAAAAACTATTTAGATTTTGAGGATTTTGATTAAGTTGTGGTGGTAAATTTTGAAATCCATATTATAGGTTGATGGTTTTGAAAATTTTGATTTTGAGGATTTTGAAAAGTTTTTTGAGAAGCTTGAGGATACATGTTTTGATACATTTGAGGATTTTGCACTGAAGGATTATGCATTGGAGGAACTTGATATGCTTGAGTAGGAGCTACTTGTGGATTTTGATTGGGAGCTATAACATGTTGATTAGGCTCCTAAAAAGACATTGGGTTCATTTGATTTTGAAAAGTTTTGATGTAATTAGATTGTAGACCATCTACAACCTTGACCAAATTGGATTGTGTAGCAATAAGACTTTCCATTTGCCTTGTGCGAATTTCCACTTTTATTTGGCTCTACTTTAAAACCTTGATTAGGCTCCATCATTTGAGGAATAGGAGTAGAGTCAAAAAACATAGCATGGGATTGTTCTCTAACTTGCTCCTTAGCTTGTGGAAGGCTAACTTGAGGAAGACTAGTTTCCTCATAAAGCATGGATTGTCTTTGATGTCTATGGGCTACAACCTCTACTACTCTACATGCTTTTTGTCAATTATCAGTAAGTCCATAGTGCTTATCTGGCTCTTCTAATCACCGTTCAACTTGCCTACAATTTTCAAGATGAAGAAGCTTAAGAAAATTGATAAGATCAGGTTCCAAAGTTATCTTATCCTCATTAGGAAGTTGTTCATAGCATCTAATATACTCATGTTGCAAGTGAGTAATAGAGCTACTAGGCTTTGGGGAATTGACCCATCATAAGAATCCATCCTGATTATGTTGGCTATAATCCTCAAGATAGAATTCTTTGAGCATCTCCTTTTTGAAATCAATCCAAAGAAGACTATCATATTGATTGACATGTTTTATGATAGAGCTATCAACAATTCATTCAAAGAATGTTATCAAAAGATCTTCGAAAAGACCAAAGATCATAGCTTGCTCTTCAAACAAATGTAGATAGCTTGTAATGTTGATGCCATTGAATTTTCCCTTCTCTCTCAACATAGAAGAGACTATTCTTTGGCCTTGCTTCTCAACAATAAGGAATTTGAATCCTTCCTCCATCTTATGTGAATATGCAAGTGATGCACGATGCTCTAGATCTCTCATAAATGTGCTTACTTCATGACGAAGATGTGCACGATACTGTGAGAATTCTAGTGCAACACTCAACAATGATGATGATGATATGATGAGGATGAAAAATATGCAACAAAGGATATGGATCATAACCTCCCAACACGATTAGAAGCAAATGCCACGAAGCATTTCACATCGGGTTCAAATGTGGAGGTGATCGCAATCCGGGTGGATCGGGTTCAGCCGCAGCACACTTAGAATGTATGAAGCTAGTGAGTGTTGGAAGGTTTATGTGATCAAAATGTGAAGGTGAAGGTGAAGTTGGGCATGGAGAACAGAGATGTGATGATTTGATTATGGGAAGGGGAATATATGAATGCAAGATAAATCCATCATCATGAACAATGAGAACAAAAGAAAAACCATGCACATGAATCGATTTTAAAAGGAAGAATGGTCCAAAAATGAAGCTTCTTATCCACTTTCAAAGTTTAAATCTATGCATGGGTTCTTGTGGATGTGTGCATGATGAGAAAAAAAAGAAAACCACACACATGAAGGCATTTTGAAAGGAATAATGGTCCAAGAATGGAGCTTCTGATACATTTTCAAAACTTAATCGTATGCATGGGTGTTTGTGGGTGGTATGAATGCATGTGGATCATGATTTATGAATAAATAGAAACTTATTCTCTCAATCTCAATGGATAACCCTCATTGGTTCAACGCAAGTCTGTGGAGCCTTCTCACACATAGAAAGAGAGGAGACATGTGAAAACACATAAGAGACTAAGAGACAAGAGACAAGAGACAAGAATTAAAAGATATTGTAATGAAAGACACATGAGTGTTGTGATACATCAAGCTAAGCATTCTACTCGTCAAAGGTGGTCCGCATGACCCTCCCACCATGAGAGTTCAACCAAATGCCACACATAAGAGGATAGATTCCACTTCATTGATCCTATATCTTTCTAGGAGTGTTACGTATAACTAAAGAAGTCTAAAACTCATAAAACCAACTGTAACTCACTCACATGCTCCATTGAGGATGAGAAAGATAGAGAAACCATTAGGTTTATGAGCCTATCCTAGATTGGAAGTCTAACTTAAAGTTGATTCTAGGAACTATGCTCTTACTAGCCCACCTTGGATCCTCACACGCTCAACTGAGGGTGATCGTCTCAAGGAAACCATGTGCTAACAAGGTCCCTATGGATGCCTAACAATGATGATCTATGAGTTTGGAGGTGGGGGTTTATAGTTTTTTGAATGAATTTGGGCCCTTGGATCTAGAGAAATCAACTCTCAACCCTAAGATCAATTGCTTTTGATTACAACCATTGGATTTATCAAATAAATGGCTAGGATTGGTTCTTTATATGATATCTAGGATGAAGGGGGAAAAATTAGGAGCATTCATTCTCCACCATTGGATCTAGGCAAGATTTGGATTATCGATTCAGTGCTAATATCAATTTGGATAAGATAACGTACTATTTTTGGATGAACTTTGTATTATTGATCTTTGATCATCAAAATAGGCTTATCCGATGAAAAAAATTATGCATCCTCCTTGGTTTAGCCCTTAGTGCATCTCCACCCTTGAACGTGAGATCATCCTGACCATACAAGATGGTTCAATCATTGTTTGCCATGTGGTAGCCCTTTAAGCCTTCAATTTGCTTATTCTAGGAAATTGCCATGACCTTGAAAAGTGGATTTTGTGCTCTTTGACCCTCGAAATATCCTTTGATGAAGATGAAAATTTGGAGGGCTATGTTTTGAAAGGTTTGCTTTAGGAATATGTAGAACAAACTCCCATCTCAATCTCCCTTATACAAGTTTGACTACATTTGGAAGCTTGCAAGGTGGCATTAAGGTATCTTGGAAGCTCTTATAGCTCTTATAAACATCATGTAGCCACACATGATGTTTATACATGCGAAACCATATGGCTAACAAAAATTCCTATATAAGATTTTGTAGGGTCTAAGTGAAAAAATTACATTTTTACAAAATGCACATGGCATATCAATGTGCTAGAAAATCCATTTACATGTCAAATTCAGGCTATAGACTGCGTTTGATAGGCTTTACAAGTATATAAATTTTCGTATGATTTGGTGACATTGAAAATTTTTTCCCTAAATTTCAAAATTTGACCAGCTTTGACCGCTACCATGGATTTGCTTGATTTCTTTTAAACTTTGCATGTGAATTGTCTTCGGCATCCTTGATGCATCTTGCACTTCTCAGGTAATTTTGGCTACCTTCACTGAATGTGTTTCTTGTAGGCCTTCATGAGTGAGAGAGGAGAGAAAATCTCAATGACTGCGCACCAGTGTAGATTTTTTCTTCATGATAATTAAGTGTGAAATCTTTGCATCTGATGCAACTAGAGTATTGGGAGCTTTTGTTGCCTCTAATCTCTTATGAATTCACTTTTGATGCAAAGGGAATACGAAATCATTTGTTGCCTCTAATCTCTCATGAATTCACTTTTGATGAAAAGGGAATATGAAATCATCTTCAAGTGTTCTGATGCTCAATTTGAGGAACCATGACAAGACCCATAGCTCTAGTTTCATCGCAATTTATACGCACAGATTCTGACAACAACATGCCTGACAGCGTCATACATAGCAACATAGCACAAATACCTCAAAAATTAGAAGTTCCTATCAATACTTTGTAATCCTTTGAATCTTTAACCCCATCATTGATTTATTTCTTAGTGTTTTCCCATACTCTTCATTCAAAGCTTTACTATAATGTAAATTCTTCCCAACTAGTGGTTCCTGTATTTTTCTTATAAATGGAAATGTGTCCTATATGCCTCAAGCTTTTTTTATCTCAAAAGAACTTGTTTGATCTCAAAAGAACAAGCTCCAAAAGTTCAATAAAAATTTCCAATTAAGGCAAACCTCGTCTTCCAAAAAACTTTGTGTAGTGCTTGCACCCTACTGCTCAACATGTACATATAGATAAGGATAAAAATATATCATCTTCCTCATCATATATCAGATTTTTGGCTAGTGCCCCACAAATCCTATCTAGCCTATCCGGTTCCATAGAGTACACAGCGTACATATGTAGATAAGAATGTCAATATATGATCTTCCTGCTTATGTATCTCTATAACAAGAAATACCCGCATGCTATTAGCCCAGTGAGAGAAAATAGTAGTTTTTTGGGCAATTTATAGAATCAATGAAATGGGATCCACCATGCACGAACTTAAAAATAGTTTCTTATTATATAAGTAGATAACTTTTGCAAAAACTATTTATTGATTTCAATAAATTCTTGAATCAAATTGACATTTTTGAAGCAAAGAAGAAAATTTATTAATGAGTCCATTAAGAGATATGATGATGTGATGGTACAATTTTTTGGGCAATTTATAGAATCAATGAAATGGGATCCACCATACATGAACTTACAATCATCCACGGTTTGAGTCCTGTTTTACATTGGTTATGAATATACCACCTAGAAACTCTACACTATATCTAAGGTTTATTTTTTCTCTATTTTCTTCCCTAAGAACTCTCCCTAGATGCTCTGATACCAAATGAAAGATCCCAACTTAGTGTGACCCATCGTAGGTACTGATGGAATTAAAGGCTTAAAACAAGAGAGAATAGGAATATTTTACAAATAGAATTTTACAAGAGACAATAAGAATATTTTACAAATAGAATTTCACAAGAGACTATAGTAAAATCACAACATCTACTTAATAGCTTTGGCGACTCCCCCAAAGACTCATCGATTGAGAAATCCCTGTTCCTCCTCGGTAAAAGAATCACCAATTGTAAGAAATCCCCCCCTTTAAGACATCATAAAGTGCTCCTTCTGATCAACAACAAGCTTAAACCCAAGTGGGCCCCACATGACAATGATGAGAGGGTGATTAACCTCCTTTGTAATGCCACCTAAACTTTGTAAGACCTGCCCCCTTACTATGAGAGAGAAAGAGATAGAGAGAGAGAAGAGTTCAGTTGAACGCATGAGCCAACAAAGAGAGAGAGAGAGAGAGAGAGAGAGAGAGAGAGAGAGAGAGAGAGAGAGAGAGAGAGAGAGAGAGAGAGAGAAGAGTTTGGCATAAGGCACGAGCCAAAGATAGAGAGAGAGAGAGAGGTATAGAGAGATAGAGATAGCTCACAAGCACTCTTAATATAGAGATGATCAGTATAGCAAAAGGCAAGAAAACTATAGCTCTAGATTCATTGAACCTCCAAAAGAGTTTAGCAATAAATATCAAAATGGAGAATTCTATAACAGTTATGTAGACAGACCTCACGTGGGTAGTCAAAACAACTATACCAAAGTGCAAGAGATTTGCACCCCTAGATTCACCCTACTATGGTAAGAGCATAACATATATAAAAATGGAGCATTCTATAGAAAGTTCTGGTGACGAAATGGAGCATTTTGGAGGTAAGAGATGAAATAGAGGGATGATTTGTACAGCAAACGGCAAGACACATGAAGCTCCAAAATCATCAAACTACGAAAAGAGTGTAGCAACAGATATCAAAATAGAGTATGTTGTAATAGAAAGGTAGAGAGACCTCACAAGCACACAGAAAACAAGTATAGCCGAGGGAAATAGCCTTGTAGCTCCAGTGAACCACGGTAAGAGCATACATAAATTGAAATGGAGAATTGTATGTTAGAAGAAAGTTCCACTGACGAAATGGAGCAAATTTCTTTTTTTAAGTTCAGAAAAAGTCAAAATGGAGCATTATGGAAGTATTAGACCTCCATCATTGATTACTTTAAATACTATATGCATTAAAACATTTCTTATTTCTTCTTTGAATTTGAGGCTTCTTTGACATGCATGTCAATTTAAAAATAATCCTCCATATGAATTTGAGTGTGCTTTGAGGCACATGTCAATTAAAAAAAATAGACCTCTTACCTTTTGTGCATCAAGGAACATTTTCTTAGGGATTGATCTTCTTGTAGTTTTCACTTTGACAAGCATCAGAAAGAGTCTTGATATCGATTCAATTGAAGCAAAGCTAGAAATAATAGAGCCAACACCTAAATCCAGCCACAATATTAGCATGTGCATTTCAAAGAAGTAGAAGATTGATTCTACTCTTTCAAAAGATGAATATGAGGATAACATAGACAAAACCCGAAAAGACATTGTATATCAAGTATCCACTTATGATAGTGCTTCCACCTCAGGCTTAATCTACCTATTAGATTAGAAGATCAAGTGGGACTCTAAGAAGAGAATAGTTGATTTCTTAGAGGAGACTCAAGGGAAAAAGCCACTGCATAAGAAAGTCACAAACAAAAAGAAAAAAGTGGCTCCAATGTGAATCAAGATTGAAGAGGCACTCTTAGGCTTTGTTTCTGAAGTTAAAGCCTCAAAGGCTTATCTGGAGATTGTAGAGAGTTGAATAAAATGGTTCCCTATAACAATATACTCAAAGCCAACATATAATTATATAGAGATGAGTTCAAAACCTTTGAAAACACAAGTCAAGGATGCTACATTAACTTTAGATTCCATTAATAGTGTCCATGTGCTCAATTGTTTAAAGGACAAAACATAAAGCAATATTGCATGTAAATGGATTTCACTTCTCATTGAACCTCATAGGCAACCTTGGCGCCCTATACATGAAGTTAACTACAAGCAGGTCTCAATTGAAATGGGCTTTACAATATTCTTAGATTGTCTATATAAAGATTTGTCTAATACAGAGGCCGAATTTATATATGAGTCATAGGAGGAAAAAATTGATGATTCTCGAAAGGCTCAATTCAATACAGAAGAGGTTGGAGTTGAAGAGGGCTTCTCTCCCACTAGAGAGGAGAATGAGACCACAACTATCGTTTTGAGGGATGTGAAGAAAGATGTATCTAAAGCCCTAGAGTACACAAAGGAAATGTCTCTAATCTTTTCTTCCATTCCATTACCAATTTTGCCAAATTTTGAGATGAAAGGGATTAAATATTTTATCTTATTGATATTCAAACCATTTAATATCTGAGAAGAATATGCACTTACAATGATTTCACGTAATGGAGACAAAGATGAGGGGTTCATCTCTAATGATGAAATGGAGTATCTGGCCTTGGAAGAGAATATTGATGCAAGAGAGTGCTTGAATCTATCGTTCACTAGGGTGAGGGAAGACATTGAAATTGAAAGAATACCAAGTGAACTAGAATTTAGGAATTTCCAAAGACATATTGGATATGAAAAGATTGTAGATAGTACATATCATTTCTTAATGGATAAGCTAGGCAATGCAAAAGGAAGTAGTGTGGACATAACGAAGGAAAAAAACCTTTCTCTATGATGAGAGGGTGTAGGTCAGAGGATCTCATGCTCTCTATTATTTGATTTGAAAATAATTACTAACTTTAATCGAAGATTTGCAAGTTTTTTTCTTTTACAAAAAATGTTTGGAGAAATTTATGACAACATATATTTTGGGCTATCATACTTCATCTCACTTCTTGAGAAGAGCATATTTTAGTGCTTATTTAGGGCTTGGAATTGCTTTCCAACCCTTCGATGCATAAGAGAGATGGAGAAGCAAAAGAAAATTTGTTAATCAACAATGGGTGAAACCATCATAATTCAATGACACTTTGTATCCAACACTTTTTATTACAAATTTTTGAAATACATCATAGTTATGGTCTGAATTTGTATAAAAAACAAGCTTGTATTAGAGATTTTCAAATACATAATACAATGTTCTCTAGTTCATCTATTAGGTACTCTAATAAAAATTGTTGCTCTAGCTTCCTCTTGAATCATATTAACTAATTTTTTCTCCAAGGTTATAGGTTCTCACTATTCTCTATTTTTTTCCCTTCTTAATTGAGCTTCCTTTATGGTTTGCACAATCTTTGATGTGTTTGCACCCTTCTTGGCATGAAATTTTTGCATGATTCATTTGTAACACCACTAAAAGAGTTCAAGAAGGTGGTTTGCTTTGTGACTACCCCTCCCATGTTGGGTAATCCTGAAGTATGCATTACATGCCATATAATGAGACTTCTCCATACCTAGAGTGCTCCAAATGCTTAGAGCACCATATTTTTGTATGAAGAAACAAAGATGGTTGTAGATGATGTGCTTCCATAAAACCTAATAGAATTCTTTAAACACAAACATATGCAATCCATATTTTGTTGCAAATGACATCCCATTTAAAATATATATATATATTTTAATTGTACCATGTAATGTGTTATTTTGGTCTCCATCCAGTCTATATTGAAGTGTTTTTTGAATTGCTGAAGGTTGGTTTGAAAGATTGATGTCCTTAATTGACCATGATCCCTTGTTGCACATCCCAAAAATACTATCTAATGAATGCCAAACCTTTGAATTTGCATTTATTGATGTAGGCTCATGGTCTTTAACTCCATTATGTAGCTTCCTACACTACTTATACCCTATCATTTGTCTAGAAATAAAGTGCCTTGTCTTCATGCCACCTATGGAAACTTTCCTAGGGAGATCTTGTTCATTGGTTGATAGAATCTTCTCTTTTAGAGTTTGAACATGTTCGCCCATGTAGTTACATGCTTTTTAATATGTTTTCAATCTCTACAATAACATTGCAACATTCATATTCATTGTTTATCTTCCATACAAACGCAATGTAGAGGTTGGTGAGCTTCTATATGACACAACATAGATAGTGCAAGGTACAGTGAACATTTGTCAAGGGTATGTCCAAAATGACATGGAAGATCTCCTGCAACAAATGCTTATTAGGCATCTTAGTCCACCATCATCGAGGGTTTTAGCAGACTCTATGTGGTACAAGCATAGTAACGTCATGGCTTCTCTATTGCAATATATAAGCATTTCAATGTCTTCAAATTAGAGGCCAAGTGCCAAATAGACTTAAAGGTGCCATGTTCCTCAATAGAAAGAGTCCCTTGTTGTTGCATGTACAGTCAAATAATTTCAAGGATAGGAGTTTGATGAAAGACCCATTCTAAGACTTCATAGTCCTCAGTTAACACCTACCAAACAAGGTAACCATGCATCAACCTATGACTAGATCATTCTTCCAATAAATCCTAGCTATCAATCGACAATAGTGATGTACCTGAAAACATCCAAGTTTCCACAAATTCATCTCTAACTATATCAAAAAGAACAATGTATCATCCTTGGATATGCTTTCCATTGCTATATCCATCAAAGTTATGACTACTCTTTCCATCCTTTTGTCATTGAATATCTCATGCTCATCTATCCTTGAAAAAAATTGATAACATCTTCTACTTTTGCACGGTTGATATTCTAGAACTCAACCATCAATCTCTCCAAAAGCTCCAAGTCCATGAAGATGTTGTCTTGCTCATAGTATTCAATAGTGCCTCGTCTCCCTTTCAATTCCTTTGTTACACGTTAGGGAAACCAAATGTAGTCATTTAACATATCATTCAGTCATTTATTAAAGCCTCTAGACATCATTGATAGTTGAAAAGGGCTTTGGAGTGATTGCTTTAGTTTTAGGGTAGATCTCATTGTCCTTCGTAAGAATCTATAACCTTGCTTACTAATACCATTGACATCCATTGCAGTATGTACATTATCAAGGGATATGGTGTTATTGAGAATAAATTGAACCACCACTTTCTTCTACAGAACTTTAAATTTCTTATCCTTGAATAATTCCTTTGCAATCTTTGAGGTAATGGGAGGCTCTATTTACTTTGTTGAAATGATGTTTGGATTGACATTCTCCTTGTTGGGTTGCATGGCCACCTTGCATTGAGTGTCAAGAAGATAGATGGAAAAAAGAGGGGTTACATACATACATGGAATCCAAATATTATAGACAAGAGTTTTAAACAACATGTCCACTTTGTTTCTTTTTCTGTCATGAAGCTTGAGACATGTTTCTTTTGTTCTTCTTTATTTGAGCTGCTTTTATAGACTTATAATCTTCTATTCTTGGTCCTAGATTATGGCCCCTTGAGACTTGTAGAGCTCCCTCACATGACAAATTTTGATGTTCTTAGCCTAGAGTACCAATTTTTCAAAGATAGGGGGTGCTATTTTTTTTACCATAACCCAACATTCCCATAGGGGTCTGGGCCGTGTCTCAGTCCAAGTGTGGCTGATCATCCTCTCACACCTTTCTCACCATTTCAGTAACCCTTAGAAGAGAGGTAGGACTGAAGAAAGATGGATGACTATAGGTTTGAGGGCCAAGAGGGTAAATAGGTCGGTCACACCAAATATCTACATTTTGTGCTCCATGGCACCTTAGTGCATTCCTTTCATTCGTTGAGAGAGAACTCTCTCCATGACATTTTTGGGCTCGAGCATAAGGAGGTGAAAGGTCAATGTGAAGATGGTACTTGGTATTTTGATGTGAGTCTGCCATTGCTAGTACAGACATGATGACATGATGTAGTTATTGATTTAATAAACGCCATTTTTTGATGTTTTTCAAAAGCTCCCTTGTCTTCTTGTAAAACTCAAGTTCTATCATGTTTTCAAGTAATTAATAAACGCCATTTTTTGATGTTATAATTTCATAAACTCCCTTGTCTTCTTGTAAAACTCAAGTTCTATCATGTTTTCAAGTAATTAATAACACCTCAGTCACCCAACTTCTATCCACAAAATGAACACTTCCATGCTAGGAAACTATGCCTTGTACAATGGGAATTGAAGAGTTTCATTTTATGTTGGGAACAGAAGAGAGAAAATATGGAAATATGATTTTAATAGTTCAAATTTAGTGAAAAAATGCAAAAAAAAAAAGTGAAACCCTTTTCCTCATTTTAGTAGTTCAAAGTTAGTACAAAAGAAATGCATAAATCAATTTCAATCATCATATCCATTAGAAAAAAGTAATAAGTAGGACATGATGATGTCGAAGTATGGGCACATATGTGTTCTCATTTCTTTTATCCATTAGACCATTGGTTCAATGACAAATCCAATAACATCCAGAGACCATGCTTCAAATTGATGACATCATCAATTCGTATGCCCTTGGAAAACCTACATAAGGAGGGATTGGCCACATTCATTCTCAGTCTTGCCAAAATGTTAGGGGAGCACTAGATTGTGCTCTCTGACTACACTAGACAAGATTTTGGAAATACACTTATGATTACAAGAACTCCCTTCAAGGATATAAACTAGATACAAAAATAACTAGACAAGATCTCATACTACGAGATTAAAACAAGACAAGAAAGGATGTCCACGATACAAGGCTAAACAATACTAGAGCAAGAGACAAGACTAGAACTTGAGCTGGAACTTCGAGAGTACTTACTTGGAAGTCACGACTCCTTGAGCTCCCAAGACTGGTATTGGCTCACCACCTATCGAGATTGATGATCGTGAAGAATTTGAAGTCGAGCATGTCCTAGATTCGAGAATATCCCGAGGAAGATTAGAGTGCCTTATTCATTGGAAAGGTTATGACATCAATGATTGTACTTGGGAGCCTACAGAAAACCTTTCAGAGAGCACTAATCAAGGTTTGAGAATTCAATAACAGAAATCCAATGAAGCCGAGACCAGAGAACATGACTGCTCCTTGTGGAACTCGTCGCTTGAGGGGGAGATGATGTCATGGAAAAAGGAAACCATCCTGAATCTGAGATTCCATGTGAATCCTATATTTCATGATTGGTTCAGAATGAGGAGAAATCAATGCTTCCATTGCATCCCAAACGTGCCAAAACCCTAAGATCGAATGTCTTCTTGCTTGATTCTAACATCCAGAGACCATGCTTCAAATTGATGACATCATCGATGGCATCATCAATTTGTAACCACCCTTGAACTGCCCTTGGAAAACCTATATAAGGAGGGGTTGGCCACATTCATTCTCAGTCTTGCCAATACCAGTCTTGGGAGCTCAACGAGTCTTGATCGCCAAGTAAGTACTCTCTAAGTTCCAGTTCAAGTTCTAGTCTTGTCTATTGCTCTAGTATTGTTTAGTCTTGTATCGTGGACATCCTTTCTTGTCCTATTGTAATCTTGTAGTATGAGATCCTTTCTAGTTATTTCTTGTATCTAGTTCAGATCCTTGAAGGGAGTTCTTGTAATCGAGATATCTTCTTCCATACCTATGGTGCCAAGTTGTGGGATCTCGTGTATCATCTCTAGTCCAATCTTCCATACCTATCGGTGCCGGGTTGTTGGACATCTTGTATCAATTACATATCCTTGTATTATTTTCCCTATGCGGGTGTTCTTGTAATCATAAGTGTATTTCCAAAATCTTGTCTAGTGTAGTCAGAGAGCACAATCTAGTGCTTCCCTGACAATAGGCGAGATTGCATGGCTACCATCTCGAGAGTCTCTCCCTCAAGAATACCACACAATCTAAAGTCTCTCCTTGACATGCCCATTTATGATAATGAGATTCTTGAAGTTATTGATATGCTCCCCAATGAGAAAAGCTTGAGTCCTGATGGACTCACAAATGAATTCTTCAAATCCTTGAGACAGGTGGTGGCCACTGCATTGTGCTTGGTTTGGCAAGATGCTTTGGCTTTCGGTGCACTTCCTGAATGCCTAAACAATGGTTTCATCAAACTTATCCATTAAAAAGTAACAAGAACATGATTGAAAACGAGCACCCGATCATGATGCTTCAAACAGGATACAAGATTCTTGCGAAAGTAATTGCCAACATAATTTCTTACCACTTCAAGGGGTGGCTTGGTGAGGACCAAAAAGGATTCATCAAGAGAAGATCAATTCTGGAAGCTATAATTGATATTTGGGAAGGTCTCGATTTTGTGCAAGAGTCTGAGCAGGATGTGGTTTTCCTTAAAATCAACTTCCACAAAGCCTATGACATGCTTGAATTGGACTTTGTTCTCCAATCTCTGAAAGACCTCAGCTACAGCCAAAAATTCACTAAGATGATCACTAATTTGCCAGGGAATGCATCAATGCAAAAAATATCAATGGTCAGTTATCCAAGGCTATCAGATTAAAACACTCTATTAGGCAAGGATGCCCATTGGCCCCTCTAATTTTTGCGATTTCCAGAGAGGGACTCAATCGTCTTGTTTGACATCATGTGGTAATGAGCCATATTAAAGGTCTCTCTCTACCTTTCAATCAAAGCTAGATGATCATGAGGCTATTTGCAGATAACATGAACACTTTTGTACATAATGATTTGACTAGCATTGAAACCTTTTGGGGGTGCCTTGACACATTTTGTAAGGCATCTGGTTCCAAATTGAACCACTCAAAAACTGTCTTCAGAGCCATCATTGAACTGCCTCCCTAGTTGCTGGTTGACCATGGTTGCCAAATCATCCCTAGGGGTCTGGTCTTCTACCTCCTTGGCATTCCAATTGGCTTTGATGTCTCAATGGAGCAATGTTGGATGTGGGTCCTTTCCTAGCTAGAACACAAGCTACCATACTAGAAGGGCATGCTGATCAACCTCCGAGGTGAGCTATGGTAATTAAAACCTTCCTCATCTCCTCAACCATTTACTTCCTCTCTTGTTGGAGACCGAAGGATCAAGAGCTTAGCAAATTCAAAAGAATCTATCGAAACTTTCTATTGACAGGGGACCACAATAGAAGGGGGGTTCCTTGAATTAAATGGTCTTCCTCTATCAACCAAAAGGAGTGTGGGGGTCTAAGCATTATGGATATTGAAGGCATGGCTGACAAGTTGGCGAAAAAATGGATCATCAAGGCTTGGCACAATAGTGAGACCTCTTGGGCCAAGCTCATTTTCAAGAACAAGAACGTGATTATGTTGGTAGGTCTCCCTAGTTGCAAGGTCTTGGACCTCCTTACCCTTTTATTCTTCCCAATTTTGGTTTCCTCGAAAAGGCTCGAATCTTGTGCAATCCCTATGGAAGAGTTGGAATACATTCAAGAAATTTATCAAAAATCAGAGTGGATTGGAAATGGGGCAAGAGGTATCAAACAAAATGACTCAATTTTGTTTCTGATCATGGGCATCAAGTGTGTGGCTTCTTGGAAACTCCAAAATGCTAAGAGGCTTTGGAACAAGGGCTTCAGACAGTGGAAACACCTTTGGAAGCAAGAATCTGGCTAGTGGATTAGCTTTGAGGACATAGACCCTGAAATAAGAGTGAACTACGAAGAATGGTCTCTCGAGTGGTCTCTCCTTCAGAGTAGATGCATCACATGGGAACGATTAAAACACAACTCCTCATTGGGAAAGATCTACTTCCCATGAGGGTCTTATTTGGCGTAATGGCAATTGCTTGTCCAAAATTCCTAGGATAAAGGTAAACATGGACTATCACGCTTAACAAGAAGTAGTGTTTGACTTGTATGAGGCTTTGCTAGGACTTGAATTTCATGTCTATCTAGCATCCCCTCATCGAGATTAAAAAGTCGATTCTCATGTGGCAAATTCTCCATCGAGGTATGTGGACCAATCTAAATGCTAGCAAAATTAGTGGGACTCAACCCTGGTGCAAGCGCTATCATCGCAACCTTGAGGATCTGGGTCACATCTTCTTCACGTGCCCAAGCAGCCGGCTACTCTGCATCACTATGGAACGTTGTTAGAGGGGAAGCCCTCTAGAAGATTTGGAAGGAGCGACGTGCATATAATTGTGGACACCCTCCTAAAGAGTGGTCGTTCAAGAAATCTCTATTCCTCCTGGGCAAAAGAATCTCCAATTGCAAGAGGCCCCCTCCCTTTAGGCATCATAAAGTGTTTATCATCAAACACAACAAGCTTAAACCCAAGTGGGCCCCACATGAGGGGGATGAGAGGTTTATTAACCTCCTTTGTAACACTCTCTAATTCTGCAAGTTCTACCCCTACTTTGTGGGATTTGGGGGGTCCCAAGGGCACTAGTTCCCTTCACTTGTACCATTTTTTTGCTTTTTAATTGAATTTCGGGAGAGTAGGCCATGGCCAAACTTCCCTTTTGAAAAAAAGAGTATATTTAAAAATCAATCTGTATAAAATTAAATCTAAACCAAATCAGTTCATAATAAAAAAATGTGTAAAGAAAACAAGTGAAGTTCTTTAATTCTTATTTTAAGAGTTTCACATGTTTCTTGATCCATTATGTAAAATTCCTGGCTATTAATAATAATAGAAACATATTTTCCCTCATTGGGTATTGGATTGTCCCATTTGGATGATCTTACTTGTAATCATTGTCTAACGTAAGCAATGGGGAGAACATAATACAAAAATTTGTAACCAATGGTGAGAACATAATACAAAAATTCATTCTAATATTGTGGATTTATTCTTGTGATATCATCATTCCCTTTAAATATTCATTTTATCTTTTCCATGCATCTTATGACGAATTAAAAGTGGATTTAACATTTTGAATTCCCCAAAAATCAAATTTCTTTGACCTCCACAAAAAATCTAAAAGGATGAATTGATTAGTCCATTGCTTATTGTAGATCATCTCATAGGCAAGGTACTTTCAAGTTAAACAATCTTCTAATAAAATTTTCATATATTTTGAGGCACACATGATCCATGTAACTAAGAGTAATTAAAAATGAATACAATAAAAGATGGAAAGTCTCTTTACACAAGCACATGAAAATTTATCACCACTTTTCAATTTGTCTCTGTAATAAATACAAAAAATCTTTACAATCCGTATAAACTATCATTATTTAATGAAAATTTTCACAAGAATTCAAGACATTGATTTTAGTAATATTTCACGCATTCAATGTCTTGATTGTAAATATTTTCAAGACACATTAAATATGTCAATAACTAAGAAAATCAAAAATCAATTGCACACTATTGCAAGACTTTTGAAAAGGGTGTTTGTGTGTTTAAAAGAGACTAAAGATAGATGAAGATACACAATGCATCAAAAGTACACAGAAAGTACAAAAATGACGGTACTTAAACCTTCTCAATTGACACAGATACCTAGGGACACTTCCTTTACAAATAAAAAGCAGAATATAAGTTCAAATAAATCCTACAAGAGTTGCGAATCAAAAAACACAAATACGCAAAATGACAACAAGCATACTCAAGTACATGGTTTTCAACAAGGACATAGGCACTATGCTTGCACGTACAAGAGGGGATGATGCACTTTGGTCCTTGAGTTGGTCTCTCACTCCCTTGTGCCACTTGCATAGAGCCTCCTCTCTAGGTATGAGGAACACCCAAGCTTCTGTTACATTTATGTGTTCCTCGTGTAGCTTTAATGTGAACCTTTTCCCTACACATGGGCACTTTTTACTCTAGTGTTGGTTAGAAGTTTCTTCCCCATGTTACCACATACATGATCCACTCATATGTCGTGGTACTTTGTACTTAAAGATATTATTCATCTCTTACTTCAGTTTATTCATCATCAATAAAGAGAGCTATTCCAACCATCCATATTCTATGTGTGTCTTCCTAAATTTGTGATCCTTGTGTGTGCTTCTCGTGTGTCTCTTGCACTTCTACACATAGCCAATAGTGGTATCAGAGTAGCTTTAGATCCTTTTCATTGGTTTTTCACGTCGTGACACATGCACACTTTTAACAGTGCAAATCAACTTCATAACATAGAATGGTGACTTTCAGTAGACAAGAAGAATTTTCATCAGTTGCACTAGAGTTTTATCCCCATTTTGAATCCATTCATGCAATCAAAATTGCCATCAGAGTGACAAATTATGAGCTGAAATTTCAACATTCATTTTAGATTTCTTTGAAGTAAAGATCTTGTCACATCCTTGTTCTTTAGTGAAATGGCGGGCAGCAATGACTTGTTTGGCATGCTTCAAACTGAAGATAAGCTTGATGGGACCAACCCTCCAATGTTTTCTTACATGATGAGCCATGTTCTTGTTGCAAATAATGTTGGAACGTAGTGGCAAATGTAGATCAAAGATCGATAGGTTCTTCTACTTCATAGTCTACGATCACAAATGGAGCTTCTTCTTCAAGTACAATGGTTACTCCTTCTCCAATTACACAAGAGCAAATTAGACGGGAAAGAAAAGATGCTTAAGCTCATGCATTGATTGCTCTTTCTATGAAGTGTCATATATTTCCACACATTCCATCGTGTTCTACATCAAGATAGGCATAGGACACTCTTGCCATTTTGTATGTCGTACGTAATGAAGCATGTGTTGAATACTTGAGGAAGCAACTTGAGGGTGTACGTATGGCTAAAAATGAGTCTGTGGATGTGTATGTGACATGCATCAAGGACTTGAAAGAGCAATGGGCAAACATAGATCAGCTTATTTCGGATGCATCACTCATATCTACATTGTTGAAAGGATTATCAGAATCTTTTCAAAGCTTTACCACTAATATATGGCACATGCATTTAATGCTTTTCTTCATGAAAGAGTAATTTCACACCAATGTATAATGCCACATAAACCTCAATAAAATGGTGTTTTCGAGCATAAAAATAGAACACTCCTTTAAATGGCATGATGTATGGTCAAAAGAAAGCACCTTCCTGACAAGTTTTGGATGGAAGAGGTCATGTGTGCAAACTATGTGTTGAATCACTACCCTACAAAAGCATTGAGAGTCATCACTCCTTATGAGGCTTGCAATGGATATAAACCTATGGTTAGTCGTATGTCCATTTAGTTGTTTGGCATATGCTCTTGTGCCATCACAACAATGTCGCAAACTTGATGACAAGGCAAAGAAATGTATATATGTTGGTTATAGTGATGAAAGTAAGGGATATCATTTGTGTTATCCATTTATGAACACAATTATTGTGAGTTGAGATGCAGTATTTGCTGAAAATTCAATTTCCCTCTACGTGAATGCAAAAAATAGCCAACAGTTAGCTCACACGATGTGTTTGATACACTCATGCCTTTGTCTAAAGTATTGTGTTTCACTATGGCCATGTAGACCAGCTCATAAAGGCTCAAAGGGCTGAAAATTTCCAACAAAATAGAGCTAAAAATGTAGAGAATTCCTAGCCAAACATGTCTAAATTTTGTTTCAGCAAAAAATGGTCAGAATTGCAGAAATTTCTAGCCACATATGGCTGAACGTTTGTGTCAAGACAACAAAGTGAGTGCTACCTTTGGTAGAACAAGATCAAGCTCTCACCATGCATGAAGTAATTTTGTGGATTATTCTCTTATCGCAATAGCATGTATTGAAGAGCCACTTACTTTTGAAGATGCATGTGACAATCCACATTGGATGAGTGCTATGCAGTCAGAAATGGATTTCATACATAGGAATGGTACTTGGGAGTTATGCAAATTTTCAAAAGGAAAAAATGCCATTGGTACAAAGTGGGTTTACAAGATTAAGAGAAAGTTAGATGGTAGCATTGATCGCTATAAAGCTAGATTGGTTGCCAAAGGATATGTGCAACATTATGGCATTGACTATGAGGAAACTTTTGCACCTACTTCACACATGACTACCATTTATACCATGGTTGCATTGGCTTCCCAACGAGATCCAAAAGTACATCAGTTGGGCATAAAAATAGCTTTCTTGAATGATGATTTGGAAGAAGAGGTTTATGTGAAGCAACCTCTTGGATTTGCCATGAAAGGGAAAGAGCATATGGTTTGTCACTTGCATAAAGCCTTGTATGGTCTCAAGAAAGCTCCACTTGCATGGTATGAGAAAATCCATAAGCACTTGATTGCTCTTGGCTTTGCATGTATTCCAATTGAAATCACACTCTTTGTATGCAAAGTTGTGGCTGATCTTATTGTGCTTGTTCTTTATATTGATGACATACTCTTGACCAAGGCATGTGATTAAAAACTTGAAATTCTTATGGCTGATTTGTAGCATTCTTTTGATGTCACCTGTAATAAAGTAAGTCTATGATTCAAGGGTCTGGCCAGTTCAGACGGATCTGAAATCGGACACCGTTTGGTCATCCGTGTGTATGACCAAAGATCTCGAGTTTAGACTTACTAGGAGGTCTTGTGCTCTTGTGAACAAGTGATCCACTTAGCTTAATGGTTAAGTCTCAAGGATGTGAAGCAGGAGGTCTTGGGTTCAATCCCCATGGGGGACATGGGGAGAGTATTTTTCCCAAAGAGATCTAGAACCTTCTAGAAGCATCTACTTGAGTTAACTCGAGTTAAGTGGGACACTTGGCGCACATGTAATTACATGGCTGACACTTGGATGGTTAGTATCCACCTGCCCAAGAAGGCAGTCCCCTGGAGAGAGCTATATATAGAGGCATTTGGTTGGGAGGAGAGTCATCTCTCTAGCATGTGGTGGTCGTAATCCTTGTTCTCTTGCATTGGTATCAGAGCTTCCATGGTGACCTTGGAGTGGGCTTCATCATCTTTCTCTCCATAGCTTCTTGCTCATTACTTTTTGCGTGCATAGCTCTCTTTCGTATTTCTACTGGCGGCTGTCTCGAAGTATCATCACGACTGGCAATTGTCTTGGCGGCCATAGCATAAGGTGAAGATTACGAAAAGTTAATGCATCTCTACTATGAGCACAGAAAGGATTCGAGCTCACGTCCTAAGACTGGGAAGTCGCTCTTCTAACCACAAAGCCAACGGGTGCATTTATTTTTATTTGCTGCTAAAGAAAATGTTATCAAGGCTACATAGGGATAGCTTGTATCTGTTTTCAGCAGTTCGCGGTACTCGACCCACGGACGTACTTCCCATCATCTCTTCATCGTATCCAAGATGCCAAGCCGTTGTAGAGTAAATTTTTCTACCAATTTGCAAAGTACATTTATTCTCCGTTGAAAGCCTGTTCAACACAAGCAAAAAGATATAATGAACAAGAGCGGCAACAGGCAGACTCGAACTCATGACTCGCTCGATCCCAGCACTGTGTTCTGTCCAACTCGGAAATGAGGGTTCAAACCCGTTAATTATTCGAAATTTCTTTTCAAAGTCTTGGAGAGAGGTGAGCCTGGCTATGAAGGTTGGCTCTTCACAAGGATCAAGAGGACGAATCACTCTTCCAAAGGATCAAGGGAAGGACGTAGCTCTATGTGGAGCTAAGTATTTTCCAAATTATGTTTTCATTTTGATATTTGTTTGCTCGAATGCTTTCATTTAGGATGCATTAATTAGGACTAAAAGCATAGTCCAATTATGATTATCTCAACATGAAAGCTAATTAGAGAACTAAACGGTATTGAAATGACACAAAAGTATACAAAGTACTTTTTCAGTTTTGGGCATGCAATTGAAATTTCTATTTCCATTCATGCACAAAAAAATGAAAAAATTATTTGTGCATAAAAGAATGTTTGATGCACATCAAGTTCGCACTTGCTTGGGAAAGGTAGTTAATTCTCTAGTTCATGCACTTGAATAATTATCTTTTGCCAGAATAGCAAGCAAGTTGTTTTTGCATGGATGCTTGTTTGCATACCTAATAAGCTTGAGATTAGCTTAAGTTCATTACACTTGCATGTACTCACATGCATTTGCACCCAAGAATGGGCATTTGCATACATGAACATACATTTGCATGCAATTAGATGCATGTGCATACGCATGATCTTTTGGTAAGTAGCTGAACATGTATACTTTCATTCCTTTCTTTTTCTAACTTGACTTAGCTAGGTGGGAAAAATAGAAAATTACCTAGTTGCAAGGATCTTGACCATCATGCAACTAAGCATCCAATCTATTTTTTCCCAAAAAGTGATACATAGGTACCACTTAGTAGGAGTCTATTTGAGGAAAAGAAAGCATGTTGAAAGTAAGTATTCATTTTTTCTTGTCATTAAGATGCCAAGAAAATAGAGCTACTTTCCAATGTGCATGCTCAGTCTAAGTTTGGGAAGAAACCTAGACATTCTTAGCAAGTAAGGAGGATTTAGTTGTTTTTGGATGTTCATGTTCATGCACCCAAGTAGGGAAGTTTCTGTTGAAACACAAACCAATTGAACTTGTAAGTTCAATAAATTTTGGAAGGTTTAATACTTTAATATTCATCAAACATTGATGAAAATATGTAGAAGTATTGAACTTCTAGAATCCATGGAACTCTAGTATTCATAGATGTTAGTTTCCAGAAATGCATCTCGAGGCATGATGCAAGGTCTTCAATCAACGCGAAAACTTTTGAAGGAAACTTGCTTGATTCTATTTAAGCTAACTCAAGGCTTAAAAAAGAAACCAAGACAAATATTAATTGATCTTTAGGAATCAAGTAGTTTCCTAAAGTTATGACAATTAATAAAATGATCCAAATTATTTTCATTTTTGAAAAGATATATCTTAGGAAATCACGATATTTCCTAAAGATAATTTAGGAAACAAGTTCTTTCCTAAAAGATTAGCTTCAAGTGGTAAAGCACCCAAGCAAAGTAATCTTTGGAAATTAAGCTATTTCCTAAAGGTAAGCTAATGAAAGAGTCCAATTAACTATTTCATTACTTAAATGAGAATATCTTTTGGACAAGCAAAGCCTTAAGTCTTGGTCTTATCCAAAAGTCTAGAATTCCTTTTGAAGATCCTTCCAGTAAAGGAGAAGATTCCAAGATGAATCATTGACTGAAAAGCAAAAGATTCCAAGATGAATCATTAGCTTAGTATTACTTGATTCCTAGGTAGGAATCAAAAAGTTCTTGAAAGAAAAATCTCCCCAGATGTGAGACTAGTATCTTTCAAGAGAAGTTTTATAGCAAGTAGTTACTAGCAAACCCCTAACTACAAGTTTTGGTATTTAAGTCCAAATAGTGATATAACCTAAAGGTATATCAAAGATTCTTAGCTTTGGAATCTGAAAAGCATTAGAAAATGCTTGGACTTAAGTTGAGGGAAAGATCTCTAAAATCTTGCAGGTAAGCAAAGAAGCTTAAGATAGTTTAAGAGATCTTAAAGATAAAGACTAAGTCTTTATTTTTGTCACAAGTATCAACCAGACTTGATCAAACTTGGCCAAGATTGTCCAAGAATGTGCTATTAGAACTACTCTGTAGATTGCCCAAGTATTGGCAGTAAAAATTCCGTTAGGAATTATTCACTCAAGTTCCATTTATCGAATCAAAAATTGTGAAAAAAGTAAGCTTTTCCAAGTATGAAGAGAGTGAAGGAATTCCAAAAATGTGGTCTGCAACCGTTAAGATGGTACTTAAGTCTGTGGAAGGTAAAACATAAACGTTTGCCTATCCTTAAAGGGATTTCGGTACAAATCCAGAAAGCATGAGCGGATGCTTAGACTTAAGCAGTAGAGAGATTCCTATAAAATGCTGGCCAGGATAGGTACCTAAAAGCATCAGTTAAGAAAGGAATCTAAAGAAAAGAAGCTAAAAGCTCTTGTCACTACGAAATTGGTCAAGGATAAACCAATTGAACTTGAATTCGAGAAAATTCAAGTACTTGGAATTCTGATTGGTTTTCATTTGAAAATAATAGCAAAAAGGATTGGAGATATTCTATTAAAGGTTTTCAAGTTCCCAAGGTTAAGCACAAGAACGTGAAATGATCATGTTAAGGGATTAAAACTTAATATATCAAGATAGAGATACTGCCTGAAACTGTGAAATTCTTGTTAACAATTAAAGCTAGAAGGTTCTCTATCAAAAGATGTTGTAGACTTTAGGATAAAATTCACTCACATGTCAATGTGAGTATAAAATAGGGTGGTATGGGACACTAGATTTTATACTCAGATTGATATAGGAAAGATGGTATGGAACATCGGACCGTGAGATGATGATTAGCTTTTAGTCCTTGTTTGGATCTTGAAGTTAGGTTTGATCTTCAAGGGAATTAAAACTTCAAAGAAGGAGTTTAAATTCAAGAAGGATCTCAAGATACTTCAAGATGACTTCAAGATCAAGGAAACTAAAGATATGAAGTAAGGAACTTCCAAGATCTTCTTAGAACACTTCAAGCTTAAGTGTTATTGATCAGAAATATTTGATAAATTTCTGAAAGAAGTTGGACTTTGATTTTGAGTTGATCTTTTCAACTAAAGATTTAATTGACTAAGTCAAGCATCAAGTTCCTAGTGTAACTTGGTAAATTCACTCTTTTGACTCAAAGAAATGCACAAGAATTGCATTTACGATTAGGAGTCAAAAAGTTTGAATCTGACATGAACTTAGTCTCAAGAGAAGCATTATTTGAATACAAAACTCATCAACAAAACCTCAGCGGGTCGACACGCTGATGTTGGTTATCACACTAGTATTTTGTGGTTGGATGATGTTTTCGAGTTGCTTTGAATCTTTTTGAGAAAAAAGATGATTACGACCACCATGTGCTAGAGAGATGACTCTCCTCCCAACCAAATGCCTCTATATATAGCTCTCTTCAGGGGACTGCCTTCTTGGGCAGGTGAATACTAACCATCCAAGTGTCAGCCATGTAACTACATGTGCGCCAAGTGTCCCAGTTAACTCGAGTTAACTCAAGTAGATGCCTTTAGAAGTATCTAGATCTCTTTGGGAAAAGTACTCTCCCCATGCTCCCCATGGGGATTGAACCCAAGACCTCCTCCTTCACATCCTTGAGACTTGACCACCAAGCTAAGTGGATCACTTGTTCACAAGAGCACAAGACCTCCTAGTAAGTCTAAACTCAAGATCTTTGGTCATACATAGGGATGACCAAACGGTATCCGATTTCAGATCTGTCTGAACCGGCCAGACCCTTGGATCATAGACTTACTTTATTACATTCTTCCCCCCTTGGAAAATTTAAAAAGTCTAGAATTCCATTTGAAGATCTTTCCAATAAAGGAGAAGATTCCAAGATGAATCATTGGACGGGAAAGCAAAAGATTCCAAGATGAATCAATAGCTTAGTATTACTTGATTCCTTGGTAGGAATCAAAAAGTTCTTGAAAGAAAAATCTCCCCAGATATGAGACTAGCATCTTTCAAGAGAAGTTTTATAGCAAGTAGTTCCGAGCAAATCCCTAACCACCAGTTTTGGTATTTAAGTCCAAATAGTGATATAACCTAAAGGTATATCAAAGATTCTTAGCTTTGGAATCTGAAAAGCATTAGAAAATGCTTGGACTTAAGTTGAGGGAAAAATCTCTAAAATCTTGCAGGTAAGCAAAGAAGCTTAAGATATTTTAAGAGATCTTAAAAATAAAGACTAAGTCTTTATTTTTGGTCGCAAGTATCAACCAGACTTGATCAAACTTGGCCATGATTGTCCAAGAATGTGTGATTACAACTACTCTGTAGATTACCCAAGTATTTGCAGTAAAAATTCCGTTAGAAATTATTCAGTCAAGTTCCATTTATCGAATGGAAAAAATGTGAAAAAGAGTAAGTTGTTCCAAGTGTGAACAGAATGAAGGAATTCCAAGAATGTAGTCTGCAACCGTGCAAATGGTACTTAAGTCTGTAGAAGGTAAAACATAAACGTTTGCCTATCCTTAAAGGGATTTTGGTACAAATCCAGAAAGCATGAGCAAATGCTTAGACTTAAGCAGTAGAGAGATTCCTATAAAATTCATGGCCAGGATAGGTACCTAAAAGCATTAGTAGAAAGGAATCTAAAGACAAGAAGTCAAAAGCTCTTGTCACTACAAAATTGGTCAAGAATAACCAATTGAACTTGAATTTGAGAAATTCAAGAACTGGAATTCTGATTGGTTTTCATTTGAAAACCCTAGCAAAAAGGATTGGAGATATTCTATTAAAGGTTTTCAAGTTCCCAAGGTTAAGCACAAGATCGTGAATCGATCATGTCAAGGGATTAAAACCTAGAATATCTAGATAGAGATAGTGCCTGAGACTGCGAAATTCTTGTTAAGAATTAAAGCTAGAAGGTTCTCTATCAAGAGATGTTGTAGACTTTATGATAAAATTCACTCACATGTCAATGTGAGTATAAAATAGGGTGGTATGGGACACCAGATTTTATACTCAGATTGATGTAGGAAAGATGGTATGGGACATCGGACCGTGAGATGATGATTATTTTTTAGTCCTCGTTTGGATCTTGAAGTTAGGTTTGATCTTCAAGGGAATTAAAATTTCAAAGAAGAAATTTAAATTCAAGAAGGATCTCAAGATACTTCAGGACAACTTCAAGATCAAGGAAACAGAAGATATGAAGTAATTAACTTCCAAGATCTTCTTAAAACACTTCAAGACAAAGTGTTGTTAATTTTGGAAATATTTTATAAATTTCTGAAGAAAGTAGGACTTTGATTTTGAGTTGATCTTTTCAACCAAGGATTTGATTGACCAAGTCAAGCACCAAGTTTCTAGTATAACTTGGTAAATTCACTCATTTGACTCAAAGAAACACACAAGAATCGTATTCCCAGTAAGGAGTCAAAAAGACTGAATGTGACTTGAACTTAGTCTCAAGTGAAGCATTATTTGAATATTAAACTCATCGACAGAACCTCAGTGGTTCCACACACTGATGTTGGTTACCACACTAGTATCTTGTGGTTGGATGATGTTTTTTATTTTCTTTGAATCTTTTTGAGAATCTAGCTTATTTCTCTTAAAGATAAAGAAAATATTTGAAATCTCTGCTGAAATAGATCATTCAGAAGTTAAAGTCATCAGTCATCAAGTACTTGACTCATAGCAAGTTTATGTGTCTTCAAAGAATGAATTGGTTGAACAGAGTTTTAGTTATTTCTTTCTGCTTTCCAAATCTTTTAGAATTGGCTCAGATATGGTATCTGATTCCTTTCAAAAAAGACCAGGGTTCGTTGAATAGACCCAAGTAACTAAATTAAACATCCTCGATAGATGTTCCGTTCAAGCACCTTTTCAAACTTTGAAAGATGAAAAGTTCAAGATTAACTTATTTATTTAAGTTTTGCTTCAAGTTATAGCATAAATGATTTCTTGAAGTCCAATAGACTCTAGAATAGACAAGTTAGGAATGGCTCAACAGATTGACAATTCCCAAGAACTTTTAGCTCAAGTCTTTGAGAAAAGTATCCTAAGTTGGGCAATTTTTATTATGAACTTGTATTGGTCAAGTTATAGTATGGTTGACTCAACAGAAATGGTAAACTTTTTCCTACAGTTTTACATAGGATTTTTAAACTCATTAAGACAAAGTAGTCCTCTAGTCGGGTGCAAAAAATCACGTAAGTGTTGGAAAGGAGTTAACTATTGAACAAACATCTAAGTTAGATGTTTGGGACAACCAAAACTTCAAGTTATCAAAAATAAAATCAAGTGAATCAAGAGTTCTCAAAGTCTTGTTTGGGATAAAAATCCCACCTTCATTACTAAGTCTATGCTCAAGTTATGCCTAGAAATCTACTAAGTAATTTGAATCCATCCAGTTCACATGTTTGTGCCTAGATTGCACATCAAGAAACTATGAATTGGCCAGGGAAGTTTTTAGATCCACCATATTATTTATTCACTACTTTGATCTTTGATTAGTTTATGAAAGTGCAAAACGAGATAGTGTTTTGAATCATTTGGGCAGGGATGCCACCACAAAGATGAGACATGTTCTTCCAGTTTTAGAACATGACCATGTTCTTCCAGTTCTAGAACATGAGGCTCCGGGGTTGCCTAAAGTATTAAGTCTACGATCCAAGGGTCTAGCCGGTTCAGACAGATCTGAAATAGAACACCGTTTGGTCATCCGTGTGTATGACTAAAGATCTCGAGTTTAGACTTACTAAGAGTTCTTGTGCTCTTGTGAACAAGTGATCCACTTAGCTTAGTGGTTAAGTCTCAAGGATGTGAAGGAGGAGGTCTTGGGTTCAATCCCCATGGGAGACATGGGGAGAGTATTTTGCCCAAAGAGATCTAGAGCCTTCTAGAAGCATCCACTTGAGTCAACTCGAGTTAACTGGGACACCTGGCGCACATGTAGTTACATAGCTGACACATGGATGGTTAGTATCCACCTGCCCAAGAAGGTAGTCCCCTGGAGAGAGCTATATATAGAGGCATTTGGTTGGGTGGAGAGTCATCTTTCAAGCACGTGGTGGTCTACTTCATTCTCTTGCAAAATTCGAAGTTCTGACTAGGCCACAAGCAACATTTGGGTTCGATAAAGATTTTTGATCAAGAATATGGGGAAGATGCTAGGACGAGGATCAAGAGGACCAATCACTCTTCCAAAGGATCAAGGGAAGGATGTAGCTCTATGTGGAGCTAAGTATTTTCCAAGTTATGTTTTCATTTTGATATTTGTTTGCTCGAATGCTTTCATTTAGGATGCATTAATTAGGACTAAAAGCATAGTACAATTATGATTATATCAACATGTAAGCTAATTAGAGGACTAAACGATATTGAAATGACACAAAAGTATACAAAGTACTTTTTCGGTTTTAGGCATGCAATTGAAATTTATATTTCCATTCATGCACAAAAATGAAAAGATTATTTGTGCATAAAAGAATGTTTTATGCACATCAAGTTCCCACTTGCTTGGGAAAGGTAGTTAATTCTCCAATTCATGCACTTGAATACTTACCTTTTGTCAGAATAGCAAGCAGGTTGTTTTTTGCATGGATGCTTGTTTGCATACCTAATAAGCTTGAAATTTGCTTAAGTTCATTTACACTTGCATGTACTCACATGCATTTGCACCCAAGAATGGGCATTTGCATACAAGAACATGCATTTGCATGCAAGTAGATGCATGAGCATACACATGATCTTTTGGTAAGTAGCTGAACACGTATACTTTTGTTCGTTTCTTTTTCTAACTTGACTTAGCTAGGTGGAAAAAATAGAAAATTACCTAGTTGCAAGGATCTTGACCATCATGCAACTAAGTATCTAGTCTATTTTTTCCCAAAAAGTGATACATAGGTACCACTTAGTAGGAGTCTTTTTGAGGAAAAGAAAGCATGTTGAAAGTAAGTATTCATTTTTTTTCTTGTCATTAAGATGCCAAGAAAATAGAGCTACTTTCCAATGTGCATGCTCAGTCTAAGTTTGGGAAGAAACCTAGGCATTCTTAGCAACTAACGAGGATTTAGTTGTTTTTCGATGTTCATGTTCATGCACCCAAGTAGGGAAGTTTCTGTTGAAACACAAACCAATTGAACTGTAAGTTCAACAAATTTTGAAAGGTTTAATACTTTAATATTCATCAAACATTGATGAAAATAAGTAGAAGTATTGAACTTCTAGAATCCATGGAACTCTAGTATTCATAGATGTTAGTTTTCAAAAATGCATCTCGAGGCATGATGCAAGGTCTTCAGTCGACGTGAAAATTTTTGAAGGAAACTTGCTTGATTCTATTTAAGCTAACTCAAGGCTTAAAACAGAAACCAAGACAAATATTAATTAATCTTTAGGAATCAAGTAGTTTCCTAAAGTTATGACAATTAATGAAATGATTCAAACTATTTTCATTTTTAAAATAGATATATCTTAGGAAATCATGATATTTCCTAAAGATAATTTAGGAAACAAGTTCTTTCCTAAAAGATTAGCTTCAAGGGATAAAGCTTTAAATCTTATAAAAAATCAAGAATATCTTTTATAAGATTAAGTAACAATTCCAAGCATTATTTGCTTGTGCAAAGTTTTCAAACATAAACATGGAAACTCTATTAAAGCACTTTTCTGAAGATAAGAAAAGTATGCTTGGTGGTGTTTAAGATAAGAAGAGCTTAAAGAAGAGACCCAAGCAAAGTAATCTTTGGAAATTAAGCTATTTCCTAAAGATAAGCTAATGAAAGAGTTTGATTAAGTATTTCATTGGTTAAAAGAGAATATCTTTTGGACAAGCAAAGCCTTAAGTCTTGGTCTTATCCAAGAGTCTAGAATTCCATTTGAAGATCTATCCAGTAAAGGAAAAGATTCCAAGATGAATCATTGGACTGGAAAGCAATAGATTCCAAGATCAATCATTAACTTAGTATTACTTGATTCCTTGGTAGGAATCAAAAAGTTCTTTTAAGAAAAATCTCCCCAGATGTGAGACTAGCATCTTTCAAGAGAAGTTTTATAGCAAGTAGTTCCCAGCAAATCCCTAGCCACCAGTTTTGGTATTTAAGTCCAAATAGTGATATAACCTAAAGGTATATCAAAGATTCTTAGCTTTGGAATCTGAAAAATATTAGAAAATGCTTGGACTTAAGTTGAGGGAAAGATCTCTAAAATCCTGCAGGTAAGCAAAGAAGCTTAAGATAGTTTAAGAGATCTTAAAGATAAAGACTAAGTCTTTATTTTTGTCACAAGTATCAACCAGACTTGATCAAACTTGGCCATGATTGTCCAAGAATGTGCGATTAGAACTACTCTGTAGATTGCCCAAGTATTGGCAGTAAAAAATTCTATTAGAAATTATTCACTCAAGTTCCATTTATCGAATGGAAAATTGTGAAAAAAGTAAGTTGTTCCAAGTATGAACAGAGTGAAGGAATTCCAAAAATGTAGCTGCAACCGTGAAGACGGTACTTAAGTCTGTGGAAGGTAAAACATAAACATTTGCCTATTCTTAAAGGGATTTCGGTACAAATCCAGAAAGCATGAGCATATTCTTAGACTTAAGTAGTAGAGAGATTCCTATAAAATCCTGGCCATGATAGGTACCTAAACGCATCAGTTAAGAAAGGAATCTAAAGACAAGAAGCTAAAAGCTCTTGTCACTACGAAATTGGTCAAGGATAAACCAATTGAACTTGAATTCGAGAAAATTCAAGTAGTCGGAATTTTGATTGGTTTTCATTTGAAAATCCTAGCAAAAAGGATTGGAGATATTCTATTGAAGGTTTTCAAGTTCCCAAGGTTAAGCACAAGATCGTGAAACGATCATGTTAAGGGATTGAAACTTAGAATATCAAGATAGAGATAGTGCCTGAAACTACGAAATTCTTGTTAAGAATTAAAGCTAGAAGGTTCTCTATCAAAAGATGTTGTAGACTTTAGGATAAAATTCACTCACATGTCAATGTGAGTATAAAATAGGGTGGTATGGGACACCAGATTTTATACTCAGATTGATGTAGGAAAGATGGTATGGGACATCGGACCGTGAGATGATGATTATCTTTTAGTCCTTGTTTGGATCTTGAAGTTAGGTTTGATCTTCAAGGGAATTAAAACTTCAAAGAAGGAGTTTAAATTCAAAAAGCATCTCAAGATACTTCAAGATGACTTCAAGATGAAGGAAACTGAAGATATGAAGTAAGTAACTTCCAAGATCTTCTTAGAACACTTCAAACTTAAGTGTTATTGATCAGAAATATTTGATAAATTTCTGAAAGAAGTTGTACTTTGATTTTGAGTTGATCTTTTCAACTAGAGATTTAATTGACTAAGTCAAGCATCAAGTTCCTAGTGTAACTTGGTAAATTCACTCTTTTGACTCAAAGAAATGCACAAGAATTGCATTCACGATTAGGAGTCAAAAAGCTTGAATTTGACATGAACTTAGTCTCAAGTGAAGCATTATTTAAATACAAAACTCATCAACAGAACCTCAGCCGGTCGACACGCTGATGTTGGTTACCGCACAAGTATTTTGTGGTTGGATGATGTTTTCGAGTTGCTTTGAATCTTTTTGAGAATTCGGATTATTCCTCTTAAAGATAGAAAAAATACTTCACTACCCTGTTGAAACAGATCTTTAAGAAGTTAAAGTCCTTGGTCATCTAGCCTTTGACGCATAGCAAATTTACGTATCTTCGAAGTATGGATCGGTTGTACAGAGTTTTAGTTATTTCTTTCCGCTTTCCAAAACTTTTGGAATAGGCTTAGATATGGTATCTGATTCCTTTTGCAAAAGACCAGGGTTAGCCGGTTAGAATTAGATAACTAACTTGAACATCCTAGATAGATGTTATATACAAGAACCTTTTCAATCTTCAAAAGATAATAAGTCTAAGTGGACTTATTTATTTGATTTTGCTTCAAGTTATAGCATAAATGATTTCTTAGATTCCAATGGACTCTAGAATAGACAAGTTAGGAATTGCTCAACAGATTGATAATTCCCAAGAACTTTTAGCTCAAGTCTTTGAGAAAATTTCCTAAGTTGGACAATTTTCATTTTGAAGTTGTATTGGTCAAGTTGGTATAGTTGACTCCACCAAAATGGTTAACTTTCTTCTACAGTTTACAAAGGATTTTCAAACTCATTAGGACAAAGTATTCCTCTAGTCGAGTAAAAAAATCAAGTAACTGTTGGATCAAAGTAAATCATTGTACAAACATCTAAGTTAGATGTTTGGGACAACCAAACTTCAAGTTCTCCAAAATAAATTCAAGTGAATCAAGAATTCTCAAAGTCTTGTAAGAGATAAGAATCCCACCTTCATTACTAAGTTCATGCATCAGTTATGCCTAGAAATGGACTAGTAATTTGAATCCACCTAATTCACATGTTTGTGCCTAGATCGCACATCAGGAAATTGTGATTTAGCCAGGGATGTGTTTAGATCCACCCTCATTATTCTTCACTAGTTTGTACTTTGTCCTGTTCATCAAAGTGCAAAACCAGATAGTGTTTTGAATCATTTGGGCAAGGATGCCACCACAGAGATGAGACATGTTCTTCCAGTTCTAGAACATGACCATGTTCTTCCAATTTTAGAACATGAGGCTCGGGGGTTGCCTATAGTATGTGTATAGCTCTATTTTCGAGGATAAAAATATTTTCTAAGGAGGGAAGAATGTAACAAAGTAAGTCTATGATCCAAGGGTCTGGACGGTTCAGACGGATCTGAAATCGGACACCGTTTGGTTATCTGTGTGTATGACCAAAGATCTCGAGTTTTAGACTTACTAGGAGATCTTGTGGTCTTGTGAACAAGTGATCCACTTAGCTTAGTGGTTAAGACTCAAGGATATGAAGGAAGAGGTCTTGGGTTCAATCCCCATGGGAGACATGGGATGAGTAAACTATCTTAAGCTTCTTTGCTTACCTGCAGGATTTTAGAGATCTTTCCCTCAACTTAAGTCCAAGCATTTTCTAATATTTTTCAGATTCCAAAGCTTAGAATCTTTGATATACCTTTAGGTTATATCACTATTTGGACTTAAATACCAAAACTGGTGGCTAGGGATTTGCTTGAAACTACTTGCTATAAAACTTCTCTTGAAAGATGTTAGTCTCACATCTAGGGAGATTTTTCTTTCAAGAACTTTTTGATTCCTACCAAGGAATCAAGTAATACTAAGCTAATGATTCATCTTGGAATCTTTTGCTTTCCAGTCCAATGATTCATCTTGGAATCTTTTCCTTTACTGGAAAGATCTTCAAATGGAATTCTAGACTTTTGGATAAGACCAAGACTTAAGGCTTTGCTTGTCCAAAAGATATTCTCTTTTAACCAATGAAATAGTTAATTGGACTCTTTCATTAGCTTATCTTTAGGAAATAGCTTAATTTCCAAAGATTACTTTGCTTGGGTCTCTTCTTTAAGCTCTTCTTATCTTAAACACCACCAATCATACTTTTCTTATCTTCAGAAAAGTGCTTTAATAAAGTTCCCATGTTTATGTTTGAAAACTTTGCACAAGCAAATAATGCTTGGAATCGTTACTTAATCTTATAAAAGATATTCTTGATTTTTTATAAGATTCAAAGCTTTACCGCTTGAAGCTAATCTTTTAGGAAAGAACTTGTTTCCTAAATTGACTTTAGGAAATATCATGATTTCCTAAGATATATCTATTTTAAAAATGAAAATAGTTTGAATCATTTCATTAATTATCATAACTTTAGGAAACTACTTGATTCCTAAAGATCAATTAATATTTGTCTTGGTTTCTTTTTTAAGCCTTGAGTTAGCTTAAATAGAATCAAGCAAGTTTCCTTCAAAAATTTTTGCATCGATTGAAGACCTTGCATCATGCCTCGAGATGCATTTCTGGAAACTAACATCTATGAATACTAGAGTTCCATGGATTCTAGAAGTTCAATACTTCTACTTATTTTCATCAATGTTTGATGAATATTAAAGTATTAAACCTTCCAAAATTTGTTGAACTTACAGTTCAATTGGTTTGTGTTTCAACAAAAACTTCCCTACTTGGGTGCATGAACATGAACATCCAAAAACAACTTAATCCTTGTTAGTTGCTAAGAATGTCTAGGTTTCTTCCCAAACTTAGACTGAGCATGCACATTGGAAAGGAGCTCTGTTTTCTTGGCATCTTAATGACAAGAAAAAAAAATGAATACTTACTTTCAACATGCTTTCTTTTCCTCAAAAATACTCCTACTAAGTGGTACCTATGTGTCAAGATCCTTGCAACTAGGTAATTTTCTATTTTTTCCACCTAGTTAAGTCAAGTTAGAAAAAGAAAGGAACAAAAGTATACGTGTTCACCTACTTACCAAAAGATCATGCGTATGCTCATGCATCTACTTGCATGCAAATGCATGTTCATGTATGCAAATGCATGTTCATGTATGCAAATGCATGTTCATGTATGCAAATGCATGTTCATGTATGCAAATGCATGTTCATGTATGCAAATGCATGTTCATGTATGCAAATGCATGTTCATGTATGCAAATGCTAATTCTTGGGTGCAAATGCATGTGAGTACATGCAAGTGTAAATGAACTTAAGCAAATTTCAAGCTTATTAGGTATGCAAACAAGCATCCATGCAAAAAACAACCTACTTGTTATTCTGACAAAAGGTAATTATTCAAGTGCATGAACTGGAGAATTAACTAGCTTTCCCAAGCAAGTGGGAACTTGATGTGCATAAAACATTCTTTTATGCACAAATAATCTTTTCATTTTTGTGCATGAATGGAAATAGACATTTCAAATGCATGCCTAAAATTGAAAAAGTACTTTGTATACTTTTGTGTCATTTCAATACCGTTTAGTTCTCTAATTAGCTTTCATGTTGAGGTAATCATAATTGAACTATGCTTTTAGTCCTAATTAATGCATCCTAAATGAAAGCATTCGAGCAAACAAATATCAAAATGAAAACATAATTTGGAAAATACTTAGCTCCACATAGAGCTACGTCCTTCCCTTGATCCTTTGGAAGAGTGATTGGTCCTCTTGATCCTCGTCCTAGCATCTTCCCCATATTCTTGATCACAAATCTTTATCAAACCCGAATGTTGCTTGTGGCCAAGTAGTCAAAACTTCGAATTTTGAACGTTGTGGCAGACTTTGTCAACAATAGATAGAGTTTTGCTTTGCTTCTGAGCCTTGGGCAGCCCTCAGTTCCATACTCAGCAGCAAATAGCCTTGCTGCTGTGGATAAATCGGACGCCTCCAAACCACAAAGTCTCTGGATCGATTCCTACAGTGCCCGTCGATAGGTCGTGATGTTTTTATAAGCTCCCACAGCTTAGGATCTAATCGTCCTATCTTCTTGGACTACACAAAATCCCCGCCACGACAAGATCGTGTGTTCGATTCCTCTTACAAGCTGCTATAGATATCCTCCTTTCTGTTTATGACTTCTGTAGTAGTTTAAGCAATAAATTTGATTGTAACGCGCCAAATACACGACACCAACGCGGGCAGTACTTCTGGATAGGGAGGTTGCTGGTCAAGTGTGCGGTATGGGTTCGCATCCGGCTTCGGACAGTTGCAGATTAGTAGAGGAATCAAATTCCGTGTTCTACAAATAGTGCACATAATCATTTTGGCTAATCTTCAATTTCGACGCATCTCAGCAACAACTTACAAGCAATGTGAATATGAGAAGTTTGATAGCCTTTGACCACTCCTTGGCAATGCAGGCCTGCGCTAGCTCACACTGTTGCTTCGATGCATCAGCCATATCCACAGCTGTATGCAACAATGGAGTAAAGAACACCCGAAACTTTGGCTTTCTTTTGCTTTTATAGCAGAATCTGTGCAAGTATAGGACACACGATGGACCAATGCAACAGAATGACTTTCCACACATAGATCATGAGATTACTGCTCCACATGGCCAAGCTATAGCCCTAGGGAGAATCCCGAATGCAGCGTGTGGCAGAGAAACTCAACCATCAGCAATTTCGCAAACAGCGATGAGTACCCTGAAGCTTGTGGTCTCCTGGATAAAGCAAAAGCTCTGTAACTCTCTGGTCAGAGGTTCAATTCTCGATGGCACCCGCAGTTTCCATTTATAAAAACAAAAAATACTTTTGCTCCTCTAAGCACAGATGCCGATGAGAAGACATTCACGCGGACGCAAAAATAAAACCGATGCGAGAGACTAATTTCCAGAAACAAAAGCATAATACGAATACTCAAACAAGATGATGAGAGCAGGGTCTCCATGAGAGCTTAGGGAAGATGATGAGCCACCAAGGTCACCATGAAAGCTTGCTCTGATACCAATGCAAGAGAATGAAGATTACGACAACCACCACCACAGAGATGAGACATGTTCTTCCAGTTCTAGAACATGACCATGTTCTTCCAGTTTTAGAACATGAGGCTCGGGGGTTGCCTATACTATGTATATAGCTCTATTTTCGAGGACGAAAATATTTTCCAAGGGGGGAAGAATGTAATAAAGTAAGTCTATGATCCAAGGGTCTGGCCGGTTCAGACGGATCTGAAATCGGACACCGTTTGGTTATCCGTGTGTATGACCAAAGATCTCGAGTTTAAGACTTACTAGGAGGTCTTGTGCTCTGTGAGCAAGTGATCCACTTAGCTTAGTGGTTAAGACTCAAGGATGTGAAGGAAGAGGTCTTGGGTTCAATCCCCATGGGAGACATGGGGTGAGTATTTTGCCCAAAGAGATCTAGAACCTTCTAGAAGCATCCACTTGAGTTAACTCGAGTTAACTGGGGCACTTGGCGCACATGTAGTTACATGGCTGACACTTGGATGGTTAGTATCCACCTGCCCAAGAAGGCAGTCCCCTGGAGAGATAGAGGCATTTGGTTGGGAGGAGAGTCATCTCTCAAGCACGTGGTGGTCGTAATCTTCATTCTCTCAAGCATGTGGTGGTTGTAATCTTCGTTCTCTTGCGCGGATGTCTTGCTCTCTTTTGAATCTCTACACATGGCTGTCTTCAATAGCATCCCGAAGTTATCTTGGCAGTCGATGGCTTTGAGTAGCAAAACGATTATCCTCTACTATTGGCACAAGGAATCGAACTCTCGTCCCCCGGTTCGAAGATGGTTCACCTATCCACAAGGCGAACAGCCGTTCGCGACGTGCAACTTCGGGGAATATTAATTAGTCTTATTTTGGTGCACACGAAGATTGAATCAAGGAGCAAAAATGAATACGCAACTCCTGTAACAAGAACGGAGTTCAAACCCGGCACCTATCTGTCGTGAGTGAGCTGATGTAGCCACACAGCCAAGAGCCAATCATGACTCCTTTAACGGCAGTAGTTTTCAATGGCAGTTTCCCGCTGCAGAAAGACTTCTTCAAGCAGCAAGAAGGAGATAAAACCGTGGCACGGCGACGGGATTTGATCCCTTAACCTCCCAGATTGGAGGCTTTTCCTCTATCGACGATGCCAAGCGATGATTCTTTTAAAGACCCAAGCAGCTCTTCATTCCAGTTTGGCGCTAGACAAGTCGTGATAAGAGCAAAATAAGAATTCTTCTTCTCAGGCAAAAGAAGCACATGCCGACCATATCTTCTGGGAATCAAACTCTATACATGCGCTAGAGTTACAGCTGCGTTATCCAACTAGCGAACCAGTTCAGGTGACTTTAAATCTTATGTTTATTTTCTACTCGAGAATTTGAGAACAACAAAAGAAAAATGCTCTCTGCTCCTAAGAGACTTGAACCCGTGACCTCGTCAGAAGTAGAAAGATGTCATATCCAGGGGCAGATCCACGTCCGATAGTATAAGAAATTACTTTCTTCTATTTTTTTTGCGGACAAGCATCATCGATCAGAGATCAAAAGAAATTCATCTATGTTGTGCATGTGCAGGTCTCTAACTCACATCGTTATTTATCAGAATATGCTATCTTAGCCGAAAGGGCAAGCCGCCTGGTCGAACATATTATTCGAATCACATATATTTGTCATATTTTGCACTGGCAATACTTAGACATCATAAATACAATGGTAAAAGTGGTTGATCGGGCTAAGACCTTCAAGATTCATACAAAAAACCATGTAGCTGAAGGACATGCATCCGTGGTGGATGTTGCATGCACTGATTCTTCAAAGTATGGAGACTGAAGCTAACCAAGATGAAGAATCATTCGTTCCTGAGGATCAAGGGAAGGATGTAGCTCTAGGTGGAGCTAAGTATTTTCCAAATTATGTTTTCATTTTGATATTTGTTTGTTCGAATGCTTTCATTTAGGATGCATTAATTAGGACTAAAAGCATAGTCCAATTATGATTATCTCAACATGAAAGCTAATAAGAGAACTAAACGGTATTGAAATGACACAATTATACAAAGTACTTTTCAGTTTAAGGCATGCAATCGAAATTTCTATTTCCATTCATGCACAAAAATGAAAAGATTATTTGTGCATAAAAGAATGTTTTATGCACATCAAGTTCCCACTTGCTTCGGAAAGGTAGTTAATTCTCCAGTTCATGCACTTGAATAATTACCTTTTGCCAGAATAGCAAGCACATTGTTTTTGCATGGATGCTTGTTTGCATACCTAATAAGCTTGAGATTTGCTTAAGTTCATTACACTTGCATGTACTCACATGCATTTGCACCCAAGAATGGGCATTTGCATACATAAACATGCATTTGCATGCAAGTAGATGCATGTGCATACACATGATCTTTTGGTAAGTAGTTGAACACGTATACTTTCGTTCCTTTCTTTTTCTAACTTGACTTAGCAAGGTAGCAAAAATAGAAAATTACCTACTTGCAAGGATCTTGACCATCATGCAACTAAGTATCTAGTCTATTTCTTCCAAAAAAAAAGTGATACATAGGTACCACTTAGTAGGAGTCTTTTGAGGAAAAGAAAGCATGTTGAAAGTAAGTATTCATTTTTTCTTATCATTAAGATGCCAAGAAAATAGAGCTACTTTCCAATGTGCAAGCTCAGTCTAAGTTTAGGAAGAAACCTAGACATTCTTAGAAACTAATGTGGATTTAGTTGTTTGTGGATGTTCATGTTCATGCACCGAAGTAGGGAAGTTTTTGTTGAAACACAAACCAATTGAACTTGTAAGTTCAACAAATTTTGGTAGGTTTAATACGTTAATATTCATCAAACATTGATGAAAATATGTAGAAGTATTGAACTTCTAGAATCCCTCGAACTCTAGTATCCATAGATGTTAGTTTCCAGAAATGCATCTCGAGGCATGATGCAAGGTCTTTAATCGACACGAAAACTTTTGAGGGAAACTTGCTTGATTCTATTTAAGCTAACTCAAGGCTTAAAAAAGAAACCAAGACAAATATTAATTGATCTTTAGGAATCAAGTAATTTCCTAAAGTCATTGACAATTAATGAAATGATTCAAATTATTTTCATTTTTTGAAACAGAAGGAAATCACGATATTTCTTGAAGACAATTTAGGAAACAAGTTCTTTCCTAAAAGATTAGCTTCAAGTGGTAAGGCCTTGAAGAGACCCAAGTAAAGTAATCTTTGGAAATTAAGCTATTTCCTAAAGATAAGCTAATGAAAGAGTCCAATTAACTATTTCATTAGTTAAAAATAAGAATATATTTTGGCCAAGCAAAGCCTTAAGTCTTGGTCTTATCCAAAAGTCTAGAGTTCCATTTGAAGATCTTTCCAGTAAAGGAGAAGATTCCAAGATGAATCATTGGACTGGAAAGCAAAAGATTCCAAGATGAATCATTGGACTGGAAAGCAAAAGATTCCAAGATGAATCATTAGCTTAGTATTACTTGATTCCTTGGTAGGAATCAAAAAGTTCTTGAAAGAAAAATCTCCCCAGATGTGAGACTAGCATCTTTCAAGAGAAGTTTTATAGCAAGTAGTTCCTAGCAAATTCCTAACCACCAGTTTTGGTATTTAAGTCCAAATAGTGATATAACCTAAAGGTATATCAAAGATTCTTAGCTTTGGAATCTGAAAAGCATTAGAAAATGCTTGGACTTAAGTTGAGGGAAAGATCTCTAAAATCCTGCAGGTAAGCAAAGAAGCTTAAGATAGTTTAAGAGATCTTAAAGATAAAGAGTAAGTCTTTATTTTTGTCGCAAGTATCAACTAGACTTGATCAAACTTGGCCATGATTGTCCAAGAATGTGTGATAGAACTACTCTGTAGATTGCCCAAGTATTGGTAGTAAAAATTCCGTTAGAAATTATTCACTCAAGTTCCATTTATCGAATGGAAAATTGTGAAAAGAGAAAGCTATTCCAAAGTTTGAACAGAGTAAAAGAATTCCAAGATTGTAGTCTGCAACCATGAAAATGGTAATTAAGTCTGTGGAAGGTAAAACATAAGTGTTTGCCTCTCCTTAAAGGGATTTTGGTACAAATCCAGAAAGCATGAGCGGATGCTTAAGACTTAGGCAGTAGAGAGATTCCTATATAAAGTCCTCGGGTAGGTACCTAAAGCATTAGTAAAGAAAGGAATCTAAAGACAAGAAGTCAAAAGCTCTTGTCACTACAAAATTGGTCAAGGATAAACCAATTGAGCTTGAATTTGAGAAAATTCAAGTACTTGGAATTCTAATTGGTTTTTATTTGAAAACCCTAGTAAAGAAAAATTGTTTAAGACTTTAGGATACATGTCATGCACACATTAATGTGAATATAAAATAGGGTGGTATGGGACACCAGATTTTATACTCAGATTGATGTAGGAAAGATGGTATGGGACATCGGACCGTGGATGATAATTATCTTCTAGTCTGAGAATGAATTTTGAAGTTAGATTTGACCTTGAAGGGAATTAAAAATAAGTTTTAATTCAAGAAGGATAAAAGTAGTATCTTATGATACTTCAAGATAACATCAAGATCAAGGAAACTGGAGATATGAAGTAAGTAACTTCCAAGATCTTCTTAGAACACTTCAAGCTTAAGTGTTATTGATAAAAAATATTTGATAAATTTCTGAAAGAAGTTGGACTTTGATTTTGAGTTGATCTTTTTAACTAAAGATTTAATTGATAAAGTCAAGCATCAAGTTCCTAGTGTAACTTGGTAAATTCACTCTTTTAACTCAAAGAAATGCACAAGAATTGCATTCACGAATAGGAGTCAAAAAGTCTGAATCTGACATGAACTTAGTCTCAAGTGAAGCAAAACTCATCAACAGAACCTCAGCGGGTCGACACGCTGATGTTGGTTACCACACTAGTATTTTTTGGTTGGATGATGTTTTCAAGTTGCTTTGAATCTTTTTGAGAAATTAAAGTCCTTAGTCATCTAGCCTTTGACTCATAGCAAATTTACATATCTTTGAAGTATGAATTGGTTGTACAGAGTTTTAGTTATTTCTTTCCACTTTAAAACTTTTGGAATAGGCTCAGACATGGTATCTGATTCCTTTTGCAAAAGACCAGGGTTAGCCGGTTAGAATTAGATAACTAACTTGAACATCCTAGATAGATGTTATATACAAGAACCTTTTCAATCTTCAAAAGATAATAAGTCTAAGTGGACTTATTTTGTTTGCTTCAAGTTATAGCATAAATGATTTCTTAGAGTCCAATAGACTCTAGAATAGACAAGTTAGGAATTGCTCAACAGATTGATGATTCCCAAGAACTTTTAGCTCAAGTCTTTGAGAAAATGTTCTAGGTTGGACAATTTTCATTTTGAAGTTGTATTGGTCAAGTTGGTATGGTTGACTCCACCGAAATGGTAAACTTTCTCCTACAGTTTACAAAAGATTTTTAAACTCATTAGGACAAAGTAGTCCTCTAGTCGGGTGAAAAAATCAAGTAACTATTGGATCAAAGTAAACCATTATACAAACATCTAAGTTAGATGTTTGGGACAACCAAACTTCAAGTTCTCCAAAACAAATTTAGGTGAATCAAGAATTCTCAAGTCTTGTAAGGGATTAGAATCCCACCTTCATTACTAAGTTCATGCATCAGTTATACCTAGAAATGGACTACTAATTTGAATCCACCTAGTTTACATGTTTGTGCCTAGATCGCACATCGAGAAACTGTGAATTAGCCAGGGATGTGTTTAGATCCACCCTCATTATTCTTCACTAGTTTGTACTTTGTCCCGTTTATCAAAGTGCAAAACTAGATAGTGTTTTGAATCATTTGGGCAGGGATGCCACCACAGAGATGAGACATGTTCTTCCAGTTTCTAGAACATGACCATGTTCTTCCAGTTTTAGAACATGAGGCTCGGGGGTTGCCTACAGTATGTATATAGCTCTATTTTTTAGGACGAAAATATTTTCAAAGGGGGGAATATTGTAATAAAGTAAGTCTATGATCCAAGGGTCTGGCCGGTTCAGACGGATCTGAAATCGGACACCGTTTGGTCATCCGTGTGTATGACCAAAGATCTCGAGTTTAGACTTACTAGGAGGTCTTGTGCTCTTGTGAACAAGTGATCCACTTAGCTTAATGGTTAAGTCTCAATGATATGAAGGAGGAGGTCTTGGGTTCAATCCCCATGGGGGACATGGGGAGAGTATTTTGCCCAAAGAGATCTAGAACCTTCTAAGCATCTACTTGAGTTAACTGGAGTTAAGTGGGACACTTGGTGCACATGTAGTTACATGGTTGAAACTTGGATGGTTAGTATCCACCTGCCTAAGAAGGCAGTCCCCTGGAGAGAGCTATATATAGAGGCATTTGGTTGGGAGGAGAGTCATCTCTCTAGCATGTGGTGGTCGTAATCTTTGTTCTCTTGCATCACCTATCTTGGTCTTTCGAGCTACTCACTTGGCATCCATTTTGTATCCGTTGAGGGGGGAATTGTTATGCATCAAGAAAAGTATGTCGAAAAATAACTTTGATGTTTCGACTTTGAGGATTGCAAGCCAGTTTCCACAACAATTGAGGATTTAGGTGCTCACTTGAGAATTTCAATGATGCATTTGACACTTCTCTTTACCATCAAGTTGTGAGATATCTTATATATGCATGCAACACAAGGGTGGATATAGATTGTGTAGTTTCCTAGTTGGCTCAATTCATGCATAGCCCTGGCACTAAGCATTGGTAAGTGATGAAAGGTATGTTTAGATATCTCAAAGGAACTTTAATTTGAGGTCTCTTTTATGGCTGAGATGTTCAACCATGCTTGCATGCGTTTATAGTTAGTGATTGGGTTGGTTCTTATGATCTCATGTGCCCTCCTAATGGTAGTTGCTTTTTCCTTGGAGACTCGTTCATATCTTGGTTGAGCAAACTACAATGGTGACATCGAGTTGTGAAGCTGAATACAGGGAAATTTTCACAACTACAGTGGAATGTATATGGTTGAAATGCCTATTGATGGATCTTTGCATGGAGATTGATGTGCATTATCAGTCTGTGAGAGAGTGTGTTCATGCAAGAGATATTAGCTCTTCCATGGGAAAATTTTGAAGCTTTTCACAAAGCTTTAGACTTAATGCCTAGTGGGGGTTAATCTGTCGCTCTTTGTATGTGTTCACATCATTCACTTTAGCGGGGTTTGTTACACATGTGTTCCTTGAGTAGATTTGATGTGAACCTTTTCCCTATACATGGACACATTTTACTCTAGTGCTCCCTAGAGGTTTTTTTCCCATGTTACCACATACACAATTCACTCATATGTGGTGAGACTTTGTACTTAGGGATATTGTTTAGATCTTACTTCAAATTTGTTCATCATCAATAGAGAGAGCTATTCTAGCCATCCATCTTCTCCATGTGTCTTGCTGCATTTGTGCTCCTTTTGTGTGCTTCTTGTGTTTCTCTCGCACTTCTACACACACCCAACAACTTCTTCGTCCTCTCCCACAATCTACATGGAAACTCCTTGGCCTTGATTAGAAGTCTAAAGTGAAAAAACCTTTAATGGACATGTTCCAAGTGTATCAATGGAAAATTTTTAATGTGTTGTGCTTCTACTCTATTCTACAATATGTGTGCTCTTGTTTTGTATCCTCTCTAATGTATCTAATGTGTCCTTTTGTATTCCCTTCTAACATATTATTGTCTCCTTTTGTGTATGTGTACATAATCCTTAATTTCCATGATCCTTTTGAAGAACTTTGGCTTGGGGTAATAGCCCACTCCTTGGCACTCTATCCCATTCTGAGCACACACTACCCAAACCATCGTACTTATTTATGATAACTCTCTAGATACTCCCCATCTAGTTGCATTCACATGCATGCCCAAATGTTTCCTTGTTCTGTTCTTTTGTGCATTATGAACAAGAAAACAAAAATTTATGGGGATCCAAATTTGATTAAGACTAAGGTTTTTGGCTATACGATACATGAAAATGAATATATAGTACATGGGAATAAAACATGAGAATGACCAATTACAAAGAAGGCTCATGTCACTCATAACTTGTGCACCACATATTTATCATATAAGCACCATCCTCGCACAATAGATGTCCATGATTGAAGGAATATCTATCATGGAGAGCCTGGATTTAAGCACCAATCAAGCACTAGAAGATAAATAACATTTGCAAGAGAATCAATAACAGTTGACAACAACCAATAATAGTGAATTAAAGAGAGTGGATCCATAAATATGTGGAAGAGCAACTTGTAACTCAAGGGAAATAGATACATACCATAGAAGAAGTGAGGGGAGGGAAGGAAATAGACAGAAAACAAGGGGAAAGGAAAGTTTGATTGATAGTACTCAAAGTCTGTAACAGAGGACCAATACAACTACAAATGAAATACAATGAAATCGAGGAGATCTCCAATAAAATCCATTTAAGAGGTTAGTCCTCATAAAATATACATAAATTAAAATGGATCTAGGAACACCTGCTAGCTATGAGCCAATGTAGGCCTAAGTAGGCCCATATTGACTCACCAAAAAACTATAGGAAACCATAATCATGAGTCTCAATACCAAGATAGATAGATAGATAGATAGATAGATAGATAGATAGATAGATAGATAGATAGATAGATAGATAGATAGATAGATAGATAGATAGATAGATAGATAGATAGATAGATAGGTAGATAGATAGATAGATAGATAGATCAGCAAATCAGCATCATTAGAGGAATGAGTGGAAGAGGAAGGTTGAGGCTTTGGTTTTGATGAAGCCAAAGCTAAACCATACTTGCTTTTCCCTTTTTAATGAGATAGCAAGTGCTTGTGTTCCCTCAGTGAAACCATTCCTATTCAGTTTAGATTGTTCTTCTTGCAAAAGAAGAGACACAACCTCATCAAATGCATACATATTGAGATTCCATTTTGCAACCAAATGGAGTGTAGTTGGAAAAGCTTTGAAAAGATTTTGGTAATCTTTTCAACAATGTAGAGATGAGTGATGCATGCGGAATAATCTCATATATGTTTGCCAATTGCTCTTTCAAGTCCTTGATGCATGTCACATACACATCCACAGACTCATTTTCAGCCATACATATATCAGTCTCGTCATTTTTTAGATTTAAAAAAATAATTGAGCAAATAGTTTGTGAGGTAGTAGCCTCATAGAGATTTGGATGCTGCTCTTTGAGGGAGTGCCCAAATTTATTGAAATTTGGAAGAAAAGTATCTCATAGCCTTTTCTTTAAGCTCATCAATTTTCAAGTAATTTGGATATTCTTACAAAGATCAAATGACCTCTATACTAAAACAAGTGACATAGGCCTATTACAAAGGGCATTTCTCTTCATTGGTAGATCCAAATTGCATGATTATTATTGGATATAAAAGCTTGATAGATGAACTCTGTGCATACCAATTTTTGTTATTTTCAAAGATCATTTGATAGGTCAAAGAATCTCTGCACATGAAAGTGCAACCTCTAGAATTTATGAAATGACCAAAGACCATGTTACCTAGAGGTGATTGGTTCTCTTACTCTTAGTTCATTTACTCAAATTCGATGATTTTTCTTTCTAAGATTAGCTAAATCTCCATATGATGGTTTCAAAATATCAAGATGAAATGTGCCTCCATTTAGGAGATATAAAGAAAATAGTAAAAGTGAGCCTTTGTAACTTCTTAAAATATTGCAGGGATAGAGGCTTAATATTTTGGTCATTGTGAAAGCTTCAAATGTCCAAATACTATGCAATGTATATCAATGAAAGCAGATAGTAATAGCTATAGGCTACTAAAATTTGGAAGAAATTAGACATCAATTGGTAGGTCAAACGACCTATTCTTCTCATAACAGTTTCTGATGAGGATTTGCCAAAGAGTGGTACGTGTATCTGCTGAACACATGGTTGTTTCATATTGGAAGCTCCAATTTTAAAAAAAAAATCTTGGAGAAACTACTCCAGTATAGGCCCTATAATATACCAAAATTCAAAGATTTTGGAATTTATCTTCATAAATAGAAGATATTCTAAAAATTCAACTACATTGTTTTTAGGCTCACCTAAGCGTAGGTGTAGCAGAGATAGAATGATACATTTGAATGAGTATTTGATTGAATTCTAATTTGAAATTTTATGAAACCAAACTTAATAAGTTGACGCATATTTGGGCACAAAGAAAATGAATTTTGGAATTTGTTTGATTAGTCTAAGGGCTTCAAGAAGATGACCCTATACATTTCTAGAGTTGGCTGTCAAATGTTCAACCCATCCTAACTCTGAGAAAATGTCCAAATCAAGTGATTTTTTAGCCTAATGAAAGCTTGAGAGAAGAATATAAGGCTGGAAAATTTCACAAGTTTTGAAGTAGTAAAAGTTAGCTAAAGTCAAGCTTTAAACTGCTACTGTTGAAAATTGTTTATGCAAGAGATGTTGTTGAAAGGAAAAGATTTCCACAGGCTTTTATGATATGGTATGATCACCATGGGCTAGCCATGCCCTAGATACTCGTTTATTGATCATTTGTTTAAGCTGATCATTTTCAATAGGACAGAGGAGACTTTGTAAAAATTTTCAATAATATATATAGTGTCGTGAGAGCATGGAACAGGAGAACTTTAGTAGTTGTTCTCATTTCATATATTTTATTGATACAAGTTGTATAAATTCTAATTTCTTATGACTTAATATTTGACTCAAGTCACATGAGTTGATATTTGATGCAAGTCGCATCAATGACAACTCTCATTGAGTTGATTTATTATACATCGATCTATTCTTGTATTTTTGATAGAAATGTTCAACTTTAATATCATGCACGTATCTATGTGGGGTATAAATTTTGGTGGTATGGGACATCAAACTTTGTATTCTACCTACTTGTAGGATAGATGGTATGATAGAGAAGTCTCTAAGATTGTATTTTTTATATGATTTGGAGTTCATTCATATGATCTTCTTATTATTAGACAATAGAGGGACAGTTGAGGCACTCACTCTGTATGTGATCACAAACAAGGCAAGTCCATAGGCAAATAGTCTAGACGTAAAAAGGCAAGGTTTGCATATAAGAACTATGAATAGACAATTGCATTAAGAAGAAATTCATAGAGTATGTACTACTTTATTTGATATGTCTGAGGATAGGCCATGGTATGAGGTGAACTAGATGCTTAGCCTAGTGGGCTATGAGTGTGCACACATCTACTTACCATTTTCCAATATATTTAGTGGACTCATGTTATGGTCCTCGTTATATCTGGAAGTGCTAGATTAGTACAGTAATTTAGTAGAGACACTTCATTCCTAGTTGGGAATGATTTGATCATAGTAATGATCAGATGGTGGTCAAAGATAAAAGCAAGTTTCATCCACTTGGAACATCTTGCATGTTATCATTGAGAAGGCAGTGGTAGTTCCACTAGTTTCTATACTTTCTTAGCACATCTTCATTTGGCAAGATGGACTTAGTTCCACAAAGTGGATTGGGATTTACTTTGTATGAGAGATGTTTTGATCCATAGTTTGGATTATTATATATGATAGATCGAGGTTTTGATCCATAATCCATAGTTTGGATGTAACAGATTGAGATCTTGGTCCATAGCTTGGATCATTAATAGATTGACATCTTGGTCCATAGTCTACATCATTCATAGATTATCATCTTGGATTCACAGTTTAGATCATGATGAGACTTTCTTGAGTTTTATTTCATTATAGTGAGTAAATCAATCAAATTTACTTGAGCTTAGAGATTAGGCACTATTTGGAAAAGATTTTCATTTATTTCAGTATTTAGGGATTGGGGACATAGATTATTTTGGATGAGCATAGTATTTTTTGTTACTCTAGTGGAGTAAGTGATTTCGCACAATTATACCATATGACAAGTAGTCAATGGTTATTTCACAGAGACAAGGGCAAGCCGCCAAGGTCTCTACAAGTGACAAGCCGTCACAAGTTAGTGGTCAAGGTTTAGGCATAGGGAGTCTCAAGATATTCCCAATACCTATGTTGCACACATATGGACTCATTAAGCCTCAAAGGGATTCCTATAGTATGCCCAAGGCAACGACTACTATTTATTGGTGGAAATGCTAGATAGGAAGCACAGAGACTAGTTGTCTACTTTTTCAGCATCTAGTATTCCAAACATCTAGCACACTCTACTCTTATTATTTGGAATCACAAATTCTAATTCCTAGGTCTATAGCTCCTACATCATTGAGGACATTGATCTTTAGAAGGAGGAGAGAGTGTTATATTCCAGAGATGTACATGCTTGGAGGAAGGGGAAGTTCCTTGCTCAAGGGATAGCCAAGGCCAAAAGCCAAAGAGTTCATATGAGGTACCTACTCATGATGGCCAAATGAATGCAGGGCCTTTAGAGAGAACTCTAGATGGTGACTAAGAAAGGGCTATAAATAGGTTGGGAGGTTGAGTCCCAGGCATGTCATTCTCCACTTTTCACAATAAGGTCTGTAGTCATAAATGTATCCATGTACACGTGTGTGTATTCAAATGTATGAGCATATTTGTGTTGGTGCAAGTCAACCACCAATTGATGTTTTGGATAAAGACTTGAAGTCAAAGAATGAAGAAAAGATTGGTTTATGAAGCTTGAAAATAGTACATGTTCAGAAGATAAAGGCTTGTATACACATGTACATTACTTTGTAGTTAACTCACATATACCTTCTGTATGGTCATGAGCTTGTACATATATGCCTATATATACAAGTAAAAAGTCGGGGCAAATATGAGAGGAAATGAGAGAACAAGAAATTAGAAGAATTAGAAGTCATTGGACACTTTAGAAGTGAGGAAGATCTCTCTCTCATCCAGATGTAAAAGTTTTCTAAATAGAAGAAAAGTTGTGCCCGATATTTCTGAGTGTTCTCCTTCTGTGCTTGATCATTTCAAGAATCCTTTTGTAGGTGTCTAATTCCATAGTTAATTCCATAGTTAATGGAGTCTATGGTTGAAGTTTGAGAGTCTAATTGTAAACAGGCTGAGAGAATTGTGTGTAGGAACATTTGTATGTGAGGAAGTGTTGAGTGTCTTCTGAAACATGCGCAATCTTGATGGTCAAAGAATTGATCAGTTCTAAGTGCACAATGTAAATTTTTGCACAAATGAGGAATCAAAATTTAATTTGGAAGGTAAGCCATCTATGGCTAAAAGCATTTGCTTAAACGGGTTCTACTTTGGGAGACCATGTGTTAGAAGTTGCAGGTGTTAGAGTCGACTATACAAGAGAACAGTTGCAGACATAGGTGTACTGTTTGATTCATTTCTCAAGGTATACTTAATCTTTTGAGATGATTTAACTTGGATAAGGTGCAAAAACTATAGACGACGATCAAGGATAACTTGTTCTTTTGGAGATTAACACACTCTCCATTAGTGGTATCAGAGCAAGAATCATCAAAATTGAAGAAAGGAGGACCCCGACTGCTGCAGTCATAAAGAAATTGACACTTGAAGGTTCAAAAGGTGAAAGCTTGAAGGGAAATCTTGAGAAGGAGGCCAGAAGTCATCAAGAAGATCAAAAGGAACTTCATTCAAAGTAAAGGTACACTTATTACTCATAAAGGTTGAAGAATTCAATACATATGTGAAGAAAGGATGGGAGATTCTCTTCAGATAGAGAAATTGGATAGAGAAAACTATCAGGGAAGAAAGAAGGAAGACTCTTCACATTGAAGATTCAAGGTAATGTTGGTCATGCCTTGTTCACTTACGGAGGACATAAGATCTCTGAGTTAGATCTTTGGCACAAAAGGCTTGGACATTTCAACGAAAGAGGTAATAAGGATATGGTTAATAATGGTTCAGTGCTTGGATTTCCTAATGTTGCAGGTCAACATATGACATACAGATGTGAGGATATCAATTAGGTAAGGCTCATAAGCAATCATATTCTAAGCATGGGTTTATGTATTCAGAGAAACTTGAATACACACAGATGTGTGGGGACCATCAAAGGATTTCAGTATAAATGGTTGTTAAACGCTGTGTTAAATGCTGTTGGTTCCTTCTAACTATCAAAAGTGCGTTTAAGGGATTCTTGGGTTCTTGGGAGTGGAAGGGGTCTGTTAGACAGAGGCCTTGTACTTAGTTCCCAAACTCACTGCTCAGCAATATACTACTGCTGAGAGCTCTAACAAAATCTATTGTACTTAGACATTACCGTTCACAGTCTTAGCTCAACCACGTGTCCGAATACGTTAAGATGCTATGTTGCATATACACATAAACTTACTGGAAATACCACGACAGGAGTAATCATCAATCTTTATCCGAATGTAGATAAACAATCAGACAACACCGTAGACACAAAGAACTCGATAGTTCAAACACACAGTACTGAAACTCAGTGCGTAACTTAGAAGACCCTTACTGTACTTAACTTTACCGTATGAAGACAGATTCCAATACTGCAGACCACACAGTACAGATCTGAATACCAGAATGCTACCACACTTGCATCAGACTTCACCAACCACTGGCAGAACATTCCAAGAAGGGGTAACACACAATGCGCAGATTAACACCATAACCCAATAGAGATTCACAAACAACTTACTCAGACAACAGTTCACGATCTATTAGATGTAAATAGAACTCGCAACTTTAACAGAGATCGATAGGTAATAAAACACAGATACACACAGTACAATCAGAGTACGCAGAAGTTAGCCAAGAGCGCTACAGCAGCGTTCAGGCAATCCCCCAGACGAACAGTCTGGTGATTCCACGAATCGTCTCACTAGTTAACAACAGAACAGATGTCGACGGCAGACAAACAAGAGCGACAGACAAACAAGAGACGAATCAGAAACTCAGAATACTGGAGATTATGCAACAGACACTACAGCTACGATCCGCTCAGTCACCCAGACAGACAGTTTGGTGATCCGTCACGTACCCGTCTCTGCGCATCTTCTTGATTTATATAACTTTTTTACAAATTGTTTGTAACTACTTTTTCACTCGTGCGAACAAGATTCAGTTATACAATCTTCCGATCCGGCGGCCGCTAACACTCTGGCACGCACGGTGGACTCGAACCCGCAGGTTTTACAAAATTATTGCTCATCTATGATTCCTTCTAAGTACATATTTCTAGCTAATCTAAAGGTACGGGCGATCTTTTTCTTGAGGGTTTCTAATAACTGTTTTAGGGTGTCCGATTCTAGTAATTGTGCTAGCAGTTTCTGAGTGATTGCTACTCGTAAACTTGGTATAACTATCTCCATCGATGCTATTGCTTCTAATCCATAAGCTAGTTTGAAAGGGGTTAATCCTGTTGTTACCTTGTATGTAGTCCGATATGCCCATAATACTGCAGGCAACAGTTGATCCCATCTTTCCGGTGCTTCCATAATCAATTTCCGAAGCATATTCAACAAAGTTTTGTTTGTACTTTCAGCCAAACCATTAGCACGAGGATAATAAGGAGAACTAAACTTATGCGTGACCTGGAACGAATGTGTGAGTACTTTCATTAAATTGTTGACAAAATGAGTGTCTTGATCTGTAACAAGTTCCAGTGGTAAACCAAAACGTGGAAAGACATCGGTTAGCAGACACTTTGCTATCGCAACAACTGTAGCACCCGTAAAGCCCAGGCTTCTGCCCATCTGGTAGCATAATCAATACATGTCAAAATATAACGATTGTTATTGAGGATTGCTGGTGGTGTAATAGGTCCAATGAAATCTAGACACCACTTCTGAAAAGGTTCTAATGGCAGGACAGGTTGTAGCGGAAAATAATGACGTGGTAACGGCTGTCCAGACCTCTGACAATTATCACATTTTTTTACAAAATGCAATACATCCCTGTACATAGTAGGCCACCAGAGACCACTTTGCAGAATTTTTCGGTGTGTTAAGTCTGCCTCAAAATGGCCACCTGAAGGAATTGAGTGAGCCAAAGTAATAACTGAGTTAACTTCATGTGGTGGAATACATCGAAGTAAAATTCCAGTATGATCCACATAGTATAATTCCCCAGCAATCAACCGAAATCGGCGGCTAAAAACTGCAATTTTCCTGCGTATTGCCGTAGAAGTCGGAGATGGAAGGCATCCATCAGTGAGAAAGGTCAATATCTGATCATAGTATGTAGATGGCATTGGCGGGTCTGTAATTTCATCATTAGTTGGTTCAGAGACATAAATTGCTGGTGTTGTGTCATCTACACAGATTGGAGCTTCACCGAAATCTAAGCGAGACAAAAAATTTGCTAAGGCATGTGAATTGCCTGGCCGATGAATGACTTCGTAGTCAAATTCTTGTAAAAGTAGAACCCATTGTGCTAATCGACCTCCTAGATGTTGTTGCCGAACCAGAAAAACAAGCGCAGCATGATCTACATGAAACAATGCTACCTTTTCTGGACACAATGCTTGATAGAGTAGCAGGACATGAAATGTATTCATTCCTAGATGGATACAGTGGTTATAATCAAGTTAGAATGGCTGAACAGGATATACCGAAGACCGCCTTCATAACCAACTGGGGCATGTTCGCATGTACTGTTATGTGGTTTGGATTAAGGAATGCCCCAAGTACGTTCCAAAGGTGTATGCAGGAAATATTTTCTCCTTACCTTACCTCTTTTATGCAAGTATATCTTGACGATTTTCCAATTTTCGGTAAGATGATAGCACACCTGTTCCATTTACGGTGCTGCTTTGAAAAAAGTGCAAAGAATACAGACTCTGTTTGAACCCAAACAAATCTGTGTTTGCGGTGTCATGTGGAAAGCTACTTGGCCACATTGTATCTGCACAAGGTATACAGGTAGATCCAGATAAAATTTCAGCTGTGTTAGAAGCTCCTGTGCCCACTACACCAAAGGAAGTAATGCGCTTCATGGGTCAAGTAAGATGGCATGGACGACACTTACGATGGCTTGCTCACTTGGCTATACCACTGAACAGATTAATCACCAAGACTCCTCGACAGTTTGAGTGGACTCAGGAATGTCAGATAGCATTTGATCGCTTAAAGTGCTTATTAACACAAGTTTCCATCTTACAGCCTCCCGACTGGGATCGCCCATTTCATGTATTTTGTTGATGCTTCAAATATAGCAATAGGAAGCGTTCTAATGCAACAAACCGATAAGTGGTTCAGACCATTGTACTATGCAAGTCGAAGATTGGCCCCTGCTGAAAAGAATTACTCTGTAACAGAAAGAGAATGTCTAGGTTTAGTATATTCTGTCAAGAAATTTAGGCATTATTTGTTGGGCCTTATTATTTCTCTGTCCTCGGTAATTTCGATATCCTTGTTGCTGGTTGTTTCTCATTTGCGGAGGAACATAGTGATTGGCTGGCTGCCCTGGTTCCTGTATAATTGCATTGACAGTCGCTGTTCCCTGCACTTTGGCGTTATATGTGCAGTTTTCGGTGGTGTGTCTGGTAGTGTTGCAGATAGCACAAAACAACTGATTAAGTGCACAAGTGGTACTAGTATGGCCTGAATTCTTGCAGGTAGTGCAGTACATCTGTCTGGTCGGATCTTCGGTGATATTTTTATTTGCTTTTAACCACTCCAGATCTTTTGTAAATCCTCCAACCTTGTTTTCCAACTGCAAAGCCATTGCGATCACTGCATCTAGCGTCATAGCTCCTACACAGCGTATGATCATAATCTGTTTAAGTTGTGGAGTCAAGCCATTGATGAACCATTGAGTAATAACATCATCCGGTAGGTTGGCATGTGCTGGTGGTAACTGCCTCAAATGAGTACTGAATAGCGTGGCGTATTCTTGTACTGTTTGATTTATCTTTTGTCTATTGTTTTGCAGGTAGTCAAAAATTTTGTCTGAATTCTTCTTTAGCCTGAATCTCTGCAAAAAGACATCTCTTACTGTTTCATAAGTGCCTAAATGGTTAATATCATATTCTGTAAGCCATCTAGCTGCTTCGTTGACCAATGTCGATTGGAAAACAATAGCCTTATACGCCGGATCAGGTGGATGATTGAGTACTGCGTAGCTTATCTCAAATGTGTGTACATGAGCATCCGGGTCATCACCTGGGAATCCACCGAATTTGGTGTACGTTACTCCCGTTGGAGTCGGCCTAGGTAGACATAGTTGTTGTTGTTGTTGTTCGTTCATCGTGCTGATGGTTGTATGGTGACTATCTCCTGTATTCCCGTGGCCTAATGGATAAGGCATTTGACTTCTAATCAAGGGATTGTGGGTTCGAGTCCCACGGGGCGTGCCAGAGTGTTAGCGGTCGCCGGATCGGAAGATTGTATAACTGAATCTTGTTTGCACGAGTGAAAAAGTAGCTACAAACAATTTGTGAAAAAGTTATATAAATCAAGAAGACGCGCAGAGACGGGTACGTGACGGATCACCAGATTGTCTGTCTGGGTGGCTGAGCGAATCGTAGCTGTAGTGTCCGTTGCATAATCTCCAGTATTCTGAGGCTGAATATCTGAACCGTCGGGGTCTGTATCAGTCTGTGCACTTTTCGGTTCGATAATCTTGTTCAGTATGCTTCGAATCTTGGTTTCCAACAAGCTACCTTCCTTCTTGATGTCAAATGTAGGGAAGATATCGACGGCAGACAAACAAGAGCGACAGACAAACAAGAGACGAATCAGAAACTCAGAATACTGGAGATTATGCAACAGACACTACAGCTACGATCCGCTCAATCACCCAGACAGACAGTCTGGTGATCCGTCACTTACCCGTCTCTGCGCGTCTTCTTGATTTATATAACTTTTTTATAAACTATTTGTAACTACTTTTTCACTCGTGTGAACAAGATTCAATTATACAATCTTCCGATCCGGCGGCCGCTAACAATGGTTCAAGATATTATGTGATTTACGTTGATGATGATGCAACCGGTGGATCACTATCTATGTGATCAACGATACGTCAGAGGTATTTAATACATTCAAACATTAACATGTGTATGCAGAAAGAATTACAGGTCAAAAGTTGAAGAGACTAAGGTCAGATGGAGGGGGAGAGTATTTCTCTAATGATTTTAGTGATTACTTATGGAATGGAGGTATAAAAAGGGAAGTTACTTGCAGGTACTCTTCTCAACAAAATGGTGTAGTAAAAAGGAGGAATAGAACTCTTGTTGAGTTTGCAAGATCCATGATGAAGGAGAAAAATTGTCCAAATTATTTGTGGGCTGAGGCTGTAAATACAGCTACATATTTGGTCAATAGGTTACCATGTAAAGCTTTGCACGGTATGACACCATATGAGGCATGGTGGGGTAAGAGACCTACCCTAGATCATTGCAAAGTATTTGGATGTTTGGCTTATGCATATGTGTCATCTCAGTTGAGACATAAATTGGAACCTAAAGCTGAAAAGTATGTATTCATTGGTTATGATGATAAGCACATGGGATATGGGTTGTGGAGTCCATCCACAAAGCAATTCCTTGTGTCAAAGGATGTCACATTTGATGAGAAAGATACTTGGTA